>OW203744.1:6843794-7443794 GCA_934045075.1 Yponomeuta sedellus
CTTAGAGTGCTAAAAGAACCAGAGCATGAACAGTGTTTTGCGTTACTCGCATCAGCAATGATCTTATCTGCAAGTTCTTTGCCTATAGAAGCAAAATACTTGTTGATATTGTTTACAGCTACTTGCGGTGATGCTTCATTAATTAACAGCTCACTACTACTATTTATTGTCTGTTTTATGCATGCAATATTTTTAATTACTTCCCATAAAGACTTTGGATTATTTCTGGGTTTTTCTAATTCATTACGCTCGTGTGCCCTTTTAAGTCTGCGTAAAATTCGATTACAATAATTACGGTAGCGCGTGTAAGTGATTTTAAGTACCACGTTTTCTGGATTGCGTTTTAACCTACAGTGCATCTTGTCACGATTCCTGATGCAACGTAACAGTCCTTGGGTAATCCAGGGCTTTTTAATTCGTTGAGCTCTGCTAACTGTAACTATTTTAGTGTGTTTTGCTATAATTGATGATATTTTAGAGATAAACATGTCTGTGGTTTTGTTAACGTCAGTGCATTCCATCAGAGGTGTGGTATCAAGAGAGGACAAGTCACTTTCCAAGCCTTTGAAGTCTATTTGTTTTCGGGTTCGTGAAATATGATAATTTTTGTGGTGCGAGGGGATACAAACAAGGGTGGGATAATAGTCAGTTACCTGAGTTTCAACAATAATTGTAGTAATAATCTGAGGAGCCTTAACTAATACATGATCAAGACAGGCGTTAAGTCTGGTTGGGGAGTTATAGGCAGGTAGCAGACCATGTGAGGCAGCAAGATTTAGATATGTATGTACTTGTGTTTTGTTGACAGTATTATCATGATCTGCTATGTTTATGTTAATATCGCCAACAACAATTATGGTATTGTATCCGTTCAGGCTACTGAGTACTGCGTCAAGACTTTGGAAGAAGTTGTCAAAATCTATAGCAGTTTTATAACTCGGCGACCTATAAATTGACACAATAGCACAACTATTTCCGATTGTGCAAACAAGGCAGTTACCAGCTTTGAAATAAGGCTCTTGTAATTTAAATGTTAGTGTGTTTTTAACATAAGTAACAAGGCCATCGTTTTGGTTGTTTATATTGCAACTACGATGGCTAGTGTAGGCATCTAAATGAGGAATATTGGTCGCTGTACTTAACCAGCATTCTGATAGAATTATGACATCGAGGTCGGAATTTATTAACGAGTCTCTACTGCCTAGCTTATAGATAAATCTGATCGCTCTTTTCTGCAAGACGAAGACGGTCTCAATGTCCGCTGCCCGTCCCCACAGTAGTATGCCGTAGTACATGATACTATGGAAGTAACTAAAATAAACGAGCCTGGCAGTTGCGACGTCAGTTAGTTCCCTAATTCTTTTAACAGCATATGCTGCAGAGCTAAGCCTATTTGCCAATTTTTCTATATGAGGACCCCATTGAAGCTTTGCATCAATTGTGATACCTAAAAATACAGTATCTTCGACAAGGTCTAGTTTGTCCCTTCCCAATATAACTTTGCTGTCAACTACTTTGACATTTGGTAGAGTGAACTTTATACATTTTGTCTTTTTTGAATTTAACAATAAGTTATTAGACGTAAACCAGTTTAGTACCTGAGAGAGAGCAGCATTAGTATTGTCAAGGTCATCTTCTTGTCTCTTAATTTTGAAAATAAGTGACGTGTCATCTGCAAATAGTACTATCTCTGACATATTTTGAACCATGTACTTGGTAAATTGAACTAGAAAAACTAAACAACATATTCATAACCTTTTAGTGGACTACCTACATACATACATAACCTCACGCCTGTATCCCAGAGGGGTAGGCAGAGACCAGGGACTGCCACTTGCCACGTGGACTACCTACTGTAAATATTAGTGATAATTCTTTGATTGAGACTTACATCGACACCGGTTTCTACGCCTGTCGACGGCTTCTTCATTACCAGATTTTTTTGGTTTTGATGAATTCAAGTATGCACGGTGATGCTTGGCTTTCAAGTGTGCAACTAAATTTGTGGTGTTACCAAATGTTTATATGTATTTCCGCACAAGTTACGTGAAATAGGTTCGTTGTTTCCTTTTTTTTTGTAAAAAAATTCCAAACAGAAGACATACTAAAAATCCACACAAAAACTAACAAGAAAAAACACGCTGCCACGCCATTCGCCGACGAAAATGATGGTGGTGGTGGATTAAAGATGCACACACGCAATCGAAATGCAATCGCACACAAACACAGTTCAGTCAGTGTCCGTATAAGGCTCAGGTAGAAAATTATACACTGGCACGTTGGTATCAACTTTTATCCCATTTTTACTTCAGTTTTTGCATGTTTACATTTACAGTAATTCATTTTAAGTAGTTCACTTTTTAACAATCACGTTTTGCAATTTTCGGCTTCGACGTTAGAGCTAGTCTGACTAGGACCAGGGTTCATCTACTGATTCTGTCGTCTGAGTTGGATTCTGGAACAGGTATAGGGCACATGTTTGACCAAACATTTTGAATAGTATAGGATTCTTAGATACCTACCTATCTACATATATAGAACATGAATTGATATTTACCGCAAGCATAGCATCGCTGTCATAGTCATTATACTCTATGATAAAATCATGAGGAGCTATTGCCATGACCTGCAAATCCTCTGGAGAAGGTGATGGTGGCTTACTACCATCTGTGATTGTTCCCTTCTGTGGAGAGTACCGAAAGCCAACAACAGTTTGTGTTGGCTTTCGGTAAATCTCAAACCCAGCCTAGTTATTTTTAGATCTAGGAAATTAAGTGATTCGTTCTGTTCCCTCTCTAGATTGAAATTGATTTTAGGGTGTTTTGTGGGTGTTTTCAACTTACAAAATCCTAACACAGGCCATGGATTAAACAGAAACTTTACTTTCTAGTTATATCACCTTCGTTGTAGCCATGTTGGTAAATTTTAGATCAAATATTATGAATAAAAATGCATGAGTGAAATCTTTTATCGTTAAATACCTATCTAAACTTTTAGATTATAAAAGTATCTATACAAAGTAGGTACTGTCATAAAATTGCTTAATTTTTTCAATCCTTATTCCATTCCATCCATTTCCCTTCGTGAAATTTTCATTTCTTTTTATTTCATTTATGCAGAAGTCTTGCATTGGGTAAATACAAAAGTAGCACAGAGCCCTCTTCGTGCAAAACAACTGGCCTTACACTTGGCTGCTATTCAGCCGCCAATGCCCACCAATGCCCACGACTCTTCACATAATTCGATGTAGATGATTGTTTTAGGAGACATTTTATCATTGGCAGCTGTAAATGGGCATTTCACTTCGATTGCACACTCTTCGCCAACTTGACCATCATGAGTGCTAGCTACAAACTGTAATTTGTCGTTAATTACGACGTTTCATTCATGACGGCCTGTTAATTGGGTAATTTTTTTAAGGGCTTCATTTCATATTTCAGCCCATGCTGTACTGCAGGAACTAATATATCTACATTTTTAGTAATGACTCGGCCACCTTTTTTCTTTGACTTTCCTTTACTGTGCAAATATTGCCAAAGTTTGAGCTTTTCAACCTCAGTAATATTTCTTGTCTCAATTTTTTATAATAATTTCTTGTGCCCTCCTCTAATTCTTTCTGCTGTTGATTTGAGTCTTAATCCTTCGAAGAATAAATCTTCCTCTGATTTTTCTAAGTAGTCATGGTCGTGACAGATTGCCCTTTTATCAGCTAGTTTAACTATTTGTGTTATAGGCATTGGTTGCTGTTAAGTGTTGGGTTCAGTTAAATTCACGCAGTGATTTTGAAAAACTGCATATTCTTCGTCGCATGTACTACTCGGCATAGGATCAATGTTAATTTGTTGTAAATTTTGGTCTTTTTCTTTAATTTTTAACTTTTCTGCATTTACGGGATTTCCTTTGAAAGCCTTTGTAGGGTGGTGAAATGTTTGAAGACTGGACGTGCAACTGGAGCGAATATTGACATTTTTATTTGTGCTAAAATCTAATAAGTCATACAGAACAGCTAAAACATGTTTGCGTTGGGAGTGAGGTCCCATGCCAGCTGCATTGAGCTTCGATTATGTCCTCTTCGTATTTTATTAAAACATTGTTTTCAATATTTTTGCGCATTTCCGATGCACACTTCGAAGAAATGTAATACTTGTTTCCTTCTGCAGCTGTTCGAAATGTCAACACATAGTTTTCTTGGTCTTTTTTAGTGCATGCTTATTTTGTTCCCTGTGTGTTATGGTGCAGAATGTTTCAAGATCTTTTTCATCTAATGCCGGTAGTATAATGTCTAACTGTACATCTCGAAATAGTGTTTCATTAGGGGCTTGGATTTTGTATGTCGATTCAGGATTATTGAAAACGTCCCCAAATAAAGTGTCATATTCTTGAAGTCTGAAATTATGGAAAGAAGAATAAATAAAGGAAAATTACAAGGGTTGGCGGATACAACGCTATACAAGAGACACAGCAAAGGCCAAAGTGTATCTTGGTAGCAACACAGACTGTAAATTCCAGGATGTCTCAGAGCGGTTTATTTGTTCAAAGCGTTTTTGTGGTTAAATTTTACAAGTTTTTAAAACAATACTTAAATACTTTATTACATAAACACCTACAGAAGAAGATAAAACAGGTGCTCAAAGGCGAGGATATTTCTGTTTCTGGGTCAAGTTAGGGATGGGGATTCTTCCAGCAAACCCATGTACATTTTGCACTTTTTGTCTAAAATGTAAAGGTCACCCTAAATGGGAAAAAAGTTGGAAGCTTTCATGCATTGAAAAGAAAACCTCATCATGTTACTTGAGTCGTATAGTTCCAATGTCCGCTAACTCCACACGCAACCTTATTCCAGTACGAGCAAAAAAGTGTTGCTTAGTAAATTTAATATTATTCTGGTAGACAATTGGTTCTTTCATTCGAGAATATTATTAAAAGGGATTTTTAATGTTGTATTACGTAATTACATAACATTATAACAATATTTATTTATGTTTAAAATGGAGTTGGCGGATTTTGTAACTAATCGTTGGAGTTGGCGGATTTTGGTTCTCACTACAAGTGGAGTTAGCTGGCTTTGTACCTAACCAACATTTAATATACATACAGGGTGCATATTAACATTCCCAGTCTAAATTAAAAAGTTTGAAATTTGTATCAGTAAGGAGATAAGAACAATTTTAACTAATAGATATGTATTTTAAGTTTTTTGTTTATGAAAAAAAAGAGTTTATTTGTTTTACTATTTAATGTTTTTCTGACAATATTAAATCTTATTTCTATACACACAAAAACCAAAAAAAGAACATAATATAAAAAAACTTAAACAAATTGATCATGTTCTTCTAGTCTTTCACACTCATAGTCATTTTCATTATTAATATTTTGGTCTTGACTGTTATTTAGAAAGACCTGCTCAGCGGTATAGTAAAGTAATAAATCGGGTAAATCCCGCCAATTTTCTCCGTAGTGCTTTTCTAATAACTTACAGACATCATTCACTTTCTCCTTTTTCAATTGTGTGCCTTTAGGTAGAGCTATGGGTGTTATGTTACATACAGATTTACCTTTTTTTGTTACCAGCCTTTTATCATTTCTTTCACTCCTGTAATTTTCTTCTCCTTCAATCGCAACGTTGGTTTTTCCTTTGAATAACAAAAATCTTTTCGAAATGTTGAAGCCGAAATGCCAACTTCCTGGCGGTTGGAGCACAGCGTTGGTTTCAGTTTTCCAATCCAGCACAGGTACGTCTTCTTCTGACAAGTGAAAAGTTTTGGAATACCTACTTAAAATTTCGATATATTCCTCGGGCTTCATGATGACTTCTTTTCTTCGAATATCTTTTTCTATTTTGGCGAAAACTCTATCGGCCGGAAGAAAAGAGTGTCCGACTACCGGGAATATTATCTCCATTTTTTTTTTAATGCGACGGTGCATCTGAAAACAGCCACTTGGAAACCATGCCAATCAATATAGAATTTTTATTTTGACCGCCACAGCCGTCTGCAAAAAGCCTCAACTTTTTAACATTCTGAGGTATATTGAGGCTTTTTAAAGTATGATAAACTGCACTGGCAATTTCATTTGACCCTTTTGGCCTTTCCGTCTCGTACCAGTAATAACTTCGTACGTTCTCAGTAGTCAACTTACTTTTTGAATTCCCAATTACAACTGTAAAATTATAAAAATTATACTGCCTACTGAAGTAAGCTGATTGGTCAGGAAGTTTCGGTAGACAGTGGTTTTTTTGGCAATCAAAAGATAGCGTCATCACTTCGATATCATCATCTTTCAGTAAGGCATAGAAAGCTTTAGCTTTTAAACTATGCACTCGTTTAGTAACCATTAAAGACTGCTTTTCTTCATCACTTTTAGCCATTTTCATTTGCTCTAATAGTTCGGTACAGCGAGAGCAGACATCTGTTCGAGGATTCCCAAAACCAATGTTGTAGTTTAAATTCAAATGTGTTCTGAAAAAAGATTGCTTGACTTTGTGTTCAGGAGATGCACTGCTATTATAAAGCCGCCACATTTTTTTTATGTTGAGATCACTACTCAGATACACTCTTTCTGCTGATTTCCCTCGGCAATAGTGCGATTCTCTACACTGAAACATCTCTATGAATGCGTTTATAGCGGCACGTTTGTTTTCATTTTTCTGGGATCGGTGATCTCCGCCCCTAGTTTCTTTTGCTGATGCACCTGAAGACTTGTGTGACCTTTGAAGCACTCCCAAAATCCTGTCCTTTTTAACATTTAAAATCGTCATAAAAGCATCTTTACAGACACGCACATTTTTCCCATCCGTTTTTTTGTAAAGATAGTATTTTGTACTCATATTTTTCAAGTTCCGGGAACCATCTTTAGGTCGATGTCTCTGAACGTTTTGTGTTACACAGTTCTTCAAAATAAAGTTATCTTGATGCATTTTATTTTTTTTATCATAAAAATGCTTGTGTATGTTCATCAAGTCACTCATTGACAAAGAGCCACACTTCAAACTTTTGGTATTATGTCTACACTTTGGTAAAACTGGCAATTGCTTAGGCGTGTACCTACAAAAATATTTTATTACGTTAATTTTTTTTTTTTAACTCCTACGTAAAAGTAATTTAATCCTAATTAAAATAAAAACCAGCTGGTGCCTCCACGTAAGATCAACCACGTAAACACAAATGGCAACTTTATCGGCCCGTATTTTTATGTTTGAAACAAAGAAAGAATAAAAATATTTTTTTTTGTACGATCTGATAAGCTTGAACCATGTGCCAAAGTAAAAAAAAAATAATATGTATTTTTTGGGTCTTGGTCAACATTCAACAGAATTTTGGACACCAATTTCGTTTTACTATTATTGTGGTACGCAGTCCTAAAAATTATAGATAACTTTCTGAACACAAAAATAAAACACCCTGTGTAATCTACACCTGCCCTAGTAAGCAACGGTACTTTTAACGTACCTTTGTTCCTTCAGTTTATGTTTTTTCCACGATTCTGGCCGACTTTGTCGTTTCCTTCCTTTATAAGGAGCTGCCCTTTTCACTTTTTTTGTGAGTTCTTCCATTATTTTATCGAGGAAACGCAATTTTATAGACAACAATATTCACACCTTTCTCACTGAATCGCCATCTTGGACGCCACGGAATAGCGCTTCGTGATTGGTCGAAAACGGACCAAGCGACCAAGCGGACCAAGTACTCTGCATATGGGGATTTGCCGGGTTTTGGAAACAACTATAGCGCTTGTGTCAAATTTGTTCGGGAGTTAGCGGTTTTAGGCAGAGAATATCTTCCGATGACATTATTGGGAATAAACGGAACTGGCGGCCATTGGAACTAACTGCCTCAGGGAGTTGGAGGGTTTTGGAAACAACTAAAACGTTTGCGTCTAATTTATTTGGGATCTAGCGGTTTCTGGCAGAGATTATCTTCGGATGGCATGTTGGAAATTCCATAGACTATGTAGAGCCATTGGCAGCCCATTTTTTTTCAAATGTGGAGTTAGCGGACATTGGAACTATACGACTCACTTGTCATAAAATAATTTTGTCGAATCATAACCACTAACGTAAACATGGCCATACACTTTGTCGCCAGGTACCCGACGCCTGCTATCCTGCTACCCCAAGTTTTGCTCAAGATTAAAAATATATCTGTATGTATGGGTACGAAAACTCCCTAATGTTTTGACGAGCACGGCCTTTTTCCCTGTGGGCTTAGCATTGCGTTTCTCAAGTTCTGCGCGCTTTAAGCGCTGCTAGGGGCCGAGAACCACAGTCTGCCCATAGTTGAAAGATGATATCAAATCAGAGTCCAAAGTATTCGTAGGCAGTCTTTACGCGCAGTAGATATGTCGGTGTCCAGTCGATAGCCAAGTCTTTAAATGTAGTAGATATCGGTGTCCAAGAAGTCGATGCCAGGTTACAGTAGAGAGCTACTTTTAAAAAGCCAAAACGCAAATAACAAATACGAAATATTTCACGAAATAGAGTAGCAAATGAATGAACTATTGACATGACGCATTAGTTTTTTTTTTATGTAGCAACATGTTTTTAGGCAAGCAACACAGCCTTATGTAGCGAAGAATGCTACGGACAGCGCCATCTTTGGGATTTCGTGAAAACGTGGGTCTGAAACCCTCTCATTACCGTTCTGTTTACTTGCAATTTTTGCGTTTATTCCATCATAATATTAGCATGTTCTGATGCAGGGTATGCAAGTGATGTGTTTAATTTTTACAAAAAAATATGCGGTAATTCTCATAGCAAACAGTGCAGCAAACTTCAACCTGCAATAAAAAAGGAGGTGGTAAATGAAAAAAACAAGAGTTTGTACTAATAATCAGGAGAAAATTAAGTACCGTTAGTGAAGCTTTGAAAAAACACCACGTACAACCCATGTATTTTAATATCTTACATACTCTTTAGAATGTCGGTATCATCTAAATTAACCGGTGAGTGAATTTCTTAGCAATCGCCACTGGTCATCCAATTTCTGCAACATGCTTTGTTCTATTATGTTTCGAAAATGAATTGCTAATAAAACAAGACTATAATACTTTTTTCTTTTATAATTTTACCGGGACTTATATTTTCTTTAGCACATGGTTCGATAAAGAGAATCGTTTGTACATTTGGCTCACACCTTCAATATAGAAGTCTAATATCTTTAATTTAAATGCTTTAACATCATTTTCAGAATACTGGATACAGGGTATCCTAGTGAGCGGCCAGAAGCAATGTATGTGCCTGTAAAAAAAAAGCGGCCACTTTTGCCCCCATATAATGTTTTCAAGATCCAGAAAATTACTTGGTATTCTATTAAACTAACTCAATTTCTGTTGTTGATAAATAACAGGGGTTCATATAAAACTCTAATATTGTACCTAAAAGTACAATCAACTTTTTTCTTAGGCAGAAAAAGGCAAGAATTAATCGGCAGAATGCTTTATTAGCACAAAACATTTCAGAATATTCTGACCGAATTTGGGATTAAAGAACTTAGACAAAGAAATGCATTTCATTCTTCTTCGTCTAATCACAGCTAACAAAGGCTGATTCTGACCGAATTTGGGATTAAAGAACTTAGACAAAGAAATGCATTTCATTCTTCTTCGTCTTATCACAGCTACCAAAGGCCGTCCATCTGCATATTCATATACCATTAATGCTAGTTTTCACAATGATTTTTATCAATTAGATGAAATCAACGCTACGCCAAATTCTGTTAGCACTAGTGACATTGTAGCAGCTGCGATGTGTGCAGCTTTTGAGACAGCACCCTCAGAACAGGAGAGACCTAACTTAAAAAATCAAGTTGTTGGGAAATCAAGAAAGAAGATTCGAAATCAGGAACATTCAACTTTGGCTTTAAATTGTTTAATTGTTTTGTATAAAATTCTACAAATTTATATAAATACAAACAAAAAAAACAGATTTAATATTTAATTGCAATATTTAGTTTGATTTATATTTTATTGATTAATTTTATGCAAATTTAATCTGAGTGTCTATTTTCATAAAAAAAAGGTTTTTTAATAAGGTTGCTAACTTAGGTCTTTGTGTTGCCGATATTTTTTTTTTAAAAGACTGATTTACTTATACGTTTCTTTTATTCTGAACTAAATTGGTCTTCTTTAACCTATTTCTGAAAAGTGCAGTACAAGAATCAAATCAAAATTTATTTTTATGCCATTTTAATAAACAAGTCCTTCCTATAGTAATAAAATCAAACGCTTTTTAGTTTTATAACTTTATATTATGGAACTTTGGCACAAAAATTAATAAAACTCAGTACGTTTGTGTCTCTAAAATTAGCAAAAACACAAATTAAATCACTCTTAATGTAAATACTTTTATAAAGATAACAGACTAATCAAATATCTAACTACGCGGTAAGCACACTCTTATAAATTACTTATAGTAATTTGTATGGTTCTTAGAATAGGCACAAGTATCACAATCATTTCTTGTCATTGTCTTTAAGCAATGCTTTTCAGTCTTCTTAAAGGGAAAATGTTAAATAATTGAAACTTACATTAAGTTGCAAAATAAAGTAACTAGAAAAACAAAAACTTCAGTAGCAAAAGATACACCAACATGATTAATATCAAATGAGCAATAGCTAAATTGTCAAAGTACTATGTTGGAATGTTTACCAACGGTTTATAATTAATCTTTTTAAATAATAAAATAATACCTTTCCCTCGCAATTCACAAATAGTTTAGTACTAAAACTAAAGAAAAACTAATATCAAAAACTAAGAACAGAAGGAAGATCTTTTAGTTCTTATAAAATAATTACATAATATTATTGTAAAAATCAGCGTAATAATGAGGTATCAGATTACAGTCAATCAAGGAACGTAAGTCAGCTTTTTTCCTTTCTGATAATTCTAATCTTTGGGAGTACGCTTTCGTCATAGCAATTTCCCTCATGTCATTCATCTTCTTCCTTTTGTTTCTCATATTTACCTTCTCAAACTCATTTTGACTATAAGATGTCTTATAATAAAATGAAAATGTGTCCTGGTTGGTAAATTTCAGGATTTTCACGTCATTCCAAGTCACGTTGCCTTTATTCTGATTCTCATTAAAGTTGTAGGCCCATTGCTTTTGAAACGATTTCAGCTCCCAAAAAAAGTCGAACGTTAATTCATTCACAATAAACGGCGTTCCCTTTCTTATGACCTATAAGTGACTGAGCTGCTGTACGGTATATGCCTGTAGAGGTTTTTTTTTTTTTTTTTTTTTTTTTTTTTTTTTTTTTTTTTTTTTTCGGACACGCGGTGAAAATCCTCATGGACGCCAGGGAGGGGAGGCCCTGGCAGTGCCGGACTCTTACCGGCTAAAAACACCGCGTGCCCGTTATACTATCTCCTCTAACATCAGAGCCTTTTGGTGATCAGAGCCTTTTTATATCAATAGTATTGTTTACAAAATGTTTTTATCTATTTTAACATATTCCTTATTATCTGTTAATAGTTACATACTTGTACTTTCTTTAAGCCATTTACCTATCTATTCTTTATTCCTATCCACAACCATTTATACTTTTACCTATCTTACTATCTATTGCTATTTCTTATTTATATACGTGTTCTTGTATACATTGACTTATCTATTCTTAACCTACCCATTACCATTAATTCTAACATTTTCCTTCTTTCTTATCCTATGCCTTATGTTTTTATGCTATTTCACTCTGTAACTTTAAATACTATTTTATCAGTCACTAATTTTTATATAATACTTTTATACAAATTGTGATCTGTTTTCATTTCTTTTGTATTTATTTACTATTCTTATTTGTGTAACTTATATTTACGATTGTTTTCAACTGCTATTTACTTCTTTTACTACCTTATTTAATTACAATCTATCTTCCACAGAGGGACCGCCGGTCACTACGCAGAGCATTCCTACCTACCTTGGGTAAGCGGGGGCACGGTGGACCCTCCTTTTTCCTGAAGCATGTTCACGAACTAGGAGAGCCCACAGCTCCCCGCGTGGTCCTATATTACTGAAGAGCTGCATTTCATTAAAAATTTGCTCAATTCTGATTTCATCATCAGATGGTGCGCAAACAAAATGAATTGCTCAGAAAAATATGGGAGGATGCAGAAGGAGCTCGTCCAGTTACACCCGCAGCTATTTGTTTCTTTAATGATTCATTCATTCTAGAGCCAAATCGCTCTATTTGTGCAATTGGTTGAGCTTTTGTTCTCACTGCATTCTCCCTAATTTTAACTGTTTCTGTGGACCTTTTATCAACGTTGTATACTTTCCGCAAAGAAGTAATCTATCCCTCGATGATTTTGAAACGCTGATAACGCCCGTATTGTAAGTATTAAAATCAACAAATTCCCTCCCATCAAAAGCGAAAGCGTATTCAACCCCTTTTTCTCCCAAGTGAATCCACGTGCGCTTATAAGCGTCATACACTGAAAATTTCTCCTTGTGTGAGTAGAGATATCTTTTAGCATCGGGTGACAATGGTGCCGATAGTCTACGATAAGCTTCGCCATACGTGACCTTAGCAGTTCCAACAATAGTTTTCCACAACTCTCTAATTTCTAACATAGCATTAATCGCACTCTCGTTACCAGATATCTCTTTTTTAAACTTAGGGGCGTGCACTGGCACCTGGTAGACAGGGTTCTCTATCGGTTTCCAAAACGCATTGAGATTCTCTTCGACTTTTCCTACGTTCTCCCCTATCTCATTTTCCAATTCTCCTCCGGTTAAAATATATATTATCGACGCGAACCCCTCCGGAATAATATCTTTAATTAATTTCAATTTTGTCTTAAAATTCTCGCCCTCGAAAGAACGAACGTCTACAACGCACTCCCTACAATCATCTAAAATCTTTGCTACAATCTTCTTCATTCCCTCTAAGAAAGACTCTACACTATTGAAATCAAAAATTAAATTTCCTCTTACAAGCTCCGCACTAGACCCTACAGGTAACCTACCGTGCATAACGTAACTTTCGGCGATTTTATCATTTAAACACAGCAACTTAACGTTTTCACCCTCTAACCGCGAACGTTTAGGCAGCGCTTCCACAAAGGCATCTATTGGATCTGGTACTTCTGGTGAGGGAACCTCTTTCTTCTCCTTAATAGAATCATCAAAGACTTTATTGGGTAGTACTCTCTTACCACTAATATTGACAATATTATGCTTTATTTCAGGCGGTTCTCCTTGGGCAGTCAATTTCGAAATTTTAATCAGATCATCACACGCCTGTTTCTCACCGAAAATTGATTTGAAACTTGGGACCATCGATTTTTTCCTTTCGACATTCGGTTTTGGTACCAATGTGGACCGGGTTTTCCTTTTAACACCAAAGATTCTTTTCAATCCTCGCGCGAACGTTCTTTCAAAATCGTTGTGTGCGAGGCTCGACTCCGGAACAACTTCGGCTGTGACCCCAACAGAATCTCCACAGTCATCGAGATCCAGACCAGTAAACTTATTACTAACAGCAAGTTTAGTCGTTTGGGAGTTTTCAGCGATTCGCGGGAAGTTAAACTTATTGATGTATTTCTCTGTACCCACATTTTCTTCGCTTTGCAAAACCTCGTATACCTCATCAACCGCGCGAAAACCAACAGATGGTTCGTCCTTTCCAGCAGTGGTAACAACGTTACATACGGTTTCAGTCAAGTCCACATCAACCATATCAGCCTCGACGCAATGCGTCACAACATTCTCCGGGTCTTTTGTATCACTGCAGAAAGTTTCGTCTAGCGTTATGTAACTCATTTCGTCAAGGTTTTCAACGCTGCGATCATTATAGTCTTCGTCAGAAAGTATCGATTCGTCCTCGGTGCAAAAGGTTTCGTCAAGAGTCATAAAACTCATCTCACTAAAGTCACTTTCACTACACTCATCAGTCGTGTCAAGCCCACCTTGCGTCTCACACGATGAGTCAATTAAAAATTTTATCTCGCTATCCGAAGCGTTAAGACAACTACTACTACTCGCGACACTAGACACCGCGTCGTCAAAATTAAGTTTCTCAATCTTTTCCCAAAATAACAAATGATTTTCGACCGTGACCCTATCTCTCTTGCTCAGCCTGAACTCCTTTCGTAGAACATCCTTTATGTCGACTCTTGTGTTTTTCACGTGTTCCCACGCCATGTCACAGATCTCTCGTATACCAATCGGTTCGCTCTCCGAGATGTCGCTGATCACTTCGCTATCGGTGTCAACGCTGGAAACTTCACTGACACTACGAATTTCGATCGTAGAATCGTCTGAACCGTTGCACGAAACCTCTTCATCCGCGACGCCGACGCCGCCCGTTCCCTCCGCAGCAAGATGGTCGGCTTCAGGAACCGATTCCACGGACTGATTAAAAACTACTCCCTCAGAATTTGGAGTCTCCTCCGGTGCGGTCTCTTCTTCCTTGACAAACAACGGCGTGAAATGGTTACAATTCAATCTGATATACACGGTCTTGTGGTTTTCTTCACCGTATACACGAGGCTCCGGCAGCAAATCAGTGTAACACACCAAACGAACTTTAAACACCAATGATATCAGCTGCATTTCTGGTTCTCCTCCCCATTTCGTCTCTGATTTTAAAACGTCAATTATCTCGTTGACGATCACTGCAGGCATCTCCAGTAACTCACGGCTCCTTAATAAATACCTCTTAAAATTTTTAACGTCCAACTCACTGCCTAACACCTGTCTCGCGCTATCGAAAAGGCAATTCCCATCACCAATCGCGCTACCTTCCCGTAACTCCGAGAGTGAAATCAATTCGTCGGTCTCTTGCTCGCACGGATCCGCAGCGATTCCGTCAAGTCCCTTCTGTTCATCAGACGCGTTGGTGCAGACACCGCTGTCCCCGCAAATCGTCTCATCCTGAACCAACTCTTTTCCCTCAATCCCGCAAGCGTCGTCGCTTAAAGGCGAATCGCGTAAAGGGTCCTCATCGTCACACACGTTCATTGGGGGCAAATAATTACTCTTGAGTTTTGTGAGGTTATCAATGTCGCTTTCGATGTAAGTTTTTAATTCCAAAAACTTCACAGCATCCGTGATTGAAACGGAGTACTTCGCAGGAACTGCCGACCACTCGATGATTTTGTGGAGGAATCTATGGAACCAACTTGTTCCTCTATTCAATGGTTCTGTACCTTCATAAGGTATCTTACCCGGGTTGTCCGGTGGGTGCACGGCGTAAGCAAAAGGCGCATTTCGCAGATCCTCAGGCTCGGGTGGAGAAACGCCAGTATTGAGGACGTCGATGGGATTAAGAAGATCCATATGAATTTCGTGCACGATAGTTCTTGGTCATACACCCACTCGCTAGCTAATTATATCGAGCTTATGACCCACCCGGTAATTTTTGACTCGCAGGGTCAGGCGTACTTCATCAACATTCAGTCCATCCGCAGTGGTGTTGTATTTTTCAAGATCGTCAGGAACGCCTCCAGGGGTTGTGTCGGAGGAATTGTTCGACAGTTCCTGTGGTTTGACAGTTTTGACTACGTCAACGTTCAGGCCTATCTGTGGGAAGCAAATGGTTTCGATTCCGACGAGAACCACATGAGACTGGTTAGATTTGTCGCACCAAAGAAACTAGTCAGAGACACAATAATGTATGCCATGGGCCTAGATCATAATAAATTCTCGGTACAGCGGATCTACGAGGCTCTGAAGTCCTTCGCAACGCGTGTCGTTGGGACGAAAGCGGTCTGTCCGGTCGCGTACGACCTAGAACCGGACAGGATGTATCAGTTAGCCAGCGCGATTTTCATCCATTGTTTCGTCAAGAGATTTAGCATCTCCAGGGCCACGTCGGAGGTCACCGCAGAAATACTACAGATGCGCGAGCAGAGTGGGTTCTCCCCGGCGCAAATTATGAAGAATTTATGGAAAAAATTGATGACGCTCGAAATGCAACTCACCGTCAATTACAATGCCAAGATTTCGAGCTTCAGTTACCTGACCCATTTGAGTGCCCAACATTTCCACGTGAAGATCCGCTTGGTTCAATGTTTTCAGTTGCTTTTTTGATCCTAATAGCATATATTTTGATTTCGTGGGATTTAAAACTAAGCAGTTTGCTTTGGACCACTCAGCGATACTATTTAAGTCCTCATTAAGGCGCTGAACACAAGAAACAGCATCAGTCGGAGGAACTCTCGTATACACTTGCAGGTCGTCGGCATATATATGATAATGGCAGTGTTTGATATAGTGCGTTATATCAGCTGTGTAAATAATAAATAGTAACGGACCAATAATTGATCCCTGAGGAATTCCTCTATCCAAGAGTTTATCCTGGGATTCACACGCAGTGCCATCAGACTTTTGTAACAGTACACGCTGACGGCGACACGACAAATAACTATGGAACCATCTAATACTAGCAGTATCAAAACCGTAATGTGACAGCTTTGATAGCATTAAAGAATGGTTTATCGAGTCAAACGCCCGCGAAAAATCTAGCATAACCAAAATACTACCGCTACCGTTGTC
Organism: Yponomeuta sedellus; assembly: GCA_934045075.1. NCBI lineage: Eukaryota > Metazoa > Arthropoda > Insecta > Lepidoptera > Yponomeutidae > Yponomeuta > Yponomeuta sedellus. The sequence continues at coordinate 6,860,290 of OW203744.1, forward strand.
TTGAGCACACAAAATATTATCAATAACATCCAATAGTGCAGTGCTTGTACTATGACCTCTACGAAATCCTGACTGGATTATAGGTAATATATTATTGTCCTCGCAAAAGCGAATCACCTGATCGTATACCACCTTTTCAAGGATTTTAGACATTATAGGCAGTAGGCTGATTGGCCTAAGGTCGGTTACATTTGCTGGATTGCAGTTTTTAGGTATAGGTCGGACAACGGCTGTTTTCCAGTATTCGGGAAAAGTAGAAGTAACTATTGACTTGTTTATGATATCCGTAATAGAACTTAACGAGTGTGGAAGGGACGCTATGATCATATCCAAACTGATGCCATCTACACCTTGTGCATTAGAGGAAAGAGACATTATAATTTTAGAAACAGCAGTGTCATTTACTGGATGTAGTGTGAACATTGCACTAGTGTACCTATTAGACTCAAAGTATGTCAGACGTAAGATACTACAATAATTGTCCCCAGGCATATTAACGAAATGATTATTAATTTCGTCGGGATCATCGAAGTGATCCGGTAAGTCATTTTTCCTGTTGATTTGGGGAAGAACTATATTTTTTAGTGTTTTCCACAAGGTTTTAGGTTTGTTAATGTTGCTATTGACATGTTTTTCGAAGTAACATCGCTTTTCGAAGTATAAACTGACATTAACCAAATGTTTAAGTGATTTGTACTCCTTTTTATTCGTATCAGACTTTGTACCGGAGAACTTCTTATGGGCTTGATCACGCAACTGCATCATATACAGAACGTTGCTGGTAAGCCATGGTTTCTGTTTGTCTCTAATGACTATTGTTTTCATGGGAGCGAGCTTGTCGAATAAAGATATAATATTATCAGAAAATTCTTTTACCATTTCGCCTACATTAGTCTTTTGTGTTACACTCTTCCAATTAATTGATTGTAATTCTAAATTTAAATTATTTATGTCAATGTTTTTCAACGGTCTATATTTAACTTTTCGTGGTGGTAACTTTTGTTTTCGTATCTTAAATTCTGCCGTGATTATTGCATGGCTACACAGACTAGGTATATGATCCGTAGTAACTGTAACTTTAACGGGGTCAACATCGGTACACACTAGGTCAATTAGGGTAGAGGAATATTCAGTAAAATTAGTTGGGGTACAAACTAAATTTTTCAGAGTCATACAAGTCAAAAAGTTTTCTAATTTATTTCGATTGCTACTACATTCTAACACATTTATATTAAGGTCACCTAGCAAGATTATGTGGTCAAAATTGGCAAAGCTTATTATAGATTCAGTTAGAGCATCCAGAAAGAGGTCACAGTTAAGCCACGGTGGCCTATACGCTGTTCCGATCACTAAACGGGTGGAATTTACTGTTACTGACAGCCACATTTGCTCCACTTGATCAGGCGCGGGGGGATGAGGGACGGTAACAGCGCGCACGCCGCGGTGTACGTAGAATCCCACGCCACCTCCGCGCTGTCGCACTGTGCGCGGCCGTGGCACATGCCGCAGACGGTACCCCGGTAGCGTAGGGGCCCGACCCTCTTCACCCTGTCTTAACCAGGTTTCATTAATACCTATTATATCAGGTGAAATCCTACAGAACGCGGCCTCCAATTCGTCGTGTTTAGTCCCAAGAGACCCCGCGTTAAGAAAGCAAATTTTGAGTCCCGTTTTAATCATCGCAAAAAGTATACTTATCATGAATCGTGTAAATATTATGCTCAGTGTGATAAGTCTGTATATAGAAGTAAGTGATGTAAGAGTATGTAATAATAAATACATTCCGTAAAAATATATACATTATAAGGGTGCAGAAATAACTAATTTGAAAAATTACCCGCTGGGACTGAACACTTTTACAAGGTGCCATAATTGCACTCATGCAAACAAAACATAAAGAACGTAAAACACATATAAAAGTCCTACTTAAACTTTGATAAAAGACTTAATGTCTTCCTCGCTACGCAAAATAAATCTCTGCGAGTTTTGATCCTTTCGGCCATAAACCCGCCCATCCTTCGTCCAAATAAACCTCCAATTAGCATTTCGTCCCGCGTCTCGAGCCTTGGCGAACAGAGCGCGGTTTATTTTAGTGAGACGTTCGTTGACGTAAAAGCGGTTTTCTACGTGAGCAGGAAGGCCCATCTCCGCAGTAGTGGCGCCGCGGCGCACCCGTGCACTCTGCAATAGCTGGTCTCGGAGTGAGCGCCGTGTCAGTCGAACGACGATGGGGCGGGGGCGTGGCGTAGGGGCACCCTCCACAGGACCGCGCCTGGGTCCGACCCTGGAAACGCTTACGATATCGCGTTCCTCAAGTGACATACCCAGCTTCGTCGCCGTCGCCATCACCAAGTGACCCACAGACTCACCGTCGAACTCAGGAACTCCCGTGACCTCAACGTCATTCGACAGCATCTCCTGATCCCTCTCATTTAACTGGGATTGAAGATCCGCGATTATGGATAAAGTATTATTGGCGTCTGAGGTACAAACTTTCTTCTCGAGTGCCACAAAGTCCTCTCGCAGCTTAGCATTTTCAGCGCGTAGGACCTCCACCTCCTTCTGGAAGCTCTCGCGTAATTTATTCAGGATGTGGTTAAAGTCCCTAGTGATAGTGGATCTAAAGTGATCAAGCTTGTCGTCCAAAAGTTTACCAAACTGCACGTAAGATAGGGGAACCAAGGGATCGCCGGGCAACACATCCGTAGGAACCTCAGGCCCGGCACTCGGGATCGCTGGTTGGACTCTGGCCGGCTCGGCCGCAGCGGACACGGATGAGGCCCCAGGTCGCTCCTCGAACTGCTTGCGGGTCGGTGTTTCGTCTCCTCTTCTGTTATTATAGCGCTTTGTTATATTATCACAAGAGGGACACTGCCAGGATTTTTTGTTAATCTCCCGATACGTGGCCGAAGTCATGTTAACGCATTGGTGGTGGTAGCATCTGCTACATAAGTGGCACTTCAGGACCTCGTTTCTTCCGACTATTTGCATGCACGCCTCACAGTTCATGATGTGGTTGTAGTTAACTCGAAGTACTCGTAAAAATTCTCTGAGAGACAAACCAGGATTGTGTCGTATCTGTAATCGGTGCTCCGTGTCGACCAGCAAGCCCGGTGGGTTTTTTGCCACCACAAATCAGACGTCGCGTGAAATTATACCTTGAGTAGTAGCACTAACCGCGGAAATGGCTTGTTAATGAGGTTGTTTGTCGCACTCACTTGTCCGTTACAAAAATAACGATCAGCTGATTATTTGTTACACAACTTCTGTTTAGTAATTAATATTCGAAATACACTCAACTCACTATGTTTATTAACACTTTGGTTGACCAAATAAACTTTCCTGAATAAACTTGCACACGTTTTTATATTTATAAAAAGCAAATTACTGAAGAGCGTTAACAACGAATATATCACAGTAGGGCGTCAAAGACTAACTGTACAACTTAACAACTTAATTATTATAATTCTTAACTTAATTCTTACTGTACAACTTAATTATTGAGAGCGGCACCTCTGTTTCCCGTAGTTTTTCACCAATTGACGTACTTTTTACCTCTTCTCCCGATACCTATGCTACTTCCGGTGGCGTCACCAGGTAGTGGCGCCACGTTTTGTGGCTGCCATGTTGCTGCATTGGCGTTTTGTTTCCCGGCGCGATAGTCGTGTGCACTCCCTTTTGCACTCAGATGAATGAGCCTAAATTTTTTCCAAATCGCGTTACACCTTATGAACCATCTCCTATTTCGAGATTTAGATGGCAAGTAAGCTGCATTCATCATAAATTCATGTTTTAAATTCTGGATTTTTGGATTGTGCTTTGATAAGTTCTTTATTCGTAATTTAACGGTTTTTCCGTTCGATAAAGAAATTCTTTAAATGTTAATACCAATAGATGAATGATGTACTAAGATTTTTAAATCATAACGGTTTTTCAGTTCGATTAGGAGTTCTTAAATGTTATATCCTGTGAGACAGTTATACCAGTGTTAAAAAGTTGTGATTTTTCTCTTACTGGTTCAAGTGAAAAGCTGCGGAGGTTCCTTTTGTCAAGCTGCAGCTGCCCCATGGAAATTGGTGAGATCCAACAATTTCATTATTATATTTTTTTTCCACAGAAACACCTAGGTCTTTACGACGACATCACCAAGCTCTGGTAGTATTTTATACGAGACAATATCATGAGCAATATCTATTATGCTGAGTGTTAGAAATAGAAGAAAATATTCCTGTGAAATTTTCAAGTAACCTAATGAAAATATTGCATGACCTAGATGAAACACCATTTCCTTTAATTATCACCTTTATTTTCTAGTAAAATTTTAATAATTACAATCGTTACATACATACGCAAGTTTGGAGCGAAATTGTGTTTAAATTATGGTCTGTATAGGTAATTACGCCTTAGGAGTTTCATTGCATTAATGTTGTTCAATTCGTAGTAAAAAGGATCAAATATGTTCAAACAAAAGGCTACGATACACAATCGCCTACCAATTATTATAATTCGTAGACTGCCTAAACAGGCTTGGGAAGAACAACCCTATACGTACCTAACTTAGATTTAAATAAGCTATCAAGTACTGCTTCATAAGCCATAAAGAGGCTTCATAAAGGGTCCTATACTTAACTTCTGCAAGTTTGGAGCGAAATTGTGTTTAAATTATGGTCTGTATAGGTAATTACGCCTTAGGAGTTTCATTGCATTAATGTTGTTCAATTCGTAGTAAAAAGGATCAAATATGTTCAAACAAAAGGCTACGATACACAATCGCCTACCAATTATTATAATTCGTAGACTGCCTAAACAGGCTTGGGAAGAACAACCCTATACGTACCTAACTTAGATTTAAATAAGCTATCAAGTACTGCTTCATAAGCCATAAAGAGGCTTCATAAAGGGTCCTATACTTCCTGAACCTAGAGATCAGTCTTTGGATCGGCCAAATCAATTAATCTGTCTATTGGTTAAGTTTTGTGAGGTGAGGCTTGGCTAGTAATCGTATCAGTAATTTGTGGGCACGTAGTTCGAAAACTTATCAATTGCCATAGTTTTATGATGCGTATGCAGAACTGAATAGTGCTCACGTGCTTCGATAAGACTCGGCCTTAATAATTTTCTATTTAAATTTTGTCGATGGTTTTGTACTCTGGACATACAATATCATAACTCTACGGCAATTAGGTGGTAAAAGCATTCGTCATCGCGTCACGCCGTTGCGTTCATATGCAAAGCAAATTAGTCTACAAATACGATGTCTCTTCGCAAGTGACATTTTTCTGGTATGACCTTGGTCATAGCATCAGAGGCTTGGACATTATGCCTACCACCCCTCGCAAGGGCCTGGACCCTATAATTGAGTCACTCGCAAAGGCTTGGTACCAAAGAGCATTAGTACTACTTCATATATTGTTCGATATAAAGTCGCTCTCGTGGGGCACATTTAATTATTACCATTGCTCGAAGCGGCCTCGCCCCTATATGTCGTACTACTTAGTACTACTACTACTATTATAGTACCACTTGTATAGTACCACTTTTATAGTACCGTTGCATAAACTGATCAAAACAAAGACGCTCTCGCGGGGCGCATGTGACTATTACCATCTCTCACAGGTACTTGTTACCAAAGAGCAAAATGACCACTTGTAGTACCACTGCCTAAACTGATCAGAACAAAGACGCCCTCGCGGGGCGCATGGCAAGGTTACTAAATGCAACTTCCCTCGCAGGGATTTGTTACCAAAGAGCAGAATTACCACTGCATACTTAGTACTACTACTACCATTTTGTAGTACCACTGCCTAAACTGATCAGAACAAAGACGCCCTCGCGGGGTGCATGTAAATATTCCTCATAGAGGCATGATTACTAAAGGCAACTTCCCTCGCAGGGATTTTACCAAGAAACAAAATTACCACAAATCCTCCCGTGCACGTAACTATTGCGATCCCTCGTGGAGGCGTGGTCACTAAATGTAGCACCTCGCATGGAGGCCCGTTACCACAAAGCATCAGTTATTTAGTTCAATTGCTTACCTATATGGAACGATCCTTTAATACAAATAAAAACACGCTATCGCAGAGTGTACGTAATCGAAAGGTACGTACCCCTACCCTTTTCGGGTCAAAACGATTATTTATGCCAAGACGCAGTAATGCATAATTATGCTAGATAAAAGCACCCTCCAGTGGAGCTTATATCATAATATTCTGCACTGATGTTCTAGTGGACAAAACACTATGGGATGTCTGTAATTTCTCAACAAGAATATTATATATGTGAGGTTTGTATAACGCGTGACGGGTTAATGTTAGTATCTCTATCCCCTATCTATCATGCTCATAAACCGGGTCCACTGTTAAACAAACCTAGTCATTTTTACAATGTCATCAGACCGGCGGGTCCGTGCGTTGTCGTTAATACTCGTTAAGGCTAGTTCATTATTTAAAATTTTGTCCCTTGGATTGACAGATTTCAGACACAAATATGTGGCCGATATTAATCATGTTCCCCCCGATGCATCTAAGAAATGCCTTTTCTTAAATGCGTTGGAAGATATTTGCTCAAAGCTAAGTAGCAGTTTAGTAAAACAATTTTGCAGCCAATGGTTGATATGCTGTCAGTATTTATTCCAAGATCATATCGTAATGACCGCTTCAAGTTCTAAGATTTATGGCATAGACATTTTGTAGAAGACCCCTTCTCTCACTAATCAAGGAAATATTGGTAACAGTGAACAAAAAGTTCTTGAATAATCATAATTTGTAGCCGATTTTTCAATCGCCGTTTACTAAAATATCCATAAATGCATGCTTTACTTAATTTCCTATTTCATAATTTTAATATTGTGATTATGTTTACTAACTGCATTTTGTCACTCGAGAAACGAGTTCTCATGGCATGAGCTAGCAAGAAATGAAGACACAGAGTACCAATATATAATAGAGTAGTCACTCTACTGTGAACAAAGCGCCATCTGACGCAAATTCATTGAACTAATAATTGTCATATATATAGGCAAATGTACTATAGAAGAGTTTCTGTAGGCCTCTCTTTATTAAATTTTATTTATTAATTAGAAATTGCAATATTACATGTAGAAGAACAAATCACACGTTGTTCTTCTACATGTAATATTGTAGGGAGTCGAGGGTTTAAAAAAAATACATTTTTAAGATTTTCTTATTTTATTTCTTTTTTTATAATAAATACTTGCTTCATTTTTTATATAATCATCAGAAATTGCTTCTTGTCTGGAGCCATTCAACAACTGATTAATATCTTTACACCAATTATAAATAAAAAAGCGGGAACCCAAATCAAAAATGAAATCTATTAATTTGTTCTTATGATCAGGGCAAACAATAAAACTAAAATCTAGTATAATATACATTATAGTTTTCATGTAGTTTTTTATTAAAGACATGTTACTTTTTTTTCCAATATATTGACTGCAATGTCTTGGATGCCAGAAAATAATTTTATTATATTTTCCGACGGGTAAGTCAGTGACCTGCAGTGACCTTTGTACTCCCGACTTGCTAAATATTCATTTCTTTCTTGAGTCAAAACTACATTTTTACATATCTCACAGTTGAGAATTAAGCCCTTAGCTTTAGCTTTTTTTATTAAGTAACCGGCAACATAAGTCAGCTGGTTAATGACTCTATGATTCGCTTTCTTAACATTAAAATCTGTTAACTCAATGTCCACGTGTTCATAATCTATATCTAATAACTCCGTTTCATTTGGGATATCTCCATTTGCTATAAGGGTCTCCATAGATTGGAAGATTTTACACTCGTCTTCTTCACAGTTTGCTCCAATGGAGTGGTTACTGGAAATATTATTAATTAAAAGGCTTGCAAAAGCAGATTCAAACCCTGCCGGACTGGGCGAATTGTTTCGGCAACCATGTGAGCGGATGCAACCGAAAAAATTTTCTAAAGGGTCTTGATTGAAATGGCGCATCCATAAAGCTTTTACACCATGGTCTTCAAATAGTTTTTTTTTTAAAACCTCTAAATTTTCTATTGTCCGAAGCCAGTTAGTCACTGAAGGAACACTGCCTACTTTTCCATTTTTAGATTGAAATTTCATAGATTTTAGAATATTTTTTGCCCTTTGCCAGATCTCACTATGTCTGGATTTTGCTGTTACCGCTTGTAAAAGTAGTTTCCCGCTTCTTTTTTTGAATTTGTCATGGCTTCCATTAACGGAATCAAAAAGCTCGTCGAAAAACAGCAATACGTCAGCCGTATCTCTGCATTCGGGGTGAAGTATTCCTTTATCTGGAAAAGAAGAAAAAAACCCATACATTAATTAAACATTAGGCTATTTATAAGAAAATATAACTCTTTAGGCAATGGAATTATTATACAACTATTTTTTAATCATGACTATGACGAGGCAAAAATCGGATCAAAACTTTCGTAAGCATTGCAAATTCTGAGACCGACAGATTGACTTGTTAAATTGATGGTTATGTTCATAAACCAAACCACCTACTTGCAGTGAGCTTAATCATGGCGAATAAATACAAGCTAGATAAGCTTCATAACAGACAATTTAGTAAGCTAATTTGTATCTAGTAGAATATACCAATCAGTTAACAAGCTTTTTTTTTTACGTAGCCTCATTTTTGTGTCCCATTGCTGGCCAAAGGCCTCCCCCAGTTCAGTCCAAAGTTTTCGGTCCTGTGCCACCTCAGACCACTCCGGCAGGTGTTGGTCGAGATCGTCTCTCCAACGTCTCCTAGGCCAGCCTCGACTTCGATGTCTATACAAGTTATAGTAGTTTTAATATAAATCATTATGAAGGTGGAGAATGCCGGAATTCGTTGGATGCGGATGGCACAGGACCAGTGGTCGAGCAAATCATTGGTAGCCACTATGCCCAGCAGTGAGCATCTGTCGGATGAAATGGTGATCTAAACAAGGAATGATATTGTTTGTAAACGAATAAATTTAATATTTAGTAACTCACCTGCCAAGTATCCCATGTTGGTAGCAACAGTTTTGCTTAGAACTTGCGTAGCGAACTTAACTTTCATTTTTGAGATTTTTTTGGGATCCACATGAGCTTCAGTTAGATTTTTAATTAGTTTAATGCCTTTATATGCAGGGTTTTCGTTGTAAAGTTGTTGTACATGATCCCATTTGGCAGTTTTTTGTTCATTATCAATTACGCACTTCAAATATTTTGTCAGTAAATTATTTCGAATTCCTTTAAGGGGGGTCAAAGAGGGGAATAATTTCTTGGTCGTTTATTTCAAACATTTCGTGTCGCAATTCTTCATTTCTTCTTAAATATTTTTGTCGAGTGTCCTCAACTAAACTATTAATCGCGCTAACATTTGAGGTCCCCTGGTCACAGACAGTTGCCATAACGTTCAGACCACATTTTTGTAAATCTGTTATGACATTTTTTATTAAAATTTTCAAGTCATCTTTGGGAGTAGCGCCGTTACAAAAGGTATATGCAAGGGGCTGTTTATAATTTTTTAAGACACCCCTTAACATAAACACCAGTGCATGGTCTGCAATTTTCCTTTTATTTTCCTGTCCATTTGTGACAAATCCAGTAATGGAGTCTCTTTTTCTGTTCACATCGAAGTGTGGGGTTAATGATATTTCATCAAATAGCAATATGCATATTTTTTCGTTTTCTTTCATAGTCTGTACTTTTTCTTTTAATATCCGAAATATTTTGTCATTCAGTCCAGGTTTTAAGCCAGCTCTTGACACCAGCCGACTTAATGTAAGCGGAGATGGTAGTACAAAAATTTTGCTCAGCCATCTGTAGGCCTTCGGTCCTTGTTTGTACATGCTGAGGGCCATAATTTTTTCCTTATTTGTGAACCTCCTCCCCATTTTATGTTTTGTGATTTCCCGAAATTGCATTAATGTAAAAATAGCTGCCAAAGTCTTAAATTTTTGTAAGCATTTTTTAAAGGTTCCATTTTCTGAAAGCTTTAAAGCTTTTTGAGGCGTGTCGCATAGCTATCATTTTTATTTTGTAGCTTTTTAATGCGTTTTTCCAACTCCAACATAGTTTTCTTCGGTTCTGTAATAAAGAAAAAAAATGTTAGTTGAACTATTAATAGCAAAAATTTTAAAAGAGGCATTTTTTATTTAAAATATCTATAATTTTATTCTGTAGTACAATCTATAGTATGTTAATCTTTACACCACCAAACACTTTTCAGTCATTTTACCAGCAAGCTTGTCTTAATATTATACAAATCGGTTGATATCGCTCCTAAGTTCCCAAGAACATGTTTAGATAACAGGTGCAGAAACAAACAAGAAAAATAAAATAGGTAATGTACCTTTAGTGTTGACTGTCTTTGCTTTTTTTTCTGGTAGAGTAATTGGTGCAGTAGCATCTGGAATGACTGCATCTGGAAATAAAAATAAACTTCAAGTACACAATAAAGTTAAGACTAATATTGAGAAAATAAGAAATTAGAGACAATTTCAAATGACTTTTGGTTGAGTATGAATAAACATGATTTGCAACTTTTGCACATTTTTTTTGCAGCCTGTTGTATCTATTGTACGTCCCACAGAGAATCACTCGTAGCCTAGGCTGCCAGAGTGATCTTAAACGATCACTAAGGTTAAGCAACATACGGCCTACCGCGACTTGGCGATTTCAAAAAAAAAAAAGTTTTTTATTATCAAGCAATTACCACTACCAGTAGGAACAAGGACATCTAATATATTTATTTACATACCCCCAGTTTCTCGTATGCTAACAGTCTGTTAACAGACAGCTGTTAACAGTAGATTAACAGACTGTTAGCATATGAGAAACCGGGGGATAGTATAGTTAGATAGAAAATGCCTTTACATTATAATTATGTTGCACTTACCAGTGGATGTAGAAGGTGCAGCAATACTACCCATTTGGTTGGTGATGTCCCCAAGTGGTGTTTCCATACAAGGCAAACCTGTAATGTAAAATTTAAGTCAATTTTTAATGGAGTCCAGTTACAAATCATATAATGAATGAATGAAAAATGCTTTATGGCACAAAAACAAAAATTGTACATAGGCAAGCTTAATACTAGACACACCTGCAAGTAAGCAAAATGTAAACTAAAAGCAATCAACCAGATAATTCACATTTTCGACACAACTAATTCCTACAAAATTTTATTAATTTATTATTGTGAGATTACAGTATGAAAGATAAACTGACAATCCACTTGATTACCTTCTAATCGGTTATAACCTCTAACTGCAATATGTTTTAAACAAAGCAATAATGCACTTACCAGTGGATTTTGAAGGTTTGTTCAGTGTTAAACCTGTGGCAGACTCATTTTCTTGTGATGAACTCATTCTATGAGTGGTGTCAGATTTTTCATCATCACTTTGTGTCCTTTTTCTTGATAAACCTGCCGATAGTAAAATATTTTAATTAAAGACTTGAATACCTACATATTTATACAGTCTTAATAAAATAAGACTGTATAAATACTTCCTAAAAACTTCCTCAAACCTCTTATAAAACAACAGTTTAGTACAAAGCTGCACTTCATTAGAGGTTCAGTCAGTGGCGGATTTGCAGTCTTGGCCGCTATAGGCCCCAGGCCATGTGCCACCCCTTTCTCAGCACAGCATGCAGCACCTATCATATAGACTAGGTACAGTGGACAGCACATCATGTTATACACCCATGCACGCTACTCCGTTGCGTTACGGGCGACTTTGCAACTAAAATGTGAAGATTGACGTGCTGTCGACTGTACATAATGAATTTACGCTAGACTAGGTACATAATGAATTTAATGGCGCATACCTATAAAACTTAGGTATGTACTTTGCATTTGAGTTATTTCTTGCTATCATCAGTGATTTTTTTGGTCATGATTTGCCGCCCCTAATATCTGCCGCTCTAGGCTCTGGCCTACTGGGCCTTAGGGTAAATCCGCCACTGGGTTCAGTGTGGATTTTATCTCTTTATTAATAAGACCCATAAGCAATAAATACAAATTTTAATTTTGCTGGCTGTCAAATAGTTGTGCATAAGGGTGCACAAACACTCTTGTGGACAAGGGGAAACTATTCTCAGGTAGGAAACCATCCCTTTTGTGATCTTTCTTTTTGTATTCCAACATTACAAGTAATATAAAGCTCACCAAAATGGTAAATAATCAATTTACCTGCTAGTTCCAAGGTCGGGACTGCATTAACACTTAATCTTGAATTCCATGTTTTGAACTTTGGTTCAAAGTGCTTATGGCACTCCCGTGCATTTTTATGAACTTGCTGGTTTTCGATTGACAATATGTTCCCGCCAATTGAATAGAGCCAAGATCGAAATCTAGGCGCGTCCTTTTCAGGATTCGGAAAACGATGCAGAGGTACGTGGTCATCACCTATAAACAACCAATAATACCGTTAGTATCCATTTGTATGAGTATGTTAGTTTGTGATAAACTACAAATTTTCGGAACTTACGTGTTGTCTCACAATCCCGAACACAGCATTTCCATGAAGTCGCCATCGCAAAAGTTGAAGTCCAACGAAGTCCGTGATCGTGTGCCAGGTCAATATGTGTAGCGTGTCCAGTGTCCAAAGTCGTTTGCAGGGGTCAAAATGTAAAATACCGTGTACGGAGTCCAAAAGCAAGCCAAAGTAGTCGGAAAATCACCAGAAAATACGGAAAACCACTAGTCGGAAAAATCGCAAAGTTCAAATGCAAACAGAAAGAAAGATGGCAACCTGTCATGAGGCGCTTGAAAAAATGCGTTCCATTATACAAACTGTAAGGTTGAGGCTTTCGTATCGAATATTTATCTAGCATCTCTAGGGTTTTAAGCCGCGACTTTAGAAATACACAAATACTGAAATATTTATTTAATTAAATATCAATAAGTCTTCTGGTTGCAATATCATAAAAAGAAACTTAACTGTGTAGTGCATGTATGGTACAAGTTTGCGTGTATCGAAACCTTCATAAGAGTGTTTTTGCAAAGTAACTTGCACAGTAACGCCACCTGTCGTGCAACTGCAATACCAAAATTAGAAAAAACGCCCTCTGAATGTGTCAAAATGAACTAATATCGTAATAGCTTTGTCAATAGAAACAGGAATGTAGGGACTGAAATGCCCGTGAATGAAGACTTGTACCGGACAAAATAAGCTGTAGCTTGCCTTATGTTCTTGATTGGAGACAATAATATTAGCTCGTGGAGTGAATGTATTTTCAAATACCTGGTTCAATAAACACGACTACTTTAGAGTGTATTATATAGTTTCTGATGTTTCGTAGTTTATACAGATTGACAGTATCATTCGTGTAAGACTCAAATAAACTTAAGCATAATCAATAAGCAGTATTTGTCCGCTGCTGGTTATCGTTATCAACCCATGTATGTCCCCACTGCTGGGGCACGGGTCTCTTCAGAAGCAGCTTCCTGCTGGTTAGCATACCTTTTATTATCCTCTTGTTAATTATCCATTCGAATCCCAAAGAGGTTCATGATTTCACAAAATGTTTGCGATTAACACGTTACAATACTATAGGAAAGTACATAATTTCAGAAAATCTGATTTTCTGTCATTATAAACTATTGATCCATCTTATCAACAAAACAAAGAACTAGTTTACACAGCACAGAACTACGGAAAAGTTAAAGTACAGGTTTTCTGCACTAGTGACCATTGTATACCAGATACCAGAATGACCAACACCAGCTACCTCCGTCTCAAGTAATATTGTTTAGTTTCAGTCTTCACAAAATGTCTAACATCGGGTGTTCCTAAATAGAACAGTTGGTAGGAGCGAACGAAATAATGCCTTGTGTAATTATTTAAACCAGTTGGCCGCTTCAACGAAACTATGAGGCCAAGCTTCCTTATTAATATTATTTTGTTGACATGTCTTTGCTATTAAAAGTTTTATTTATATTACTATTAATATATTTCACTATTTGTCAAGACGATACTGGTCCAGATCACTTAAAGAATTCAACAGACTTCAATATGACGGAAGATGAAGACGACCCTTTGAGGGAAGATTTAAATAGACCTAATTTAAAGTATCCCAAAGCTTTGCCTTTCCTATTTATATCATCAACTTTGCTTGTAGGAGTTGTAGTGCGAGCACTGATGCTCTCGACGAGTATGTGTATCCCGTACCGCGTGGTTATGTTTGCTTTAGGTGGAATTCTGGGAATTTGTGCTAGTAGATTTCCGGAATTCAGACCCATAGTTATGGCGACTTACTCAGACACCGATATGTTACTTCTAATATATTTACCTACTTTGGTATTCAACACTTCTTACAACGTTGATTCGCATGTTTTCTTAAAAAGCTCCTTCCAACTAGTTTTGGTAGCTGTACCAGGTGCTTTATTGTCTGCCCTATTCGTTAGTTTTATGGCGTTCTACGTTATCGACCCTTCGTGGAATTTTCCCTTGGCTTTTCTCTATGGCATAGTTTGTACCCCGATTTACCCCATGGAGGTTGTGAAACAACTAAGAGAAATGTCCAAAGGGAAGTATCTCAGTGTGCTGCTTCTCGGCGAAGGCCTCTTGGGTGACGTCACTATAATGATCGCATTTACAGCAATTTTTGGCTATTTGGCCCTGGTGATGACAGAAACTTCGCAAATATTTCTTATGCTGTTGAGATACATTGGTGGCGGTATACTATTGGGTATTATCGCTGGTAAAATAACAGCTATGCTTTTGTCTTTGACATACTATGATATGCTGTGCGCGGTGACGGTGACATTCTCAGGGGCATACCTGACGTACTATATAGGCGAGAAGTTTTTTTACGTGTCTGGTCTCCTCAGCACCGTGGTTTCCGGTGTGATAGTCAGCAATCGCAAGCAATCTGTCGCCGGGGAGGTGGAACAGGTGATCTGCCATTTTTGGAACATTCTAGCGCATGCTGCCAATACGTTGATTTTCACGCTAGTCGGTGTAATTGTGTTTGAGAAAATAAGCTACTTGATAACGGTGAGACAAGTGTCTTTGATATTCGTCACGTATACGACTGTGTACGTCTCTCGGTTGCTCGTTTATCTCATGTTGATGCCGATACTAAGGCATACGGGGTACGGTGTGGCATGGCAGCAGATGCTGGCCTTGACATGGGGCGGGCTACGAGGGCCTCTGTCCTTATGTTTGGCTCTCATCGTGTTAGAATCTACGGTACTCGACGATGTTGGAGAGGTCGGTAACTATTCTTATTCCATCTTATATTTTACTAGTTAGATGAGCTAGGGGATAGATGAGCATCACTAAGTTAGCTAATAAGAATCCTGATCTTTCCGTAATTTAGATCGATTTTATGTGGTTGGCTATAGTTGACGGTAAATGTATTTACTTTACATTATTTCTGGTTATTCGATATTTATTTCAGATATTCGTTATTCAGGCAACTGGACTAGTCTTATTATCTCTCCTAATAAACGCAACGACGATGCGCAAGGTGTTGAAAGTGCTTGGTCTAGCAGAAATTTCATTGGCTAAGAAAACCAACATGACGAATTGTGTGAAACGCATAATGAGCGTAAGAGATCGATACATATCGATGTTAAAAATGGATAAGTTTCTTGCTGACGCAAATTGGGACCTAGTTCAAGAAGGTAACTAGTTTTTAATATCATAATTTTTGTATTTCACGTAGTAAGTCAGTAGGTAAGGCATATTGTGTGGTGGTATTGCATAAGGATATTCACTTTGGTAAGGTTTCAGGTACCACTATAAAGCATCCTTATCAATTACAAATGTCAAGAAAAGATGACGAAGATAGCGACGACGACACCTATTTAGGATACAGATACACCACTTGCCCGGATTGTGAAAGAGAGATTCCTAATGAGCCGACTAAGAAAGAATTCGCTGAGATGATGAGGTATATTTGTTGTTCCTTGCTGCAATTTGTGAAATTATTTTCCAGGTTACGGCATAATCCGATGCGAAATAAGCAGTTCAAAATCGGAAAAGTTTTGCAAAGGTTCTTTTGTGAAGTACAGTGGACCCCCGGTAATCCGGCAAACATTATGCAGGGCAGTGTCGGACTATCGAATTTGTCGGATTATAGAGCACTGCTTAAGACCCCTATAGTCCGGATTTTTTTACGAAAGAGTACCTTGTAATCCGACAAATTACATATCTAATGACGAGAGTCTATATATTATACGTACATATGTATGTACTTTGAAGTACAAATCAGACTTAATTTATGTAAGTCGAATTTAGTAAATTAAATAACAATTGAGAGCTTACGTTTTATTATAAAATTAAGCATAAATGCACATACATATCTACCAAAATAATCAAGAATTATTAATCAAAATCATGTAGTGAATACTATATCAAATTAGGAAGCTTTGAAATATTCATCAATTTTTTTTTGTTTAAGGTTGTTATAACGCGAGATCAGAGCTTTGTCCCTCAGTCTTCTCAAAAGTAAAAGTTCGTTGTAGGATGTACCATTCTCTTCAGCCCATTGTAAACCTAGCTCAAAAGCGTTAACTGCGTCTTGATCTGTGACTTGTGGAGCAGTTGCAATCACGTCGTCGTTATCTTCCTGATCGTTTGTTGTATTATTAGAAACCTCTTTTATAATATCTTCGTCAGACATTTCAAGAAAAACATTTTCTTCTTTATCCATTCCACGGCACCAGACTTCCAAATCTTCCGGACTTATCTGTGTTTCAGTAGAGACTTGTTCTATAACTTCCGAAGTTACACTGATTTGTGGATCGTTGCTAGGAGTGGTGATTATATCTGGCCATAACTTTTTCCAAGACGATTTAATAGTTGATGACGGTAACGCACTCCACGACTGACTAAGAGCAAAAACCAAGTCTTTCATATTAAATTCTTTTAAAGTTTTTTCTATTGGTTGGTCTTTTGATACGGCTCTCAAAAGTAGGTTTTTTTTATAGTCTTGCTTAACAAACTGAATGATGTTCTGGTCCATTGGTTGAATCAGTGCAGTGCAATTTGGCGGAAGAAACATCGCAGTGATGCATTTATCCTCAGTTGTCAGTTCTTCTTCAGACGGATGACCAGGAGCGTTATCAAGAAGCAACAACGCTTTTTGAGGAAAATTATGATCTTTTAACCATTTTCTAACTTCAGGTACGAAGCATTCATTAAACCACTTTTTGAAAAGGTCTTTTGTCATCCATGCACTTTTTTGTCCGTAATAGTGTACAGGTAAATCAATGTTTTTGAATGCCCTTGGTTTATTAGATTTCCCAATGACCACCATCTTAAGCGCGTGTGTACCTGCAGCATTAGCACATGGTAGTATGGTTACACGCTCTTTACTCACTTTTCGTCCAGGTACGTCTTTTTCGTTACAAGAAACGAAAGTTTTGTTAGGCATCACACGCCAAAAAAGCCCTGATTCGTCTGCATTATACACCTGTGACGGGTCAAGATTTAAATCGTTCACCTTTTGCAAAAATCTTAATTTAAAGGGCTCTATGCAGGTGGCATCGTTAGAAAGTTTCTCTCCTGTAATAGTCATTAAACGTATGCCATGACGACTTTTAAAACGTTCTAGCCATCCTTTGCTGGCCACAAAATCATCTTTTTTTGTTATTTCCTTATAAAAAAACTTAGCTTTCATCGCCAACATGGGTCCCGAAATTGGTGCATGCCTGTTTCTTTCCTGAAGAAACCACATGTACAAAGCTTCTTCCACTTCTGGATGTTCAGCTTTCTTGAGTGTCTGTCTCTTGCCTGGCCCG
This sequence comes from Yponomeuta sedellus, assembly GCA_934045075.1. Classification (NCBI taxonomy): domain Eukaryota; kingdom Metazoa; phylum Arthropoda; class Insecta; order Lepidoptera; family Yponomeutidae; genus Yponomeuta; species Yponomeuta sedellus. Next base: position 6,878,027 of record OW203744.1, read on the forward strand.
CAGTCAGTAGTTGACACGAACTTCTTAATCTTCTCGTGGTTTTTTTTAATGTCATAAATTGTAGATCGGCCTACGCCGTATTCACTTGCTAAACTACTGAAAGTTTCATTGCGATTTAAGCGATCTAAAATATCACATTTTTCTTTAATTGTCAACGTTTTGTGCTTTCGCTTCTGGGTTTGTGACGACATTACTAGGTACTACATATACCTAATACACAATGAATAAATAGTAAACAATGAACGTACGCTAGGCCGTACCGCTATCACTAGTAGTCAAATTCAAACTAAGTAAAACAATGCATACGCGTCGAGCACAATAGCGGTGGCGCGTACGAGTTGTGACCTGTTCAAACTTGCGTGATCTATATTAGCAAAGATTGTCAAACATAATTCTGTCATGTCGGATTACAGGGGGCGCCGGATTAGACAGGGGCCGGATTATCGGGGGTCCACTGTATTTCAATAACAAGTTTATTCTTCCCTTAGGGAAGCCAACCAAAGAGTTCTGAAGGCTATGCAGATATCTTACTGGAGACAGTACGAACATGGTAAAATCAGTAAAGAGGGGGTGCGTACTTTAGTGAATGCAGTTGAAGTCGCCGCTGACTCGGATTATGGACGTGTCAATATTGATCTGCTGGGGACGTTGTGGAAACCAAAGGTATTACGATTATGCCAAGTATCACTCTCGGCTCTCGTCGTATGTATCCTAGGACTGTCTGTCAATCTCCCATGAACGCGGGTAGTCGGTCAACTGTACCTAAGTGATGGTGTTAATGCTAACATACCTGCCTTTTTTGGGTCGTAGACACAATAAAGTTATTATGACTTTCAATAACTTCATTGTTTATACAGGGTGACGTGAACAAACGCAAGACGCACTAATCAGTAAAGTTTTCTGTTGTTTTATGATAATAACAAAGACTGATAATAATAAAGACATTAAAAGAGGACTGAAAGATGTTTTATGTCTTTTATATCTTATTGTGGATCTTGAGTCTAAAACTTCTCTTATAGGTAATTAATTCTCTTTTTGACAGACTTACGCTGTGAGGCTGAGACGCAGGCTCGTAAAAATGATGACGACAGAGACAACGACATCTATCATGCCAAGAAATATCTGCCGTCAACGCTGCTATAGACTGATACAAAAGTTTTGGTTCGACGGCTTTATTTATTTGACCATCCTGCTGAATACACCGTTGATACTCTGGGAGGTTACGATGAAGCCAACAGATGCTAAAACAATGTACATTATTAAGGCCTTGGACTTGTAAGTTCAGTTACCGTCTTCAAATTACTTGGATAATTCTTTTCGGCTCGGCAGTTGACCCTTGTCTCACGATTGAAGTTCGTGTATTCGATGAAGTTAATGGCGTTAATTTTTCGGGTTTATGATAATGCCGCTTTTTGCCAATTTTTTCGTGAAGCAAACTGCTAAAATTGTTATGGCTACCGTTAATTACGTTGCTTGGAAAAGACGTAAAAAAGGAATTTTTGCGTTTTTATTACAGATAAAAAAAAACACTCCTAACATTTGGTGATCTTTTTTCGAAAAATAATATTTTGTAGTTATGTCAATTAGAACAGACCTACGTTTATACTGAATTCGAATGTCTTTCAGAATGTTTTACATGATTTATCTTTGGGAAATGGTCATTAAAATGACGGCACTCGGAGTACGTGGCTACATCAAGTCGAATTGGAATAAGTTGGACTTTGCCATTATTCTCATGGCGACCGGCGGTTAGTCTCTTCTAATATCACCATCATGAACCCTTTATGTCCCCACCGACAGGCACGGGTCTCATCCCTAAGGAAGATCTAGTCCATACTCCACCACGGGGGCCAGTCCGGGTTAGCGGAGGATTGTAAGATAGCGTAACTACATATTTCTGAAAATTCTGTTTAGGAGAAATTAACGCCATGTTCAAAATGTTTTTTTTTTTTACAACGTTTTTTCCCTTACAGTAACCAGATAAGAAAAGTATTCTAAGGTGGTGTTCGAAGTGGAAATTAAATCCTTCTCTTGTAATTCTAGATCTGGTGTTAGACATAATTGACACATTGACTGCCTGGGACAAGTGGCTTGACTTTAATACTGGTGTGGTTTCGGCGACAAAGCTACTCCGGATGTTGAGATTTCTCCGATTGTGTAAACTAGCAAGGTAATTGTTGAACGAAGATGTAATACTGTTTTTTGATGTACTCCGTTTGTGTTTTGTGAGGTTATAGTGCGGCACAGCCAAATCTGTTTAGAATTTAAGTCTTATTTAAATTTTTACATGAATACTTTCTTGAAGAAATATAGGTTCCGAAGCATAATTACGCCGATAAAAATTCGACGTAAACTTATCTGGAATAAATATTTTACAAATAGGGGCTATCGTAAAATCGGTTTAAAATTAATGGAAATCATATAATAAGTAATGGTGCCAAAATTGGCAAAATGGTGCTAGGTACTATTTACTAAAATTGAAAAATTGTAACACTGTGATAAAATGACGCCATCTTCTATAATATTGAAATACATCAAACTACGAAAGAAATCATGTCGCTATAAATGACTAAACATGACATTAAATACTTAATACATACAAAACTTGCCATTATCCAGACAGATAACCTTCGCTTCATCAACGTTAATTAGTCTGCATGGAAATTAATAAACGGTTATGAAACATATGGTTTCAACTATAGAATAAAGCTTTTAAAGTTTTGTCTTAATACGGTGGGTAAACTACAGCAAAATAATGTGGCCTCAAACTGTATTGCTTAATTTCACCCAATTTGTAAGACATGATTTTAAACTTCATTAATTTTGTGTCTTGATAGTTCATTGGTATCGTGTTAAGATCGTAATTCGGAGTGACCGGATATCGGTTACTATTATTTACTTAATGTTTGCCAAATGGAGCAAAGGCCTATATTTCAAAGATAGTTGGAAACCTCTACCTAAAGCAAATTTTAATATACATCTTACAATTTCCATCTATGGAATCGTCGGTTTCATGTAATAAAATCCAAGGTAGCTTTTGTAAATTATCGTTAAATAATTCAGATATAACTAGTGTCCAGAACCTTCAATGGAATTATTTTTCAGTAATAAGAAGCTTCAATGGAATTATTTTTCAGTAATATCACTACAATATCACTAATGCTATTTGTGATTGCAGAGTATCCGTCCCAAAGGTGATGGCTTACATTGATAAGATGATTGATATTCAGTTGGCTTTTGGTTATGACGTTGGGAAGGTAATAACTAAATCTTATTTCTCAAACGATACCCACTGTTAAGAATGGTACGGATTTACTTATTATAGAAGCTGCTTCATATGACTCACAAACGGGCAATTCGCAGTGTTTTACTTTACACAGTAGTTGTTTAATTTTTACAGCAGAAACACATGCAATTTGTGAGGCATTAAAACTTCTCAAAGTTATTAAACCTAACCTTAAAAGAATCTTAATCTTAACAGATTCATTAAGTGTCATTCAAGCACTAAAGAATTTAAAATTTTACTACAAAACTAACTATAACCTATATGCTATTAAATCCCTCTTAATATCCAATGAAGCTTTAGAGATCCACACTTCCACATTAGAGATATCTGAATGCAGATATCTCTAATGTGGAAACCTTAAACAGAGGTATATCTGGGAATGAAATAGCTGATAAAGTTGCGTATGAAGGTACGAATTGGTTAGATGTAAGACGCGCATTTTGAGTCCCTATGACTGACCATTACAGTGTAATAAATTTAGAAATATTAAACTCTTGGGAAGCATTCTGAAAGAGTAATCAAGAGAAAGAAGGATAGGACTTAGGAACGGAAGCATCCAAGAAAAATATCTAACTCACCTTGGTACGAATCGAAACTGGCTATCGCTAGCCGCAGCTTCATAGCCACAATAAATAGATTGCGTTTTGGCCATAACTGTGCACCATCACACCTTTCAAGACTCAACATTGGAACTAATATCTGTGAACACTGTAAAAATGCCGTTGGAGACGTTGAACATTTAATTAATGACTGTCCATCTTTCAATGTACAAAGACTGATTTTTGCGAGTGATTTGTTGGAAATAGGCAAAAGTGACTTTTTCTCCCGCCACCACCTCAAAGACTTGCTTAAAACCCCTGAATGCTATCCTATCATGTATAAATTTGTGAACAATACAGTGTCCAAAATATAAGTGTAAATAGAAAAAGTTTAACTATTTGTATTGAAATGTGAAGTGCATTGTGACTTTATAAAATAAATAAAAATATTATAGAAGGGCAAAACACTTCACTTTGAAAGAACTCGATGTCTATGATTTTAAACATATTTATTATATTGTATGAAATCAGGCGTTACTTTGCGGAAATCCATAATAGCAATTTTTATAATAGAAAGTAATAATTCACATTTTAATGAATATTTATTATGTTTAAAATTTATGAAGTAACTGGTATTTTTTAACATATCAGTTGATATCTGGTCTGGGTGAATGGATAGTCTGAATGATGAAGATTTAAAAAAGTTTTATATCCCTAGAAATACCTCATAGAAATTGATAGAAAGTTGTTCATAATTTGCGACACTTTCTGATGGAAATTCTAAAGGTTTTTGTTAAAAGGAAATCTAATCAACTGTTACTCTCAACTTAAAGTCTGTTTATAACAGTTTAAATTGGTGTTTCTTTCTAGGGTTTTGTGACTGGTGAACAAGAGGTATGCGGTCTGCTGTCGCAGTTGGTGGATAATAAGCAGATTCAGGAAACCCTCACTGCGCGACTGGAAGCTGATAGGTCAGGTTGTCACTAATATTGTTCGTCGCTCCTTAGAGTTTTGCCAACTCTACATGTCAAAACGTCGCTAAACGTTTGCTTGAAAAGTCGCTAGATGTAGTTAGCTATGAACAAAGATCATCTTCTAGCTAGCTCATACTAAGAGTTCCCTATCTAGGTATGAAGTAAATACAGGCTGCAAAGTATTAGAGGGACAAATCAATCATGCGGCCAGTAGTTGTCTCTTTCTTTGTCATTACAGACCTACATAAGTGTCGTGGGACAAACGGTGGAAATGGTGTTATTTAGGTTTGCAATGTAACTTATCGGGATTGGGAAAGAGTGTAACATAGCGTTGTCTTCGCCTTCAACAAAAATATACGAGGCGTATAGTTTCAAAACCTGCAAAGTCCCAGCACCTAGATTTTACAAGAGAGATCTTTCGTTGATATCACCTTAGAAAATGTATTCACCGATTTAATTGTTGGCTTAAGTTAAGCATTAGTAACTCTAATTTCATTTAAATTACCGTTTACATAGGGTAGTGTTACCCTTCATAAACAAAAAAGGTGAAAAAGTGTTGGAATTTGCTGACTTTGAAACTGAAGATTTATCATGGCTGGTTTTGAATTTGACACTTTGTGGACATTGCGGTTTTTGTTATGACGAGTGCAACCAACCAAACTACTCAACCAAAGTTGATACTTGAGATGCTTGATTGAAATTAATGTTTTTTTGGACAGAAATGCAGCTTAGCCTAAATAAAGTAGAGTAAATCAGAAAAAAAGAAGACAAAATGCTTAAATGATTATTACTATTTGAGTATTTATTACTAAAAGGAGACAAAAGGCTCACATGTTTATTATTATTTAAGTCAGGTCACCAAAATCCACTTGTTCTTCACAGTCTAGGGCTTCTTCTGCTACATCAGGACTAATATTTTCCTCTTCGTCTTGCACTTGTATCGTATTCGGTATTAATCTATCATAAAAAGATAGTACCTCATAACTTCTCCAATCTTTATCAAAAATTAAGGACGTCAACAATTTGTTGACGTCCTTCATTTTTGTTGGTTTAAGGGTTGCTGATCCCGATGGTATATTTTGTGGACTGATCATATATGTTAATTTTCCTTTTTTACAGACGCTTTTATACACTCCCGTATTTGCTACATAGTGTATTTCGCCTTTGACTAAAACATTGCCGGCCACAAGTCTAGAACGCTTTAGCACAAAACGCTTGCACTTCATAAAAGGCACATGCCAAGTGCCAACGGTTTTCAAAACATTTTTAGCAGCTTCTTTCCAATCATTGACTGGAAACTCTTGTCCTACTGAAATGACGGTACCATATTCTTTTATGATGTCTGTGTAATCATTCGGTTTTAGTATTGTGTCTCGTGTTCGAAACTCCGCTTCGATTCTTCCTAAGACTATCCACCGGAAGAAAAGAGTGACCTACGACGGGAAATATAACTTCCATATTTTGGATATGTTCAGGAGCTTCTGTTAACCACTTTGTGCACATGGCTACAACAGTCGTATTTTTATTTGGTCCGGCACATCCATCCGCCACTAGCCGAACTGTATCAATTTGGGCTGGGAATCGGGTTTCATTTAACCGATGGTAGATCGCAGACGATATTAAGTTTGAGTCTTTAGAAAATTGGTCTTCTGTCCAAACATATGTAAAAGTATTATCTTTACTAAGCTGGGACTTGGAAGAGCCCGAAACCGTTGTAAAATTATAAAGATAAAACTGCCTAGAATAATAGGTGCTTTGGTCGGCAATCTTAGACAGTGGCATGTTTTTTTGACAATCATACGAAAATATAAAAACATACGGAGAATCATCTTTCAGATAGTTAAAAAATGCTTGCGCGCGTTTTTTGTGTACTCTTAACTGTATCATTAAATCATTTTTGGTTCTCTCTTCTTTAGCCATCTTAAGTTTCTCTCCAAGTTGCAAACAGACAGAGCAGACATCTGTTCGACGTGAACCAAATCCTAAATTAAATTGCGGTTAAACACATTTCTGAAATAACTTCTTTTAACTTTTAAATTTTCCTGTTTGTCATACCGTATAAAATGTATGACAAACAGGCACCATTTGTCATACATTTTATACGGTTTATTTATGCTTAATTCAGCAGGTAGGTATAGTCTTGCGTTCTACTACCTCGGCAGTAATGCGGCTCAGAACACTTTAACTTCTTTATAAATTCCACAACTGATATTTTCCTAGCCATGTATTTATGAGACTTATGGTCTCCTCCTCGTCTCTCTACTGGAATCTGCCCTTCTTTTAGAAATCTCTTTTCTATATTTTCTACTCTATATACCTTTTGAATCCAGGTACATCTAAGAAAGTTTTTTTTCAAACTCTTAAAATTTTTTTTGTGGAGTGACTGAAAATAAAATATTCAGTACTTATGTCTTTTTTCTTGCGAGTTGCCTTTCGTGGCCGACGTATGGCAGTAGGTGCTCCCTTGATATGCTTTAATATAAAAGCATCTTGCAATCGTTTGTCCTTGTTTTTATAAAAACGTGAATGAAACGAACTCAAATCAGTTATTTTTAGAGAGTTACAAGCAAATTTTTTTTATGCGTACAGTTATTACTTTCGCGTTTATAATATATGGGTTACTTTGCCATACTAATATATGGTTTTTTGGACTCTCCAAAAAGCATCCCTATTATAAGAAAAAGAAAAATGTAACAAGTCAGTATTGCCTAGCTTTTTAAGATGGTCGCTTTCTGCAGCACTCCATTCGCAAGGCTCAAAACTGTTTGATCCACATTAAACTCACCTCTCAAATTTTTGCTGGTTTCGCTTCCATTTTTCTGGGTCTCTCTGCCGTTTCCGGGTTTTGCTTTTATCAACCACGGTCGGGAACTTGTCCATCTTTACAACGAATGTACATTTACCAATAAATTACAGCGATAACTGCTTACTTATCGCTTTAACTTTGTTTTCGTCGACAACAACGCACCGAATATACTAGATTCCGCCATAATAATTTGCTATGTCACGTGACCGAAATAGCGGCATGTCATTGGCTTAGCAGGACTTAGCTGTTTTTTAATCTACCTAATAAGGACTTTGTTCATTTTTCTCCCAACAGCACACTTTTGAGTGGATTTACTATTGGACTTTGTCAGTTTTGAATTATATGCGTTTGAGCAGATTTAAAAAAATCAAAAAAAGTTGCCATTGTAAAAAAAATCTTACATTAAGAAAAAAGTGGACTTTGCAGGTTTTGAAACTATACGATAATACTGTGTTTAGTTTCTTCTTCTTCTAGAGGTATAAACAGCATTTAAATTGTATCATACGTACGTGCAGCAAAACAATCATGAACACAGCACCTTTTCTGCGCCGTAGTGGCACAGCCACTCAGGCCAAGTCAATAATCCAATTCGAAGGCAAATCGGAGTCCAAATTGGGGTGCGGTAGTCAACAAGTACAACAGAGATTCCGGAGTCCAAGACAGAAACCAAAATTGTCGAAATAATCACGAGAATCGCAAGAAATACACAAAACACAAACCGCCGCAAGTTCACAAACAGACAGAAGCAAAATTCAAAAAAATCTGTCATTGAGTACAACGCCGGAGCATCCCGTTCCGTTATAATACTTATAATAGCACCGAGCTTATTATTAATACCGTAGAGAGAGAAATTAAATGTATTGTTAGTATCTTTCTTTTTAATTAATTTATCTTCATAATTTTGTAGAGTATAATATGTAATTTAGTATTAGAAATGGAATGTTATTACGTGCACCGTTAATCGAGAGTTACGTATTTAGTGTTAACAGTTTAAAGAAACTAATGTCAATTACTTTTTATTCCATTTTTAATAATAGCGCCATCTACTGATAATGTCAATAACTATTTCGCGCTCATTAATTACTCTGTGGTGTCGTTTGTACTAAGTGGTAGGACCGTGAATATGCTATTAAAATATATTAAGAAAACAGAGAAGAGCTTAAATTATCACCATCATTATAATCAGCATAGGCCTCTTCCAAGACACGCCACTGAGCCCGATCTTCGGCTCTCATCTTCCAGTCACTGCCCACCGCTTTGTGAATGTCGTCGCTCCTCCTGTTCAACTGCTGATCCTCCCACTACCACTTCAGTTTGCTAATCCGTTGAGCTTTGTCGACGATTTTAGTTCTGTGGCGTAGTTCTTTAATAACTTCGTTTCGGATTCGATCCCACAGAGGTCAAATCCGAAACGAAGTTATTATGCGCTTAAATTATACTCATTCAGTGATGTGTTAATGCCTTTTTCTAGGTTGACTGTAACTCGCCAGCTAGGTTTACTTCAAAGGGACAGACCTTGGACAGCTATAACGGTCAAAACTCGACAAGCTACCACGTCTACTCTCAACATTATGATGTTGGACGCCGTTCAGTTAAAAGAAGAGGGTAAAGATCTATTTGGGGGTTTTCACTAACGTGTAACCACTTTCTTATATGTAGTAAGAAAAAATAATTATTAGGAGTGGTAACACATGTTTGGACCTTTTCCTTCCCCCAAATTATTTGGGGTTCCCTACTTCATTCCGAAAATTCTTTGTTCGAAATACGGTTCACCTACGAATGATACTTCGAACGATTAATTGTTCGACGCCTTATTCAATCGAATGTTTATACACCGACCGACTGCTTGTTGGATCGATTAAATCGAAAACTTAACTGCGATGCTTTTTAATGCGACGGTTAATTTTATCGCATGTAAATACACCGATTGCTGCTAGTTCAATGGCACCGGCCTTGTTACATTATTATCTATCATCTAATACTGAATTATTGTAAAAGGACCTACATAGAAGTTTTAATGCTTAAATCCTTTTAATTGTTCTTTAGATACTCGAGAGTAGTTCACATTTTCTTCGCAATCTGATGTCATGAGGAATGTTTATTCATTAATAAATTTGGCGAGCCGTTAAATTACGTATTTTATAAAAATACTAACACTCCGCAAAATGTTTTTGGAAGTAACGAGGCATTGAAAAAACAAGCATTGATAATATAATACACCGGTGTAACATTTTTCGAAGTAACAAGGCACCGAACAACAAAAATATCGGATAAAAAAGGCGTCGAACAAACAATCGTTTGAAAATTTCGCAATGAAATAGCGAACCCAATTATTTGATGTAATTAATGAAGAGTCGTGAAGATTCCTTAGTAAATAGATCCGTTCTTTTGCCATTAAGATTAATATATTATGCTTTTCAAACTCTTTAAAATCAGAATATTTGTTTGTGTCAACGGCAAGGTTAAATGCAAACGTTTTTGTTCAACAATTTCAGGATTTTTGGATGAAATGGAGTACCGAATGCTTATTAGTGCCATACAGGAAAAAGTCCAGTTATGTAGGCATAAAGGTAGTTTGGTGGCTCCTTCATCACCTGAAGTAAGTTAAGTTTTCAACTGATTAAATCTCATTCTTTTGTCATAGGAAACAAATCAAAGATTCATTGTAGTGGATAATGAGAGAGAACGAGTGAATTGTGACGTTTAAGGCAAAGCCTCTACTTACGACTTATTGTTACGTAAAAAAAAAATACTGAATAAACTATCCATTACAAACGATACATATTTCATATTACTTCAAGATCAATTCATTCATCTTATAATTCGCAGACTCAACTTCGTGCTGTATCGTGGCTTCAGGGCAACGAAAGAATTGCCGATTTCTTCTTGGAAAATTCAGAAATACTAAATTTTAATTTTAATGACATCCTTATATCTCGAGGTTAGTTTAACATCTGAAATTACATTTAACGACGTTAGTTTAATAACACATTGTGTTATATTTAAAAAAAATGATGAGTTGCCAGTTTAATGTTTAGAAAAAATGTAAATTATGTAGTATATACCGAATGCCTCTCCCCAAGAGATAATAAATAATTACATATCGAAATACATATATAGGAAATACATTGCAGCTCTCAGATTGTATTTGTTGCAAATCAAAGCAGTAAGTAGCAGTATTTGGAACATATGTTTTTAATAGCTTGTAGAAGGCACTGACTCTTTGTTTATGAACTCGTTTTTCGATCATGTGTTGGTTGTGTTCTGCTGATTCTTGTGGAGTGTCTTTGACTTTATTAGTCAAAAAGGTACAGCGACTGCATGTGTCAGAGGCAGGTGACTTGAAACTTATATTGAATTCATTCACAAAGATTCTGTAGAACATTGCGAAATGAACTTTGTGAGTTGGCTCTGCACTTTCATTGTACAGTTTATATAATTTCTTCATGCAAAGATCACAGAAAAGATAAATTCATCTTGACTTACTCCTATTGCAATAACTTTCTGTTCCTCTTAGTCGACCTATGAAAGTCCTCACACATTTTTTTCTTTTCAGTACTCTTGTGGCTTCTTCTATTCTATAAAAAAAAGAAAAAGTTAAAGAGTGCCTATTAAAACTTGATTACGATGAAACTGAGATGCTATTGATGAGATAAACTCACAATCACGCATATACACACTAACACATAACGCACACACAAACACACACACCTACACACACACAATCATTCACCTACATAAACAAGCACATCCACTTTTTCCTGTTTTTCTTTTAAGTACCTAATATTAAGATATGTCACTGCATTTCTTATTAGTGATAAAAGGCCGTCCACTGTTGTACAGAGGATCTCTGGCTCCCATAATAAAGATCATTCTAGCTTGGGAGACAGAAGACTCACCAACTTAGTTCCTTGTCAGCCATCTGTTCACTCCTACTTTGTGTATATTTAAGCTGATTGATTGTATGTGGCTATCAATAAAGATTTTATTTATTTATTATTTATTTCCACCTCGTTTTTCTTGAATAGAATTGCCTTCAAATGTCGCTCTTGAAATGTTCTGGACTTTTGTTCCTCCTACTTTCAGTATGTTGAGTAATAACTTTTTACATAACCGAAGACTCATTTCCTTCCTTTTGAGAAATATTTAACTGTGAATTTATGTAAGTTTCCAGGTTTCTGTTTTTTGTTTTTGTTGATGGGACCGGGCCTTCGTCTCTGTATCTCGGTAGCAACTTCGATCATATTAGCTATCATCCCGTCTTGCCTCTGTTTATTAGGGATGCTGAAAAACTTATCTCTCATTTCTTTGACCATAGTTGGTGTTAATTTGTGGCATGAAATTATTCGTCTAAGTATGAGAACAAGGCGTAAAGACGTTTACAGAAGATGGAGCCGAATATTCTTTCTTCTTAGCTGCTGCTCTTTTGCCCCCCGTTATTTTCCGTTTACGAATCCCGGAACTACATTCACTTACTAATACGGTATCGGTTTCGTCTTCGTTAATTTTTGATATAGGACGTATGCACTGCACCTTGAGTAGAGTGGTATCGGCCGACGACAATGTATTGGACTTTCACTTGCAAATGTTTCTTACAGTAAGAACACAAATCGATAGGCAGTCGCTGAAATTGTGAAAAACCAGTATCGTTTAGGTTATCCTGCCAACCTGTCAAAAAGAAAAAACGTGCGTTCAAAAAGTGATTTGTCACACAAAATGGCAGCTGCAATGCTCTGATTCGTTGCACGGAAAAAATATTTTATAAATGAAACGGACATTTGGAGAAGACACTGTTTGTTTAAGACAGTAGATTTTAATTTGAAAGCATAGGTGACAAAGATTGTTATGCACGAAATTGAATAAGCAAAAATAGAGTATAAATTCTTTTTAACACACTAACTTGTGCTAAGGACAATTTTAATAGTATTTGGAGGCTAAAAATTCCACCCATGCCGGGACTCGAACCCGCGACCTCTGGCTAACCGTGCCAGCGCTCTCCCAACTGAGCTAATGGGCGAGTACCGGCATCAGTGAAATTTTGAACCTCTTCTTCCTGTGACTACATTGGGTAGTAAATTCACGATTTATTTTTGTGTACTTGGGCAGATATTGCATCCGTTATTATGAAGTCACATAACAACATGGGGTCTTACGAGGGTATGTATTTCTCGTATCAGTTTAAATAAAAATACAATATAATTATATATAAGTACTGTTTATTAATTATTAAAAAAAATAACGAAACGTAATGTCTATAATTTTAAAGTAACAAAACAGTTTTTTAGACTAATTAGTCATTTCTAGTAATACTGTCAGTTTAAAACAATAGACTCTATCGATTTTTAACACTGAAATCTACGGAGATCGATTAGATGCAGCTCAGGCACATATCAATGTTATACGTTCACGACAAATAACCTTTTTGCACGTTTTGCAACATCCGCTAGCCTTACACTTTTTTAGAGGGGCAATAGGCACAGTAAGTAGTTTTCTTTGGATTGGGCTCTTCTGTGTCGTCTTTAGTTGTTCCAGGAGCAGTTTTCGGTAACGTACTCTTTATCTCATCTCGCAAATATCGCTTCAAAGTGGGTGCTTCCAAGCGCTTGGCCATATAGGGTGAAGTTAGAGCCATGCTCAAGTGTTTCATAAATTTGCGGCGGTTTAGAGGCTTCTCGCTTTTAGTGACAACATTGTGCCTGTATATTATATATGCATTTACGAATGCAATATTCAGCATCCCATAGAAAAGGCACATGGGCCATCTGTTAGTATTCCTACTGCACGACATAAGAGAGCACATCTGATCAAGGGTATCTACTCCTCCCTTGGTTTGGTTGTAGTACATGATCATTTCTGGTTTCCCAGTAACTTCGTTTATGGCCGCGTCTTCGTCACATGATCACAAAAGGTAAACCATCTTGGCCGGTTTCGATTTATATGAGACAAGTGTCAGGGGTCCGTCGAAACAAAGCATTGATGATCTTACTGGTCTGGAGCGACTGTTCTTCTATTCTTCAAGTATCTCTCTTTTATTAGAGAGAATGGTCCGAACAGTGTTAGTATATAAGACTCTTGAAGCAAAGATTGAGCCAAAGGAATCGATGTGAATCACAGGTTATATTGCGACAACTGCCGTGGACAGGCTTTGTCAACTCCTTCACTTAGTACTCTCCGAGGAGTGCGCCATTGATTTCCGTTCCTCTTCCCAAATAAGGCACTGCGTTTATCATATACGATATACCACTGTCGCATACCATGACGATTTTTATGCCGTATTTGCTTGGCTTATTGGGAATGTACATCCTGAATGAGCATCTACCTCTTGAGATGTTCTCCTGAAGTGTAATGTTATACACTGGTCAATAAATAGATCCCATACTTTGCGCATTGGAGTAAAAATGTCAGTGGCTCGTAGTGTTGGTCGAATAGTTTTGTCGTCCATTCTAACGCATCGTATCAAAACATCAAACCGATCTCGACTCATAACGCAAACATAAATCATTGACGAAGATAGATCAAATAACTCATCTGTGGACATGTGATTATCTTTTTTTGCTGCTGTCATTACCAGGATGTCGATCAAAGCGCGAATTACATTATCATGGGTGTCACGAAATGTAGCACTTATCATGGGTTCCTTTCGTCTTAGAGATATTTCAGCAATTATCTCATCAGTAAAGAATATATTAAAGCAATGCAAAGCTTCATAAAGATTGCGACACATTCGCCTCGGACCCCTTTATGACCTTACAATATTCAATGCTGAGATTCGTCCTCGTCTTGATGACCAGCAATGTTTATTCTTACCTCTTATGCTAGGCCGAGACACGGTTATCAGACGACGAGAAGCTGTAGGGGGTACTTGTTCAGTATTTCCTTCAGGTGGTAGACTGGATGCTATTGACCCTTGATTCCTCTCCTCGCCGACGAATGTCTCCTCAACGTCACTCTGCACGTCGTCTACGCTCAGATGGTCCTCGAGCTCGCTGTCAGTATCGGCAGATGAAAGGTTCTCATCGCTCTCTGAAAAAGCCGCCACGATGCTTTCGTCTTGTAAATTCCGATTTTCGATTACGACCGAATATTCTATAATATAAAATAAAGATAAAACTATCGCTAAAATAAAGAAATGTTACCAAAAATAACCGGTGCATTAACTAACCGCATGGTGCTTGGGGGATTTTTGCGGAAGTTATCAAAGTAATTTTCACTTTTAAAAAATAACCTTAATTGAAATTCATACAAAAATCCTAAAAGTCGCGTAAAAGATAAATCCAACACCAATGTTGGAGTCAAAATGACGTTGTATTTCAAGAGCAATGTTGTATTTCGAAAACGGGAACAATTCGGTGCCGCGGCCGCCACTCGATAGCTCCGCTCTTCGACTGAAAACTGAAATGTCCGTAAAGCCCTGCGCCGGATACGCGCGGATTAGAGAAAGACCGCAATATTTCGAAACACACGAAGTCATTTTGCCGTAGATTATCATTCTCGGGTTAACCCTTAAATGCATAAAACTTGTTTTTATTCTAAAAAAATAAATTTCAGCTTATAAATTAGCTATAGAAATAAGGAAAAATAATAAAAAAAAAACAAAGCCACACGTTACTATCTATTTTTGTTAAAAATCAATAAAAGCCGTTTTTGGCACTGCATGCATTCATTTCACACAAATTATGCAGTACATTATTTTTTTTGTGAATTTCATTAAAACAATTTGTAGATTTCTTCGCACACAAATGTACCTTACACTTACTGCACATAGTAACTGTTTTCAAATACATGATGGGAACATACACATTTGCATGTCGGGCATTATTATTTGTTCATGTTCCACTCCATCGAGTATCACATCCAATGAGGGCAAAGCTTGACAAAGCTTGGCCAAGCAAGCTACAAAGCACAAATAGTTTGAAGCCCCACTCGTGGGGCTTATTTGGCAGATATTGATTCAAAAAGTGCACCACCTTGGTTGAGCAAATCCATCCGTCGATGGACAATCTTTGTGCAATAGGTACACTACAAAACCTTTGGTTGAAGTGATCTATCACAGGTTAAAGTTTGTGTAATTTATCATGATCTTGATGGCTCACTGGCAGGTGTTTTGTGTTATCATTGAAGTGTAATATTCTTCTAATCTTTTCAAATTTATTTACGGCCATAGCTTCTCGAATTGGGTAAAACCCAAATTTATCCCAGTATGATCTTATGTTGGGGTAGCGGTAGACAGACATGAAAGTAACAATACCCAAATATTTCAGAAAATCATTCTTTGTTAATATTTCAGTTCGATTGGGCTGTTGAATTGCGTATAAGTTTGATATTTTCACAATGATTTCTATCCATAGAAATAGTGCATTTCTGCGTCTTCACTTAACGTGTAACTCATCTTTTACACCTCCAAGTAAACAAAGTCCAAATCAGTATGCAAAACAAAGTCCAATAAACGAGCAATAGTCAAACGAGTAGGTAGCTAGGCAAAGCAAGTGTGGCAAAGACAAAATGGCGGCATGAGTAGCAGTAAACACGAAGTGAGTACGACTGAGGAACTTGTTTTGCGTAGGCTTTGGTTGCGCGCTGCCCGCGACGCTACCGCAACAATTTGTTCTCTTATTCTTATTCTCTCTTAGGAATGATAAAATTACCAAAAAGTTAAGTTTTTGGCAGACACCTAATTTTAAGAATTTTCCGCCTCGCTCTCTTTGAAGGCCGATTTTGGCCAAAATAGCCCAATGAAGTAGTAATTTTTTTTATGATTTTTGAAAGCTGAGAGTGGCGCATTTTCGGAACTTACTCAGAAATCATGGAGTCATCTGTTTCGATTTTTAATTTAAAGTTGAAATTTTAAGTCATAATTCGAAGAATGTAAATTTTTCACTTTAGACTAACATTTTCGTAACTTGCATAAAAGTTACGAAGCTGATTATCTTACGCATAAAAGTACAACTCATGAAGATTCAGTTTCCGAAAAAAAAAAATCTTGAAAAAGTCTCTTACTTTTTTTTTTAGAATTTTTTATGTTAGTCAGATCAAAAATTACCAAAAAAATTCATAACTCGAAAACTACAAAAAATCGCGGAACATACATGAGGGTTATTCGGGTACCCCTCGATACGCGGGAACCAAAAAAAAATTTTGGACGTCAATCGACCGCCCACCCTGTATATAGCACTATATAGCTCTTTTGGCAAACTGTGACCAAATGAGTATTATTTAACAAGTAGTTGACTATATATTGCTGTGGCAAATAAACATTAATAATGTATTTCTATCCCTCAGCTGTCGGTTTTTTAAAACACACGAAATAGCGTAAATAAATGAGGCAACAACTCAAACTGGCTGTCTATGTTGTTATGTTGATGTTATATGTTGTTTGTCATTTTTTCTTTGCAGGTGACGAGCCCAAGGGGATCTACGTCCTTGTATCCGGTTTACTAGAAGCTACTTATGTCCCAGAAGGAGACATAGATGAGGCTATACCCAACTACGAATACTTGACAGACTTGAAGTTCAGTGAACCGAGTCAGGACTTCATCGTGTCGGGAAACGCGGTTGGCATGCTTGGGGTACGTTTGATAAGTATCTAGCTAATTTGCTTACAATAGTAACCAGACAAGACGTCACAAACATAAAAATACACCCAAACTGCGGCCACTTGTACAAATTTACAGCGGCCTCCAGTGGGAATAGAACCCACAACCTCTGTCTTGACACCCAAGCGCCTTAACGGCTACACCAACGAGGCAGTATAAATAAAAATGTTTATTTCCCGGACGAGTGATTCTAATTGAGAGAGAAAGGTTGAGTGTTGTTAGCATCGGTTTTGGAAAATGAATCGGGAAGAACTTCCAATGGTTGTTGAGAAACACTAGATAACATGGAGGTCGGCTAGAAAACAAGCGACAAAGGGAGTTTGTTCGGTATAAGGGAATAAATAGTTTGACAGCACTGCACAAGATGCGTGATTGATGTTTTAGTATGGTTAAGGTTATACCGGAGTTATTTTTCACTAAGCAGTTTCGTTTAATGAGAGTCATGTAATGCTCTATTAAAAATGGGATGACCTTTTTTTAGGTTTAATTTCGTACTGTGCGTCTCAACTTCAGATGTGTAAACCACGGTGTAACATTTCGTACAATTTGTCTTCACATTCTGCTAATACTTAAAAATTTGGTTTCGTTTGTAGAATTTGCAATTTTCAATAGTGGTTTCAGCTTATTACGAATCTTAATTACAAGGCACCTTTGCTATGAAGGAATAAGAGAAGAAGTTAATTAAGGCACACCAACACCCTGCAAGTAAAACCTTAAATTAATAATAGAGGGCTGGCGTTTATGCCAATTACAGGTGCGCACAGAACTCACAGTTTAACACTAACAAATAAACTGATATCTGATATCAAATCTAGAAGTCTAGCCTACATCTTTTATAAGACTCTTTTATAAGGGTTATCTTTATTTACAGGCTCTGACAAATCGCCCGTATGGTTACACAGCGCGATGTGACTCTGCAATTCAAGCTTATTACATCACGATGCCAATCGTTAAGGAAGCGTTCAATTTATCAAATCATCCAATCATGGGGTGAGAAATATAAATCCTTTTATTGCAATTACTGTATACAAACAAAATTGAATCATTTTACATAATTATCATTTGTTACACGGTGTAGCGACCGATGATATTAATGTGGATTACACTTTTATTTTCTTGATTATAAGTTATAATGTAGCGACGATCTTACGTCGTCAGAGTCGACAGAATTAGGGTATCAATTATTTTAAATGCAGAAATAGCATGAACTCTTAGTCTGGAATGATTGTTTAATCTTTCATGAATGTAACAATGCAGTTGCAAAGTCTTACATGTATAATATGCTGATTGTTGATGTAAAATTAGGTAATGAGATTAAACTTAGTAGTAGGGACTTGGGAACAGTAAACAATGAAGGAGTTTATTAAGATAAAAGTGTCAATGCAAAATAAAATAGTTGCAAAAATATCACACTTAATAGTAAAAAAAACATGCACAGCACGATATCCAATAAATTTTCGTCAAGAACACAGAACACATAAAATAATAATAATTTAAGAAAATAAAAATCCCTGACTGATCAAGCCACTCCGGAAAATATCTGAACCAAAGGATCACAACACCCTGGCAGCATTATCACGCTGCACTGCCAAAGAGACCCTCTGTCTGAGATACGCACCAGAGCGGCAGTCAAGCCCACGCTCCTTCAAGCGGCGACCCAGTTCCCCAACAAGGATCTTGGTCCGAGTCCTCTAAACTCCCATTGTCTCTAACGCAAATAGAACAAAAGTATAATTATTCATAGGGGCACCATATTTTTGTTACTAGAGCGTAGCTGGGTGTTTCTTCAAGTTTACATTTATTTTGCACTTTTTTCTGTAATTTTATAATTTTGTCTAATTTAAAAGTAAGATTAGTCGGATAGGAATCTACATTTGAGGCAGTGAGGATATGTGTGTGTGTACTAGGGCATTGAAGATTGCGCAGTACAAATTGAGAAAAATAGCATCGAAGAAATCTTTTGGGGATGGTAATGACATTATGTTACTGGTAATGAAATTTGTGTTGCTGGTAATGATTTTATGTTTCTGGGAATGACGATAAAAAAGAAAAGCATTTAAGAAATCTTTGTTTTTATTTTAGTACCAAAATATATTAAAGTATTAAATCAACATAGTATTACCTAATCAGTTTTCAGTAACCACCCAAAGTAAAATAGGCAAAAAAATTTTTTTGTATTACGCTTAATTGAAAAATTTTTGTAAAATCAACACAAACATTTTGTTAACATCACTATTGATTCATTATTTCAGTCTCTTATTTTCTCTTCTTTCAACGCTAATCCTTAACTTTTAAGCTTAAATTTCTTAACTAAACTCTCTTTTTATATTTGGCTGATTTACTATATCTTTGATTTAATCACTCTACTTCTATTCATTTTCAAGTCATCTTATTCAACCGATGCCCGATACACCCTTGATTGTTGTTTTCATGAATCATTCTTGTTTTTATTCTCTAAATCTTAGTCTTCTTCTTAATTAGCTGATTTGCATCTTTCATTGTTGTTTGGAATCATTCTAGTTTTTATTTATTCTTTAATCTTCTTCTTATTTAGCTGATTGACATCCTTGATTGTCATATCAGATAAAATGTGTATTCTTTTTCTAGGTGGTATTCTTTTTCCTTTACTCGATTCAACGATACTTTTGGAGCACGATGGCTGCTGGTTTTCTGCGTTTGCATGTCTATGCAAATTTTTTTCCAAGAGTTTACGGCTATCAGTTGTAGTTTGTGTTATAGTTTTTGGTGCACACGGTTTGGTTAGTGACAAAGGAACGACAACATCATAATCTTCAATATGATTTGGATCTGGAACTATTTTCTTATTTTGTATAAATCCTAAATGTTTGTTGTGGTGACAAATCTCGCCAGCATCGCACAAAAAACAACTGATAGACCGCATCGTTGTAAATCTTTGAAATTTGTCCCATATAACTTGTTGTACAGAAAAAGTTCCTTTAAATGGTTTTAAATCTTTCGGTATTTTCTTTTCTCTTTCTATCACGTCTGCCTCTTCAACTGCTTTTATAACTATGTTTTCTATGCGATCGTTCGTAGCATTGCAAAATTGGCTAAAACTTCCAACATCTTCACCAAAACGACCCATCTGGTCGGCTGTTCTTTTCAAAACTGCGCCAACTCCATCTGGGGCACCCTTGCCGTGCCCAGATTCCGAGTAGTTCCATGAAACCCTTTTTATTTGTGGAAAATCTTGTGATATCTGAGAAATTACATAAAAAATGTATTCATTCCTGTACTGAGAGGATGGTGAGTCAGACAGAAAGTGTATAGTTTCAATGAAAGGGTTTCGTTTGTATGCTTCTTGCAGTAACGGTATCAAATGCTCCCATATTGCTGGTACATCGTGGCGCGTACATTCACTTATAGTAAAAACACACGTCGCTTTTACGGTTGCTGTAGAGAAATCATGGGTATAAATCACAGCTGTATGCAAGGACAATGACTGCCACTGCCAGCAAAGTGAAAGCTTTGAACTTCTTCGCCGTACTTAAGCGCATAATTCTCTGAGAAGTCCACGTGTCATTGCTTCATCAAATCGCAATAAATTTTCTCTCATATTTTTCATCACCGTATACTGCTTTAAAATCTTATAAGAGTGCAAAAAGAATTTCGACAATGCTGTGTCTAACTTTTGAATCAACTTTAAAGTTTCTTCTCGATTCATCCGTAGAACAAAGTCCGATGTGAAGGATTGCTATTTTTTAGTACAGAGGACCAAAGCTATAAAGTCATGTAACTCCAGAACTATAAGATTTGAGATTTTGATTTTTTGATATGTTTTCTTAAAACCCAAGCTTAATTAAATACCGTTATGCATATTTCACTAATTATTTTGATTACTGATTTAGGGAGTCTGAAATTGACATAGGACGTTTTACAGTGAAACAACAGGTGTCCGTTGTGAACATAGTGCGTTTTACGGCGGAGGAGCAGGAGTCCTTAGTCAACATAGTACGTTGTTTTGCGGAAAGTTTAAAATAAATGACGTCTCATATTAATACAGTTTGTTTTTCATTCAAAATTGTTCTTCTCTTTCCAGTCCCATTTTCAGAGTTACCAACTCAGATGTTCGACAAGTAATACAAAAAAGTTTATTGTTATTACAAATCGTTTATTAAAATTCTCAACATAGGTAACAAAGCTTTAGAGCTGGTGTTTCTTTATCACAGCACTTTTTGGCACATACTTGGAAATAGGTACAGTTTTTTGGCACTGACTTAGAAAGAGTATGCAGCTTATTTATTAAATACTACTAGGTAGGAACATAATTAAAGTAGTTTAAACACCATTAATTAGTAGGTTTTTATACTAATGATTAACAATCAGTCTCTATTATTTATCAGTCTTTTACATAGCTAACAACAATAAAACAGTAGGTATCTAAGGTATGGCATATGGCACTTATTTGTTATAATTATTGTTAGGTATAGGTACTCGTAGCAAGGTTAGTTAGTTGAGTAGGTAAGAAAGATGAACTTTTATCAACAGGAGTAGCAAAAACGGATACAAGTCTGAGATTACTCCAACAGCTCCTCATCAGATTCTTCTTCTGTATCATTCACAGTGATGTGATGTGGTAAAGAGTTAAAAAATGAATGATACTCAGTAGGAATAACCTCAGATCGGCACATATCAACAAGATCTTTATATTTAGTGACGGGCAATTTTATAGGTCCGGAATAGGCAGGTTTCAGTTCAGTTTGTACAGAGTTTCTTGTGTTACCGCGGATAACCAAAATGTCATAGTTAGATTCAGTCAGATCATATTTGAAAAACAATTTGTTAGGGTCACTACCATCTGCATGAACTTCACGAATGTTACTCCAGTAGATCTTCTTTCCCTTAATGTCTTTCATCCAAACCTTGTTATTAACAAGGCATTTAAAGTCAAAGACGTCATTCTGAGTCACGTTGCGAACCACATACGGCTCTCCTTCACTTTTAGCCCATCTCACTAACAAACGCCATTCATCTGGACTGTAAATAGTTTTGGGTTGGGATGCTCTCTCGATCACGGAGTGGACACTGTCCCCTTCATTCTGTGTGTGTCCCTTCTGTAGAAATCGGTGTGTTATGCGTATCTTGAACTTTTTTGCGGCGTAAACATATAGCGAAAACACAAAGCGGTTCCGATTTTGGCCAGCACAATTGTCAGACCAAAATCGGATCTCTTTAGCACCTTGCTCAACGTTAGCCTCTATAAACTTTAGGAGGCAACTGGAAACTTCATTAGCTCCACGTTTGGCTACTGTCTCGTCCCACATAAAGCAAACCGCCTTCTTTTTTCCCATGTCGAAAACCGTGAAATTTAAACAAGATAGTTTCCTTTTGTAATAAAACGTGCTTATATTTCCGTGAGGGCAAGTCAAAACCTTCTCAAAATCAAACACAGCAGCAATGATGCTTCCATTTGATTCTTCAGCGTCTTTCTTGTCCTTGCTCTTCAAGTCTCTTGCTACCGTTTTGTTGGACTGATGCTGCAGATAAGCTTCTTTTTCTTGGTCCGTTGGATTTTTTTTCATGCGAAACACGTGACATTCGTCGCATTGATCTTTTTTGGGAATATGAAAACCAATGTTGAAATTCGAATTGACGATGTCTCGATACTGGCGCTCTTTTGTAGCCTTGGTGCTGTATTTTTCTAGATCAAACCAATCTTGGTACATTTTGAACATTTTTCCAATAGTTAAGTCTCCTGGTAGGTATAGCTTTTTGCTATTCTTGCGAATATAGTGTGATTCGACAGGATCGAATGCCTGGACATGGTCACAAACGCTTCGTTTCATGTCGTCATTCATTACGACTTTGTGATTATCGTGCCGGCCCCGTCTGTCCTCTTCGACAATGGCACTGCCATCGTACTTCTTCCATGCTGTTTTTAGGATACGGGTTGAAACTGCAAAAGTATTTACAAACATAGTTTGGCAAACTTCAACTCTTTCGCAGTGGGATTCGCTCGAGCCTGTAATCAGCGGCAAATTGTATTTGAATGTGTATTTCCTGTTGTTTGGAGTATCCTGATTGAGACATCTTTTCTTTTTAATTTTAATAGAATATTTCACTATGAAATTCCATTGCAAGGCGCGATCCCCCAGTTGCCAAAATTTGGCAAAACAGGCCAATCTTTGTTCTTGGGATATCTTTTCACAGCATTTGTTACGGCATTTGCATGATGGTCCCATCGTTTTCTCATCCATGGCTTTGCCCTTTTTGGTAACGTACTTTTTACCCAAATTCTTAAGGCATTTACGTTTAACATCTGTCCATTCGTTTGGGCGCCTTTGTCGTTTCCTTGTGGTTTTAGGTGTATTTTTGCAGTCACTTGAATGCGATACAGCAGGTGAATTGGCGGAGCTAAGCAACGCAGAAGAAATTGTAGAGAAACTGTCTTCATGCTCCGAGCAAAAGTTACTGTCGCAGATGGAATGAGAATTTATAGGTGATGGCATAGGTGTTGGTATTGATAATTCCATATTAACTGGGGTCGTCCTGTGAGACTTTTCTAACTCTTCAATTTGAATCAGTGGTGAATTTTCGTAGCTAGAAGGTACTTCAAAAGAAAACGGCGTAGGTTGATTGCTGTCAATATCCTGGTGCGGTTGAGTAGAGCTGATATACAGAGGCTGGCTGGTTGAGTGGGTTGGGTTTGTATATTTGCTGGGGACAGTTTCCCTACCCCCATCATCGTCACATTGTAAATCTTCCTCCTCTAATATGTCACTAAGTTGTTGGCTTATTTCTTCTGCCCCAGGTGGTAAGGGCGATAACGTGCCGTGTTCTTCGACAATCACGTCAACTGCAAAGAAAAAATAACATAATTATGTATTTTTTTTATAGTAAATTAAAATAAAGTAGCTTATTAATCTACTGTAATAAAACAACTTGGATTTTTTTCATGATAAACTGGTCTTTCAATGCGAATAATGGCCTAAGAGAAATGACGATCCCATTAACAACGTTCTATCTTAAGATAGAACGCACAAATCGATATACAGATTCCGTACAAAAACGTCCTATATAAACACGTAACCCCTAAAAGCAACAACAAGTGCGTACAATAACGTCTCAGGATTTCTTAGGATATACATTTGTAAACTGATTAAATTATCAATTATTACATTAAAAAGATTCCACTGCGAATCAAAAAAGTCGTTTATATCGTATTTTAAAGCTGTAATTCATCATCAAAGTAGTCCGACAAATAACGTCGTATTTTTACATCGATTGCTCACAACGACTTTTTATGTTTATAAGGGAATATGTGGTGAAATCGGATTAATTAAGAGATTAATAGTATGTAAAATGATGTAAAATAGTTGAAATTAGTCTACTTACCGGCGTTTACACCCTCATTGTTGTCAACAACTTGAACATTTGAAAATGAGTAATACTGGTCAGACACTTTTCCGTCTTCTTTTATCATATTTAATATTTTCTGTGACCGAGACATCTTCAACAAAACTATTTTAAAGCCAAAACCATAATAGTTACCACAATTATCGTCTTTAAATTAAAAAAAGCAAAGAGCATCACCAAAATCGTCCTCTTTCTAACGAACAGCGACCGGACTGACGATCGGACGCGGCGCGCGTGTCGCCCCCGCACCCCGCGCGGCGCACCATGTGATCTTCGGCCATTGTTGTGCGGAATGAAAGTCAGAACGAACATTATTCGATTTATTATCTCCGAAACTAAACAAGATGCAAAAAAATTAAAAACACACGTTTGTAGATCTTTGAATCCCTGATAAGATTAGCTGTTCAGCTCATTTTGGTTATATATTTACAACGGACTTTGTTCTACGGATGAGTCGTTCTGTTTCTTTCTCCTTGGATGTCATCCGCTGTTTTTTCACTTGTTTGTAGTAATTTTTTTTTCCTTAATATTTTGTGTATTATTGTCTGCTATGTGTATTTCTAATTATAAGCTAAATCTAAAAACTAACAAAACAAACCTAAATATATGTGCAAATTAATTAATTTTAAACACTACCTAAAAGCCAATTACTGCGCCCAGATCATCGCCGCCTCTGGGGAGGGTCCCCAGTATGCTGGCTGCATTACCTCGTTGGATGGCAAGACTTATCCTCTGCCAGAGGTAAGAGCCAGCTCTGGAGTCTCTGGTCGTGTTGTTGAGGCGCGACGCAAGTTCTTTAAAGAACAGTCGCGCCTCAAGCCCCCACGGTCCGAGTGTCTCGACACCAAACGGCACGAATAAGTGACTCAGTGCCAGAGTCCCGTATTTGAGCCACTTGATGCCTTCAGCACTTGATGCCGCAGCGCTGGCTTTTATGGAAGTGGCCCGGACGTGGGACGGGGCCAAAGTGTCCGCGCATGTTGCGTCCCAAACCAGGGTCCTCCCATTTTTTCATGGGATCATCGACATCCCATCCGGCCTCCTACTATCGTTCCGGACCACACCGTTTGGCTCTAGAATGGCCGGGACGTTAATTGTGGCTAGAGCCCTTCGGATGATGTCGTTGATCAACGCATGACGAGGAAGTCTGCCAGCACTGCGTTGGCATGACAGGCCGTGTCAGCCCAGACAGTCAACTTTTTCTCCGCAGAAGCAGCGATGTGGCGCAGTCAGTTTTGTGCCAAGTCGCAGACCCACAGCTATCGTCAAACTCGTATCATCTAGCATTGTTCCAATGCTAGGCGATGGCAATGCATGCAGCCAAAGTCCGGATTCCGGCTCACTCACTGCTACGAGGCGAGCGCGCTCTGCAGGGCTTTCTGCGTTATCCAGTAGTTTGTTTTTAACCACTTTGCAGAGCGGCTCGTCCCACAGCCTTTGTGAGTGGAGCACGGTCGCTAGATCTTCCCCCGGACAGGCCTGAACCCAGGCAGGATGTTAACGAAGAGATCTCGCACGACATGAGCCGAGGATAGGAATGCCGGGAGGGCTACACTGGAATTTTTTCTAATGCCGAGTCCGCCATGACGCATCGGGCAGGCAACGACGCCTGATCCCAGTTCTTTTCGTCTAGCTGACAATTAAAAATTTCTGTGAGGGTCTGTTTTAGAATTTGGTCAAGTGGTTCCAAAAGGTTTTTGTATTTCCAAAAGGGGTAACAGCGTAATATATAAGTAAATTTAGGGACGAAAAGGCAGAATCGCACTATACATAGAGCCAAGTGTGCGTTTATTTCTTTAAGTCGAAAGGAGGATGATTCAAATTGTCTGATGAGGCCTTCAATGTAATCAGGCATCGCTTCTTCTAGAATCGGGGCACCAAGAAGGTGAAGCGACTCTTTATTGAGAATTTTTATATTTGGGGCCGTACTGTTGAAATCTGTTGAGATTTGTTTTCCTGTATTTAAGTCTATTGAGTCGGGGATATAGAGTTCGCATTTAGAGAAATTAAGTTCTAGGCCTATTTTCTGAAGATTTTCCGAAAGGTATTTTAAATCCGAAAGAACTGTATCTGCTTCACCTCCAATGGTTCCGTCGTCTAAGTACCAAACGTTGAATTTAGAATTTAACTTGCTTATTGTCGGATGTATTGCCAAACTAAAAATTGCTGGTCCGAGGGGGTCTCCCTGCTGGCAGCCAACTGCCGAGTGGAGCAGATTGCCTTTAAAAATCAAATTGGTCGGATTTCTGTAGCATTGCCACAAGTATTTATATATGTCTGGTATATTTTGTTCAGCAAGGCGCCTCTATCTACCGAATTAAAGGCGTTCTTAACATCGACTTTCAGCATCACCTCTTTACCACAGCCCCGAAGGTACGCGCGGGCTGCATGTACAGCAGCCTCGCAGCCGCCTTTGCTGCCAAAACCAAGCTGTGTTGGGTGGAAAATGTTGGTGACACTTGGCAGAATATACCTGCAGCACAACTTCGAGGCTATTCGTCTTAGTGTATTACCTACTGCGATTGGTCTTATTCCACCGTCTTTTTTCCTAAGGGCAACAAGGTTGTTACCGTACATAATATCCGTTATCCGTCCGTCCTCCCTCGCGTATCCCGACAGCATGAGGTTGACTAACCGCGTCAGGTCGTCCAAGAGGTCTCGGCCAGCAGCGCCAGTGACGCCGCATATTAGATATTTAAGATGTTGCGGCGTCAGACCGTCGACTCCACCGGCGGATCCGTTCTTAAAGGACCTGACCGCCTGCAGTACATCGTCAGCTGTTACGGCAAGCGCGGGGTCTGACAAGGACGGTGGATCTGGAAATTGGCAAAGAGGTATCTGATATTTTTGATTTCAGTAGTTTTTTTGGTGTTGTCTGGTTTCTTAAATTCACGTAAAACTTTTATAGCTCTGGGCTTCTTCGATAGCAAGCTGTCATTTTCTTTAGGTGTCTTATTCATATTTTCTACACTTTGTCGACGTCTATGTTCTCGCATTCGATACAAGGCATATTTGCGTTTCAATGTCTTAATAATTTCTCTCAAATATCCCTGTTTTTTCTGCTCCTTGTAACGTACTCATCTTAAAATCAATGAAACTTCTTTAGCTGTGTAAACCCGATCGCCAACCCCTTTCAATGGATCTCTTGAATTTTCTTTAATTATGACTTCTTGGTTTTCTTGTATCTCAATTTGTTCTGGTTCTGGTAATTTCTGTCTTTCTTCTTTCTTGCTTTGCCTGTAACGTCTTGAATTTTCTTTCCATTTCGTTCTTTGTAGTTTCTGTTTATTCTTATTCTTTTCTGCAATTGAAGTAATTTTCTTTTCTGCTTTTCTTTCCAAATAGCGTGCTCTTTGTTTTTCTTTTTCAATAGCATATAATCTAGGATCATTTTTGATTTCGGCGTAACGACGTCTTCTGCACAGCCTCTGCTGAGCAAGGCGCTATTCTTTTCCTTTCTTCGTTTTCGCTATAAATCTGTGAATAAAATAACCCACTTTCTAGTGCTATTATGATAACCAATGCTAATGACTTCAAGGCGAATTATGATAACGGATACGTAAAAAATTCAGTCGAACAAAGAACCAACCAATCTTCTTATTTTTGAAGTCGGTGTAAACATAAATTCAACTCATTTGTCATTAATTCGTCATCACCCACAACATGAAATATCCCGGCAATGACGTTACTGGTAATTACGATTTCAATTGAAACATGTTTAAAATGTTCATGAGGAATATTATGTTCAGTGAAAGATTTTTTAGGTTTAATAGTATGTGTAAAACACTGAAATATTGAAAATACATACATAACTCACCGAGTAATCCTAAATTCCGGTAATGATGCTTTTCTTGACGAAGGCTGCGTAGAAACACTTTTTCCAATTTGATTCACAAAATACATGCACACGCCGGACAAGTACTCAAGTTCGGCTAACTACCGAAAGGGGGTGCGCGGGTCGCCGCGCAGGATTGCAGGTTATAGCAAGTGTCACTTTATAAACTTTTTTTGTCCTGTTACGTGTAATGACAAATGCCAAACGTTTTTAGACTAAAATAATATATTCAGTTTTTTAAATATGCACTTATTTATGCATAAAATAAGAACATATATTACTGTTATTTATAACACTTACGTACATTGAATTGTTTATTCAGGAACCATTGGTGTGGCGTATATACGGCACTGCCGGCGTGTAAATAGCCTTCACCAATTACTAATTTGCGGAAAAAAATATTTTTGGAAAGGAAGCGAATCAAACAATATGGCTGCCTACCTTCCTAAATACAAGATTTGAACAGACTTATGAAATTGCCGAAATTTAGCGGAGGAGCGGGTTCTTTTGCGATTACTTCCACAATAAACATCAAAGATGAAATGGCTCACCTAGTCGACGGGATGCGAGTTCGTTCCGACGGGAAACCGGGGCGACAGCGAGCCACGCGGCGGCAAAGCCGGCCAGCGTATAAATCCAGGAAAATACGGCACAAACACAGTTCCTTGTTAGGTTTAAAGTTAGCGGTGATCACCAGAAACACAACACATAAAGAAGGTTCGGCTTTCCAAGGGTTTTTCTTAATTTTTCACGATTAAATAGCGGAGCGGCGTGAGGAAGGGTGAAGCGGAAAAAACAGAAGAAGGTGCGGGGGCCGGGGGGTAATGCAAAACAGCAACATTTGAATTTTCAAAACACGTAGTGCCATCTCTTGGCTTCTTATGGAACTCTCGCGTGTTTAGGCGGCACAAATCAAACCTTCATGTTAAATTACAGAAATAAAAGCGGCTGAACCAACCATTATTCAATTATTTTTGATAAACTAAGAATGTGCGTGGTTTGAACGCTGTGGGCGATGATGTTTGGTAAATATTTTATAAAATAGAATCAGAATTAAACTACTTATGTTCACAAAATAGATTTGTTTTTTTTTTAAATTATAATAGGAAGTTAAGTTGTGCCTTTTTTCTAAAAAAATGACACCCTAATTTTTTATTAGACTTGAACATAGTTTTTCGCTCATTTGAAGAAACACCCAGCTGCCGATTCCGCAGCGGCACCGGGAATAAGAGTAGTAGCGGACAAATGCGAGGGAGCAAATGTACAGGCGCAAGTTGCGTCCCTTTCAACAACGCCTTTTCTCCCAGGGCACAAGAGTAAGACCGTCCGGGCGCTTCCCTTCTTTGCGGAGCCCTTCAGATGATGTCGTTCAACGAATGGTGTCTTGACAATCTACCCGCACTCCTGACACAATGCATCCCGTGACGTCCCAACTCATCAAATTCGCTCGGGAATTAATAGCATTTCGGACATCGACCTTAACAATCACATCATCCGCGCCACCCCTAGTCCAGGCATACAAACGAGTGGCATGAATCGCCACCTAAACGAACGCCGAAACCCAGCTGCCGCGGTTGCAAAACAGTAGATAAATCGTCCTTTACGGCACGGCAACAAAGCTTTGTCAACAAACGGCGAATCACGCCACCAACTGCAATGGGCCGAATTCCTCCATCCTTCTTTAAGGCACAAAGTGAGGCGCCGTACAGAAAGGGACGCATTTCCCGGTTCACCATGCCCTTTAAGATTAATGTTTGCTAGCTTGCACATTCCACATTTATTGGAACAAATTAACACATCACAGGAAAGAAAAGACATGCCAATCATAAGTCAAACAAGAACGATTCACATAAATACACGTTAGGACATGGCAAGCTCACAGCATCCTGTGGTGTGTCAATGTTGCCACAAAGGGCATCTGACTCAGAGTTGTGCTGAGGGTGTGAGCCCTCAGCGCTGGTTTTCAGTTACTACCCGCGGTGTATATTACGAGCTGGTACGTAACAATTGAAAATAGGGACAATATGTAGGTATATAATATATTTATAAGGGGTATATTATAAGGTCATGTCCTACCAGAAGAAAAGGAGCCGGCACTTCACGGACGTAACCACCTACACAAGACACACATATTTAGAGTAATCAAAGATGCTTATAAACAACTTGCATTGTCCAACAGTCTTGAAGCAGCAATGTGGCGCGAAATAGGAATCAAAATGGCGTTGATGGTGCTTCCGACAGTGCCCGCCTACCATGGCTGGTCGACAGAAAAGCTCAGTTTGAGATTGGAGCACGCTTTTGTACCATGCCTAAAAGCTTTCAAGGTATGTATTGTTTTTGGCATTAATATGAATGAATGATTTATTGTGCCACAAACAAATATAACAGTAATTACAAAATGAAGTGATCGTGTGACAATTATACTATTTCATCGTTTGCTGTTTCTATTTGAAACAGCGCTGATTTTCAAATAGCACCTTCACACCAAATGAGAAATAAAGTGTCATGCAGGTAGGGCTTAACATGAAAAGAAACTTAAATAATTGATTAAAAATTTATTAATAAATAAATTTGTTCCAATTTGGGACAATATACATCCTTCATACCGTCTATACATACATCATTCATTTCACACTATCTCCGCTGAGGAACCGGCTCCCGGGTTCTCTAGAATACTTCCCTCACGCCGACGACTCCGCTCCCAAGTCCCTTACATATACATTGTACTGGTAACTTTTGGCCTTGCCGCAGCTTTTGGCTACCGACTTCTACTAGTATAAAGGTTGTTTTTTTTTTGTCAAATTATAAGTATTACTTTCGTTCGCCGAGTATTATTACCTGCTACGATATTTTTCAAAGAATTGTTTGGTAAATAATCGTATCCGTATTGGATTATCTCCGTTTTCTATGCCACAATATAAAAATATGTCAACATCACCTTTAAAATCAGCTCAGTCTTCTACTACTATAAGGCTCTGGTCGAAAATTATACACTGGCACGTTGGTATAAACGTTTATTCCATTTTCACACGTTTTGTATGTTTCGGGCATAAGCTCCGCATTTAACGACGGTTCGTAACAGACTACCGAACCGTCGACAAGCGCTTCTATTTATATTAAACTAACCTAATGGTTGACATTTGCGAGTCAAAACACAACTTATTTAGTACCGGAAATTGTGCGATCACTAATCATTATCTGACTCGCAAAGGGCAAAAAATTAGAAAGCTTTAAAGTAGAAATATAATAATGATCGAACATTAATTAAATAATTATCTAACATTCGGCCTTTCCTGCAATAAAGTTTGTCCCCAAACTTAATTAAAGCTTGTTCACAATGATCATGCAACATTATTTTTTTTTTTTAGGAATACTTGTCTGAAAGATTGTAATACCTCTTTGTTTGACATACTTTCTTAAAATAATAAATGCTAAGTTTATTTTGACATGCATTATCTGACATAAATGGTGTTTAGGTTTATTTTGTCATCCGTTATCTTAGTTTATTATAATCATTGACAATTGGAAATAATTAACGGTGCTCTCTCACATTAAAAATTTGTTTTTAAAGACAAAACATGCAAAACAAAATATAATCTTACTGTACATCTATTTATTACACTCATGTTTCACGAATAAATTTCTCTTTCTTTCTTTCTTTTTTATATTTTTTTTTAATATTTTTTTTTACATCACGAGTATTATTATTACATATTGTTTAATAGATCTATCACCACTAGTTATAACCTATTTAAAAACCATTAATTATTAAAGTTACTAATCATTATCTACCAATATTGAAAGTCCCTTACAGCCAACCAATGGATCTGTCAACACTGGTTTAACATGACTTATCACATAGTCCAATGGACCTGTCAACATTTTAGCTATCTTTTAAGCTATCAGTGGATCTGTCAACACTGCATGTTCACTACAAATAATATGGTTCAATGGATCTATCAACATTAAAACCATATTGAGCCTACCAGTGGATCTATCAACACTGGTCAAGAAATATTAATAACGCAGTCCAATGGCTCTGTCAACATTGAACACTGTCAACATCTTTTATTGTATCAGTGGATCTATCAACACTGCACGTACACTACCAATTAACAATGGAAATTCAATGGATCTGTCAACATTGAATGTACTTCCGGCTCATCAATGGATCTGTCAACATCGATGATTAGGTTACATGGCGTAAATGAACAAACTATAGTAGGTACTTGGTTAAAAACAAATTCTGAACCTGGCACAAACAAATCAAAGTTTAGTCCTTATCTTCATCACCCTCGTCAGTACCACTCTCTGAATTACTAACGGGTATCATTGAAATCCAGGGTTTTATACGATCAGCAGCCCACACATTGCAGTAATCTTTCTGATTTATATTAGTGCCTTTGATACTTGATACCTCATATCTATCATTCTCTAGTATCTTTGTGACCTTAAAGGGGCCGGAAAATTTAGGAAGTAGTTTCTTGCTCTTGCCGTTATTACCGGGGGTAGGTTTCAAAATCTTAACCAAATCACCTTCTTTGTAAACCCTGGCCTTCTTTTTGCACCTATCATACCTTTCTTTCTGAGCGACTTGATCTTTTTCAATATGTGCACTAATCTGTTATCTAATTTCTTGTGTATTCCCTGGCTGGCGTGTAACATTTAGAATTTGAGCGAAAATGTTATCTCCTTTGCTAGCTAGCGATATCCCAAAAAGCGCTTCCCAAGGGGCTTTTCCTATACCTTTGTTAAGACTGTTGTTTAGTCTCCATTGTAGTTTCCTAAGAACAATGTCCCAATACTTTTGCCCAACTTGTCTGTGTATGCTGTTAAAGTGTCCAAAATGGTACGGTTGTATCTCTCCACTTGTCCGTTGGCTCGTGGAGAGGCTACAGCATTTAGGATATGATTAATTTTGGAATCGTCGCAGAACTTCTCAAATTCCTTAGAGGTGAAAGATGTTCCCTGATCGGAGATTAACCTATCAGGATAGCCAAAAGTAGTAAACATGTCATCAAGAGCACGAACGGTAAGGTTTGTTTTGAGATTCCGTAATGGTTTAATTAGGCAGAGTTTCGTAAAACCGTCAACCAAAACGAGTAAATAAGAGTTACCTCTAGCACTTTTTACGAATGGAAGTGGTCAATATGTACGGTGTCGAAAGGTCGGTCAACTTTGTGTATTGGGTGCAAAAATCCTTCCTTTGCACCACTAGGTTCTTTGCTATATGCACATTCTATACATTCTTAATAAATTTTCTCATTTTAGAGAACCAAAAATCCCTGCTAATTTTGTTTAAAGTTTTTTCGAAGCCAAAATGACCAATGTCGTCATGATTTAATTTGCACAGTTGGAATCGGGCATTTTTTGGTACAACCCATTTCAATTCCTCACCAACCCTTCGGAACAACGCATTATCTTTAAGTAAATAGTTTTTCTGTATATCTGAATAATCTTTATCTTCCAAAACTTTACGAATACGCTGCAATTCATCGTCTTTCAACTGTGTTGTAACTAACCAATCTTCTTAAGTGATTCTCAGTATGGAGGGCATAGGATCCTGCATCATATCGGGCTCTAACGGTTGAGGGTTCCTGCTTAAGGCGTCTACATGGGACATTGTGTGCCATGGCTTGTACTGAATGCTAAAGTAAAATTCTTGCAAAATTATCCACCAGCGTGCTATTCTCGGGATGAGGTCCCTTTTGATTAAAGTGGCTCGTAACGCACTACAATCTGTCACTAATGTGAATGCAACACCTAGCATATATACACGGAAACGTTGAAGAGAAGCGACAACTGCCAAAGTCTCCAACTCATAGGCATGGTAATTTTGTTCCTCTAGACTAGTTTTCCTGCTGAAATATGCTATTGGTTTCATGGTGTTTTCATAGGCATCTTCTTGTAATAATCACGCCACGGGACATACTGATTATAGTTATCTGTGCATGATCTCGTCAAGCAGAATAACTTTTCAAGTTTAAAGTCGCTGGACATAATCACGTTATGCCACGGGACTGCTCGTTATCAGCACATGATCACGTCATGGTGAATAACGAAATAATTGTGTTGCAACGTTGACATATTTTTTCGTATCAAGAGAAACCTGGATAATGTAGGTCAGTAGTGAAACAAAAACAAATTAAAACGGGTAGCAATAAAACGAGTGACTGTAAATTACAGTTCTAAGTGTCAAAATTAATTAATTTGGGTTATAGAATTACTAAGTGAGCGACTGACTGCGAGTGACGAGAAATCAACAGAACAGCAACTTACAAACATTAATTTGAGTTACTTAAAATACAAAATGAGCAGCTTCATAATATTTGAGCGACCTAATATTTGTTTGAGTGTCAACGTTATGTCCTGCATTTTTTTTCAATATTTGGCAAATGTATTTTTTATACTGAGCGGTATTTTATCTTAAATGAAGTGTTACGAATACAAAAACCACTTTGAAAAACACACTAATGAGCAGAGTATAATGAGCTCACATTAAAAAAATAAAAATAATATGAAATAACTATTTGAAGAAACACTATTCTATTAGTTGAGAAATTTTATTATTGAAATATAAGGGTAATTAAATAAAACAATGTACTCCGTAAAAATAAAGTAATATGCATGCATTTATTTCAATCAAATGAACAAAAAATAAAATAAGACGCTTCAGTCCACTAAAAAAAAAACTTCTTATTAATACTAAGAAACATTGATAGGTATGAGGAGCCCTACTACTTATCGTCACTGGAAAATAAGTGCTGGCTTGGACTTAGTGGGCCGGCCCCGTTTTCTTTTTTGTCCAATGGGTATCATTTTTGCTTCCAGTGGTGGTGTTGTTAGTTTGAGCCGAATTGCTAGCCCCAAAACGTGTTTGCATACATATCTATTGAAAAATTCGGGACAGTCGCACGATCCTTTTTGCCAGTCCAAATTTGGCAATGTGGTTTTCTGGAAAGCAACTGACTGCTTTTTATACTTGTCAAAAGTCTGCCAACGATCATTGTAGTTTAAATCTGTAGCATTTTCGTTGCAAATCAAATATACTTTTTTGGTAGGATCCGATGCTACTATCTTTATATTTATGCTTTTCTTCGCCCAGACGTAAGCTTCCGTCCATTGTCGAAGCTCAATAGTAGGTGCCTCAGGTAACGAAGAGTTTACTAATGACCACTGGGCTACCATATCGGTAGCAACAGACAGAAATCGCGACAGAGGAAATCGTTCTCGCAATGTATTGTGGTCTTTTATGTTTCTATTAAATGACTCGAGGGCATTATTTGTCGATGGCGACATAGGTGCTGCACCTAAGAACCAATTGCGATTCTTTCTGAACCATTCCTCTTCCATGTACTTTACAAAGGTGGTTTGTGTTTTCCATTTCTCAAGGAACGCTTGCGAAGCGGCATTAAACACTTCGAGTAAAGCTGCGTTATGCCAAGCATCTACATCCCTCAAAACGCTTTTTTGTTCCTTTTTTGGCACAATTTTTTCTACTTTCTTTTGTATATTTATTTTAGCATGTGCCCAGCACATACGAATAGTCGGTTCTTCACTAAAAACATCTGAAAATGCGTTTTTTATACTTTGAGCTGCGTCGCAGATCAGAACTCTGGGTTTCATTGTGTAATCGTATAATTTCATAACTTTGTCCTTTATTCCTTGGAACATTGTCTGAAAATCTTCTTGGCGCTCATTTGTAGCTACTCCCAAGCAAATAGGATGAAACTTGCGATTTTTATCCGTAGTGCCAACAATCAGCACCGGAAATCCCTGCCATATCAGTTTGTAAGTGGCATCAGTGTGTATGAGTTCCGTGAATAAAATTGTTTTCAATAATGTTTTTGTAGATAGATTGAATCGGAAACTTGGCTGATCACCTTCAATAACGTGGTAACTAATGACGAAAACCTCGTTGTCATCCTCTGGAATAGCGGTACGTTTAAATATCCACTGCTCTAATTCGCCCAGACAAATACCCGATTTTCCAAATTTTTGTGCTCTGAGATCCGACAAATAATTGTAGAGTTGCCTTTTTGATGGTAAGGGTATTCCTTCTATTTTAGCAAGTTCTGATAAAATTGCTTTGGGTTTCAAGCGTTAATTAAACAATTTCTTAATTTCCTCTTTTGTATTCTCGTGAATGCCGTAAGTATCTCGGGTACCAATAGCACTTTGGTTATGTTCTGAGTCAGTTTGATACACATTTACCTTATCGTCATCATTAACAAATAACAAATAAAGCTCCGCGTCGCATTGCGGCCCTCTCTTTTTGACTTTATTGCAGCGATAGAACCTTTTTTGACCATCTTCAGTGGCACGTGTGTAATTCCGCGACCAAATACATTCAGAATTTACGAAGTTTAAAGCATCTTCTTCATTAGAAAATTGTTTTAAAAATACCCAATCTTTCGTCTTCTTTTGCTTTTTAGTCACTGTTATTTCTGTTTCACTCTCAGATTCACTTTGGTACACTGGAACTTCATTCATATTATCACCACTTGTCCCTGGTAAGCTAGAATTGTTCATGATTGTAACTATAAGCAGTTAAAGATGTTAAAACAAATTAATTACGCAGCACGTCCAAATATTACGTCACATCACAACATAAACAAACGCACAATGCAGCGTGCGAGCCAGTGGTGCGAGCACATGGCAATCGTAAACACGCAACGCTATTGGTCCGCAGCCCAACTCACCTGACTGCAACGATTCGTCGCCCCGCCCCCATTCGAATTCGCGCGCATTTAAAAATCTGAAGTTTTCATTAAAAAAGCGTATCAAAATAAAAAAACATCAAATAGAATATCAGTAACCAATAATCATTAATAAAGCAGCTTACAAAACTTTGCTCAAAGTGAACTTTTTAGTAGTTCGCTAAGTATAACCTCACTTAGAAAAATCGAATCTATCTTAATATTGAAGTTGCCCTCTCTGTATTTCCAGTCGCTCACTTAGTAATGAAGTCGCTCGGATAAAATTTTAATATCTGAAATGGATTTATCACAATCCACTTTTTGTAAGCACGTTCTGGATTTTATTATAAATCAATAATAAAATCGTCGTCAGTTTAGTACATTTTTCGCTTACTCAAATTCATGCCGCTCAAGTTATTAAAACAGTATGTCATCATCAGTCGCAAAGTTTTTTTTTGTTCGCTCGTTTTATAATTCCCCAATTAAAACTAACCTTCATCGCTGCTGGATGAATAGCGATGTCCAAGGCGATTTTGTAGCCGTCTAATCTTCCGTCTTATGCGATCTTCATCATCACGTTTTCTCTTTCCCATAATATCACTTGGGAATACTACAAAACACAAGAAACAATCACTAAACACTAACCGAAAAACTTTAACTTAAGCGTAGGTGTCGCGATGCCCGCACAAAGAAAGCGAATGAAGTTTGTGTGCGGGGAGGCGGGCAGGGTATGTATGTAGAGACGTACCTACCTACATAGTACCGCGGAGGTACTTTTGTTTCTCTTATTACTCTAAAATATTGTGCGATACCTGGTACATTAGAGAGTGTACTACCTAGTTAATTATATAAATCTCCTCGAATGTAACGCCTCGTATAATTATGGTCAAACATCACTTCAGGTAAGTTCGTTTAACCACAAATTAAAATATTGAAACAAATTAGTAGCTTCTTTTTAGAAAGATATCTATTTGCATGAATCATAAAAACTTCTACGATTTTTTTTAGTAAAAACTTCATGGTTGGTTTTTCTTTTTAATAGACAGTTGTCAGTTGGGAAAGAGAACGCACGAGTTCGGGAAAGGTAAAAAAAAGCACGAGTATGTAATAGCCCACATCCCAAACGCTATACGTCCCTGCAATACGCTACTTTTTAAACAACTGTTTTAAAAAATACTTTTAAATCTGATTCCGTCATTACATCAAAAAACAGCAATCCTGTAAAAACATTTGAACAAGAAAGGAATAACTTTACTTGTAGTTAGTTTTTTGCGTGAAGTACCAAAGCTAATATTTTGAATTAAATATATGTAATAGGTCTTTAGAT
This sequence comes from Yponomeuta sedellus, assembly GCA_934045075.1. Taxonomy (NCBI): domain Eukaryota; kingdom Metazoa; phylum Arthropoda; class Insecta; order Lepidoptera; family Yponomeutidae; genus Yponomeuta; species Yponomeuta sedellus. The sequence goes on from OW203744.1 coordinate 6,916,463, forward strand.
GGGCAATTCAGGAAATAAAATATGTAAGTACCGCTATACCAGAACACCAAAAAAAAATTGCCAAATTATAGTTTCCATTGTTTTGACATATATTTGAACTAAAGTTTCAGACAATATTTTTTGTATACATGAGTTTTAATATGTACTATAGCCTCCCAAAAAATCAAATCGCACCGACCAAACCCAAGAAAATAATTAAAAAGTGACTAGCTGGAACATTAGTATAAAAGTAATTAACTGGAACATTTGATAGAAAGGCAAATTTTGTATAGAAACACGACTACAGCCTTTTGCGAAGGAAATATTTATATCCTTTACTATCTTTCGATATAGTTCGTAGGAAATGATTGGTTGTTCGGGATGTTTTTTGAGAAAATCATTAAACATGAATGGGCTTGTAACCTCGGAAGAGAGGTATCTTTTTTTGGGCGCATGTTCCCTCCGGTAATGCGATATTGTTGGTCGAAATGATTCAATATGTCTTTGAATTAATTCATGGTCAATTTTGAACTTTTTTTCGCTGTGTCCTCTTCCATCTGATGGAACGACAGCATTGCCGTTCTTAACAGCATTTCTGACCACTTTTTCGCTATTTTTGATGTAGCCGAGCGCCGTCAAGAAGAAAACCCTGCACACTGCGATTTTCTCTCCTGTTTCATCACTGAAAAAGTACTCTATCACACTATTTTTATTTTTAATGCACTAACCCGTGCTAAGGAACAAATTTAAAAACCTATTTAGAGGCTAAAAATTTCACCCATGCCGGGATTCGAACCCGCAACCTCTGGCTATCCGTACCAGCGCTCTACCAATTGAGCCAATGGGCGACTCACGGCATCAGTGAAATTTCGAACCTCTTTACAATATTCTCTATATTACGTACAGGCAGCGACATCTGACTTAAGCAAATTTTTAGCCTCTAAATAGGTTTTTTAAAGTACTTTATCGTTTTACTCCGGTTTTTCTTTTCTTCATCTTTACAAAATACTTTAATTTTGACTGTTCTTGCGTATGACGTATTGTTTAAGATGAAGTACCGTTGTTCTTTCTACGCAACCAGTACAAGTCGTGAATGTTTTGTCTTCGGTCTTCTGAAATATTGATTTTGCATCGATTTCGGTAGTCACTTCGAGCACCTTCTAAAATAAATTAAAGTATGTGAAAACGATGCATTTTATTCATTTTAGACATCATGTTTCATACAGACATTTACTGCTTAAGACCTACACAATCGATATCTAAATAGAAAGAGTGTAGATTTTTTTTTCAAAACAACCGGGTACGATTCCCGAAAAGAGTACAGATGTTTTTTAAAATGTATGAATGCAGTTTTTCTTGTTATCAAAATCGATGACATGGTTCCTCAGAACAGATCTTCGTTTGTCTTATAGTTTCAGACATTCCCATACTGACCGATTTGAATGAGATACCCTGTATACTAATATTTTTTAACACTGCATTGAGATATTATTGTAATTACACACATGTAATGAGAAAATACAATTATTAATGGATAAAGTAATTATGTGAAAAGCATAAACAATGAATTTCAGTGACATTCATTGTTAATGTTTTTTCCTGCCATACATCTTAATTTAATCTTCATTTACTTTTCTCTTCTTAATTTCCATGACTGACTTCAACGGAAAAATACCAAGACCTACAAAACTTGTACTGTAGGTCTTGGTATTTTTCCGTTGTCAATTCCAGTGAGCCTGAAACAAAGAAACAAATTAATTAAAGAAAAATAAAATACAAACCTGTATAATATTTAACCTACTTTTAAAATGGAAGTTTAACATACCTTTATATGCAACATCTGGTAAATGGAATTCATTAGCTCGACATTGTATCAGAGAGTTAAGCCTACCCTTCTTCTTTGTAGTTATTATGCCTTTTGATTGCAAGCCATTATAATTGCTACGGTGTCCAATGTATACTTTTTCAGATGAGCAGTAGAGTTCTCGTATTTCTTGGATTTTGAAAGGACATGTTTTCTTGAAGGTCTCGTGTTGAAGAAATAGAGACCAAACTCGGACAATTTGTGGATCTTCTTCAACGTCGATAACCCTGAATGGTTCTGGTTTAACTCGTGCATGTGCAATGAGCTCATAGAAATCACAGGGCATTTCCATTTTAGTTTTGAGTTTAATGATGCCAAAATTCTTGTCACATTCCATGTGAGAATAATCCCGTATGGGGAACGTGATCTTTACATGTTTTAACAATTTGCACGTGTTTGTCATAAAATAAATCCACTTGATCATATTATAATTCTTGTTTTGACCTCCACATGAATCACAGAAAATGCTGAGATTTTTTACCCTTTTATCAAGGTAATTGATAATAAAATGATGTAAAAATTAAATAACTTCATTTGATCCTTTCTTTGCGACAGTCTCCGGATAACAATAAAAATATGACTGTCCTGTTGACAAAACAAGGATATTAAAAGTGTACATAGACAGTTGTCTTCTGTAGTAAACATCATTTGTCGTGATATTAGGTAGTGAAATATTTTTCTGAAAATCAATAGCAATCGGCCGGGCAAAGCTAAACGTAGGTGGCGCTGCCGTAGATGCGACCCTTTGTCACTACTTGTCAAAGTGTTTACGTGTTTTTCTGCTCAAGTTTTCGCCGTTTCACACAGTTTTTTTGATAACCTCGGCTTTTCTTATTGGACTCTGGACTGTTTTACGTATTTGGAATACTGTTATACCTGTATTACGACAACCTTGGCTTCGCACACGACTCTGGACTGCAACGTGATTTGGATATTCTTTTACCTGTGGAACGACGAATTTGGCTCCTAAACGCGGATAAAAAGCACGATGTATGCCACTTGGCGATTACCAGAGCTTAAAGAAGAGCTAAGGAAGCGTGGTGCCTCCTTACGAGGCAAAAAAGCGGACCTGGTTGAAAGGTTAGAAATGTACGACAAACACTGTCACTTAGCTCAGCCTGACCCTGATACCGAAGATATTTCAATGCAAACACCACCTACCACCTCCTTCAAAGATGTGAACAGTAATACTGTACTGCCTCCACTCAACACTACATTAATCAGGCAGTATCTCAATTTAACCTCAAAGAAATTGGACCAGGCTCTCCATCTGTATGAATCCAGATTTTTGACTGTGGTCAGATCATCTTGGGTCGAAGACAGATGCTACATTAAAGGTTTTTGTAAGAAAACAATGAAAAATCTTCAATATGAAGTCAATGTTAAGTTAAATAAAGAAGGACCACCTGAAGAGCCAACATCGTGAATGCCCAGCCGGGAGCGGAGTCAATGCAACTTGCAAACATATTGCAGTGCTTCTATATGCCGTTGAAAATATGGTGCACCAAAAATGTATCTTATTGAGTGAAGTTTGCACGCAGCGACTCCAAAAATGGAACTTTCCCAGCAAAAAATACACTGGTACACCAGTTAAAGCTGATAAGCCACCCAGAAAACGTCAAGTAAAAAAATTACTGTTTGCACCCTACCCTGTGGAAAATATAGACAGAGAAAGATACAACTTCAAAGTGAGGAATCTAGTGCTAGCTTTACCAAACTCAACAATGCCATTGAAGCAATGTTACGAGCCAGCAAATCCCTATGCTGTTGAGGGAGACCATAATTATTTTAAAATGGATGCCCGAAAAAACTTGTTACAAGAGCTAAAATTAGTCGACATCACAGACGCTGATATAAATAACATACAAGATGACACAATCAACCAGACAGAATCAAAAGAGTGGCATCTTCATCGGAAAACCAGACTTACAGCAAGTATATTTCATACAATTTGTCACTTAAGAGAGACAACAAAGGGCAAGTATGCCAGAGAAGTATTCGAGAGAAAGGACTTCTCATCAAGAGCCACAACACATGGCCTATTAAATGAAAAAGTTGCACTGGCTCAATATTGTGCAAACAATGACTTACAAGTCGAGCCTTGTGGACTTTTCGTCAGCAAAGAAAGACCATATCTGGCTGCTTCACCAGATGGGCTACTAGGGTCCCAAACCATCATTGAAGTAAAGTGCCCTTATGCCAGTCGCTTTAAGGATATAGAACCTAATACAGTGCCATATTTGTTTGAAGAAAATGGTGCTCTGCAACTAAAAAAAAATACACCATATTATTATCAAATACAGGGCCAATTATATTGCACTGGCAGAGATTTCTGCAATTTAATTGTCTATACATTCAAAGACTTAAGAGTCATTTTCATCTCAAGAAATGATGCATTCATCTCAGATATGCTGATGAAATTAGATTCATTTTATGAACATCATTTTAAAGAAGTTCTATTTAATAAATACTTATATTATAATTATGAACGAATGGAATAAAACAACTTTTAGAACAATTTACTTTTTATATTTACTCACAATACCTTCTCTAAAGTTACATAGCATAAAACATATAAAGAATATTTTTGAGGCTAATGGGACATAAAATTGGTTCAGTTTTTAGTATTGCATAAGTTTTGGTTAGGCCTATTAATCTTTCAATATGCACTCTTTGGCTAGCTAGTTTTTTATCTGATTTTGATAAGATTCCTGGAATTTGTGCTTTGCCTTTAAGAAATGTAGGAATATTTATCCCTACACCCTTGCCAACAAACAAATCTTGGACATTAAAGCCTCGATCTGCCATAATGCTATCACCTTCCTCGCACATATTCAATAAATCACTGCGCTCTACAATTTGGCGGTCACTTGTGGCTCCTGCATATGCTTCTGAGCAATAACTTAGTAAGCCTCCTGGAGAAGAGCCAACTAAGATTTTCACTGTATTTTTGTGTTTGTAGGTCTGAATGTAGCTTTTTGGGCGCTAGGATGGCTTGGTTTTTGAATTGGAATTTCTGTGCCATTAACTATCACTCTCGTTGCAGGGAAATCTTTATAGAATATGTCTGGCATGTAAAAGTTGACTAATTTGCGATTTGGCCAAATATCAAGTAGTCTCCATAAATCATTTACAAAATTAATCCAAGTGACAATTATGTTAGAAACAGTGGTTTTACTGACACCAAACATCCTGGAAAGTTCAAAGTCTGTTTTGTTTCGTCTTAACTTCATGAGTAACATCAGGAACTGATCCTCTACAGACAAACTGAAGTCTTTATAACATAACATAACATAACATAACATTTACATACAAGCACATACATTGCTTCTGGCCCCACACTAGGATACCCTGTATCGTGGGAACCAGAAACAACGACATCACAAACATGTAAACATCCAAGACCTGGATTCATTATCGGTAAGTAAGGTATCTGTTGAGAACAGGGCTAAGAATGTTGATGTTTGAGTGGATGCTTGTTGATGACTTGATGTTTGTATAGGATCAGAAGAATGGCCAGGGAGTGGTTCAGTTTCAGCAACTTCCACCTCATCTAACACTTCAGTTAAAGGATAAATATCTTTACTACTGCTTGATGTCGAAGGATTGTCTTGGACTTCAAACAAACTTTTCTTGCAATTTCTCACAGTAAGCCGTTCTTGTCTTTGCTTAGCTTTCTCCGATAATGGTTTATAATTCCATGAAAACTGGGAGGGTACAGCATTCTTTTTTAGATGTCTATGTTGATGTTGTAATCCTGCAAATTACAAACACAATGTAAATGTTAGGTAGGTAAGTAATTATTATGAAGATTCATAATTAAAAATACACTAAACAACTGTTTAAAACAATACCTGTGTCTCGACTGCTGCCAAGATAATCAGTTTCCAAAAAATGATTTCGACATAACCTCGAACTATTTGAAGGACTGAATTTTGGACGTCGTATCGCTTTTAGCCACAGTTTCTGCACTTGTTTGTCTCGAGGAAATTTATGAGTACCCATTTCAGAGCATTTAGACACACTGCAACGCGGCATTATTGTGTAACAATATTATTTTGAAAAAATTGCATACAGTTTACACTTTGTTATGGGTACAAACTACGACAGCGCCACTTTGACAGTTGCCAACCCCATTGCTTCAAATTCCGTATGGGGAACGTGATCTTTACATGTGTTAACAATTTGCACGTGTTTGTCATAAAATAAATCCACTTGATCATATTATAATTCTAGTTTTGACCCCCACATGAATCACAGAAAATGCTGAGATTTTTTACCCTTTTATCAAGGTAATTGATAATAAAATGATGTAAAAATTAAAAAACTTCATTTGATCCCTTCTTTGCGACAGTCTCCGGATAACAATAAAAATATGACTGTCCTGTTGACAAAATATGGATATTAAAAGTGTACATAGACAGTTGTCTTCTGTAGTAAACATCATTTGTCGTGATATTAGGTAGTGAAATATTTTTCTGAAAATCAATAGCAATTGCTTCAAATTCACAACAATTTCGAGCCTTCAGCTTACTGCTCTTTTTTCCGTCATAAAAAACTCCGGCTTTTGCAAGGTGTACCTTCTTTTCTATTGTCAATTTCTTTATTTCCTTCACATTTTCTGTCGTTCCGTCTTGTTTAGATAGAGAAGTCACCCCTGCATTTATTCTATCACATGTGCTACAGGTATCCGACCTTGGATATCCGAAAAAGATATTATATCTGGAATTCACTTCTGTATGTTTCATATGACAGTGTGTGATTAGGATACTTCTCTAAAAACAGTTTATGTACTTTCTTTATATCAAACTCCTCAGGCAGATATATTTTTGAAGTTTTTTTGTTGCTGTAGTGGCTACATCGTCCTTTAAAAGATTTTAGGTGCTATTTTATGTCATCATGCGCTTCAGTTTGCAATTTGTTCGGGCGGTTATCATGCCTTCCCCTTTTGTCTACTGGTGCTATGCCAGAAAGTTTTAGGCTGGATTGAATATATTGAACTTTGGCGTTGGTTATACCAAAAATAGAGCAAAATGCTTTAAAGCAAATGGGAATTGATTGAATAGTATAAATAAAATAAATAGCTGCAACTTCTTCTTCTATCTTGGAAATGTTTCGATGGAACCGCACTGTTATCCTAATCCGCACTCTCCGGTTGCGGTTACGGCTAGCCGCAGCCCGGTTAACCGCGATTGCAACCGTATCCTGCGGCCAGCCGGACATGCAGCCGCAGTGCGGCTAACCGGACAGTGCGTACGAGGTCTAAGTGTTCTAATTATAACATTTTACTGTCTTTATTTATTACGTGGCTTTCGCACTCGTACCGTCTTTCTGGTGTAATTTTGGCTAAGCCTGCAATAATTTTAACCTTCGTCTATTTTCAAGATTTTGTCTTGCGACAAGCCCTTTCGCTTGTACCCACATGACTTCAATGGGGTCGATACATTCTAGGCGCGCCATTTCGCCACGTTTTTAAGATATTAATCTTTACATGGTTTTGCATATCGATCAAATCACTTTTGCTTGATTTTTCAGGCAATTTTTTTATTTGTTTTTTATCCACTCCACCGTATATTTGATTTCAGCCAGCTCATGTTGGGGAGGGTTTTAATTTCTTTAACTGGTACGGATCATTATCTATAATTAATACGGCGTTGAGTTGCAGCTAAGGGAGTATGCCCGGGAGCCATTCCTCATAACAGTCACTGTTCATGTCTTGATGATAATTTTCCTTCCCCGATTTGGATGTAAACATTAATAAACTTTCGTCAAACAAATTTACTCGTTCCCTATGTGCGAAATCATTAAACGTCGATAAAAGCATAATTTATTATCGATAAGAACCTTGCCTGACTCTTGCAACACTTGTGCAAATTAATCTGTCAAAGTAGTCACAAAATTATGGTTTTAAAAACCTATTTAGAGGCTAAGTTATGCTTGTTCCTTTAAGCACAGTTGCGTTTCAGTATTTTTTATGGACCTATTGATATTTTGTTTGTGTGTTTCACAGGTATTTGTCGTAAATGAGTTGATGGAAGATTTAGTGCTTATCGATGGGATATGTCAAGATATGGCCACGAGAGAAGTCTTCCAACCTCCGTGTTACATTCCGAGGTTTGCCCTTGTCAATACAACTCCAGTACAGCTACTCATTGTTCTTTGGTTCTCCGAGAGCATTTACCTTTTTCTCGGAGTGGAATTAAATTAAGATAAGATAAGATAATTGTTTATTTTTCTGTCCACAAATTACATTCGTATACAAAAATAACATTGGATAAATGATGCAATACAGCAGAATGTACTATTTGTGGAAATTATAATAAATTATATTAAATTATAGTTTCTTAGGTATATTTATGTCTAATGATTGCAAATTTGAAATACAGAACAGCACACCGACTGATGTTCCCCAAATCGTCGCAACTGATAGTGTCAGGCACATGTCCCGAAACGAAACTGCTGATAATACCGGCGAAGGACACTGATGAACTAGATATTATGGAGGACGAACTAGACGACGTTCAATGCGAATTGGTCTGTTTAGTTTTTTATTACTTCATTATTTTCATCATCGTCATCATCAACCCTCTGCTGGGTATTGCGACCAAATGCCATTGGTCATTCTCGGTCATCCTTGCCATTCGTGTCCACGGTCGTCCCTCCGCCTACTCGGTGATATCGGCGCACCGCTACTACTACACCAGATATCTCTTCAGCAATAAACTAAAGATATTCCGAAAAACTATTAATTGGTCCTTTCACAGGTGTCGAACGTTTCGTCTCGCTGTCTCTATCACAAGGTAGTACGTAAATTATCAAGCGACAACAAAATGGGTAGCAGACGCGGTCGCACCAAGCGGAGACGTGGGAATCCCAGACGTGTTAATTATCGGGACTCTGTCTGGAATAAACAATGTTAGCAAACTGTCGGAAATTATTTAACAGTGTGGTGCCCAAAATTCTTAGTTCGTATGGCAATCATCACAAACTAACTTTCCACAGCCACTGCAACCATGGCTCCCGTGAACAGCCATCAGAGCGAGAGGGAATTGAATTCGAAATATTACAAGCCGAGTTTGGTGGAAATGGTAAGTTTTGATTTTCTCTCAATCATCTCTTCATTCAGTGTTCTGTGATGTTCACGTAAACAGTTAAGGCTCGTTTACGCTGAGTCAACATCGTGCGACGGTTTGACTACAAATAGAAACTACATGCAGCATATGTGGCATACGTCAGCCTATTTTACGCCGAGGCTTGCTTGCTTCTGTGCTAGGATAATTTCAATAACATTGTGCCTGTGTCTCCATCCTTACAAAATTCAATTAACACAACTGAAGGGTTTGACGACCTATATGTTTGACCTCTCCAACGGATTCTGTCTTCTGGATTTTTTTCAATTAATCTCTTCACATTTAACGAAGTTAAAACACTACATATTCCGACCGTATTTAGTATGAAATATTGTAACTGCGGCCGCCAAGCCTTAACTATTTTGAAATATAATTCAATAATGAGGAAACGTTGTTTTATCCATTTTTACAAAACTATACTGTCAGCTGTCGATTTGTTTTTTTAGGGTTGCCAACACTTTGTTGCACAAATGGCGGTAAATTCAAATTTTGCGTTAATTTTGGGATATCCTTTATATATAATATTAACCCTAGAGTGGGCGCGTCTTTCTGCGTAACGTCAGTGGGCGCATGGGGAGCATTTTGTCGCCCCTTTTCCTATAACATTTTAAGTAGAAATACAGCAGTTGAATTAATTTATTTTTTCGGGATTTAAGTAATACACAAATAAGTAATGAAAAATCAACATAATATTTATCTCTGTTAAAAACTTTGGTTTACACAAGATATTGGAAAACTTGATATTTTAATTGACTTTTTTAACTTATCCTATATAATACTCATTTGTACTGAAAAAACTGGTAAAAAATTACAAAATTATATGTTTTCTAAATCTACAGGATATGCTTTATCCAGTCTTCACAATGTTCATTGTACAGTAACTTTGGGCATCTGCAACACCCTTTTTTTGTACGCCTATTTTTCTTTGTTGGACATATACTGCATTTGCCCTCCTTCTTTGAAGATGATGCTTGATCTGCTGGTACAAAGCGAGCAATTTTCTTTCGAACAATTTTCAAGATCTTGTGATCATATATTGCTTGACTAGGACCATGGCAATTTCTTTCAAATACTGTCGGCGTAACATCAAGTGTTCAGTACTGGCTTTGTAAATAATTTGGCTGTTTATGCCGGCAGAATTCATTATTGAGAAAAACAACCTCATTGGCCATCTGCGAGTCATTCTCCCAACAGAATATTCTTCCTTCATTTGGTCCACGACGTCAACACCATCTTTAGTTCCATTATAAAATGTTATAATTTCAGGCTTTGCAGCAGGCCCGGTGTTTTCATCGATTTTATCATCCTCATGCAAAGTTGATAACAGTAATACTATTTTTTTTTTGCTTTTTGTTTGGAACATAAGACAGCAAAAAAGTCTTCTCGCCAAATCCAAACATTGAAGATGGTTTTGACCGATCTTTGGTGTTCATTATGTGGAATTTCTTTTTTATTTTTACGTAAAGTTCCAACGATGGTCGTTTTATGATCATTTAGCAACTGGTCAGCAAGAGGTATCGAAGTAAAAAAGTTATCCATAGTGATGTTGCGACTAGTGTTGGGATTAGTGAGGATATTTTGGGATAATCTTTTTTAAAAACCTATTTAGAGGCTAAAAATTTCACCCATGCCGGGATTCGAACCCGCAACCTCTGTCTTTTAATAATCTTTTTACCAAAGCGTTTGCTGAATTTTCAACGTCGAACTGCCCTGGAGGTTGTTTTTCAGCATACACCTCTAAATTGCTCGTATAAAACGACTTTGCATCAACAAGTGCATATATTTTTATGCCATATTTGGCAGGTTTATTAGCTGTATACACCCGAAACTTACATCGTCCTCTAAAAGATTCCAGCATCTCGTCTATAGTATAAAGTTCTCCGATTTGGTAATGTTTTTGACAATTCGTAACAAATGCTTCGAAAATATTTCGCATAGCTGCCATATTATCATCCCTAGCACGCTCTGTTCTGGTGTTTATATCATCAAATCGCAGATGCCTTAGCAAAAAATAAAACCTCTTTATCGACATGGTGGCCCTGAAAATATCAGGAGTGGTCCCATCGTTTCCCCACATTTCTTGAATGTTTAGATGGTTAATCTTTTTCAGTCCAGCCATAATCCGATAAGAGCTTTTACTTCGGTTATGTTTGTCTCCTTCGCATCTGTCTCACGGGAAAAAAATTCTTTAAATGCTCGAATATATGTATTAGTAAATAATACAATATCGTCAAGCATTGATTCGGTAATAAACAAATGAAAACATTCTACAGGTGTTTCACAACTCAAAGCTTCGTCACCCTTTACTCCGGGTCTGTTGATAACAATATTTTCCTAACTTGTCCGGATATTCGGTCGTGAAGGTGGGTGAATTAGCCATTTGGTACCATCTTTACCTTAGTACATCGGAACTCTAGTAAGTCGTCGTTGAGAAGTCGGAGCAATAGACAAAAGTTGAGATTGAGCTGACGTACTTGCCTGCGGGGATGGTACAATTGTCCTACGGCGAACTAGCTGTGCTAATGGTTCATCATCATCACTGGGCGTAGGTGTTGGAGATTGATCACCTGGTTGTATTGTACGTTTGCGACGACGAGATCGAGGCTGATGACATATTATAGTAGCTGGTGAACGGCTACGGCTTCTCTCTGAATTAGATGTCCGTTGGCGTCTAATAGGTGGTATTTCAGAGGGCACAGATATTGAAGAAGGTTCTTCCTTGTCAGAATCGTCGTTGTCTGCTGACTGTTCTGTGTCCGTGTTATGCTCACTATGATGTGTAGATCGATCACTTTCTGATACATTCTCGTCTACAAACTGTGAACTAGCATCTTCAAAATCAGACGTTTCCTCTAGCCAAGACACTATTTGAGCGTCCATTTTGTTATTGTTTTTGATATTATCATTTGCTACTTTTTAATCCTGAAATTAAAAACGTTTTTTAGTTTTCACTATGAATGCACCATAAAATAATCTATTTTTAACTTCGCAAAAAATACATGACACAATTTTTACTTACTTGAGTGGGCGCGCGGTGAGCAATTTGGCGACACGCGGTGGTAACGACCTTCTCGTCAAGCGGTCCCCCGCGCACTGATGGCGTCTTGCCTTTCGGCACGCGTTGCGAACGAAAGTGGGGGCAGCTACTTAGAAGCGCAAGCCTAAGGCCTAGCGCTTACATACAACTGTTGAATCGACTAAACTGTTTCGTCGAGTTGTGTACTTTTCGTGATTTCTACTCAACTAAACAGTTTAGTTGATGGAAGTGCGCATACAATCGATTTTATATCTTCTCAAATCGACCAGTCTTTATTCAGCATCGCTCGAGTGTTTTCAAACCATGTCAATTAACAACAAAGTTTTAGTTTGTGCTTTGCTTTATAGAAATTTTAAGAGAGATAAAAAAAGATACTGTTTACATCCTGTACTTAGTGATAGATTATCTAGGGGAATATTTCATACGTTACATTCTAAGCTGAAAGAGCACCCAGACAAGTTTTTCAAATATTATAGAATGAGTGAAGAAACGTTTAATGAAATAATTTCATTCGTGGTTCCTTTTATAAAACGCCAAGATACAATATGGAGATGCGCCATATCAGTAGAAGAGAGACTTAGTGTTACTTTAAGGTAAGTAAAACACATTTATAATATAGTAATCAATATTTTATTTTAATAATAATTACAGCCAGTAATTGAGTTTGTGAAGCTTAAATAAAATTTTAGATCAAGTCGAGTAGAGGACTGTGCGGAGAAGGTGTGAAATGCGATAGGTATATAGGTAGCTTTGCAAACTATCCGCAGAGTTTTGGGAGCTAGTACATGGGCATTGTCGGATATATTCCGGTCTAGAAGCGTCAATATGAGGTGTGGTAGATCCAGTGTAATATTCAGGTTGTAAGAAAGTGGAAGGCTGAAATAAAATGTTACGTGAAGGAAGTGTTACGGAAGATTGAGTATGTTGGCTTTTATCCTTCGACATACTTGCAGTATTTCAATTTTGGCTTGAAATTTTTCGTCGTTCTGTCATAGACTGTAACTTAGGAACTAAAGAGAGAGCAAAATGTTTGTCTTCGTCTAAACCATCTTTTAGTATGTTCAACAAAGTTTCTTCGAACTTCGGACCAGAGTTATTTTTTTTTCCTTGTATTTTGTGTTATAGGTACATTTGAGCCCATAGTGTCAGAGGTTACAGTCTCATCTTCGGCTTCAGCTGCAGTGGAATCTAGATTACAATCAGTCGGTCGTTCTGCTAATGAAGATTTTAGAATATCGATATTTTCGACGTTTCTTTGCCGCTTGTCCGGATGTTGTTTTTTGAGCCTTCAATTCTCTTGAAAAGCAGGTTCTCAAGTTAAGCCATTTCTGCTGGACCTAATGTATACCTAATGTATTAATGTATACAATAAAATATATATTTATTTTTCTATTTAACAGATAATAATTACAAAAGTTGAAGCTTATTTCTATAATAAAGGGTGTATCGGAAAGGGGGTGTACATGTACCCGAAGGGAGATCAAGAATCTACTCATGAAATTAAGCAACTCTCCCAAAGAAACCCATATAGAATTTAAAAAAAAAATCTTCGATCTCCCATGTACTAATTAAATAGGTATATAACACGTCGATTTGTATGGGAGATCGAAAACAAAAATTGGATTTCTTTGGGAAAGTTGCTTAATTTCAGGAGTATATTAAAACTTCCTTGGTGTGCATACCCCCTTTCCGTTACACCCTGTATATTCTTATGTAATACGTATATTTTTTACAGATATCTGGCAACTGGCAACAGCTTCAATACCCTCTCATTTACATATCGAATAGGAGCAACAACTGTAAGAAACATCGTAAGAGATACGTGTGATCAAATTTGGGCAACAATGCAACCAGTTTACATGCCTCAAAGGACAGAAGAAGATTGGGTTCAAATTGCAGATCAATTTTATGCTCGAACTAATTTCCCTAATGTCATTGGTGCCCTCGATGGCAAACATATTCTGTTGATTCAACCAGATAACTCTGGATCTTATTTTTTTTATTATAAAAAATACCATTCTATGGTGTTAATGGCTTGGACTGATGCCGATTACAAATTTATTTATATTGATGTTGGTGCATATGGAGGTTCTTGCGATTCAAGTGTTTTCAAAAACTCAAATATGGGAAAAAGATTAGAGGAAAATAGTTTGAATATTCCGAATGGAAGAATATTGCCCCATGACGATAATGGGAAAATATGCCTATTTATCTTGTGGCTGATGATGCGTTTGGGCTTTCCAATACTATTTTACGTCCTTATGCTAAGAGGGGCTTATCTTATGAAAAAAAAGTCTACAATTATAGACACACAAGAGCTCGCCGGATGGTAGAATGCACTTTTGGTATTTTAGCCAACAAATGGCGAATATAAAAACCTATTTAGAGGCTAAAAATTTCACCCATGCCGGGATTCGAACCCGCAACCTCTAGCTATCCGTGCCAGCGCTCTACCAATTGAGCCAATGGGCGACTCACGGCATCAGTGAAATTTCGAACCTCTTTACACTATTCTCTGTATTACGTAAATTTGTTCCTTAGCACTGGTTAGTGCATTTAAAATAAAATTAGTATAAATGGCGAATATTTCATAGAGGGCTCGATGTAAACCTAGATTTTGCAGAATCTATAATAAAAACATGTTGTGTAGGTACTACATAACCTCGTTCGAATTAAAGATGGAATACAATTCAGACACGTTATATGACGTTCCACTAGAAAATATAAAATCTCATGGTGACAACAGAGGCAGAAACCTCACCGGAGGTATAAATGTCCGACAATACTTAACGTCTTATTTTGTTTCTCTTCAAGGCTCTGTACCTTGGCAATACGATATAGTACAAAATGATTTTTTAAATAAATAAATAATACAATGTTCGAAACTAACCTCGTTTTCTTTTATTTTCTGGGTCTAATTCCAACCATCCAGATACGACTTCCACGCAAACTTCCTCCCATAGCTTTTTCTTCAGATTGATGTCTGAGTACTTTTTTAGACTCTTTAAGTAAAGCGCAGGCCTTTTTTCTACGCTGTTAATGAACTCCTCCGTATCGTCCGTAATAGTTCCCGCCATGGCGACAAGAGACGTGGCGCCGCTTCAAATGCTTATACGAGACTGGCAGTCGCGGTCAGTCGCGGATCGACTGTTCAGTCGATGGTCTGCGCACATCAATACAATGCAATACAAATTGCGCTTGATCGATAGTTGTCCAACTTTTAAATCAAAAGCAAATCGATATAGCTTTTTGACTTTTTTGTCGAGCAACTATCGAGTTGACTGTATGTGCGCTATTCATATATTCTTTCAAACATATGACACACAACAAAATAGTTGTTCAACTAAAAGTTGTATGTAAGCGCTAGCCCTAACGGTCAAATGTTTTACGAATTATTAACGTTTTTTTAGCGCGGGCGGCAAAATGCTCATAGCGCGCCCACTCTAGGGTTAATTAGATATGTTTTTATTTTTATAAAGAAAATACTTGAATAGCCTTCGCTACATAATCTACTCGTTATCATATTGTAGCAAACACTTGTAACAAAGTGATGCGACTATCACTGTTGTAAAAATAAAGGTGTCCATGAAGTTTTGCCTTTGATATCCTGTCAAACAGTTCATGAGTGTCAAAAGTTTAAGAAACTATTGGAATTAAACAGATAGTAACTAAAATTTAACAACAATTACTTTGATCATTACACAACAATATTTAAATTTCAGCCCGAGCGGTTGTCGCCTACCAAACACGGTGAGTAAATAGTGCAAGCACTATTCTTTTATTTATGCGCGAATCTTACCTTTTATGTTCTATAATCGATAAGTCATAATACGATAAGCAATAAGACTAAGTTTGGAGTTTTTTTGTCCATTTTTTCTTCTAAATTATGTAGAGTTTGACATGGACACCTAGTTTGTCTTTGGACATTAATTAAGCCACGGTTTCTGCGCTACTTTAAATAAAACGTTTTCATTTCATAATGTACTTAATGCAATTGCAGATGTTAAGGGTGAATTGAAACACATGCCGCCCTCCACTGTTGGTTTGCGTCTTGCGGAGTCTGAAGAAGAGGTAAAGATGATAAATTCTGTTCAACGATAGGTCATTTAACATTAACTGGCAAAGTAGTTAATCGTGTCGAACGAAATGACTCCTAATTAAAATATACACTTTTATTTCTTAATAGATTTATGCAACGACCCTCGGCAAATCAAGAAAGAATTCGCAGTAAATCAAGGATACGTTTTTAAAGATAAAGAAAAGATTTTTTAAGGGGCAATTGCCTTAATTAGTCAGATTAAAATATTGTGTCATAAGCTCACAATTAAGTGGTTCCAAATAAATATTTTCTTTCTTTCTCTTATACTAATTTAATTTAAATTACGGTTCAAAGATGTTGGTCAAAATGTAGCTACGTAATCATAATTGAAGGGTCTGTTTGGATAGAATAGTGATAACTATGAAGCGTGTCCTGGAAAGTTGTTGGATCAAAATACTATTGCCCTGAAAATCTAATACATTATGTTTATACATCCTTTTTAGTTGTGCCTACTTATATTGTATTGTCTTGTCTTATAAAAGGTTCGTAATTAAGTCAAAAGAAATTTAAAATATTTTTTTTTAATTAAAGCAAGATTTTGTCATCTACAAGGGCATCGTATAAAATATGTACAGCGCAGAAGCGGCGAATGCGGCATGCCTGGCGTAACCTAGAAACCGTACAATTGATAATATATGCGCACACATACCTATGGTTCTCCTTCCAGTTAGACATGTGCAATAATGTTCAATTATATTATTATGTTTAGTAGGTATGTATTCGCTAATCATTAAGGCCTGCGCAGAGGACTGTCCCCCTTGTACTTTTTTATCCGTCAATATCTCAGAACACAAAAATAAGGAGAAGTGCCTTGTGGGCGTGGCACTGTCGCCCAACGTTAGCCCATTTGGGCTAACCTCTGCGAAACTTTAAAATATGGCCGTCAATCGCTTCGCGCCAGCCGTCGTAGTAACATCTGAGAAAAATGCCTAATTGCGCAGTGATTACCTGCAGAAATCGCTGTGATACATGCTATTCAAAAACAGGGGAGTGTCTTTTCACCGGTAAACCTATTTTACTCACTATATTCGTCTTATAAACTACGAAAAATCATAATTATAATAATTTTATGTGCAACGTGCATCACATTACTAAGAACATAAATGGGACGTATTTATTACATTGTAGTTACTCCACTGCTGTTTCTATATAGGATTTTCGTGGAGGTTTGCTAACTAGGAAAAGCCAGCCCGCAGTGAACCGTCACGCAAAACTGATCATTGTTCAATGCGATGTTTCAAGGTACGGCCGCATGTATTTGCCGCGAAATGTCAAATTCACCAGTAGGTCAGCTGGAGACATAGTGATGGGGTAGTTCCTTTCTTTTCAGACTGATTAAGTATCAATATTATTGAGGCATTTATAATCGTTCGTCCAGACTTCCAAAATTACTAGAACCAATTATTGTAAGACTAGGTATCTAGTCTTATCGTCGACTATTGCCCACGACTCCATCTGCGTAGACTTCAGCTTGCGTTGCTAAGGAAGCTTTTATTTTAGTAGAAGGATTTTGTCTTATTTAATCAGGCCTAGCTTCGATCATGTATTTCAAAAAAATTCTAATAAAGATAAAGAAAAATACGAAAGAAAAATGGATCAAAATACAGAGGGTATAACTGATTTCCTCTCAAATAAAGTACCATTTGCTCCATCTATTTTACAGAGAAGTGTTTCCAGATGCTAAAGTGGGGGAAAAAATATTTCCGTGGGCAGTTCCTACTTTGAAAATACCAGTAATAACGAGTTCCATAAAGGTTGAGGTACCAGTATATTTAAAATCACGATAAAATTTTACATGGTTTAGAATATTCAATTATCACTTTATTCTAATCTTCATTTCATATGGACGACGCATAACTCTCCAAAAGAAAGTGTTTCTAAAGAAACAAATCAGGTGATGTGGTTGTGGTACTAAATCATAGTCTTATATGGTATGTCGGTACTTGCTTATATGTCATATCGGCAAGTGCAGCGTTGGACGACAAGATGGAGAGAAGATCTCAGCCTAGTCGAAGGAAGACGCTGGATGTAAGCCGCTTTCAACTGGTCTTTTTGGAAATCCATGGAGGAGGCCTATGTCCAGCAGTGGATATCTTGTGGCTGAATGATGACGATAATGAAAATATTCTCTGTAGGATTTCAGTCGGATGCTGATTTTATTTTTTAATCTATATATGTTTCGAAAGTTTCATTGAAATTTTTTTTGATAAGCTTACAAAAGTTCTTCCTATTTACTGTATTTTTAATTAGCAAGTTACTTTATTTACAGGCCCATGATACATTTCAATCACAGCCATAAACATATTCTTTACTTAATCCATATAATCCAAGCGTGGCTACTGATTTCCAATATATCACTTTTACTCGGACAAGTGGCAATTTCTTCAGAAAAATGGTTGTTTTTCGAGTTTATACATGTGTTTATTCTATTTTTTATATAGCTGGGTGAATTATTTTCAGAGAATGAGAAAGTAATTGCTATTGTATTCTTAAAAAGTCAGCACTTCATTCTTTCACCCAACAAAAACTGCTGTTAATTTACAGAGTCCTAACAGAGTTACCAATATTTAAAGCCAATTTGTAAATGGTAATGTAAGTGCATTTCACGTTACATTGGGATTCATATACTAAATAAAATACAAAGAAATATCCAAGATCCAGGTACAAATACGTCCCTGACCGTGGACATGCTCTTCACACAAATATTTGTTCTTTCCATTATCAGGATTTAAACCCAGAAGACCTAGCTTTCCGGACAGAGTCACTACCAAGTATGCTTCAGTGGTGTTCTGTCCAACAAATTACCATATCGTATTAGTATACAGTACAGGGGTCATCATCATTATCAAAATAATCAAATTCTATATCAGTAGAAAGCCAAGTTTGCGTCTTTATCATATACTGAAGCCACAAATACTGTCAAAAAGACACGTATTTAATGAATATTTACATTTCACAGGACAGTAAATTAAAATAGGATTATTTGTTTTAATAAAATTGTTTTTGTAAATTTAACATGCTCTGTTTTTTGTATCATCCAAACACGAAGTTTACTGTTAATAAATGAATAACCTCTCATCGGATAATTTTATCGATAGATGTATTATTTGATACAAGTGTTCCATCCAAGGGGTAGCAGTAACTTCGCAGAAACCTTCGACAGTAATGTTGTCCTGCTTTCGCTAACCAACCTTCCATAAGAAAAAAAGAGATGGCACTACGTTTATCAATGCACCGATTTCAAGGTGCGTACAGGCCCTACTGTCAAACGCTACCGACTAGGGATAGGCCTAACTCTCCATCGATATCGATAGAAACGTTGAAAAATTAAGACACCTTGGACTAAATCATGTAAATAATTATAATAAATTGCTTTGTATATAAGTTTTAAATCATGTTTAATCAAAATAAGTAACAATAATTTAAAAAGCAACACTTTTTTATACAAAATAGTGAATTTACAATTATATACGTCAACGTCAGCATAATACTCCGTCTCAGATTTCTTCCTGAATAAAATCCGTAACGACATCCAAATTTACGTTACGTTTCTTCTTCCAATTTTTAAATACAGATCGAGTTAGGTCCTTGTGTTAAAAAGTTGTTTATCTTGCAATGAAATTTGAAAAGGAAAATACTATTGCTAATATTGACTAGGTAAATCCATCTTCGACCGCAATCTGTCGCTAAAAGTCGTATTTAATTATCACAATATTATATTATTATTGCAAGTAATAATTCAGTAATTCGATGGATGCAGTAATTTGATGTGTCAAGTGATGAATTCTGATATTTGAATACGTTTTATTGACAGATTTTAGACAACAGGTATAGGGTTTGATGACCACATCAACTAAGGAATTTTCGAACGCAAGACTATAAGGATCATCAACTACGTCAGGCTGCAGTAAATTTGATCAAGAAAGAAGAATATGACCGTGGCATTGGCAGATAACAGACATTTTGCTCACTTCCCATGTTCAGTACTGACCTGAAAACAAACAGAAACTTTTGATAAAGGCGTACCTACAAAAGAGAGCTGCTTAAATAATAACATATTCCACTTTTAAACACTTTCGTTTTAGATCTCTTTATAAAAGCTATTTGGGTTACAAGCTACGTCTATTATTGACTGATCCTGATAATTAATTATATACTTTGAAGTAAGGTACAATTTGCATCTATATAGTCAGATATTTTTTGCAATAAGGTGATCACCACATAATTTATTAATTGTGAAACTAACAGCTTTGACGTCCATTCATTTAACATTTTGTTTTTATCTTTCAACTTTTCTTTATCTATGATTTACACTGTTGGAGAGATGGTTTTTTGTGGGTAAGTCTATGGTAGTTTGTATTGTCCTTGGGTGAGATTTAAATTCAGGACAAACATAAAACAGCTGATGGGGTTTGGAAAACAAATTGTGTACACGTAGAAGTCTTAATATAAGCAACATCGTGATGTGGGATGTTCGGGCTTGTTTTTTTTTTATATTATCAATTCTCATATCACACTGTTTACTTATTACGATTTAGAAATTTTTAAATAAAGATAAACTGTTAAATGAATTAAATGGATGAAGGCACCACTCGGATGCTGTGGTGCCTGGGACACTGTTTGGATGTAGTAGACTTAACTAAAGAAGTATGGCAAAGGAAAAAAAATATTGTAAGTTTTCATAGTTATTCTCGTTATGCTCGAATACAAAATAAACTCCTGGGAGCATCCTGTTTTGTAAAAACATGTGATAAGTGTATATGAAAAGGTAGAGGTACATATTCTGCAACAAATGTTTAACTTTCTCACCATTACTTCCATTTTTACTGGTCTAAGGTGGGCACCACATCTTCCTTCAGGCGTGTTCGCAATAAGTTTCTTCGTCCCAATCACTCGTGTCTAAAGTGCCTTGAGCGCAGTTTACAGTCGTTTTTGTCCTGTTTCTTATTTCTGCGTTTTGCGTGCTTTTGCTTCCATTTATCAATTTGGGAAAACTTGAACAAGAAGAAACAATGGATTATGTATTAAGAAGGCGTGATGAACAAGTATCGACTATACTACTACTGAGGCGAATTTTCATCGACCATGCTTTTGCCATCCCATCACTAGGACAACCTACAAATGGATTGGTTTATTTTCTTAATTTTAGAGCGTAGAAGGGTTCGAGAAGCAACAATTACGGTAATTTTGGTTGATGAGTCATTAGGAAGTTTATTTACAAAGTGATATTTTATCCGTTGGTCCTTTTATGCGAGAAAACATAGGTTTTAGGTACTCACATTTGGAAGTTCATATTATAATCTCCGTTTTCTTTGTTTCTTATGTGACCTGCAGCCACCACGCACTTTTCACCTCGTTGTGCATTTATTGTACAATATCCCAGGGTAAGTTGTGTGCACCAAAATATTTTAGTTATTTCAATTTTCTAAAATAATCCGACGACGTCTTCACAGATTTTGCACTTGCGATAACCCGACTAAATTTGAAAACATTCAGAGTGCTGCCACTATTGTAAGTTACATTACCATCTTAATTTGGACTCTTACTCAGGGCATTAAGGCATCGTTTTGACAATTAGGCCTGTACGCTGTCACGTGACCATCGTTTCTTCTATTGGTTTAATTGTTCTGTGGTTCCATCCCTAAGGAGTTCACCGACGCTGTTGTTTACGTGTATGAGTGTATTCGTACAATTGTTTTTCATAGTGTGCGAACCAATTAAAGGATTAGAACGCTAGTAAATGACTGCACAGACGTGTGCGTGAACCTTATATTTACAATATTGTGCATGTAATGAAAACGCACACATATTCAAAAGTGGCGACAGCGGTACCGGACTTATTTCGCGGCTAGGGCATATCTCCTTCTTTCTATGATCTGAGGTCAATATATTGGCCTTTTTGCATCTACTTAATGAGATGATTTATACAGCGTCCAGTGGTATCTTCACTCACACTAGATGGGAGAAGCGACCACTCCGACGCTGTGACTTTTTTATCCGTCAATATAGATCTCGTATAAATTGTATTGATTAACGCACACGATGGACTAAAAGTACCCCGTACAAAAAGTTCCTCATGTTACCGAGGGCATAAAGAGATCGGACTGGTTAAAAGTTAGATGTTTTCTTTTAAAACGCCTTTTCTTTTTCTGCGTAATGTAAATTATGTTCCTTGGGGACAAGAGTCCCTCGTCTGTAAAAAATGTCCTCCGAGTACTTGTCGTGGACTCAACGCCTACGGTGTGTGGTCATTTGTTCCCCGGAAATTGAGTGATAGAAATACGCTATGGAAGCAAATATTCTGAGATTACATTGTGTTGTAATGTACATGAAATTAAAAAAGAAAAGGCGTTTTAACAGAAAACACCGAACTTTTGTCCACTCCGATCTCTTGATGTCCTCGGTAACTTAAGGGACTTTTTGTACGGGGTACTTTTAGTCCTTCGTGTGCATTATTCGATACAATTTATCAGAGAACTATATCGACGGACAAAAAAGTACCCAGGGATAGTCCCTCGTCTGCTCACGCCTTTAAAGAAATATGGTTTGAGTAATAATACACTCCACATTTTACAATACGAGTGTAACTTAGGACCTAGTGCGCGTGGTTGCTAAACGACACGTAAGATAACAACGAAAGCCATTTTGAACTGTAACGTCGGCGCCAGCTACTTCACTGCCCCTAAGGCCTTACTCCTAATGGGGGTGCGTGTTAAGGGTCCCTGAGGGGGTGGGAAATTAAACTCCGGGGTTAGTTGCAACAGACTGGACCTCCGTTTATTATAGGGACCAGAGATATTCCACACTTATACTACTGAAACTAACCTATCCGTGCACTTACACCTAACGGCTTTATGCCAAAGAACTGGGGCCTCACGGGCCACTATCTATTGCATGCTTGCTAAACCCTGGGTGGCGGCACTGATGCCGCGCCCTTCTCTGGGTGAGCCGCCCCGGCGGTGGTGGTCGTGCGCGGGACCTCGGGTCGATACTTCAGGAGCCCGGAGGCAGCACCGACCACGATTGGCCCGGAACACGGCCACGCCGGCGGCAGGGGAATTTGGGTAGAACTCCAACCCGGGATCGAATCCGCATAAGAGCGTGACCGACCTCCAGTGTATGTTGGAGCCCGACGCAAAGTCCGTCCGTCTTGACTGGTTTTTTTTTTTTTTTAACCCTATAAAGGGCAACCTCCGGAGGACACGGGGGAGGGAGGTGGTGAATGCTCATGCATAACAGCACGGACCCGGCCGTGCTGCCAATGTGGGACTCACAAGAAGTGCGCCTACCCACTAAACACCACCTTGGGACTGGTTTTGGTCCTAGAGACCCCTAAACCCACATCGGGAGCGACCCCCCTCGAGGCCGAGGAGGGCGCACAGCGGAGCTCCCTAGCGGAGCGTCCGCTTAGAAGAGTTTATATTACAAAACTGCTATGAAAGAGCAGTGCCCCCCCTAGGGGGACACTGGCAGAGGAGGGGGGCGCGTCTGACTGGGACCGAGCCTCTAAGAGGTGGTTCAGGTCAGACGACAATTTGTCGGGCGGGTCAACGAGTACGTTCCTGGGCCTGCGCACCAGGTAACGTGGGTCCGTCGTGGGCGGAGAGTAAGTCGCTGCTTCGCAGATCAGGGGGTTGGGATGTTCTTCAGCAGTGCTGAAGAACGTCTCTGAGAGTGACCTAATAAATTGCTGCATGGTTGGGATTTCCATGTCCCGATGTAGGTCTGCGTTCCTGACGCACCAGTGAGCGTTCAGTGCCCTACGAATAAAAATGTTCTGTACCCTCTGCAGTCCGTACAGGGCTGAGGGGGACGCGTGAGCGAAGACGGGTGCCGCGTAAGTCATCACGGGACGAATGCAAACCTTATAGAGCGTTCGCTTGTTCCTAGCTGACATCCTACTATGCCGGCCTATCATGGATGATAGGCGGCCTAGGTAAAAACGGGCTGTCCGGGTCACCTTCCGGATGTGTGGGACGAAAGTCAGGTTCCTATCTAAAATGACACCTAGGTACTTGGCGGATTTTTGCCAGGGGACTGGGGTCCCTAACATGCGAATGGGGGGGTCCTCGCCGAGAAACCGTCCACGCTTGTGTTCAAAACGCACAGCCGTGCTTTTCTCCGGGTTGACCTCGATGCGCCATAGTCTGAACCAGGCTCCTAGCTTATCGACCGCGGGTTGGAGTTTGCGGAGGATACACGACATCTGCCGACTCTTGCAGTAGAGTGCGGTGTCGTCGGCAAAAAGTGACAATTGGACCCCATCGCCGGGAATGGGAATGTCATTTGTGTACGAAATGTACGGGAGGGGGGAGAGCACGGAGCCTTGCGGGACCCCGGCTCTGAGCGGACGGGGGGACGAGAGTACCCCCTCGTGTCTAAAACGGAAGGACCGATCCTTTTAAAAGCTATATATGACGCGGACAAGTCGGTCGGGGAGACCCAGTTCGTACAATTTGTACACGAGCCCTGCGTGCCAGACCTTGTCAAAGGCCTTGGCGACATCGAAGAAGACGGCTACCGTCTTTTCGCGCCTAGGGAAGAAACCACTCAAGATATACTCTACTATGCGGTGGACTTGTTGAGGGCAAGAGTGCCTAGCTCGAAAGCCAAATTGGTGATGGATGATGAGAGGGGTCCCTCTGACGGGAAGAGGTGGTTTCTCATACGAGTGAGAATAACTCGTTCGAAGAGCTTGCCCATGGCCTTAAGAAGGCTGATGGGGCGGTGGCTAGATGGGACGTTGAGGGGCTTCCCGGGCTTGGGAATGCCTATGACTGTCGCCTCTTTCCATGCGGATGGAAAGTGACAGAGGTCAAAGCAGGCATTGAAGAGAATGGCAAGGAGGGTGAGCACCTGGCCAGGGAAGTTTTTGAGCGCTAGGTTGGCAATACCGTCCGCTCCTGGGGCCTTTTTACGTTTCAGTCTTTTGATAAAAAGCTGAATTTCGTCAGTGGATACCGCGATAGGGTCGTCGGTTAAGGGGAGGGAGGTCTTTTTACGGACCTCCTCCTCAACCTTGCCTATGTGAACTGGGTCCCTATGCTGGACGCTGGGAGAGCATTGAGCCTCAATGCTGTCAGCGAAGCATTCGGCCTTTTCGTCGTCCTCGAAGGCGGTAGTGCCATCGGGACGCATCAAGGGAGGGGTGTGGGTGATCGCGTCAACCCGAAGGGCCCTAGCTACTTTATAGTATGCTACGTGGGAGGGGGAAATGGTCTCCATGAGGTCACCCCAATTGGAGTTGCTCAATTCGGAGAGCCGCGACCGGACTTGTCGCTGGAGGACGTTTGCACGTTTCCTGTAGGCAGGAGTTGGGTAGAGCGAGGCCCTTCGAAGGGCGGCTCTTTTGGCCCTTATCAGATTTCTGACGTCGAGAGGGAGCTTACGGTCATGGACCGGAACTTGGTGTTCGTTGTCACGGATGGCTGTTTGGATCACATGCGTGAGGGAGTCTACGACGCTATCTATTTTATCCGTGCTGTCAAGACAGCCGGGTGTGAGCAAAAGCGGCGAATCGGGGGCTTCAGCAACGGTGACTAGGGAGGCTTTAACACCGTCCCAGTTGGTGATAGTCTTAATAGAGAGTGTGGAGTGAGTCGGGGGACCTAGCTGGAGCGAGACCGGTCGGTGGTCGGAACCTAGGTTGTCGAGAGGCTCGATCGACCTGAGGTTGAGGCTGACGCCCTTTAAAAGGGCGAAATCTAGCACGTCGGGGGAGTGCGCTGGGTTGTCAGGGTAGTGAGTTGGAGAAAACGGACATAGGACGTCTAATTCGCCCCGCGAACGCGAGATGGAACGCTTCCTAGTGCGGGACGTGGCGGAGCCCGAGATGTACTCGGTATCCATCGGGGACGGGGAGGGGAGGATCACGGGAGAGGCCGGGATAATGGTGGGGGCAGGCTCGTGGCGGCTTATATACGCTCGGGCGCTTCCCCCTCCACGACGACCATCGGTGTGCACGCGCTTGCTGCGTGCGCCCTGTTGCTAGGCGTGGTGACGTCATGGAAGATTCCGCTCCGGCCGGCTATTGTATCGCGGCGCCGCGCTGCCGCGTTACAGAACTGCTTTAAGAAGTGTAAGAATATTAAAACTTACACCCTTGTTAATAAACAAATCTTGGATCTTAAAACCTCGATAGGCCATAATGCTATCTCCTTCTTTACATATTTGTAATAATTCACTGTGCTATTTGGCGGTCACTTGTAGCTCCTGAAAACGCTTATGAACAATAATGTATTTACTATGTCAGGAAACGATATTTCCACAGCAGCATTTCTATATGATAAAATTTTCTCGGTTGATTACATTTTACTCCACGATTGGAGAAGTAGTATTCTCGACGTTTGAAAAAAAAACTCTTAATATTGCTTATATTTTGTAGAGCTTTTGTGTCTTTAGTCCTACTAAGTACAAGGACGTAGTACAGGAAAACCCTCCGGCAACTTAGATCCCATGTGTTTGACAACCCATACAAAGTGACTTATTAAATATTTGACTTTTTAAGTTTAAGCTGAATTTCGACAAAAAATGTCGTTAGTTTTTGATATTTGGTTCGTAGAAACATGTTTGTTTTATTATAACGATTCTAATGTTGTACTTTTCCTAATATGTATTAATTTAATTACTTAGAGTCAAATATTCGTATTATTATAGCGAACTTTCTTTGACTGCTCAACTAGTATGCCGTTTGAACGGTTTCTTGTACCATTTGATACTTTGCTTACTCTCAACAAGATGTGCCTGAAGCATCTGTTCTTTTGGACCACTTCAGCCACGCCTTTAATGTGGTCACTGATAAGATCCAGCTTGTATTGCGCAGGTCAACCCGGTTTTTTGGAAGGAGTATTTCATGCGCATTGGTAGAATACCGATTCGCATGGAATGTCCTGGTACGAGTACATCGGCAAAACTTCCTCGCAATCATCTAATTCCTCTCCACTGTCCTCGCCATCCACAAAGCAACATTGGCCGCTTCTGTTGCGCTCTCTCCGGTCTTGCTGCGATCTTACAAGTCTCTCTCGCGCAACTCGCTGCCTCTCATTCCTCTCACGCACCAAGGACTTAAGTCTCACTCTCATCTGCTGGGGAATATCCTTCAGGAAGTCATCTGTCCATAGTTGGCTGAAGGCCTGGTCCCACTCTCATAATAATGGGTAGTTCCTGAATCTACGACGTCGTAGACGACGTCGGCGTCTTCAGCCAGGTAACTCTGCCGGCATCTCCAGCTCTTTCCACAGGTTTGAAGCCGCTACACGCCTTGGCATTTAAGCAAGATTTTACTCTTTTTTTATCCTCTAAATAGGTTTTTAAATTTAAGCAAGACACAAATAAATTTAGATAACTTGACAAAAACCAAACAAAGTATTTTAAAAACCTATTTAGAGGCTAAAAATTCCACCCATGCCGGGATTCGAACCCGTGACCTCTGGCTATCCGTCCCAGCGCTCTTTCCAACTGAGCTAATGGGCGACTCACCCGCATCAGGGAAATTTCGAACCTCTTTTACAATATTTTCCGAATTACGTAAAGTATTTTAATTGATATTGCACAGAAACTGAACTTAGTGACTTGAACGTTCCAAAATAAACGAAAATAAAATGTCCATTTCTAAATCAAGATCATTTTGGAGTAAAATGGACAAAAAAACTCCACACTTACTTTTTCTAAAGTTTATTAACAGAGTTTAAATAATTATTATAAAACATAGAATTATAATGCATTAATTCCAGACATCATTATGATCTTAATAATCTTTAATATTATAATATTTGCACCCCATTTGGCACAAAGTGTACTTTACACATTTTTTGAACCGCGTGGTGTGATTCGAGAGAGGAGTTGCAGCAGTCAGTGGAAATGAAGACGATAATTTTAAGCAATCACAAGTAGTTTTTTAATTAGAGAAAATACATCGAAATTGTAAAACGTTACGACGTGTGTGATGTTAGCCGAAGGTAGACCGAATGAAGTGAGCCGCAGAGCCGCTTGCCGTTTGCACCAGTGTGAATGCATGTACTATTGACACGCACACATGGAGTGCGTTAACATTCTGCCGCCCTTGGAACGTTCTGTTCCAACGTCGGAAGTGGGCAAAGCCGGTTGAAAGCCCGCCTGAGGGTCCCCGACGATGTCTGGATATCCGCAACGCGGTTGACGCCGTCTGTACCCGGGTAAACTGAAGAAACTCGTCCGAGTAGCCATTTGTTAGGTGGCAACCTATCGTCTTTGATGAGTACTAGGTCTCCTGGGTGTGGCTGTCCTTTGTCTTTGTGCCACTTATTTCGTCTTTGTAATTCCGATATATACTCTTTATAGTAACGGTTCCAAAAGTGTGTCTTCAAGGCTTGAACCCGCTGATATCTTGTAAGCGTGTTGATTTTTGTCTCATCCTGGAAGGCATCAGTTACCTGGGGAGCTGGTAACATAGTGAGCAGTCGCCCAATCAGGAAGTGTGAAGGGGTCAACGGGACTAGGTCGGATGGATCAGTAGAAAGTAGGGGTTAAAGGTCTCGAGTTCAGAATACTCTCGATCTGTATTAACACAGTGTTCATCTCTTCGTAATCTAAATGAGCTAAGGCTAAAACTCGCTTTAAGTGATGTTTGATTGACTTAACCGATCCTTCAGCTAACCCATTAAAATGTGGACTATAGGCTGGATAAAATTTGAAATTGATATCATTTTCAGCGGAGCTAGAGGTTATATTATCACAATTATTTTTTAGAAATTTAGCTAATTCATTTGATGCCCCAACAAAATTCGTCCCGTTATCTGAAAATATATTTGCTGGTCTACCGCGACGGGCAATAAACCGATTTAATGCAGCTAGATATGCTTGTGTGGTTAACTCAGTGA
The DNA here is from genome assembly GCA_934045075.1 of Yponomeuta sedellus. Taxonomy (NCBI): domain Eukaryota; kingdom Metazoa; phylum Arthropoda; class Insecta; order Lepidoptera; family Yponomeutidae; genus Yponomeuta; species Yponomeuta sedellus. Next base: position 6,945,429 of record OW203744.1, read on the forward strand.
CAAGTTCGATATGTATCGCACGAACTGCCATACAGACGAACACACAGATGTAAGCTTTCTTTAGTCGGCATCCCCTGCCCTTGCGATCCGCTATCAGGACTGGCCCTGCGTAATCGACGGCTGTATTTGAAAATGGGTATGCTGCATGTAGTCTATGTGTAGGCAAATTTCCCATAATAGGCTGGAAAGTTTTTCCTGAAAACCTACAGCATTTGACACAACTGTGAGTCACCTTTCTTGTAAGATTTCTCCCTCCAATTATCCAAAATTTGTGACGCAATGTTGCTAACAGTGATTGTGGTCCGGGATGCAAAAGTGTGTTGTGATAATATTCTACAAGTAATTTAGTTATATGGTGTGTTGAGTGTAATAAGATTGGATGTTTTGTATTATAGTCGTAATAAGAGTTTAACAGCCTGCCTCCCACTCGCATTATTCCTGTGTCGTCAAGGAAGGGATTTAAATTTAATAGTTTGTCCTTTGTTGAAAGCAACTGTTTTTTAGATAAAAGTTTGTATTGTTCTGTAAATAAATCGACCTGTACAATTTTGCTAAGTGTTTTTGTGGCTGAGTCAAATTCCAATGTCTGAAGTGAACCAAGTAATTTGTTACGTGGATTACGACAATTATGAACAAACCTTTTTAAGTAAATAACAACTCGAAGTAATTTTCCAAAATTAGAAAAGTGATTTATGAAATTGTCTTCATTTAATGTGAAGTTATGACATTGCAACTTGACTTCAGGTAAATTTTTAACATCGGTTTCTTGTGGTTGAGTAGGCCACTGCATATCGGTGTGATGAAAAAAGTGCGGTCCTGCCCACCACAAGCTTGAGGTTTTGAGTTGACTTATCGACAGTCCTCGGGATCCAATGTCGGCAGGATTCATTTCTGTGGGAACGTAGTGCCATGAATTCAAATCTGAATTAGATGTTATTTCGTTTATTCTATTGTAAACAAAAGGTTTTAAATTTTGTGTTTTACAGGTTTTAATCCAACCGAGTACAATTGTAGAATCGCACCAGAAAAAAATTTATGAAAATTCAATTCTCATACATTCTAATACCTTTTTTGCTAGTAAAGTGGCAAGCAAAGCACCGCATAGCTCTAGCCTAGGTATGGTTAGTCTTTGTTTTAGTGGCGCAACCTTGTTCTTTGCTAATAACAAACGTACGGTAACATGGCCGTTATTGTCTATTGACCGTGCGTATACGCAAGCTGAGTAAGCTTTCATTGAAGCATCGCTGAAGGCGTGAAGTTCGACCTTAATGAATGAGTCACATAAAACTCATCGTGGAATTTGTAAAGTGGATAAATCAGGAAAATTATTTACAAAATTTTCCCATTGTAATTCAATCTCTGGGGGGAGTGACTCGTCCCACGAAATATTTTTTGACCAAAGAGTTTGTAAAATTTGTTTAGCTTGTAGCATACAAGGATTTATTAATCCTAACGGATCAAAAACTTGTGCAATAGTGGATAATATATTGCGTTTGCTTACATTTTGTTTTTGCTTAGACATGTTTTGTGAGGAAATATTATGTGGTGAAAATAGCAAAGTGTCCTTTTTGCAAGCCCAGAGCAGGCCAAGTGTTTTTGAATAGTCGTCCCTGCCTAAATTGAGTAAATCGTCGCTGCTATTTTCATCTACGATTTTATTTAATAACAAAGGATTGTTAGTTCTCCATTTTCTTAAATGAAAATGAGCACTTTCTAGTTCTCGTATGATTCCTTTGCATGTTTGTATGAGGGTTTGTTCGTGGTCACTTCCGGTTATGAGGTCATCGATATAAAAGTCGTGTAAGATTGTTTCACTTACATTTTTGTCTGTTGAATTTTGGCCTAGTTCGTAAATACACCTTGTAGCCAGGTATGGAGCCGAAGCTGTACCATAAGTAACGGTGTGCAACTTGTATTGTTTTATTTCCTGTTCTGGATCTGACCGCCAAAATATTTGTTGTAAATCTTGCTGTTTCTCATTTATGAGAATCTGTCTGTACATTTTCTCTATATCGGAAGTGACTACGAATTTGTGTTGACGAAATCGTATGAGTATGCTGAGTAAATCGTCTTGTACAGTAGGACCTTTGTGTTGTATGTCGTTAAGCGACTTGCCTGAACTCGTGACTGCTGAAGCATCGAACACCGTTCGTAGTTTTGTAGTTAGGCTATCCTCGCGTAGGACGCCATGATGTGGTAAAAAATAAGAAAATTCATTTTTGTCTGTGTCTGAACTTTCAGACATGTGATGCAATGATTGGTATTCATCCATGAACTGTATGTACTTTTGTTTAAATATAGGATTGTGCTTGAATTTCTTCTCAAGAGATTTAAATCTGACTAACGCTTGTTGTTTTGAGTCGCCTAAGCATTCAGGTGACTCTTTGAAGGGTATATTTACCACGAACTTACCGTCTGATTGGCGAACGGTAGTTGCCGTAAAAATGCCCTCACACTCAATGTCACCTTTAGTGCGGCTTGGTTGAGACGTGGGGATTGATTCTAACTCAAAGAATTTATTGAGTTTTTCTTCGATCTCAATTCTGTTTTGAAAATGACAGTGGACTGTAGTATAGGTATTTTTTGTTTTGTTTGAATTTGTTTGTATGGATCCTGAGACTAACCATCCTAGTGTTGTTTCAACTAGAGTAGGTTTATTGTTGCCCAGGATAATTTTATTATTCAGCAAAACCTCCCAAAAAAGATCGGCTCCTAACAGCATCTGAACGTCTGATGGTTCATTGAATGTTGGGTCCGCCAGCGTTATGTTGTGAGGAATGTTGAGAGGCTCACAATTAATTTTTGTTGTAGGTATGAATTGAGTAATTTGTGGCACATCGAAACAATTGACGTCTGCGGTGTAACCACTACTTGTGAGTGATGAAATAGACACATCACATCTTTTTGTAATTTTAGATGATTGTTTATTTAATCCTTGGACGGATACAGAAGTAGAATAGCTTGGAATTTGTAATTGTTTTTGTGTATTTTCTGTTAGAAAGCTTGACGTGCTTCCGTTGTCCAACAGAGCACGGATTTTGTGTAAACGACCATTACGGTCTTGAATATTGATTAAAGCTGTAGATAGCAGCACCTGGCTTGTATGTGTAGAAGATAGAGTGACATTATTGTTGGTTTGTTCTGTGCGTGACGTGTGAGTAGTGTTCGATTGCGATTCGGCCCTTTCTTGGTTTTGTAAAGTAGGTAACACCACACAGTCACGTGATGTAGTTGCTTTGGGTTCAAATTTTGATTTTTGTTCGATGTGTAACATACTATTGTGTCTCTGAAAGCATAATTTGCAAGGACCCATTCTGCAACGTTTTTCTTCATGACCCGCACGCAAACAGTTTGTACACAAATTTAATTGTTTTATTTTTTGTATTCTTGCTTCGATTGGCATTGCTTTAAATTGATAGCATTGGTATATGGAATGAATGTGTTTGCATACAGGACATGTGTATTGTTTTGGTGTTGTTTGATTGGCTATAAATGCTTTGGAATGTTTGTGTGTGTCGTTTGGTTTTCGTACTGAATTTATTTGTGTTTCCTCCATAGTTTCTAATAAATCTGCACGGTTCTTTAGGAATGTATTGAAATCGTCTAGTTGAGGTATATGTTTGATAAAATTGCGTTGTGATTCCCACTCACGGAACGTAATTCTGTCCAATTTTGTTGAAACCAAATGTATTATGAGAATGTCCCAGTGTTCTGTAGGTAAATTTAATGTCTTGAGTGCTCTTAGGTTTTTGTTAATAGTGTCAATTGTGTTCCGTAATGCTCTTGATGATTCTTTCTTAATAGGATCAATGCTGAATAAAGCTTGTATGTGATTATTTATTAAAATTCTTTTGTTATTGTATCTTTCGCATAAAAGTTGCCATGCAACATCATAATTATCGGCAGAAAATTCTAACGATTGTATGATTAATGATGCACTGTCCTTGAGTGATGCACGCAAATAGTGAAATTTATGTATGTTTGAAATTGAAGTGTTTGTATGAACGAGTGACTTGTAAGTGTCGTGGTACTCTAGCCAGTCCTGATAGCGCCCAGAGAAGGTAGGTATTTGGATGGTAGGTAATTTAACGCTAGGCCCACCTGTGTGTATAGCAGTACCTGAACCTGTCACTGAAACGTCACCCTGCACCGCAGAGGCAGAACCAGCATCGACAGCATTCGAGTCCATCAGCTCCTGTGCCACTGCGATAGCAGCGAAGTAGCTAGACTCGAAATTCTCTCGCTCTTTGTGCTCGTCTTCTGGAATTTCACATAATTGTTCGATTTGAGTTTGGATGGTATCAAATTCATTGTATAACTCTTGTATTTTGGTAAATCGAGCGTTCAGTTCATTAATTTGCAAGGAACTTAGAACTTTACTGGGGGATAGCATTTTAAGAAATGTTTTGAAATTTGTGAGTTTACATTTTAATGAAGCTCTACTGCGCTTTAGTGATGGTAAATCCATATTAAATTATCAGCTGCAAATAAGATCAATTGTATGAAATATAGCTTGAAGTAAAGCGTGCTGAAATTTAAACCGTTTAAAAGAGAAGCAAAAATTTAAATTGGCGCGATACTTAAATTTTCAATGTGAAGCTGAAGGTGAAGTAGTCAAGCTTGCAGTTTAGTGCTATTGTACTTAATAATTTAGTGGTCAGAACAAAGCGAGAATCCGAATCATCGCCTGAATCTAATGACCGTTAGCCGTGCGCCTGCGCTTAGTGGGTAGTATCACGTAGGTACTACGTAATTGCCCAACCTCACCGTTATATAGCCAGCTGGAACCATGCGAATAAAGCAATGTATTAGAAATAGGTCCGTATTATAATAGTGTTGAATAAATATACTGAGCACTGGAGTAAACAAGCAGATGCAAAATTTCGAAAGAAAAATAAATTTTGAAACAATAACGGGTTAGCTTGTTATGATCGTGTTCAAACTAATTATTGGTGAGCACTGTAATTAACTGGACCGAGAATATTTTGCTAATTGGGATAGGTATAGTGTGGGATGTTGATTGGAACGAACTTACGTCACACGTGTACACTTCCCTTTTCTTGGTATATTGTAATCCTTAATTGGAGGAAACTGTAGATTGTTGATAAATATCGTCTGGATTGTACGAAACTCGTTGCGATTGTTGATTGCGTCGTCCACGAACCGATGGCGTGTCCTCCGTTCGACCTCACCGCTACTCCTTTGTAGGTACTCGCCGCTGTGCTATGAGCTTGGCTTCTTCCAAAGTCGTATCCGGCTCGAAACAATGGTGTGATTCGAGAGAGGAGTTGCAGCAGTCAGTGGAAATGAAGACGATAATTTTAAGCAATCACAAGTAGTTTTTTAATTAGAGAAAATACATCGAAATTGTAAAACGTTACGACGTGTGTGATGTTAGCCGAAGGTAGACCGAATGAAGTGAGCCGCAGAGCCGCTTGCCGTTTGCACCAGTGTGAATGCATGTACTATTGACACGCACACATGGAGTGCGTTAACACCGCGTTTTTATCAAACTTAATATATCTTCAGGAATTTTATTAAAGAAACGTATACAATGTAATGTATACGTTTACAATGTAATATACGTAATACAATGTAAACACTTTTATGAAGGATGTAACCTTTGCCAGCCTAAATCTAGGGAACAAAAGCTTATGTTTATTTCTGGTATTTACATTACGCTGAGCGAGTTCACAAGGGCCGCGATGTTTTTCTGTGATAACACTATGTAGCATATTTTAGATTATAAGTATTGAAAAAAGCGACTTCTACTAGTGTTACTGATTTTTATTTTTATCTGTAGTGTATTTATTCTATAAAGGTGGTTAAATATTATTAATGTTATCTTCACTCACGAATTGGGCTCCCTGTAATGTTGGTTGTATAAGAGGAAAATAAAATAAAATAAAAAAAAAATGTTGGTGACCTACAGTTAAGTTGACCTACACTTTAGGTATTTTTTAGCTTTGTTACTGACGCTTTGGCGTACTCTCTACTAGAAACGAGTTGTTTTAAATCATTCATTGTCATTTAATAACTGCACTGTCTGTTTCTGCCCTGTTAACAAATTTAAAGTACGATAATAAAATTGTTTTATTTGAGACAAAAATGGCGATTGGCGATAGAGTGAGAAAACAAAATGGAGGATTGACGAACGAAACGAAGCGGCACAATGTTGGGCACACGCAGGCAGGGCGTCGACGCTCCGCTCTGCTTTCGTTCAGTGGTGTTCGGCTCTCGTTGGGCTCCGACGATTTACGATAAGCTCCGAAGACTTCCGGAGTCGACTTTTTCTTTGTTTTTGTCGTGGCGAGCAACGCAAATATGGCCGACAAATGATGTACCACTATATGATTTGCAATCGATTGACGATTTTTTATGCACTTTTCAGTATTGGCCTCTGCTGAAGAAATTGGCGCTTTTCCTGACGTGATGAATCTTATAGATGCAGAACTTGATTCTTCGTTCTTCCACCCCACCAGCAGCTGGATTGCGAGATAGGACCAAAATTATGTGTGAGACACATCTGGTATTATAAGTGGACTGTATTGATTGTAGGGGCTGACGGAGGTCTCTTGTAGAAGATTAATACCCAGAGTCCACATACCACAGGTAACTCCGGATACTCGCCGAAAATGCAGTCAACAGTGCCTTATCCGTCTTATCTGGAGTCTTTCCCTTCTTCGGGCAATGCTTAATGGCATGTCCTAGCCGTTTACATCTGAAGCAGCGAAACTGGAACATCTTTTCTTGTTTTTTGCAATCGTAGCGTTCCACAGGATCAGCAACATTTAAGTAGTGAATTTCCACGTAGCATAGTCTTCGATTCCGCGTAGTTTTTTCACAGAAATTCCCGACTCGCCGGCCATTGTCAGCGTGGGGGCAGGCTTGCAAAAGTGATAATTTTCTTTCTTCGCTCTTGCAAACTGAAATATATATCTCGACGAGCAGCGCGTTATATCCTAGGCCCATAACCTATTGGGCTAGGCCGGAAATCAAAGATGTGAAGTCAATGTAATAGGATTTTATTAATTCGGTAGGTGCCAAAATACACAGGTGATGCACCATAGATCACAGAAGACAGAGAGAGAGAGCGATAAATATACAGAGTAGATAAAACGTCACTAGATGCGTTCCGTATCAACATTTACTTTTTCTAACAGTGACATTTACTAATCCCCCCAATAAAATATAGTAACAAGTGTTAGTATGTATACTCCTAGTATGTATACTAACACTTGTAACTATATTTTTTTTAAAAGAGGCAAAATAAAATGAAAATAAAAAATAAAAGAAGGAAATCCTCACAAATATCAAACACCTATGAGGGTTACAAATGAAAGCGGGCCTGAGGGGCCGCGTCCTTTAAATGTCCTTAAATTTACACTTTAAAAACTACACCTTATATAATAGGTACATGTAATTCTTATATTATGTTAACAAGAGTTCCGCTTAGCTGGTAATCCTACTGAAGCGTGGAAATCTGCGGTTCAGTTAATTTTTTATTACAGAATGGTTAAGTGAAAATCCTACCAAAACGTGGAAACCTGCGTTTCGGTTATTAATTATTTTATTCAAAGTCCACTTTCGTGCCGCAAAACAAAACAAAAGGTTAACTGTACGGAACCCGCAAGCAGACCGGAGAGCTCAGGTGTGGCAATTTATCTTGGAATTTCGTTGCGCATACAAAAAGCAGAGATAAGAAGAAGGCGCCCTGCAGGTATCTTCAACGTCCTGGGTCGTGCGTGGCACGCTTCCAGGAAGGTGCAAGCGAGTGCTACGCTTTCTGTAGCCGGCAAAGCTGGCTTCTTGCCTGCATTCTTCGCGGATGGTTTAGTAGTGATAAAGTGAAGGCGACCCTTTAGCCGTCTGCGCAAAAACAAGTCTCGGCCATGGACCAGCCAGAACGCCGGCTCGCATTGCTGTTCTGCCAAATTGCCGATATTGACTACACAGAATAGTTTACGGCCGATTCGTCTACACAGCGGTCCGGTCGCCGAGCAAAAATTAAAAGAAAAAAAATAACCCCACTACACACTGTAGTAATTTTACAAAAAAATATTTTATTATAATAGTGTGCCTCAGGTCGTGGGTTCGATTCCCGATGGGGGCAGCATTCACTACATACATTGGTATTTCAGTGTAGGTGTATTATTATTATTATTAATACGTTTATTGCACATAAGTAAAAAAATACAATGGCAATGTGGCGGACTTTATGCTATAAGCATTTTCTACCAGTCAACCACAGATGGTGCAAGAGATTAAATGGTAGGCATTCGAAACAAAACGGAAGAGAAACTTAGTTAAAATTAGATAAGCTGACAAGTACTCAATAAGTACATATAATATATAAGTAAGTAAATATACACTATATACTTATAATAGATAATAATTATATATAAAAATATATATAAAAATATATATATACTAATAACTATCACAACATAGGTATTATAAATATATATTAAAAAGGACGTAAGACAGTAGTGAGATTGTAATTACACACAGCTGGGATCCTCCTCGGGAGGATCCCAGCTTTATTATTTGTGTTTCGATGTTTCTGGAAATAGACAAAATATACTACAGTAAGACGGCCTCGATGGTGTAGCGGTTAACACACTTGACTATATACTTACCAAAACAGAGGTCGTGGGCTCAATTCCCACTGCAAAACTAGGTCATTACAAATGACCTTAGTCCGAGTGGCTTAGGGCCTGGCCACAGTTTCTGGCGGTGTGGAGCGCGGCGCGGCGAGAGTGGTTGCGAGAGGCACGGTATGCGGTGGTATGCCACAGCTCGACCAGTTGAGACCGCGGCGGCATCAGCGGTGGACGTATTTAGAGTATAGAGAACTATTATAATGGCCCTATTAAAAGTGGCACGGTATTGCCTTGAAACTAGTGCGTTCTTAGCTCAAGATATCATTCAGTCAAGAATAGGAGCGGGTGCGCTCCAGTTAACCAGAAAAAGGGAGAATTTGGCGAATTTCTCTGTCTTTATTATGAATATAGGAAGTATCCTGATATTTTTTTTGAATATACAAGGGCAAACCTTTGATTATATACTCGCCCACATACACGAAGACTTAAATGATAAAGTTAATTTCAAGAAAATTGTTTCACCTCCAAAACAGCTGTTTCTAACTTTAAGGTAAAGTACTTTATGCAGAAAGTGAACTTGTTCATCCCAAAGTATTTATTTATTTACCATAGATAAATTATTAATCAAACTTAAATTTGTTTTTAATGAGGACTTTTCAGTGACAGCTGTCAGTTGAGTTCATTAAAAAAAACTAGATGGCGCTGCAAAAAGACCAAAATGTCTTCATGTTTTTAAGTCTGTGGTTTTAATCGTTATGATTCTGTGATAGTCTGTGATCTAAACTAGACTTTGTTTCGAAACTGTTCAAACTTTAAAGTTATCGAAGTATTTTTACTTTGTTTATTATATACGTCCGTGAATTGTGTCTTTGCTCATGACTAGCCCATGCATTGTGCATTTTTGTAAAAACATAAGACAGGCACCACAGATAAGGTGCAGTGATGTTATGACATCGGCACCATCTATCGGTAACGTTGCAGTACTATTTTGTGTAATTCATGGTGTAGGTGAGGTGGGGTAAGAGGGTCACCGGGGTAAGAGGGTCTAGTGACAATAACTAGTAAACCAAAGCGTTTATCACTATGCTTTTCTGTCGATAAAACAGACAAGGCAAATTATTTTGAATGGTTTTCATGAGATGTCGCTACGATGCTCAAAGGCCGAAAAACATGAAGAAATGTCTCAGAGTTGTGAATTTCGATAGCACAAAGTTGGCGCGTTATTTTGCAAACCAAATATTGCTTGAAAAAAGACTGCTGGTAATAATTTCACTGAATAAATGCACGGAGAAAACTGTAAGTGTTTCGTTTTATTAGTAATTTTAGATAAAAATCCACGAATAATACGAGTTTCTTTTGCTTGTAAATTCCAACCTCCAAAAACATTAGCTGGTGTAAGAGTTTCTCTTCCCCCATGTCAGGGATGACAAACATTTTCGATAGGTAGTTTATAACTAGTAAAAATGAAAAGGTGTAAGAAATAAAATAAAACAAAAACCATTCTAATATTTAACATTAAAATGTTGTCAAAATAAAAGAGTTGTGTTTTGTAATACGTCTCTTTGTAGTCGAGACTTTCTTTCGAATTTTACTATTTTGAATTAGAATTTAGTAAAATAGTAATTATGATTGTTACAGGAATAATATGAAAAATGTCGCGAAAATATAAACATCGGATATAAGCAGATATGATAATGAAAAATTAAGGGACGCTGTCAGGGCAGTAAAAAGTTAAACAATACCTGCTTACGCGCTGCATCAATACTTTATAATATACCAAGTGCAACAATTGTTAACCACGTATTGAAACCGCATTTGAGCCTTTTTCTTTTAATCTCTTACTCGCACATAGTGCCCTTGTTTTTTTTTTTGTGTAACTGCTATAATTCTGTTTAATTTTATTATTACTGTTTGTATGGAGAGTAAACTAAAAGAAAAATAGCTGGTCCAGTTCATTTTAGTTTGTTACCCCTGATCGGACCTGTATGTTCCTCTTACCCCAAATTGGTTTACTCATTATTTTCATTCTAAATTATGCCTTATTTTAACGACAGTGAGATTCAATATTAACTGAAGCAGTTCTTACCAGAACTTCACGAGAAATTAGCAACTAATATTTAAATTCAAACTTCATTTTTATGAAATACAAGAGTGAAATAATAGACTGTCCCTCTTACCCCATATGAGGGGGAAGAGGAACGTTTATACAATCTGCATATTTATGTAAATATCATCGTAAGAACTATTAGCAGCGCAATGAAACTTAGTCTATGGGAAGCTAACACTTAAAGGTTAGTTTTGTGTGTTTCGAAGATGTTGTAAGACTTTAACTGTCCTTCCTAACCCACAAAATATGTTACTGAAAATAGGGTATGTTCCTCTTACCCCACCTCACTTACATACAATAAAGAATATTCTTTTCTACAATTTTTTTAATGACGTCTCATTATAATTACATTTTTGCATAACATTAGTCAATAATCAAGTTCTTAACTTTTTAGTAAATTATGAATTATTAATATTATTTATGCCGTAGTCAGAAGGCGGAGGTTGAGTGTAATAGCCTTGATAACCTGGATATTGATTGAGACTAATTTCGTCCATCAAAGCTTGAGTGAATTTATTACTCAGTCTCATTTTCTGTAAAACATTAAGCTTTTCTATTTCTGGAAATAAACTCATCAAAAAGTGATATTCATCTGACCTGGGAATGTCTTTTTCTTTACCACCTGCTAAGTCAGCTTCCAATAACTTCAATTTTTCTCTCTATTTCTAAATACTGAGCACGGATTTCAGTTGTTTTCAATCGTTTTCGAGAAGAATTTTGTGTTTTATGTCTTTTGCTTGAGACTGTATCTGCTGTCCTGATGAATGTGGAGTTGGTATTTGCTGTGTCGGGGAGGTAGAACTTGATGGCATAGGTGAAACTGACGCATGGTGGGGTATTTGATGCAAAAAGCTGGTCATCACATTTTTATTTGATTATGCTTGCTTACCGTTTGTTTGTGTGTCTTTTGTCGTGAATTCATTAAAAAGGTAGTCAAAAACATTTGAAACTGCTATATAAGTAGGAAAAAAACATTTATTCAGAGAATTTCTTGTATATCATTTTCATCATCGTTTTCGAGCTCTACAGTGTAGCCGGGTTCTCCTGGGAGTAATAACTCTAATGCTTCCGTGGAAAAGCTTATGCATTTCTTCATTGGCATCTTCCTCATGCCTGTCATGAGCGGATCCGATGTGAGCAGGAGGCGATTGAAAACATCTAAATTGCATGTTTCCCGTGAAAATTTTCAGGCATGGTTGAGTCTGTATTACCTTATATGTTTATTTCGGAATTCTGCTGCTTCCTCTGACAGCTGTCCTATAGGTAGAAGTGCTGAGGAAATCACCTGAGCACCATGTCGCAGAATATTATGTACAGTTGGAGTCATGGGATGCCAACCGTACAATTTGACGTACAACTCCTTTGTTTCGCGTGCATATTTTTGAAATGCGTCCGTATTTATTTTGTGGCCACTGGATATTGCCTCTAAAATAATTTTAAATCTGTATATTATATTAACATCTATTCCAGTAATAGATGCGGATAACTCGTGGTTAGCGAAAAATCTCCTACTGGTGTTACCATCATTGGTATTTCCAAAATGTGCCTTTGGTACGTCCACAAGTAGGCCCATCTCCGTTTTGAACCTGTCTTGAATGTTTTTTTTTTTGTTTTTTCTACTATGTATTTCTCAGATTTCGTTTTTCTCCACTTTTTTATTGGAATCTTATAAGCAATATGAAGTAGGCTTTCAAAAAACCTGATTCTCGCATGTAAGGTTGATAGACCGAATTCCAACTAACCTTCTTTAACTTCCCTTTTCTTTGATAAATCAATGAACTCTGTCAATGTCGCACCACAAATGTAAAAACGCATAGTGGAAGTGGTATCTGTCGCAGCGTTGCATACTTTTCCGTCCACCATAGTAAATAGCAATGTATGGTTTGTTTTTGTGTCGGCAAACTCAGTCAGCTTCAGGTAATAAAATTATAATTATATAGGTAATAAAATAAATTTTCGTAATTAATTATGTACGAGCGAACGTACAATGTATTGAAATTGCTTAGTTTACACTATATTTACTCATTACTTTACAATAAATTAGTTACGCTAACGTACTCGTTGAAATCGGTCGTTTCAATCATACGCCATTCCCCTTATCAATATCAAAATAGTATCAATATCAAAATAGTATCAATATCAGCATTGTGTATAACACTACACATTTTGGTCCTTCGAGCCGGATTGAAGGACTCGCGACCTCCTCGGGACACTTTGATTCGGCGCTATCAGTGAAATTTCAAATACCTATCAATATCAGTGCCTGTCAGTGAAGCAGCTGAACATATCAAGAGCACCTCTATCTACGTATCAACCTGGAACCGTGACCGGACAGCAATAAGGTCACCGAGTTCACGCCAAATAACTGGCTATATCAGCATATCATCGAGTCTCCAATATCAACAACTCTACTCGTCGTGGAATTATCATTATATCTAGATATTTAATTGCGATTATTTTCCGCACAGTAGCAAATCGGGTTGATTGGCCTCTCAGAAGCGGGAATCGCCAATTAACTTGAGAAGGTGCATAATACTGTACCGGGAATTTAAGAGCTTTAACCATCAAATCTATCATTATGGAGGCTATACTCACACATCAAAGTGAGCTTATCCACTCAATGGAGAAGATTTATATTAACTTCAAAAAAGACAGCGTCAGCAGAAAAACTTCGGATTATTTGAAAATGCGATTAGAAGCGCTAGACAGCTTGTGGAATGAATTTGAACAAAACAATGAAGAATTGCAGAAACACGATGACAAAACATCAGAATACTTTTACAAGGACATTTATCAACAAATGAAGGAGTACTACGGCACCACACGAAATATGATTTTATCATTTACACCACTCACTTTAACTTCGCCCATTCCGTCGACCAGCAAGGGACCAGAGACTAAGTTTGAGGTACCAACTATCATTATCGACGATCGAAAAAACAATACCTCCACGGAAATAGACCCCTTATTGGTTCAACAAAGGGCTCATTTTCGCGCCCTTAAAAGGCAAATGCAACGCATCAATATGGAAAAGCTGGAAGAAAAATGGGAAATTGAAGACGAGATCAAGAATCTAAAGCACCGTTGGCACACCATTGACGACCTTCACCTACGAATCGACAGCATCCTGTGCGACTCAGATAGTGAATATCAAGCGGAGTTCCTATTTCATGAAGATATGTTCAACGATATCAAGAAACAGCTTAATAAAAAACTGTGTTCAACAGCTCACCTTCAGCAATCAGTCCCGCAAATAGAAATTCCAATCTTTTCGGAAAAGTACACCCAATGGCCCACCTTCTGTGACCTATTTTCTGAGGCAATACATAACAACAAATACCTTAGCAACGCACAGAAGATGCAACACTTAAAGGGCAAAGTAAAAGGTGAAGCTGAGCGCCTGATACAACATCTCAATATATCTTTTGAAAACTACGAAGCAGCGTGGGATATCTTGAATCACCGCTACAACAACCCTCAAGTGTTGTTTACCAAACAAATTGAAATCCTTCTGAGTCAATCTGTCGTCCAAAAACAAACATCGTACGAGCTTAAGAGGTTATACGACACCTCGAACGAGTGCATCCATGCCATCGAGAATCTTGGGATCAGCACAGAAACCTGGGACCCACTTTTAGTCCATCTACTAACAAAAAAGCTAGATGCTGACTCATACAGCGACTACAAGGAAGCCCGGAAATCCCCAAGAGATCTCCCAACACTTGAAGAATTTATGAACTTTTTAGAAGCTAAGTTCACTGCGCTGGAGCCAATCAGCAGTAAAGATAAGGAGACTCCGACTGCAAAGGCATCCAATTATCAAAAATCATTCCCCAACAACAAGCTATATCAAGGACGTTATAATCATAAAAACTATCAAGCCGTAGCCACTTCCTCCCGAAAACGGCGTCCACACCCGTGCCCTATGTGCAACTCAGAAGAGCATGTCCTATTTGCGTGCCCTGAATTCGCAAACCTACCATTGGAAAAAGTCATGGACACGATCGATAGGAAAGAGATCTGCCCCAACTGCCTATATAAACATTACGGCAAGGATTGTTTTTCCGAAAGAAAATGCAAGGAGTGCAACGGACCGCATAATACTTTTATCCACAAGGCTGCAACAACTTCGCCGTCGACTATAACGTCAGCAAAACTGCCCAGACTACACAGCGCCAATCATGTCGCTACGGACGACGAAGAGATCTTGTTAACAACCCTATCAATTAGAGTGAAATCTGCTGACGGCACTTATGTAGTGCTACGGGCCCTTCTGGATAAGGGGTCCCAAATATCACTTATATCAGAAAAAGCTGCTCAGATGTTGGGACTACAAAGAAAGCATTACGCCGCATCTGTAACGGGAATCGGACCCAGCAGCAAGCCAAGTAAAGGCTTAGTCACACTAGATTGTGACTCAATCTATGGAGATTATCAGTTCACGACACAAGCTCTAGTTATATCGCGTGTCGTCAATAGTTTACCAAACTCATCATTTGCCAAGCAACAATGGCCACATCTCCAACATATCAAACTCGCAGACCCTGAATACAACCTATCGAAACCAACAGACCTGCTGCTAGATGCCAGCGTGTATTCAGAGATTATCATGAGCGGTCTTATCAAAGGTCCTTCCCAGGCCCCGATAGCTCAACAAACTCAACTGGGATGGATCCTGTCCGGCAACGTCAAGACATACAATTGTAGCGTTGTAATAAATCAAGCGGACGACTTATCAACGTACTGGGAACTCGAGGACATAATGGACAGCACGGCATGTCATGTTCTCACCGACGAGGAGCAATACTGCGAAGATTTCTATCAATCAACTTTCAATCGATTGGAAAACGGAAAATACGAAGTTGCGATACCGATGAAACACGACTTCGAGAATAACCTCGGTACATCAAAGCCGAAGGCCATCACTCAATATCTACATCAAGAAAGAAAGATGTTGAAGGATCCAACTCTATCATTGGGTTATAAAAACTTTATGCAGGAATATCAAGAACTCGGTCATATGCGCAAGTCGCTGAGGTAATCGAACCCGCATGCTATCTACCACATCACGGTGTTGTCAAGCCCGATTCAACCACGACAGCCTTACGTGTCGTTTTCAACGCGTCAGCAAAGACGTCATTGGGTTACAGTCTCAACGACCTTATGGAATGCGGCGCAAACCTACAGCAAGATTTACAAGGCCTTATTATCAGATGGAGAAAATACAAGTACGTTATAACTGCCGACATAGGAAAGTTTTTCCGCCAAATTCTTGTGAGAGAAAAGGATCAGCCCTTACAAACGATCATCTGGCGAGATTCGCCCTGGGAACCGCTCCAAGAATACCATCTTACCACCGTAACATACGGGACTAAGGCAGCTCCATTTCTAGCCATGCGCACCCTCAAGCAAATCGCCATTGATAACGCCGAAAACCCCCGCTATAGCCTAGCAGCGGCGGCGCTACAAGACTCCTTTTACATGGACGACTTGCTGTGTGGGCACGACTCCTTATATCAAGCGAAAGAACTGCAGTACCAACTTATCGAAATCCTTAAAGGAGCTGGAATGAACCTTCGAAAATGGTCCAGCAATGAACCCAAAATCGTTGAAAACTTATCAATTGACCTATTGAACCCTCCGTTGGAGTTCAAGGATGCGGAAACACAAAAAGCATTGAGACTTCGATGGAATCCTACGTCAGACACCTACACTTATCAAAACAAGTTGGATCATTCAGAAACTACGAGTATCACAAAAAGACAGTTGCTATCGGAAATATCCAAAATCTTCGACCCCCTCGGCTGGCTATCACCGCTCACTATCAGAGGAAAAATCCTGTTCCAAAAAACATGGCTAGAAAACACGTCATGGGACAGCGAGCTAAAAACTGAACTTCATGCCGATTGGCTGAAGTTGAAGGAAGACCTAAGGTCAATAAACGGAATCGAAATACCCCGTTATTTAGGTCACATCGGTCAATCACTTCAACTGCACGGGTTTTGCGACGCATCAGAATCTGCTTACGCCTGTGCCGTGTATGTATTAGCCAAGAACGATAAAGGCGCATACACATCTACCTTGGTGGCTGCCAAAACAAAGGTAACACCTACCAAGAAGAGTATATCATTGCCAAGACTGGAACTACTGGGTGCGCTCCTACTATCCCAGCTAGTAAAGAAGGTCTTGGAATCGCTATCATCAGACCATATCACCATACATGCCTGGACGGACTCCAGGATTGTGCTTGGATGGCTACATGGAGATATATCAAAATGGAAGCAGTTTGTCGCCAATAGAGTCCAACAGATCAAAGCCATCATACCTGCCTGTTCATGGCGTCACGTACGATCTGAAGAAAACGCTGCGGATTGTGCGTCAAGGGGAATTACGAGTGCACAACTACTCAATCACTCCTTGTGGTGGGAAGGGCCTGAATGGTTACTATCCTTTGACCCCACCACATCCACGAAAATGCAATATCAAGAACCGACAATTGAAGTCAAACAAAAGCACAATGTGAACGCAGCCTTACATCAAAATACATCGGACTCAATAATTATCAAACTACTACACAACAACAGCTCTATCACGCGGATTGCGAAAATAATTGCATGGATGTCGCGTTTTAACCCACATCAGCGGAAAACTTTGCCCCGACCATTGGAATGTGCTATCAAGTCAACCGAGCTACAAAATGCTATGAACCTTATTATCAAGACAGTACAGAGCATAGAATTTGGAGAGGAAATATCTGATTTGAAATCGAAAGGTCGAGTCAAACACAGTAGCCGACTATCAAACTTAAATCCGTTCCTAGACGAACAGGGAATACTGAGGGTTGGTGGACGCCTAGCCAACGCGAATATCCGTGACTCAGCAAAGCATCCGGTCATCTTATCACCGTCCAGCCGCTTAACAGAGCTTATCATTGCCCAAGCGCATATCACTACCCTTCATGGTGGCCCAAAACTGACGCTATCATACATAAGAGAACACTATTGGATCCTCAGTGGCACTTGCACCGTGAAGAAGCAATTACGACGTTGCATCAAGTGTCGTCGATATCAACGGGAGACTAACCAGCAGATAATGGCAGACTTACCTCAACCGCGTGTGACCCCTTCCCGGCCCTTCACTAATACTGGAGTGGACTTTACGGGGCATATTGAAATCAAATCAAACAAAGGAAGAGGCATCCGCACCAGTAAGGGCTATGTGGCAGTGTTTGTGTGCCTGGCTACCAAGGCTGTCCACTTGGAACTAGTTTCCGATCTTAGCACAGCAGCATTTCTAGCTGCATTCAGAAGGATGTGCTCTCGCAGAGGAACGCCAAAACACGTTTTCAGCGATAATGGAACTAACTTTGTAGGCGCCTCGCGACTCCTGAAGGCTGAGTACAAGATGATCCTTCAAAATATCAACTCAGAAGCCATCAACGATATCAACGAAATGGGCATTACCTGGCACTTCAACGCTCCTGCCTGGCCATCAGCAGGGGGGCTATGGGAAGCAGCCGTAAAGAGCTTAAAACATCACTTAAAAAGAGTACTGGGAGAACAAAAGTTAACGTATGAGGAATTCACTACGCTACTTCATCAAATCGAAGCGTGCCTCAATTCCAGGCCTCTGTGCCCACTATCCGAGAGCCCAGAGGACGACATAATTACTCCGGGACACTTTTTAATCGGAGGCCCAATACTATCACGCCCACAAACCGACCCCGATCATATGAGTCTATCAAACAGATGGCATATGGTACAGTCAATGACCAAACTCATCTAGAAGAAATGGTCCGGGGACTATCTACAACTACTCCAGACAAGAGCACGGTGGAGATATCCCACAAAAAATCTAGAAGTAGGCGATGTTGTGATTATCAAGGAAGACAACACGCCCCCGGGCAAATGGGCTTTGGGCCGGATATGTGACGTCCATCCAGGAAAGGACGGCCACACAAGAGTTGTCACCCTCAAGACCAAGAACAACGCCATCAAACGTCCTATCAACAAGTTAATCCTGCTGCCCGTTACCGAAAAGGACGACTCAGGAAAAAATTAATCAACACCGTCACGGACACCTATCAAGGCCGCCTTGACGCTCACCTATATCGCCACAGCAGTTGCAAGAACAAATGCATGTCATATCAGGACACTTGCAAGGCGATCTGTCTTTACCAATTAGTCCAGACGATATCAAAAACCTACATCAGCTATTACATGCAAGAGCAAAGGTGACAAGGAACTACCTTATCATCGAAATAAAAATACCACTAACTACGCAGGAGGACTACGAACTTGATTACGTCGTCAGTTTGCCGCAGAAACGTAACAACAACACTTACTATGCCGCACCACTGACCGACTACATCGCATTCAACACAAGAAAAGATACCTTTATCCCGATGACGCAGACCGACTTATCTTCTTGTATCAAATACCATCAAAGGAGCTTCCTCTGCGAATTGAACAACCCTATTTATCAACTTGCAGTGAAACAATCAATATGCGATATCCCTATTGTAAGCCAAGAAGGCAAACATATGTTTTGTAAAATAAAGTCGGCAGAATGCGTAAACAAATGGGTCAAGTTACACTCCAGTAGTACCTGGCTCTATTCATGCTGCGAAGAATGCACCGTGCGCATTTTATGCCCAGCTGGCCCGTCGTCGCAAGCATTGCGCGATAACGGCATCATTACCCTAGGTCAGGATTGTATTATCAAAGGGGACTCTTATACCATTCTGGGACATCACGACTATCAGAACCAGATTTTTATCAATAACGAAGAAGCCTTCCTGCCAAAGATATCGTCACCACTGAACGATTATATAAATACGAGTCTACCGAAATCTCAGCTGTTGGAACTTGAAAATAATGATCGACAGTATGAGAGCATACAGAATCAGCTTGAGGCTCTTAAGCATGCTGCGGATACTGACATGTCATTATCGATACATGACGCACACCACTACACAATGATATACGTCTTACTAGCGATCGTGTGCATTCTAATACTTGGAGCGGGCTGCTATCGAATAAAAAGAAAACGCCGCGCCGCTGAGAAGCGCCAAGAACAGCAGCAAGCAGCTGTGATGTTTACGAGGACCCCTCCAACTTCACTTGCACTACCCCAGATGTCAGCCGCTACCTCGCTACCGGTCATTTACAGCGATTTTCAACATCCTGTACAAGCAAACGAAAACAGCATGCATCAAGCCAATCTAAAATCGGAAGTGAAATTCAACATCCCCCAACTTTCGTAAAAATTAATCAAAATTAGTTAATCATTTATCAGAATTTGTAATTAATGTTGTGTAAATATCTGAATTATCACCTTTTACAATTTTATTATTAATAATGTGTGTACCTATTTCTTATTTCTTTTGTAAACGGCAAGATGTACGAGCGAACGTACAATGTATTGAAATTGCTTAGTTTACACTATATTTACTCATTACTTTACAATAAATTAGTTACGCTAACGTACTCGTTGGAATCGGTCGTTTCAATCATACGCCATTCCCCTTATCAATATCAATATCAAAATAGTATCAATATCAAAATAGTATCAATATCAGCATTGTGTATAACACTACACAAATTATATATGTAATAAAATTCTTCTTTAGTACTGATGACAGTTTCATGTAGAAACCTTACTGATCGGTGTGCAGTAGCGTGGTGATGACGGGGTGGGATTCTGCCAAATTAATCTCTTATCTTTGCCACAAATCAATTGTAATGGCACCCTGGAGCTCTGAAAAATGTTCGCATCGGACCAGTTTCGCTTTCAAATTTAGTTTTGTACTGGGTTTGTGTAGATCCATCACATCCCCATTTGCAGATCAATTCCAGTGATTGTTTATCGACTTCGTTCAAGGTATTTGGGCCCTCTGTTCTACTGCGCTTACTTGCACGATATCTCGTCATGCTTTCACAATTCAGAGCATTTGTTCTATGCAGATGACAAAAAAGTTTACATACGCGTACGTTCCGTCACTGATTGTAAAGCGTTACAGAGAGAACTAGATGAATTGGTAGCATAATACAATAAGAATAAAATTACAGTCAGTGTCGGTAAATGCCAATGTATTTCATTTACGAGGAAAAGAAATCTCATTTTATATCAATACAAGCTAAATAATGTTGTGGTTGAAAGAGTCGACGTTGTGCGTGACCTCGGTGTAATCCTAGACTCTAAAATGCTTTTTTCTCATCACATTAAGTCGATAGCACTTAAAGCCTACAGAAATTTGGGCTTTGTTCTACGTGTTTGTAAGGCATTCACAGATCGAGCTAGCCTAAAATTGTTTATTTCGCCTACGTTCGCAGTATTCTCGAGTATGCATCGTCTATATGGACGCCACACTATATAATTTACATTGCCAAGCTTGAGCGTATTCGGAAACTTCCTGAAGCATTTAAATTACCGGTAGGGTAGAAGTTTTCAAACATATTTGGATGCATGCCGCTGTTACAATCTGTTATCACTAGAGGAGAGGCGTACTCTTTCGGACATGAGTATTTTCTATGATATTGTGAGGGGGAGGCTGGATAGCCCGCAGCTTTTAGCTGGGGTGGGTTTTTGGGCGCCGCCAAGACGGACACGTCACAACCAGTGCTTTAATATTCCCACGCATTCAAATAACTATAGTAATAATGCTGTATTAACCCGTCTGCCTAGGACATATAGTAAAATTTTTGCTGATTTCGATATCTTTGATGGATCAAAATCTAGTTTCAAAACGAAAATAAGAAAATTCTTACTAGATAACGTAGACCCTTGATATATATTTATGTATATGTATGTAAATAAACCTTCCTGCGATGCAGGAAGAGACCCGTGCCCCAGCAGTGGGGACATACAAGGGTTGATAACGAACGATGTATGTAAATATGAATATGTTTATATTACGTATGTGTATGCATGTGCGTATGTGTGTGTGTGTGTATATATATATGTGTAAGTATGTGTATACGCGCAATATCCTACTCACATTAGGTGATATGAGTTGATTCACTGAATTTGTACAATGTCGTCCTATTTAGTTCTAATTACAAGCAGCCGCATTCCAGTGTTTTCTATCCCAGAAAGATTATCTCTCTGGGATGGAAAATATTGGAATCATTTATGTCAATTAACGATGCCTTCTTTTCTATATAAAGAGATCATTAATAAATTTTAATTAAAAAAGTACGTAAATACAAAAAAATAATATGTTAACTACATTAAGATCATTTTGTTATGTAAATTCTAATGTTATTCTGATTGTCAGCAAAAACCTGTTAAATCAAAATCTAATTTAGGCTTTAAATCTAATTCATCTTATTCTATGTAAAAATGCCTCGTGTATAAGCTGTTGGTTTTCCAATAAACAATAAAATAAAATTTGCCACATCGTTCATTGAGAGTATCAGTCTCGAAACAGTGTGGTCAACCAAACTCTGCAAATCAACTTCAGCACAGGTGGCCGTGACCCTATAGGATTCTGTGGACGGATAGCATTCTTTTTTTTGACTTCTGAAGAATACTGTAACACGGCAACACGTTTGGGATTTTGCTTCGCAATATTTCATATTGAGACCTCGAAAGCTCAGATTCAATATACATCGACAAGGCATCCAAAGCTGACATCTTAGTCGATAATGGTTCTTCGTTGCTTTTTCTATAAGCCGCTCTATATTTCTTCGCTCGAGTTGGAGAATTGCTAAGATCTTTTTGTACATTTGACGCGTCAGCTTTACCCGAAGCACGTAGTTTCATCCGAGTAGCATAATTCAGCATATCTACTTCATTTGAACGAAGTTGTACTGTTTGGCGTCTCTTGCTCCTTTCGCTTAGTTCCGCGAATTTCTTCTTAGGTCGCCCATGACTTGCAGCTGTAAATGTAAATACCATTATTGGTCAAGTCTACATACGGAACATTTATATATCCTACTTATAAAAAAATCTTTACGATTTTGAACATACCCGTGGACGGTAGAGATAAGGTAGTCTTGTTAAGGTAGCCAATCTTTGTTAATTCTCTCGAAGACGTCTTTTTTCTTGTGGGCCGCTGTCCATCTGGCCTTGAATTGATGCTTAATCCGCGAAAGTTTTTGCTTAGCGGCTTTTTGCTGTTCAAGATCATCAGTAAACTTATTCAGGATGTTTTCTTCCATATACTCAATTTATTGTTGAAAAGTCTGCTCATTACAGCTTTTGATTATTTCATAGATACCTCTTCGAGTCAGAAACTTTGCAGCAGGAGGCCCTGAAATTAATTGAATAATATAAGGAAACTTTTAATTTCAAGACATTTACAACTAAAAAAATCTGCAAAAATTCATCCGCGCATTTCCACGGCTAATTGTTTTAAAATAGTTTCTCACGATTACTAAGCTTTATTTTAATGCATAATAGAATGCTGGGAAAGGCTGGGAAGTACATTAAAAGTTAAAGTGTTTGGATGAAAACGAGAAAATTAATAGCTAAAATCTTTCCGTGTTCTCGATGCTATATTTACTAAACTCCTTTTTTTATATACATAAAATATAAATTAAAAAAAAAAACATACCTGGTTCCAAAGAATCCATAGCTGCCGTTACACTAAATAGTTCAAGACACAAAATCAGACGTGTTTTTCTGAGATCAAATTTTACTCGCATCGACAAACTACACGAACACTGTGAGTGAGGGGTAACTTCAGACTGATGGGAGTAGCCAGTGCTGCCAGATGAATAATGCTAACGGGCGCTAACAACGGTGCAAAAGGCGCTAGATTCTATACATTTTGAAACCTAAAAAAGCGCTAGATTCGGCGCTAACTTTTCGAAAAAACTATTAAATTATGGCATTGGAAACTTTTATTTAACTAAATAATATAGGTACTATAGATAAAATATGAAAAATCAACTAATTAAAAAAATAACAAACAAAATTCACGCCTCCAAATCTTCAGATTCTTCATCCACAGCGATTGAACTCGATGGGCCAGCGGTCGGGTCAGAGTAACAAAAAGGTTTTTTATATTTTTCCGACGACCCAATCCTTTTTATTACATTGTCTGGTAGCTTTTAATCATGACAATTGCTGTTGGCAGCAGTCAATCCTGTTCTTATCATGAGAATGGCTTTGATCGTTTTCAAATTCAATGAATTTCTCAACTTCGTTTTAACGACATTCATTAAACTGATTTTTTTTCTACCTGGACCAGGGTCCAGGTAGAAAAAATTGTTACCCTTTGTTACGCGGCTCGTTATCTGTTCTTAGAACAAGCTTTTGTTAAGGAATGTAGCATTTTACAAAAAATTTGTATGGCCAGCTTTTGTCTATACACACCACCGTGCGGCGGTGGTGGTGGCGGCGGTGATTGCAATAGCGACGGCGACGATTCTTCTGTGAGATCTTGAGTTGAAGTGTCTTCTTCTATTAGCCTCCTAAGACCCAGATAAAATATCAAACAGTAGTCATTAAGTCCCACTGGACAACATTTTGTGCAAATTAAATGTTGGCTTTTAGTCCCAGACAAAGTTTTCATTATATTTTTTTGTGCACAAGAATTTGAAATTTCTTGATGTTTTGTCCAACTTACATATTATGTATCTTCGAATGTAATGTCATAGGTTTAAGGCAGCCATCTTTGTTCAAAAAATTGCACATTCGGTTTAATCCATCATAAACAATTTTAGGCCAATAGGTAATAAAAGCAATATTTTGAATAATTATTTATTAGAAATATGCAAATTAACCCTTAATTTGGCAAGGTCTATTTTTGTCGAATTTTTGTAAATGCTGTTGATTTTATTGATCTTAGGTGATTGATAAATATAGAACGGAAAAATGGAAAATAAAATCTATATCTAATACTTTAAAAAACATATGTCAAGTATACTGGACATTTCCCACTTTGCGTAAAAGTAATGATCACTTAGAACGTGCAGTATACTGGACATTTCCAAAAAGGTGTGCATTGAAGTTTTTCTATTTCACTTGGGAGTGATTTTGTAACTGTCAAATATATTTTAAATAAGAAAAGTTTTTATGACCTTAAAAATCGAATGACCTATCTGATTGTTTAACTAAGTATAGATTAATCAGCCCTAAGCAAAATATTTGAATTAATTACCACATACAAGGTTCTCAAATCAACTTTATTAGAATTATAAAATTCAATATTGTATTATGTAGTCACATCCATATTTTATATATTACGTGTTGTAATATATTATATATATTACGTATATTGAGTCTGACTCACTAAAATAATACAAAAAAATTAAAAATATATGCCACAGTTGAGATCACAATGACGTTTAGGTACTTATAGTAAAGCTAATTTTCAGTCTATTTTCATAAGGAACATTTTCATATCATTTTTTACACAAAAGAATATTATTATACATTTAGCACTGTACAGAAATTGTTTTTTTTCTTTTTATTTAGTATTTTTATGAAATTCAAAAAAACAATTTCTTTTTCGTACAAAGCAAAGTCTCTGCTCACATTTCGTACAATAAACTTCTGTTGTTTTGTTCTTGCAATATTTGCAACGACCGCTAGTAGTGAAGTCTTGCCAGTGATCAACACCATCATATCGCACAGATTCAGGAGGTCGGGGTTTCACAGGAGCTTGAATAATTTAAATGGCATTGCCGGTTGCAGGAACTATCTGAGTCTTTCGAGATCTCGTACACAGCTGCAGTTCTTGCGCTAATTTGTTCCGGAACTTCTTTAGGCTGATATATTTTGCAGCTTCCCGACTGCATTTCCTGCGGTAGAGTAGCCAGGCATTGTTGACGCAAATGTCCAGCATCTGAGCAAATATCGCAGTATACCAACGACGACTCTTGTATTTGGTTCTGTATAAAGCCACCATCATATCGCAAAGATCAACCCCCCCCATATGTTTGTTATAATGTTTCACCAGTTGTGGGCAACTCACGTCAATCTTTTCTTTATGTTCTTTGCTGTACCGCTTAATTTTGACGACCGGATAAGCATCTTTTTAAGAGCTGATTAACGTCACGACCTTGTTGTTGAACCATTTTACTACGGCCAGTTTGTTTTTGTTGTCAACCATTTGACAGAATTTGCCTCTTCCCTTCTTTTTCATATCCTTGTCACTCATTAAGAGTTTATCACATCCTTTGAGTCAATTTTGTCTTATGGTTCCTAAACTAAACAACCTGTAGTTTTCTCTCAGATGTCTTACCAAATCTAAAGTCGAGAAAAAGTTGTCAAAGTAAACAACACTGGCACGCGTCTGGATGGTTTTACAAAGGGCCACAACAGCTTTAGCTCCTAGAGTTGAATCCTCTTCATCCTCGGTAAAATTCACGTTTCTAAATGAGTCTTCGCCTCCGTAAAGTATGAAGTCGTATACCATTCCTGACATACCAGCGCGCACGAAGTTTTTATAACCCCATTTGTTCGGTTTCATCGGATTGTACTGCTTTCTGTTTCCAGCCTTGTTTCCTTTGTAAGGAATGGTCATTTCGTCTTTACTGTAACGAATCTCTTCTTCAGTGGCCAAGCAGTTTTGTCTGATCTTTTCTATAAACGGTCTCACCTTGTAAAATCTGTCAGAGTTATCATGACATGAGTTGTCAACAAAATGCAAATGCCTCCGAATTTGTTGAAAACTTTTGAGAAGTCGAAGAAATTTGAAATCTGCTGTCCAATAATCCAAATACGATGGCATTTTCACTATTCCCATAACTAAAAGAATGGCAATAAAGTCTCTTAGTTCGTCTTCCGTCACATTTATTGATTTTCCAGTATTCTGGACTGAGTATAAGTTTGTGTTCAAAACTATGTCAGCAATTATGTCGTCTGAAAAATACTTTTTGAAATACTCCAGAGGCGAGTCTCCACATACATTGAATACAAATTCATCGTCTGCTATCTCAGCTTTGTGACGAAGTCCTGTTTTTTTCCATGTGTACTCAATCGAAGCCCGCGACTTGCGTTTCTTTCTCCGAACGTTTACAATTGTTGTTAATTTTCTTTTAGCTCTTGTGACGGGTACTGCAGGTGAATCTTGCACGGCAGGCGAATTTATAGCAGGAGAATCTACGGCAGGAGAAGCTAAGCTGGAAATATTATGATAATTGATTATGTTTGTACTTGGCAATACTTTCCGGATTATAGGCGTGAGTTGAACTTCCTCGCAGTCGCTGTTTTATATTATATCTGGACTCTCTTGCGGATCTTCGTTTAATAAATCAAGCCTTTCCAATGATGAATTCATGGAGGGAGCTTCAGATGAAGAACGATATTGCCCTTTTTCATCGTCCGTATCAGAGTCACCAAAATCCGATGGGGTATCCTCCGCCGCAACCAGTTCTATGAGCCTTTTCCCTCTAGAAAACCGTTGAAAACGCTGAAATTAAATTATACAAAAACTAAACTTTTAAGTCAATTGATAAAAGTATTTAGAATCAACTACTAAAAGTAAACATAAGCATACATAAACAGCCTATATACGTCCCACTGTAGAGCACAGGCCTTCTCTCAGGGAGAGAGTATGGGCTTAATCACCACGTGTGCCCACTACAGATTGGCAAATTCAAGCGCTGAGGTATGGAAATAGCTCAGGTTTCCTCATAATTTTTTCCTTCACCGTTAGCGAGTGGTAATGTTACTGTAACTTCACAAATGTATATAAGTTAAATATAAAAAAAATGGATGTAAAAACAACAAATCCTAAGCTAATAGACGAAATAAACCTCATTATTCATAAATAAAACATTATTTTTGTCTTGATTTAAAAACTGTACCAATTTAGAAATGGGAAGAATACGGGACGTTGGGAAAGAACGTAAAATCTCTTTGTAGTGAGAAATGGGAAGAATACTGGACATACCACTTTTCACAAAAAATGCCCCTAAACAAATCGATCAATTGACATTACATTTACAAAAACAGTATCATACATTTGTCATAAATACCATTCATCAATCATTAGCTGTGGTTTTCTAACAAAAAATTAATAAAAAATAGACTTACCGAGTAGCCGCGCGACGTGTCCTCCCTCCTCGGCATCTTGCCGGTCACTGACGGTTTTTTAAGTAAGCGCACGGTCTTGTTGTTATTTTGTTGGAATAATAGATTATGTATTAGGTATCATGTTATAATTTTCAAACAAGTAATTTTTTTTGTAATAGCTCCAGATTTTTTCAAATACTATGTCCAGTATTTTTCACGGATACAAATTAAGGGTTAATAAACTGAAACTAACTAAAAGCAGTCTTCCAAGAACAATTACAATAATTAACTTTAAAAAAAAAATAAAACCGACTTCAAATGCGTGAACACAAAAAAAAACTAAAAATTAAAAAATAATTGCTAATATCTATTACCTAATACTATAATTTTCCTAAACTATGTCAAAGTAATTAAAGTTAAACCAGCTAAATATCTTACAATAGTTGTGCTTATATACCTATTGCTTTTTGGACTCGGTGCCAGTCGTATTAAGTTTAGCGCGGTGCTGCGGGGGACGCGGGCGCGCGCGGCTCTTGCTCGCGTCTAAACTTAATACGACTTAAATCTGAGTTGAATTTCTTTTTTTCTTTCCTTCATTAAGTCTCGGTCTTGTCTTTTAGCTAACCATTTCTTAAAATCCATGCGATATGCTACGTGCAATAAACATTCCATGCTTCTTATCCATGCATGCAACGAAGACATGCCATACTTGTACATTTCTTCTGAAACTGGTTTATTTTTTATTGCCTCTAAATCGTTCATTCCTGACGGCTTGGTTTTGCAAATATCGCATGTTTGATTGGCTGTTTCGGAAAGACTCGAGATAATCTTCCCATCACCATTGTGAGGAATAATTTATGTGAAATGGTTGCAGTTGGAACACTTATACATATAGACGGTGTTAAAGCATTTATTTCATCTTGTACTTTTTGGACCTCTTCTTTGATATTCAGCAAATTTTCTTTAACAAACTTGAAAAATATAGGGCGACAGTAAATTTTTGGCGAAGGTTTTTCGTTTTCCCATAAAATAATGTTAGTATCATCGGCAGATAGTTTGAGAGGTACCATGGAACACATAAATATACTAGAGTCATCAATTTCAGTGCCATCACTGGTTTTTTGATTATAACTGCTCTGACTCGATGCACCATCCATTCCCCATTTACTTTAAAGGGTATACTTATATCATCAATTACAAGATTTTTATCTGTTATAACTTTTTCAATCCTTCGAACTGTAAGATCTAATAGAGCCTGCATTTCCACTTTTACTCCACGGTCGTTAATATTCACTGAAGGCTGAGGTGGGTAACAAATTAATTTATACTCCGTTATTTTCTCATATGCTGGTAAAATGTCAATGTTATCAAAAAACTTAAAAGATTTTCTCAGTGATGCATACTGCCATTTGGATAAGTTAAGAGATCTCATGATACTCAAAGCATTTTTCCCAGAGATTAACTTGTGGCATGTCTGTTTATTCATACTATCAATTTTTTCAGCTAACTCATCTACGCGATCAGGCTATTTGGTCAATAACTTTAATATTTTGATCATGCTGGTATTGGTAGTTCCTTTAAATTTTTGGTAAGTTGCCAGTAGTAGTTCTTCTGCACTATATTTTTTGGCAAGATTATCAGCTCTCCGGAGCTTTTGTTTAGGGCCTAGTTCAAAAAAAGATTTATATGTCGGAGGTCTAATTGTGGCAGTTTGTAAATAAGGTACCTACTACCTGAGATACTTCCCATGCTTCCCTGCTAGGACCTGCAATATGTGTATCGATGCTAATAACGGGATCAATCTGAAGTTCTTCTGCAAACACGTCAGGCACTTGCTTTTCAATGGTCACTGCAGATCCAGGTATCGTATTTTTGATAAACTGCGGCCACTTCACTTCACTATTTTATATTTTACAAGGAATGCTGATGTAGTGTAGTTTGAAGACAAGCGTTTTCTTAGATCTTTGCAATACAAACGACAAAACAACTTCAACTCTTCATTATTTTCATCACTAAGACATAAACTAAACTCTGATGTCACTTTTGAATGCAATATATCTGGTTTTCGTATCGCATTGTTCATTTTTAACATTAAAAACAAGTCTAAATTGGAATACAGCACCATTTTTAAACAAAATTGCGTTGATAATTTGCGACTAACTTCAAAAACGTAACTGTGTTGATATTTGTTTGCGTATGTAGATTGAGGGTAAACGTAATTTTATCAAAAAACATTTTTGCCATACCTACCTACCTGTTACTTGCCTTTGACGTAGTACCCACTACACAAGATGATTTATTATGATGTTTCGAATATTGTAGACTTATGTTTGGAATATGAATTGTAGTTATTTAATCTCTACAAAGCATAAAATAGTTTTTTAATTAATACATAAAATAGTTCGCTACCTATAGCTATGGGGTAACTCGCCTAATAAAGTATGTTTGAACGTTTAAAGTCATGGTGTAATTGAAAAAGTGCGTAAAATATTCTATCACAGAGCAAAGTATTCAAAGGCGTATAAAGTTCTATTAGGGACGCCTTGGGATAAGATATTTATGGAAACGTAATCTAGACTGTCCAGTGTGGCACCTGCTATGAGAAAAACCGGTCCCTTTTAGTCCCGTTTTGAAAGAAAGGTTCTAGTAGGTCGCGCTCTATACAAAAAAATCACATAAGTCACAATATCATCGAAACTATTCGTTAATTTAAAAAAATGTATAGAGTAAGAGTTGTTTGCAATAGCAAATCTAAAATTACAGTGAAAAAAGCGCAAAAATGTGAAAAAAAGCGAAGAGTCCATTTTTTTTAGATTTTATACCACCGTGCACCGCCCGCTGCCGCCGCGCCGCTAGCCACCGCGCCCCAGGTCGCACCGCAATGCGTGTCGCAGATAGCTGTGGCATACTTCATAAAATTTGCTTAATTTGTTTTGACCGCTTTGCGCGCCGCAGACCACGCCGCAAACGGCGCCGCAGGTGACTGTGGCCAAGGGGTTTGAGTGTATTTCTTCTTCTTCTTCAGGCTATATTAGTCCACTGCTGGGCATAGCCCTCCCTAAATGAGCGCAAGGTTGTGCCATCATTAGGGGGTAGTGCCCATAATCCCCACGCTGGGCATGCGGGTTGGGGATCGCAGTTTGGTAGAATTTTACTTCAGGGGACGCTGCTGCCCACCCTCCGGTTTGATTCCCTTAGTCGCCTTTTACGACACCCGCGGGAAGAATTTGGATTGGTGCTATTCTCTAGGCCGACACCACACAGCAAATAGAGTGTATTTGCATATTTGTAATGACCTTGCCTGGTTACCATAGCACAGGGTATCTTAGTTTGGGACCAGGACAAGTGAAAAACCGCTACTTTCCGTTATTGTTACACTAAGTCTATTTTATTTATATGAAAGTAATATTAATTACCCTTTCTAACAAACAAATCTTGGACATTACCTCGATAAGCTATAATGCCATATCCTTCTTCACACATATTTAATAATTCACTACACTCTACGATTTGTGAGATGAACGTCACTTTCACGATTCGTCACATGAGACATAGACTACCTTAGCGAGAAGTCACAAGAGATATAGGTGACTTTCGTTATTCGGCACATTATCATGTAGTCGCATACTGCATTGGTCACAATATGAAATTGACACATACGTATTAACCCACATTCTTAGTTCAGTGTAGTACAGTTAGGAACATAACTCCCTTACTCCTTGTCATACCACTCCATTGTCTTTCGAAATATCGTTTAAAACGATCCATTTTTTGGCTTTGCGGGGCTTGATCTAAAATATATAGCCAAGTAGCTGGTTTATTTTGAGCTGGTACTAGGGGTATTATTGCAGCAATTCTTGCAATATTACGACCTTGATTAGTGCGCAGCAAACCTTTTTCTCAGCATTCTTCCAAATGGCGTCATTATAATGATGGTAACAGCCGCTTACTTGTGATTCAGGGAATGTTGATTGTACTGCTTTTATCTGCGCTAGTTCATAATTACACTTGAAAGAATTGATCTGTATCCCCAATTTTTCTTTCAAAATCCTGAATAAACGCGTATATGTCACCTCTGTTTTGTTTGGTAATAATGCGTATATTACCGGTATGATGTTTGTGCATTTTGTACTTGAGTTGATGTCTAAATGCAGTACATACATCAGATAAAAAGGCGGTGGAGCACACCTAAAAGTACCATCTGCGTAATATGATCCCGACTTTCTGAATATAATTTTTCTTGCTAAAGTGGTTGAAAATATTTAAAAACCTATTTAGAGGCTAAAAATTCACCCATGCTGTAAGTAATGCAATTTGCTTAAGTCAGATGTCGCTGCCTGTACGTAATACAGAGAATATTGTAAAGAGGTTCGAAATTTCACTGATGCCGTGAGTCGCCCATTGGCTCAATTGGTAGAGCGCTGGTACGGATAGCCAGAGGTTGCGGGTTCGAATCCCGGCATGGGTGAATTTTTAGCCTCTAAATAGGTTTTTAAATTTGTTCCTTAGCACGGGTTAGTGCATTAAAAATAAAAATGGTTGAAAATATCAAAATTCTGTGATCGACACCGTCTTCACCACCTTCTTCACAAATTAAAAATATTTTTCCTAACGCTTCAGGCACTTTTACCGTTGCAGAAATAGCATGGCGCAATTTATCCATGTGTAGTATATTCTTCGCGCTCTGTATAAGGTATCGTTAAGGGAAGAAAACGTAGGTAATAAGTCATAATCTGATACAGGTACCTTACTTCGTAATCTTGAGTCATTCTCTTCATAGATTTGTTGCACTGGTCTAAAATCTTTGCATACTGCCTTTTTCAAATACAAAACATGTTCATGAATATTTTTAATGTCGACAGTCTTACATGTGTGCTTAGTTTGTCTTGTTATAGTATATCTGGTTGTTTCAAGTGATAATGAGGCAATACATTCGTCACGACACACACATCGCCATTAGGTACTTCCAGTTTTATTAGTCCGATGCTTATTATATCTGTATGGACCACAAATAAGTGTACATTTTCCTTTTAGATTAGTAGAAAAAGAAATATCCTGTTCCATGGTTGTAAATTTTTAAACTCAAAGGCTTGTAGTTACTTAACGAAATTTAACAACTTTTCAAAGTGGTGGGTACTTTGAAAATTTGTAAAATTTCGTAAAAAGTCACAAAACATACAATTTTATTTTTTAACATCGGGAAAGGAATGCGGCTAATACAGCCTAGTCTCGTATCATGAAGTTGAATATCAATTCGATGGAAAAATCTGTTTTCACGTCCCTACATAATGAACATAATATTATTATAATAAAATTTGTTAAAGTGCCTACCCTTGTTTTATAAGGGTACATTTTCCGATAGGTGCATTTTGCGATAGGTGCATTTTGCGATAGGTGCATTAAAGCGGTAGGTGAATTTTGCGATAGGTGCATTTTGCGAAAGGTGCGTTTAGCGAAAGGTGTATTTTACATGAAAAATTAAATTCCGTGTGGTACATTTTGCGATAGGTACTTTATGCGCCGGAGCCATTTCATGGAGTTACGGAGCGTAAGAAATCTATCCCGAGTCATTGCATTGGCTATCAAAGCCACGCGATACTGTGTTTCCCAGTACATTCGAATAGATGGGTAGTTTATGGTTGCCATAACCAAGCTAATGCCAAAGTAAATGTGACATTCTTTGACAGATCCAAGCTTTTACCTGTTTTCGAAACAGCTGTTTGATTTGTTTTTCCAACCATTAGACTCACTATTTCTTCGTCAATGTACTGGCGTTGTCAAAGTCTTCGCTATCAATCGAAATGTACGCAGGTTCGGGCAATTTTAGTTCTCGTGGAACAAATACCCTTACGTCCCAACATTTGTCACCAGTGGATCCAGATCCTGAAGGTATGTTTCGGTTTCGGTTGTTATTTCCAAGTCTAGTACCTCTACCACGAAAACCTAAACGTGACCTTCTAATGCTTCTAAGCATTTTCAATTTCCTCTTGATCTTCATCGGAATCAGATGAAGATGAGTTGCTGATTTCACTATCATGGACAATAAACTCAGTGTCATCAATATCTTCGTCACTTGGAATAAAATCCTCCATTTCAGAATGCTCTAAGAGGTCCGCTACCTCTCTATAACGTAAACCTGCAAAAAATTCAAAAAATTACCTCATATCAGCCTGATGTCATTACAAAGGGACACAAATAAATGACCTTTGTATATAATATCAGCCCGGTGTCCTTTTAAAAGAACAGCCCTATTTAAGAAATCAAATATAACTTTAATTTTAGAAATAAAAGTATTTTTCATAACTACAGTCACTATAGTATTGACATTAGTAATAGTTTTAATCATAACAATAACGAAATAATAGATGAAAATGGATTTAACATACCACCTCTTCGTGCCTGCGCCATGATCGCCAATTTTTTTCTCATCTGTAAATTCCACTTTGACGTTTCTTGTCTATGATCACAGGCTGACAACCTAGCAACAAAAATATCAAAACATGACGGCGGTAGCGCGCGAAATTTGAACATTGTGTTGGCCCAAACTTGATGTACATTTAAAAGGACATTCGGCGAATATTCTACAGAAAGTTTTAGTAGTACTGGGCGGATATGGAGTATGTGTGTGTGTTATTTAAAACGGACATTGGGCTGCAGGAGGATATTGCTTGTCAAAGGCCTTTCAAAATTTGGGGGGCGTGCGAATCTAGACAAATCATTGGACCACTCTCGCGATTTCTTCAATAAATCAAAATAATTTGAACTGGATCTAAATCTTTGTTGATCGGAAGGTCCTCTACGTTGATAGGCAGGTGTAGGTATAGGAGGCGGTCTGGGCTCTTCAGCCACAGGCTCTGAACGAACCTCTTCCTCAAGAGCAGAAGGTAACATGGGCTCATTAACTGCAGCCTCCACAGGAACATTACTCTTAAGTGAAAAAGATGACATGGGCTCATCAACTGCATCCTTCTCAGAAAAATTCCTCTCTGGTGAAGAACGTATGGTAAATTCCTGCACTGGAGAGGATACTTGCACTGGTGAGGATGGTTGCGCTGGGGAGAGTGATTGCGCTGGCTGATTACAGTCATCAAGAATGTCTAAGAGTTCTTTGTAAGGTTGAATCTTGCTATAAGGTTGAATCTTATTCATCTTTGCATCTAAATTAAAAAATTAGTTGGGCCTTTCACTCACGAAGGTAAATTCTCCATCGTCCTCATCTTCCTCGTGTATGGTCTTTAGCCTATATAAAGTCAACTGTCCACTATATGCTATAACTGCCCTACTGATATCAGAAAGGTTGCGATGGATAACTGATAAATGATAGTCACTGAGAAAGTTATATAAATGTATAATCGTTAACGTTCACAAAAGGAGACACGGAAGATAAAGTTCAATTTCACTTAGATACAATTTAGTTATGACAGGAACTCAATATTCTTAGGTACACGGATCTATGATTCTAATATTTGAATGTTATTAATTAACATTTAGCGGGCTACCGGGCGGTAAGGTCACCGAGCGGGGAACGACTGACTATTCAACGCTGCCATGCTTGAATCGCTGACATTGCGTAACGTGACCTGTGTACCTATACTCGTCATCGGAGGACCTCATTCTACTTAATTCCGATTCAATCTGTGCATCTTTCAACTCTCTCCTTAGTATCACCTGTAAGAAAAAACAAAGATGTAGGTAGTTCCGTAATGATCAGTAGGAAAATAGTTCCCAAATATTTTGGAAGCCCATAAAAGTCGAACCAAATAACTATTTAGGTAACTTTTACATAAAATGTACAGCAATTATCATAATTATAACAAATCTGTAAGAAAATTATACTTACGGTATTTTTTTTCGACATTTTCGACCAAGAACTCTCAAACACGCATAAAATTAACATTCAGCTGATGTTTTGACAGGAGACGTCGGGGTTTTTGTTTTTTTTTCTTTCGTAAAGTGGTGCGTTCCAATTCACGCTATTTTTTTATCATAGACAATTTTACGTAGTTTTATTATTTTGACAGATTGTGGGAAACTATTTCTTCCTGAGCCTTTTGAGAACACATATAAAGATGTGGGAATAATTTCCCTACCGCACATTTAAGGGATGACAATACCTAAGTACTTGCAAACAGTTATATCCATAGAGACGACGACGATGTCGTTGTTTCTGGTTCCCACGACACAGGGTATCCCAGTGTGGGGCCAGAAGCAATGGTGCCTGTATGTAAATGTTATGTTATAGAGTACCTTATTTATACAGAAATAAAGACCTATCTTCGCATGTCAAACTGGTAATGGGCTCGCCTCTGCATTGTAAAGTTGGCACTAAGAGACTGTATTATATAGGTAGATCAACAGCTATAGCTACGTACTCAAATCTAATGCATGTTTCGTAGTAGGTACATACTTCATTTGTGAAATAAAACACGGTTTAGTGCTTAGGAAAAGAGAGTGGTGAAATAAAAAAAATTAGATTTTGAGATAATTATGGTCTATTTTTTTCTTTTGTGGCATTTTGTATTATATTTTTTTGCTTTTAGTTGCTCGTATTCGGTTCATCTCTTGAACAGAAACCTCAGTAAATTCATGCACATAGTTTAAATCAAGAGGTCGGCAAAACCTTTAAAGAAAAAATAACTAAATTTGAATAAAAAGAATAACTTCAACTACTACTGGACGGATTACAATAAAACTTAGCGCATATCTTGTACTTTACAACATGGAATCATTTTTTTTTTATGAACACAGTTCTCTTTTTTAAAAAAAAAGTTTTGTGTTTTGCCAAAACACTAATTTTTGTGCTCTATCACAACCGCCCACTAGCTGAATTGGAACTAGGCAAGTAAACATCATACTGGAATCTGAGGTAGAGGCATCATGGAATCTCTCTTTGTAGTTTGTAAAGCTCGAGGTCCCATCTATGCCCCATTTTATTACATACAATGTTAAACTCCATGAGACATTAAGAGACAGTAACTTTTCTTCGATACATTTTATCAGTTTGGAGTGTCACTTCAGAATCGCGTTTTCGCATTGCCATTTTGAGGTTGTGCTCCGCGATTGCTTTGGTGTTGGCACTTGTCGCTCTTTTTTTAAAAATCTACGAATCGCATATTTGCCACCTTCGGAATAGTATGTGTAGCTGTTTGTATTACGCGATAGGGCCACCACTGCGTGTGGGACGCTATTATGCTTTTTGATCATCTTTGTGCTTGTCTGCATGACGATTACCGACTCGTAGGTTAGACCCTGTGCCTCGTGTATGGTAAGGGCGCGTGACCCCGTGCCCGACCCGAATCGTCATGGGTAATTTGCGCGCATGTACCTCTTTTGCGCAGGTGAATGTACTTGACGTAATGAAGAGTACATTTCGAAGTAAACCTTGCTTAGGGCGTACGCTACATCTATCGAGTTCCGTCGTGTGCATGACCACTGCTCGCTGATGTTAGCTAGCAGATTCGGGCGGCTGTACCGATTCTGAAAGAGATTTTGTCTGTGTTCTTTAAGTAGCAGCATCGGTTGGTCGGAGTTTGTACTCTTCTTTAGCTTGGAGGTGTTGCTTGATCGTAAATTGTCTACGGGTGGGGGCCGTGTTTCTTATCCTCCTTTTTCTCTTGAGCACCTCTCTGTTTATAACGTCAAGAGCGCGGGACCACTATAGGGACTCTGCATTCCCAAAAGATTGCTTTAAAAACCATTAAGTGTTTGTGTTTTGTTGTAATGGTGTAATTGGTGATGTGTTAATGATCGGGAACGGATTGTCGGATCCCACGCATCCCTTTGAATGGGAATATAACTAATGGTGGTGTTGTACTCCCAACCGCTCCAAACGTGCACATTACTGTTCTAGCACTTTTTGCAAGAGCCATGTCTACTTCGTAAACATCTTTACATCCCTTCTCAGCTAAAACTTAGCCTCCTTGGGATAAAATTGAAAATTTGTTTCGTCTCCATTAAAGAAACGGCTTGCATCTTCCAGGATGTCTGAAAACTGCTCTTCTCTGAGGGAGTTTTCAATTTGTTGGAACCACTTTCTTATATTTTCCTCTGATTCGTTACTATTATTATTATTATTAAATTCTTTATAGTACCAGTAAAGATCGTACTCTAGCTCTACACTAGATTATTGTAGCCAACCAACAGGTGCCTGAGACAATGTGGGGGTAGTGTCAAACAGTGTGGTGGTATGTTATTGTTATTATCTTTTTTACCATAGCACAGGGTATCCTAGTTTGGGACCAGGAGTTTCTGGCAATTTCTTTATAGGCATTTTCACCTAAACGTGAAATGTAGTGAAACTTAAATAAATAACAAGAACTATAGTCAGATCTGGTCGAAGGGTAAATTTGTAATGATAAAAAATGGGGGAAATCGAACAATGTGTGACGTAATTTAAATATTTGAAAATTATAGATATAAAAAGAAAAAAAATGGTGTAAATAGGTTTGCACTGTTACACTACCCGGGGGCAACCGGTATAAATTTTTTTTTTTTAAATATATTAGTTTAAAAAAAATATATATTTTTTTTTATTTGTTTGTTAAGTTAAATTATAAAATTAAAATTTAAAGTCATGAGTCCAAAGTAAAGTCGATGAAGGTCGGGGATGGGAGGTGGGTAAGTAAATTTGTACTTAAATATTAAAATAAAATATAATATAATCTAAAATATGGAAGATGGAAAAAATTTTGAGGGTGTGGGTGTTATTTACAGTGATTATTTACAATAGACAGTTCCATTTTTATTCATCATCTATCATTCATCCCTAGCATGCATCATCTAGCATTGTCTTCAACTAAAGTGAAGGTGAAGACGTTCATTTATTGTAGACAATATCTATTTTTATTATATAGATTTATCCAGGAACTGGTCTAAATTAGTATTAGCTTATTTAACCAGTTACCACCCGCTGGTATTCGGTAGTGGTAAGGCTTATTTATTATTGAGTCACAATCCGCTCTATGAAAATTATTTACATTTTAATGTTTTTTACATGAGGGTACATAATACCCGACGGGGTAAAATCCGTCGTAGTTGTGATCTCAAGAGATATGGTGGGGTAAACACCGTAACGCGTTTAAGTAAATAACGCGTTGATAAATAAATTAATTGACCTAGGCTTATTTAACGTGTTGTCGCCGCACCTGATTGTATGTTTGGATGTTATAAAAAAATTGGGTAGTAAATGTTATGGAGGATAGTGGAGTAAGTGTGCTCTATATATATATATATAGTGCGCACTATAGGGTAAGTTAAAAAGGTGCTCTAAGTTAAGGTTAGAGATACACCAGGTAAGCTAGTTTAAATATAAGAGTTT
The DNA here is from genome assembly GCA_934045075.1 of Yponomeuta sedellus. Lineage (NCBI taxonomy): Eukaryota > Metazoa > Arthropoda > Insecta > Lepidoptera > Yponomeutidae > Yponomeuta > Yponomeuta sedellus. Next base: position 6,984,427 of record OW203744.1, read on the forward strand.
AAATAAATAAAAAAATAGAGTTTTGTATGTAGCAAATGTATCCGAAAAGGTAATGTGGTGATTATATATACAGAAAATTTAATCTATAAAAGGTGGCGTTGACAGCCTTTAAGGTAGGTAGTAGAGCTCCAGTGGAGCTTGTAACTTTATTTTAGCAAAGGTTTCAGTCACTGTGATAGTGTCTTTTGGTGGATAGCATTCCTGTTTGGCATGTGGCACTTGATAAAAGGATGGAAATATATTGCTGTCTTTAACACTTTTTCTCAGAATATTGTATTGCCCTCTTGGTCAGCTTAAGTGATAAATATATCCCTAAAGTTTCATCTGGAGAAAACGCGGGTTTTGTTTCTTAACTTTAACTTTTTTCACATCTTCACACTTAAGTAAACGTTCTAGTATTTCAGCAATCTTCTCATTCCCATCTGCTTTAAACTGCTCAAACTATGCATATTTTATTTCGTCCGAAGACAAATGAAAGTTTTCTGCTCGTCTTTTTTTCTGTTTGGGAGCTAAATCACAAAAAGGTTTTCTGGGGCTTTGTTCGGTGGAGACACCGATAGAAACTTTTGTTGGTGACACATACTCAGCTGATGTACTGGGTAGGTGGTCTTCTTCATTTCTGTCTACTAAACGTTTAATAAAGTCTGGCCATATGATGTCTGCTTGTATCCATTCGCTATTTTTAGTTTTGAATGCTTTAGGCCCAATAAAGAAACACACAAATTTTTAAATCAAGAAAATAATCAAAGACAGGCTATATCCACTCAATTATGAGGAAACTGAAGCACTTTTGCTCACTATAAAATAAAATTAAAAAAAATTGTAAACTCCATACGTTGCCTCGTATGCAACAAAATATATATATCCATATATAACTACTAATATCAACAATTATTTCCTAAATATCACTATTAGGTAACCTAAATAAATATTACCATTGTACGAAGGGCTTCCAAATACACACACACACATACGCGCGCGCACGCACACACACACACACACACACACACCCCCACACACACACACACACACACACACATACACACACACATACACACATTATTGCATACAACGTAATAATGAAACTAATCATTTCATTCATTTTTAATCACTAGGTCTTTTTGAAATGTCCTAGCTCTAGCAAGTTTCTCTGTTTTTGCTTTGTATAAAATTTATAACTCTTTGTTTTCCTTTTTTGTATGGTACATTGTTTAGCACTAATTTGCACCGGATTGTTACACTTAGTTAAGGGAAGACACTTGCTCTTGACGCACAGGTTATCCTAGTTCGAGAGCAAGGGCTTCATAAATAACTGTGGCAAATTGAATTTCTCAATAAAGATATTTCTATTTCTATTGAATACATTTTCTTTACTATGAGCGTTTTGCCATCTGCTATTTAAATTATAACAAAATTTTGCACAAAACAATTTTAAGGTCTTTTCGTGCTTGATTCGACTAAAAGTTTAGACCTTATCTTGCTGTATAAGCTATCATTATTTTTAATACTACCACTGTTTATTAGAGTAACGAAGATATCAAGGTTTGTCACTAAATGTTGAAGCATTTTCACAAACGTGATGATTACAAATAAATATTGAATAATAGTATGCACGGGTAGTGTGTCTATTATGGTGGTTAATAAAACACTAAAGTGGGTTCGAATGCAACCGTACATTCTGTACACTGTCAATGCACCAATCACATTCCGACACATCATCGCTTGTTGTTGCGCTGGCTCTCTTATCTTGTTTTCGAAATAAGTGTCAAAACAAATGACGTCATAGGGCGGTGGAAACGTCGAACATTCATTTAATTTTTTTTAAGAACTTATAAGAATATGTAGGTATTGAGGTGCTTCAGTCAATGTGGTATAAATTATACTAAATTTCAATTTATTTGGGATACTCTGCTACCTTATATCATGAATTGCTAAACTAAAAAGTCATGACTTTTTATACAAAATTGAAATGGCTATATCTCCGAAACTACTAGTTAAATTATAAAAAAACAAATAGTAAAAACATTTCAAATATGCGCCTAAAAACCAAAAACATACATTTTATCTCTTAAGTCCAAACCTTGTAATCCCAGCCCACCGTGCGACAGCGGCGTTTCCCGTGATTGACTTAAACTATGATAACTTTTCTAATACTCGTCCGATTTCAGTTTCGTAAAGAGTTTTGTAATCGTGGTGAAATTTACCTTACCTTAAACTAAAGGTTTATCTGAAAGAACTAGAAAAAAATTATCAAAAAGCAGTGCAAAGTTGAGTGTTTAGTGAAAATGTGGTTAATTCGTTATATATTAAACGGGTCAAATCGTAATTACCTTATTTCTCGACGTTTCGGCAGCCTTACAGTTGCCGTGGTCTCGGGTAAACTGAAGTGGCGAGTACAGTCAATTATTGTGGGTAGTCAATATTAATTTTTCGCAGCTGGCCGACACACAACACTCACTACATCAACGGACAGGTCCGGTGATAAGGCGTGTGACTTGTAATTACTTAGCACTGGATTCCACGTACTTAAGAGCTTGAAACCATCCTCTTTGTTGAAATTCTTGTGTTTTTTGATTTGACCCGTTTAATATATAACTATCTAGGTGCAAAAAGCCAATCATCATGTATGAGTATCGCGAATCATTAAGAAAAACTATGTGGTTAGTTCTTTTGAAAAAAAAAAAATATTTTATATCTAACTGTTTATAGTACATATTTGTTATCCTCAATAAATACATAAAAAGCACTTGTATTTGTTTTTTTACCTTTTCATACAAGATTTACTCGTAAATCATCAAAATGTTGAGACAACTTTTTTACACTTTTCTACTACGAAATTGAAATTCAAAATTTTGATCATCGGAGTTTTTTGTAATAAAGTCAGTTCATAAGAGGTAAAATATGTTTTTTATTATTATACAAAAATATAGTGAATTGGTGATATAAAACAACAATATTTGGATTGCATTGCATTCGCACACGGTCTGGCTCGGACGTGGGCGACAATATACAGACCGTCTCCTGTTCATTGATGCTGACGTCGTAGAACGTGCCTCCGCGGGATTTTATTATGATCTGTACTGGAATCACGAATAAATGAGGCACTTTCGTAGCGTTGTTCGATACGATACAAATGTATGGAAACTGAACAGCGCCAACGTGTTCACTTTTGGAACTAACAATTTGGTATCACGAATCGCCTATCGATTGTAGTATCGAATGCGTATAGATTCGAAACTAGTTAGCCCTACCATTTTGACATTTTTGCGATCACGAACAAAATTTGACGTATAGATTCGAGTGAAGTTCGAACGTTAGCGGTAGATTATTTCGAAACTTTAATCACCCTAAATATTAAAGTGACTTCGGTGACGAAAGTGATTTGCAAAGATTTATATTAATTTAAAATGCTCCGTGCGCCAAGGATTGCCCGTAGGCCTGCCCATTACTATTTTGCATGGCGTATGGTTGAAGAAGAACGCAGAAATCAAAGAGATTCGAGGTTTGTATATTTCTAGGGTAGTAAATACAAACTATTTTGTTTATGAAATGTCGTAGGCTTATTTATTGGAGCTTATAATCCAATTCCAGAGAAGTATCGAGCAGAGTCCAATTGCGGAGGACATTCGACCATACTGCTTTGACAGAAGCGGAATTTAGGTGTAGGTATCGCCTATCTACTCAGGCTTTCCAATTCCTCTGTGAGGAGTTGGAGGCAAAAACCACACTAAGAGCTTCACAAAGAATAAGCCTGAAACATAAGGTATGGAGACAAGTAATTTAATTTGAATTTCTGTTAAGTTATCCTATGATCATTTTAACATAAGGTATTATTTTCAGGTATTGTGTGCATTATCATTTTATGCCACAGGATCATACCAGAGGGCTGTTGGTATGGGAAAATATGTTGGGCAATCAACCATCAGCAAATATGTAACTGAGGTTACAAATGCGCTGACATGCCCAGACATAGTCAACCAGCATATCCACTTTCCCACCACGATTCAAGAGAGGATCCAAACTAAACAAAGGTATACTTACTTACTAAACTAATCTTCTAAACAATTTGTGAAGTTAATTACCTCCATGAAAAGTTAAATAATATATTTACAGATTCTACACTAAGTTTGGAATACCGGGAGTCCTTGGTTGTGTCGATGGGTCCCACTTCCACATTTTCCAACCCAACAAGGCTGTGGAACATTTATTTTTTTGCAGAAAAAATTTCCATTCTTTGAATGTTCAAGTTGTAAGTTGTTTTTGGATAGGTACTATAAGGAAATTGAAGGAGTGTTATATAATTTTGACAATTGATGAAGTATACTTTTTTTACAGATCTGTGATAGTGATTGCAAAATTATAAATATTAATCCCAAATATGGTGGTGCGACCCATGATGCCTTTATCTGGGAAAACAGTCAAGTAAGAGACTTTATGGAAAACTTAAATAGGACTGGAGAGCAAGGATGGCTTTTGGGTAGGTACTTACCTAATTAATTCAACATTAGATTCTCAAATCCAATTTATTATTGCAATCATTAAATAAACATAGGTACATATATGTATAACAATGAGTATGAAACTATTTTTATTTCCAGGTGATTCAGGTTATCCTCAAAGGCCTTGGCTTATGACGCCAATAAATGATGCTGCAGACGAAAGCCCTGAGGCCAAATACAACAGCATCCATGGGAAAGCGAGGGTTCTCATTGAAAACACATTTGGAAGACTCAAAAATCGATGGCGATGCCTCAACAAGGATCGCACACTACACTATGCTCCAGAAAAGTGTGCTAAAATAATAACCGCCTGTGCAGTTTTGCATAACATCGCCATCGATTATCAGGTCCCACTACCCGAGGAGGTTGAAACTGGTCCGCAGCAAGTCCAAGTTGTGGAAAGTGCAGCAGTGTGTGGGTCTAGACCGAGGGAGTCTTCTTCAGAAGACTTGGTTCTGGGAAGGGCGACACGACGTGCACTAGTGGAAAGACTTAACCATTTACATCGGTAAATGTAAACATCGTGAGAGGAAACCTGCCCATCTATAGGTATCATCGGTAAATCTTTTTCAGCCTTCTCTATCATTAAATGTAAACATTGTGATAGGAAACCTACCCATCTAGGTATTTAATAATTGTTTTGTATACTTATACATAATGTGTTATATTATATTGAATCTATATTTTAATACTTCATGTACTTACACTGTTGAATTGTATGTAGTTGTGCCTACATAGTTGTACAATAAAGTAATATTGTATTGAATCTAGATTTCAGATGTAGGTGAAATTGTAAGTATGTTCTACATTCTACAATATACTGCCTACAATGTAGTTATTACATAATATCTATTATTTAAATATTAATAACTAGAAACCTATGCAACCCGTCACAAGCTGTCCTGCGGGGTAATTAAATGTTATATCATATTTATAAAATGTTTGTACAGTGTACAATGGTAAACATTAGTTATAATTGTAAGTTTACTGTAGTACCTGTAGTAAAAAAATAAGTTATAAAATGTTTGTACATACAATGGTTAACATTAAATTGGTTCTAAGGTTGCTCTTTTCAAATAAAATAAATTCAGAGTAGTAAAAAAACAAATTTTATTTAAAATAAAACATTCTTTCATCTCAAACATACACAGACATACTTCTTTCATGATCTCTCATTCAAAAACCTTTCAATTAAGTTCATTCCATCCCTCATGAACTGGAGCCATTGAGCCTGCAGCTGGAGTTCCCTATCCCTCTGCTGCAGCTCAATGTCTCTCTGACGTATCCTCTCTTTTTCTAACTCATACATACGATCATCACGTTCTTTCTCACGCTCCCTGGCCTCCCTTTCACAATTTAAAAAAATCCTACTAGTCTCCTCCCCTCCCCTTCCTTCCTTCTTTTTTTTCTTAAGAGGTGGCTGCCATGTCTGCTCCGACTCTTCACGGACTGGTGGTGGTGGCTCCTCAATCTCCACAATAAATGGTACTGATGCCTGGCTGGATCCAGGCATATTCCATTCTCCTGAGTCTGCAATGTAAAAGAGTCATAGTGATAATCATCATCATCATCCGACATAGGCCTCTCCCAAGGAATGCCACATGGAGTGATACCATGTGGCATACCTTGAGATTGTATGTATATGGAATATATCTATATATAAAAATCTTTTGCTCATCTATCTAGGCGAGTCGCTTGAGAATGGTCGACCCATTCTCAAGCGACAGATTAAGCTCTTTAATTTTTTCTCGTTTGGATACGTCATCATCATAAATAAGATGTGTGTAGCAGGAGTGGTCATTAGTTAATGATAAAATAAACTAAAATCAAAAAATTAAATAAAAAATATATTTTTTACCGGGTATTGTCGGTGTAGAGGGGACAGATGGTTCGATGGGTGGATGGTCGGTCTGCTCAGTTTCTACCTGAACCTGTAAAGATATATTTAACTAAAATACATTTCACGCTGATAAAGACATTGTGTTTTATTGAATGTAGGTATACAATAAAACACTTAAAGTTGATAAGCATAAGATATATCTCCTTACCTACATACTTGTTTCAATAAATAAATAAAAATACATTGATACATATACATACCATTAAAAGAACAAGATTCACAATCACTAGGACAAGTTTAACAAAAAATATGCAATTATTGAGTTGGCCGTATATGTGATCTAGTAAAATTTATATTGAATGGTTTACAGCACTGATTGTGTATCTAGTTCTTCTAATAAAAACATACAACAGAGTCAGTACAAAATGTTAAGTAACCTGTGCAAAACCAACTTCCTCCACATTATCCAGACCAGTAGCTGCCTGGATACCCACTACCGCCACCACCCGCTGCTCTACATCCGTCAAGTAGGAGGTCAGCGGAGGGCCACCACCAGTCCCATTAATAGACCTATTAATTTTGGCCACTTTTTTCTTGGCATTGTTCTTCATGTCACTCCAGACCTTATAAGTATAAAAAGTAGTGCAAAAAAATCATGCAAAGGATTAAAATAAATAAAGAGCAAGTAAAATATGGGCGAACAAAAACAGTGCTGATAATATTCTTGTATTGAAATTAAATGAATTGTATTTGCAAGAAACCAGAAATAAGTTTGAGTTTGATAATATGATATGCTATAAAGAGGTTTTAACTGCTCACTTTTCTCCATTTCTCCTCAGTCTTCTCCGCGCCTAGGGAATCACTATTGAGGAGGTTAGTGAGCTCCTGCCACTTCTTAAGGACTGACTGCCTGCCATGTGGGCCACCCAGAGGCTTAGATAAATCACCATGCCTTAAAAAGTTTGATTAGTTTGGGTTAGTTCAATAAAACATTCCACTATTGAGCACATCGTAATATTATAGGTAAGTACTTACTGTTCCATGAACTCTACAATCATGTCAAATTGAGACGAGCTCGTGAACACTTTCTTAGTATTCATATTTAAGAATAAGAATTCTTCAGTCGAAATCGAAAACTCGAAATCAAAACTAACTAAAACTTTTATTATCAAAAGCGCGAAATTTTGAGGTTATGAAATTCGTTCAAAAATTTAATCACCACGATATAAAATGTTGAAAATTTGCTTTAACAAGTAATATTTTTTTTTAATTTAACATTGAATATTTAATTGTATAAATAATATTGTAGAATAGTGGTTATATGTTTCTTAAAACCAAAGGAAATACAAAATTTAAGATATAATAAAATCAGGAAGACAGGTTTCTAAACGTAGTTGCGAATTACCTAGCGTTCTACGCATCGATCGATCGATAGAGTTCCACAGACATTCGTGCTACCAAAATTGATTCACTGTAGATTCGAATGCGGTATCGTATAGATGAAACGATACGCAACGTTTACGGAGCTGTGAAATATTCGGGATAGGGGTACTGGTGTACCTACTTCGTTATGCAATGGAACCTATCAGGAGTACCTATAACGCGGCCTGTGTTCAGCTGACCTAAAACTGGACCGCGTTCCTCCGCATGTGATCGAGATGGCCTGTGTATCAAATGGTGTTTCATGATGTCGCACATTAGTTGGAGCCGAAAATTCGTATTGTTATAACGAATTTTCTTCGACTGCTCAACTGAAGTTCAGAAGTGAAACATTAAGAAGCCGTTTGAACAGCTCCTTGTACAATTTGATACACTGTTTATGCTCAACGCGACTGAAGCATCTGATCATTTTGGTCCACTCCACCCATGCCTTTATTGTATTCCCTGATAAGATTCAGCTTGTACTGCGTGGGTCGACCCGGTCTTTCAGCCGTCACGTCACACTCCGATCCGTGTTATGGTAGGTGGATATAGCCCTAACAGGCTTTTCATCCTGAAAAGCTACTACCACAACATTATTAGCGTGCCGAGCCATGTAGCTGCCTGTCTTCACTCGCTCTTCCGAAATAAAAGAAGTGACATTACTTCTAGACTTTCTCAACGTACGGACACAATCTGTACGACTGCGCTTCAAAAATCGGGCGAAAAGGGGCGAATTCAAGTAATTGTCGTATTAGTAGGATACCACTGGACGCTGTATAAATCATCTCATTACGTAGATGCAAAAAAAAGGCCAATCAGTAGGATACCATTTCGCATGGAATGATTCTTCTGTTCGCGGCATGGACGGCGCATATCAAATCGTATCTGAAGCGATATGCTGCAGGAAGTCATTTGTCCATATTTGGCGGAAGGCCTGGTACCTACTCTCATAATGTTGGGTAGGACAGATTACTCAACTAGGAAAGCTTCTTGCTCGCCACTGAAACTCCATTGCCTTCCATACAAATGACCTCGCTTCCTCATCCTGGCTAAACTGGAGATAGTACTGGTACACAGGGAATCCTTCCTCGCCATCATCCAATTCCTGTCCACTTTCATCACCATCCACACGGCGACCATGGCCGCTCCTGCTGCGCTCTCCGGGCTTGATCCCCCCGCTGCCACCATTAGGTGAAACACGGGCTGCTAGTCAAACGCTGGTTTATTGCGGTTTACTGGTTTACTTATATAATAAACAGATACACCACACTTCAGTGGTATTAGACAAATCTAATGAAAACTATTCAAGGAGGAAACAAAACTAGGTTATCTTGCAACTTTTGCTTTTTCGGCAATTTTCTTTCGACCGTTCCTTGGGCCAGCTATACTATCTGCCATTTCACTTATTTCTTCCATTATTGTCTAAAGAAATGCGTTGCAATTGATCGAGATGTTTGCAATCAAACAAAAACAACAGAAATGGTCACCAGTCTAAAAAAAGCGTTAAGTAATGGAGGTAAATGCAAGTAAGCAATACCAACATAGCAAGAATATAAGCTAAGTAGCGACTTTTGCCTGTGGATGTTTTGTGAACTAGCCTGTTTTGCAGGAAGGAGTCTCACATATTTAGGCCTTTATTACGGGAGAACGAGCTAGTTCTGCTGCATGAGTCAAATATAGAATGGCGCCTTTTTATGAGCAATTTAAAATTGGCGTCATAAAACAAATTCGGTACAAAAGTCAAATAGCGGTGTTTGAAGTGGACTACTCTGTTAATATTAAAATTCAGGAACTTAAGTAATTTATATATTATTATCAAAATCTTATGCAGTGTTATCGAACGAAATCCTCCCAAAGAACTTCACCGATTTTTATGATTCTAATTGTGTATAGTTGGTAGGTCTAAGAATATGTCGTATACTAATTAATATGGCCAAACAACGTTTGCTGGGTCAGCTAGTAAAATATAAAATGAAAAGGGTGTTCAATACTAAAATGTTAACAGTAAAACGTAATAAAAACAGAATTTTAAATGAAAGGATTTTATTATTTTAGTCGAGTAACGGCCGCAGTTGGGGTTGACTAGTGGCTATACTCGGCTGGCAGACAGTGAGCAAACCTCTGCCGCGGCCACATTGGAGCACGCCCAGGCCACCAACCGGTTAGCTGCTGCGGTAGATTAACTTGCGGAGGCGGTTTTGCAAACGCCACGCCGCCACGCGTTCTCCTCGTGATCGAGGGTGAAGTGAAGAGCTCCTCCTGAAACGGTATTGTTGTTATTATTAATCAGTAATAACAAGAATATTGTACGTGCACACTTATTTACTTTATTAATTAGAAACGATGCAGGCGCCGTTTTATTTTGGAGTCAGATAGCGACTAGCTAATTAATGGCAAAGTTTGGTTGAAATGAGTAAACATCAGTTTGGTTATAAAAATATATTATTACTCTTACCTTAAGGTACACGTTGCCTTTCACTTCCCAGTCTCTCCAGTAGAGCTCGCGGCCCTCAAGCAAGTCACTGCTGATGCGACGCCTGCGCTCAACAGTGTCTCCACGCAAGATTTCATTGGCGTCAGCTCTTAAATTCTGAACACAGATTCATTGAATCTGATCTGAATTTGTTAACAGACTGCTTTTAAACAAACTAACATCCTTACAGTTACTAATCGGTATGTCCATGAGAATAAATTTTTGTGGTACATTTTAGTGAATAACTCTTTTTTGTTTCCGAAAACCGAATCTTACCTGAATCTGGCGATTGTGCTCCTCTTCTCTTTCCTCGTGCGTCAATGGATTATATGGAACACTCAATCGGTTCGCCAGATTATACAGCACTACGCAAGCATTTACAATTCGCCCAGCCCTCTGCGGGCTATAGTGGAGCGCACAAGCGGCAAGCAAACACCTGAAGAATAATAATAATAACTATTTTTTATGGGCTACATAAGATTTTCTATCGCAAAAATATCTTTTACTGTTTTTACTATTTCCCCTTAAAGCAGAGTACCAATTTAAACTTCTGTAGTGTTTCAAAGGAATCGTCTCTTGAGAAATAACAGCCATGTATATTTCCTTGGTGGCGCTACATACTAAACATAATTGTAAGAATACCTACCTAAAGCGGGCCTTCAGCACGCCAATCCAGCGTCCTACGGTGTTGCGTGCCCTCTCGTGCGCCATGTAGGCATGCTTCGGGGTCCCCTCGGTGGTGTTGAGGATTGGAGTTCTCATCGTCCTTCGGAGTGGATAACCATTGTCACCTGCAATATTAATTTTTATATCAGTAGCGGTAAAAAACTTCCAAAATCTCTTCCATATGAAGACCCTATAAGCAAGAGAGTTTGAAAGTGAGTCGACAATTGATGCATAGACGTCATTCCTTCCCATATTTATTAAAATATGGGAAGCATAATAGGAAGATTAGTATCAACGGTGTGTACCTTTATTGACCAAAGCTGCATAAAATAAAATTTTATTTACGCATGTCCTGCCCAACCCATTTAAGCTGATGGTAATATGATTTGCGGTGCCACGCGGCAATACGAGGTGCCACCCCTCCGATACTGAAATGAAATGTACCTTGATTTAATAAAATTCCGCTCATCCCTTTCCAATGGCCACTAAACATATTTTTTACATACGGCAGAGTGGTTCTTTGCCACTGTTACTTGTTTTAGTACCCTTGAGCAGAGTTGAAGTTATAAGATTAAATACACAATTGTTGACATTTCTGTCCACAAATTACATTTAAAAACATATTCATGTCTTAATTATAATGCCTTGAGACAGAGGCCTGTGAGACACTGCGAAGGGCACTTTGCCCCAGTAGGGTCTGATATGACCCTGTCGCAAGAAACGACATGGCGATGAGTATCTGAAAAATAAAATAAAGCACATTTGAGTAGGATAACTTATATCCAGGTACTTACCTAAACGACGTCGGTGTCTTCATCGGGAAGAGGCCGCTCAGCACGTACAAGATACTTCTCGAACTGGTGACCGTTTACATAAAAGTAAACGCGCGCCCGGTGCAACGTTTGTCGGTAAACCAGTTGTAACAGCCCTTCCCGTGCTGATGCTCGCTTCAGGTCATCGAAAACCGCGACAGTCTTTGCCCTCATAGCGGTCTCACAGGGGCAGTCAAACTCTCGATCTTTACATAACCCCATAAAAGAAGTCCAATGGGATTAAGTCGGGTGAACGTGCTGACCAAGCGTGAGGACCATGGCGGCCGATCCAACGACGGTCGAACGCGCCACCACACTGCTGCGCCAGCAGTGTGGTGGCGCGCCGTCGTGCTGGAACTAAGTTTGCTGCAACCGAGCCAGGGACTTTCATCCCGTCAATCTGCTACGTAGCCGTGAGCAGCTCCAAGTACGCCGCGCCATTTATTCTGGGCGGCAAAAATACGGGACCCAAAATTTTTTTACCCACGATACTGACCCACACGTTCCATTTCCACCTTGTCTGGATTCTCGGTTCCTGTACCTTAAATGGCTTCTCGGAACCCCACCAATGGGCGTTTCCCCAATTCCACATATGTTCACGAAGGTGCTTTCTTCCGTGAAAATAACATTTTGCTCAAAAGACGGGTCATTTTGACTATGCTTTTTCAGCAGCCACCGATGTATTTGAGGACCACCGCCTTCTGCAACGGGCACAACCCTCTGCTATACCGTAGCAGAATATCATATCCAGATACTCCTAGCACTGTATTGATGAGGCATTGTAGTTTACTACTTTACCTCACACTGGGTTGCCAGATGCGATTTCCTATTTCTCCCCAAATTTGAAGTTATTTTCTCCAAAACGATACTATTTTCAATTGTATTACCCAAACGCCCAGCCCCTTTTTTCCTGTACTCTATGGCGTATTGCGCCAGTACCATAGGCAATATTATTTGTCAATGGTTCTACCAGTAAAACTTTAAACAAATTACATTAACGTTAGTTTGATAAATTTAATACAATAATAACACTACAGATGTAACCGTAACATTAACGTAACATTAATGTTGTTTGATAAATTTAATACACTAATAACACTACAGATGTAACCGTATCCTCTTCTTCAACCCCCTCACCCCAGAAGAGACGTCCTTTGGACTTCTTTTGTCGCTTTTGCTGGCTGCTGGATTTTCAGCGTCGACTCTTCGCTGTAAGCGATCCGATCCGCTTTGGGTGCTTGAGTTTGGAAATGGGATTCCCCCAGCTGTCAGCGGATTTGGTCGCTGTTGCCTGTTCGTGTTTTGGCTCTTTGAGAAAACTTAGGTTTTCACCTCGGTCCTCGTAAAAGATAACCTCGTGATTTTTTGAGGCTTCCAGACAACCCAAGCGGTCTGCGATTTCTACCTTTTCAATCTCAAGCACCATCGCGGCTACGCTTATGATTCAGGAGCCATGGCGTGTGTTTTGTCCGAGTTTCGTAAGCACGGAACTTGCCTGCGCAAATGGTGTTTCCTCACCCTATTCGAAGAGGATTCGATTCGAAGATTCTTTTCTGTTTATGTCGCACTATACGGCTTTGGTGGTCGGCTATTTGCGACTGTGGTATCGCGTTGAATTTGCAGCGTTCCATGCTGGTTTTGGACGTGCTCCCGTTCAGTAGAGTAGTTAGGCCGGGTGGTATTGCAACACGTTCCTGCCAAGACGACAAAAACTTATACCGAGGGTATCGGTGTCGTTGTCCATGAAGAGAGCCACGCTTTTCACTCTTATTATGGGCTCGCCGTGCTCTTCACACTCCAGGAGGTTTTTGCGCTGCTTGGCATGGTGTCCATGGTTTGGCTTGTGTCAGCTATTGTTGTTGACGCAGTTGTATTTCCGGTGGTACAGGTATTGGTGTTGACGGTGGGGGCACTTGTGGTGAGGGTTGTTGTGCCGGCGGCGGTCGATGTGCTGTTCCTCTTTGCTACGACTCTGGCGATTCTGCTTGCAAACTCTAAGAGATTTGTTTGATGGCCTTGTGATATCATTTTGAAAAGGTTGGCCTGAATTAAGGCACTGATTGAGTGATACACCATTTGATGTTTTCCCCGAACCATCGAAAATAACTCTGATTTTGTCCGTTCCTCTTTTGAATATTCCGTGATGAGGTATGATAAAATGCTCTGATTCGAATTGAAAGTTTGCCACAGGCATTTGTCCCAGCTGCTCATATTCGCGCATGTATTCCTTGTACTTTTCTGCAAATACAGCATTATTGCTCATTTTCTTTTCTAATGATAAAAGTTGTTGACTAGCCAGTCCCTTGGATTCGCCCAGTGATGGTCGGTTTGATAATAGTGGCATTCGCTGAGTAGTAGAAGTACAAAACCTTTCACACTCCATACGTTCAGGATGAACTGCTGGCGCGGAAGGCGGCTCCTCGATCTTCCAGAACTTCTCCAGAACCTCCTCCAGCCTGGTTGTATGAAGTCCATAGTCCTCGACTGACGTCGCCGTTGACTGAAGAGATGACTTGTGTACTGCTCCCATCATGACTTGCTGCCAAATGTGTATATAATAAGAAGGTCTTTATCTGGGATTAAATGTAATCTCTTGGCCAGGAGTTTAGTTATGTAACTCATTTGGCTGCCACGATCCCACAGGAGTCTCGCAATTACTGTAGTTGTGTCTGACGCTGCTGTCTGTAAAACAGATGTGACCGTGTTTAAATTACACTTATTAGAAATGGGTGGATCGTGAGCGACAGAAAAATCTTACTCGACGCAGAAGGCAGCTTGTCTGGGCACAAGGCTCAGTTGTGAGAGCCACGGTAATATAGCCAACGTACTTTTTGCTTGCCGGCTCTTGCAGAATGGCCAGGCTTAAAACATTGATAGCATTGCGCCCTCAGCCTCTCTTTCTTATCTTTAATTGTTTGGGATTTGCTACATGTGTCATTTGAAATGAAATGAAAAGGTTTTATTCAAAGTAGCGCAGACACTGCGGCTTAATGAACGTTACAAGTCAAACTAAGTGTCCATTTCAAAATCTGGATCATTTTGGAGAAAAAATGGACAAATAAACTCCAAACTTAGTCGTTTCAAATTCCTTAGTTAACAGAATTTACACAGATTCTACAAAACTCATGAATTTTACATGCTTGAATTCCAGACATCATTGTCATCTAAATAATCCTTTATATTATAATAGCTCTTTTGGCACAATGTGCGCTTCAGTCAAACTTAATATATATTCAGGGATTTTATTGTAGAAGCGTATACAATGCCCCATGAAGGATGTATTAACCTTTGCCAGCCTAAATCTTGGGATCAAAAGTTTATGTTTATTTCTAGTATTTACATTGTGTTGGGTACCTGCAGTTTTAAAGTTGCTAAAATTTTCCCTGACATACATAATATTTTTATAGATATACTGGCTGGCAACTGTCAGGATGTTTGTTTCTTTAAAGAATTCTCTGAATATTGTAGTGCCTCTTTTTACAAAACATACACTCCAACTTCCTTTTCTTTGCTGGAGGGTGTTGGTCTCTATTGAAAGCGCCTCTTTTCGATAATTGTCTCGGATGAATAATTTGGCTGTCACTGTTAGTCTCCCTCGAACCCACATGAAGAACTTCTGTTGTATGCCCAGGCAAACTAGACGGCTCTGCTTGTATTCCAGCCCGTTCTAAAGCAGTTATAACCCGGTTTAGAAACTTTCGCAAGTTTTCTACATCTTCATTGGTGCTTAAAAGCTTAACTTTACACATCATCGTTTCAGGAAACTTTGCTGTTGTCATAACCTGTAGATGACTGCTGTTAGTGTCCTCTCCAAGTGGAGCTAGCACACGCAAGTGTCTTTCCACTTCGTTCAGGGTGTGGCGGCAAGCAGTAGCTTCATTGATACTTCGTTGAATTTTATTTAGGGCTTCATAGTGTGCACCGTCAACCCATAATTGTATTGCTTTGAGCAACTCAATAGCGACAGTATAATTGAAATTTGTTACTGCCAAACCTTCGATAGTACCTAGAGCATCTCCTTCAAGAACTCCAAATAAATATGAAAACTTTTCTACTTCGCTAAAGTGTGTATGTTTGCTTCGAAACAGTCCCAAAATTCAGTCCATTGCAGTAAATCATCATTATATATTTTTAGCTCTAATTTGGGAAGTCGGGAACTTTGTTGAGTAGGACGAGCTTGTCTCTCGGTCACTGTTGTGATGGTGTTCAGTAGCCTGACAGACTCCAGCCGTGCTAGGATGTTTTCCGCTTCCATTTGGTGAGGCAACGGTGTGGCAACATCTGGGTGTCCATCCGTACAACTCTTTATGTACAAAAGCTACTCCTTTTCGAAGCTTTTTGTGTAATTCTATCCAGTGGTTTGATCCTGATCAAGCAGATGTTTCGCTGTCGCTGACTATTCCACGTGGCGGTTTCTGATAGCTGCGATATGTTCCTTGACTCTTTCAGCAATGGTCCGCTTTGTTTGTCCGATATAAGAACATCTGCTTGAATCAGGATCAAACCACTGGGTAGAATTACACAAACCATCGGTACTTTGCAACGATCGCCATCATTATAGCCGAATTGTGCGTGCAGCGGATTAAATTAAGAAAAAAAATTTCAATCGGGAATGTGATTTCAAACTGTTGCAAACGTGGGATCCGGTCATCAAGAAGTGTTCGAGTCGAAAAAAGTCGCTTGGCAGTTTGTCCGAGATTATCAGTGTATTGTGTCGCAACCCTAATAGTGTTTTGTGATGGCCGATTGAGGGTAGTCTGAAATCTTATCAGCCGAAGATACGAACGGGCACTAGCCATCAGTCTTCTCGTTACCACGATGACTGTTACGTCGTCGAAACATCGAGATGAAATAGCAATAAATTACTACGCGATTACGCCCCGAAAGTATTCTAATAAGGAGTATTTCCTGTTAATGAATACATGGCATGAGCCCTTGTGCTGATAATGGGCAATGATTGACCTATAGGTTTGATGACCAATTTCTTCCTGAACCTTGCTTCAATCTGAACCTTGCTATTCCCAATTCCACAAATTTTAATTCCATTAGACTGTTGGTGATAATTGCCCATGGTAAGTATAAGCATGGTATTTTATAAGGTCTTTCTTCTAAGATTTTTGAGTAAGTGCTCGAATCTCCATCAGCGATAACTCGCCCATATATGACGTTGTACATTTCCAAGGAATTTTTGAACTCGTAGTTTTTGAAACATCTATGAACTTTTGGGAGTATTCCTTTATTTGAATACTCATCTCAGAATTGAATATTGAAGGTAGGTGAATATAAAAATTATTTATTATGTTATATACAATGTTTATTATGGTTTACAAATTAATTAGTAGCTAATGGGATTATTTACAAAATATTCTTTGAATTTTTCACGTATATATTGTGCTTGATAAGACGTCCGGGCGTTGGTTTGTAATCGTGTTTGTAATGTTTGTTGATTCGTATTGACAGTAATATAGGCAATGTCATTATCACCGTCCTTATCTCGGATAATGTTATGCAACAAACAGCAAGTTTTGATGAGTAATCTTGCATGACATTTGTTTGTCTCTATGGGCGATCTGAAAATATGCCACTTGGATCTTAAAATTCCGAAAGCACACTCAATAGTCTTTCGAGCCCGCGATAATCGCTTATTAAATTACTCATTTTGTGCATTAAGTACGCTTTGTGGATAAGGTCGCATCAAATATGTTTTGAGTGGATATCCTTCATCTCCAATAAAAACCATTGGTCGAACGATATCTGATGTGGGTAGATATTGTGGACCTGGTATATTGTAGTTATTACTTTGAAGTAAACGGTTCAAATTAGAGTAATGGAATGTCCCTGCATCGCTTTGTTTCCCTCTTCCTCCAACTTCTATACAAATTAATCTTTTGTCAGCATCCGCGACCGCTTGCAAGTGCATCGAAAAGAAATGTTTATAATTATAATGCGATGATCCAGCCAACTTAGGATTTTTTATTCGACAGTGCTTGCCATCAATAGCACCAACGCAATTAGGAAATTGCCATTTTTCATAGTATTTTTCCGTTATATTTTTCAATAATTCTTCTGTCGGTTTTGGCATATGTAAATGTACCAAATTTTTCCATATAGCTTTACAAGTGCCATAAACTATGTTGGCTACCGTGTTTTTTCCCATTCTGAATGACAACGACAGTCTTTTGAAAGGCTGCCCACTCGCCAAAAACCTGAAAAAGTTATGTATGTAATAAATAGTCTGTTCGTTCTTTGTTTCAGTGACCGATTTAAGGAAGAAATGGAAAAGATCACTATAGAAAGGAATTAAGAAAAAATCCTGCCCCTAGATCAGGAGATGCCGGAAATGTTAATCAACCCTCAAATTGGCAATATTTTTCTCAATTGAGGTTTTTGCAAGATGAAGTTGTACCAAATGTTACTGAGGGTAATTTAAGCAGTACTGAAGTAAGTAATCAGATAAGTAATGATTATTTTGAGATAGAAGACATATCTGGAGAAAACTCTCAAGAAGATACAACCGGTCATAATGAAGAATCTTCTATTTATCCGCAACAACCTTCTACATCCTCACAAGAGGCTCCTGTTTCTTCTCAAGAAGCTTCTACATCATCGCAAGAAATTTCTACGCCTTCAAGAGAAGCTTCTGCGTCACAACGATCAAGAAAAAAGAGAACAGCGAATGACATAAGAACTGAATTTTTAGAATTGGAAAGGAAAAGGATAAGACTGCTGGAAAATGATTTATCAAATCAAAGTAGAAACGAGGCTTCTAGAAATGAGAATAAGTCTGATGACTACTACTTTTTTATGAGTTTGCTTCCACAAATGGAAAAATTGACGCCTGTTCAAAAGTTTAGAGTAAGACAAAAAAATAATAAAGCTCTTCTAGATGAGTTAAGTGTAAATGAAAGCACGTACCCTTCTAATGAATCATATGTATGGGTATAGTACTCAACAATAGAGGTATATCAATCTTATAATGAAAATACTGTCAATAAATAACAAAACTGTGATTTAAATAGGTAACTAATCGTCGTACAAATGAGAACTTTAATTTTAGAGAGAAGATTTAGTTTTAAGATTAGAATAAGCGTGAAATTATACTGACCACTAAGTATATCGACCTTGTAATAAAAATACTGTAAATGACCTATTTAGAGGCTAAAAATTTCACCCATGCCGGGATTCGAACCCGCAACCTCTGGCTATCCGTACCAGGTACGGATAGCCAGAGGTTGCGGGTTCGAATCCCGGCATGGGTGAAATTTTTAGCCTCTAAATAGGTTTTTAAATTTGTTCCTTAGCACGGGTTAGTGCATTAAAAATAAAAATAGTGTAATACTGTAAATGAGTAAGAAAACTGTGATTGTAGAAATAATTAATCGTCGTACAGACGAAAACTGTGTTTTTTAAAATAAATGATAAACTGTTATGTTACTTATTTCATACGAAACGTTTTTATGTTATATTTTTCGTCAAAGATAAATAATTAAGGCTGATTAGTGTGTAGTAGGTATTTAATCAAAATTATTGTATCTGGGAACTTAATACGGATGCCAAACTATTTACTAAATTAGTAGAGTACACTCCGAATAGACACATTGCTCTTCGAGTTATGTGAAATTGTCCTTGAACCTGAAAATACCAGCAATCTGTTTTGTTAGTGATCATTTTATTGTCTTTTACTTCCCAGAATTTAAATTTCCTCTTTTCAACTGCCTCCTTGATAGGAATTTTATAAGCAGACAACGGGCATTTTATCTCCACTATAGTATCATTTACAACTAACCCATCTAGAGGAGCCGCTAAAAATGGTAGATCACTATCGATTAATAATCCACATGGTTACACTATTTTTATTTTTAATGCACTAACCCGTGCTAAGGAACAAATTTAAAAACCTATTTGGTACGGATAGCCAGAGGTTGCGGGTTCGAATCCCGGCATGGGTGAAATTTTTAGCCTCTAAATAGGTTTTTTAAATCCACATGGTCTTATCTCCACTCCGTCTTGTGCCGCGAGTTGGTTAAGAGCAATTTTTTCGTTATCCACGCTATGTTTGATCAAAAGTACATTCGAAATGTCAATTTTGTATAAAAGAGATTTAACAATACTCGCGCTTGTGGTCGGGCGGCGTTTGATATCTTTTCCAAAGTTTGAAGCTGTTAATAAATTTCTTCTCAGTTCAAGCCATTCGCTACTATCTCTTTCAATTTGTGACCTTTCTTGGTGAGTTTTTTTCAAATTGTTCAAAAAACTTTCTTTTGCCAGTTCATAAACAGCAGATTCCATATCAGGCTTTTGGCAGCTATCTGTACAATAATTACTGTCTTCTACTTTAGTTAATGTCGGTTTTATATTAACATAGAATTTTTTTTTCCTTTTAACATTTCTTCTCAGTTTGTTTCTTAGCATTCGTTTTTCTTCAAATGCTTTTGATTTTGGACTCTTGCCTAAAAGTGATTTTTGCAAATTATTTAATCGCCTTTTTGTGTTATATGCCACAACGGCAGCCGCGCATCTAGACTGATATGTTTGCTAAGTTTGTTCTTTTGCCGCTTACAAATTTTGCAATTATGCTATTGAACTGTTCAACAGCATTGCTGTCAAGGTCATTAATCAGACTACGAGAATGTGTGCCAACTATTCCTACAATATGTTGAATTTAGGCCCAAAACGCAGTTTTTTACTTTCGGCACAAGGTCTACACTTTTTTTTTTCACTGCAGCAGTAGTAATCTAGACACTGTGATGTCCAAAAGCGTTATTGTAAGAATTATAAATGTCTGTGTAGAGCTTATTTATGAGCTTACCCCTAATTCAGCAGCAGTATTTTTATGTTCTTTTATAGCTGAACAAATAAGTTTCCTGATGGCGAGTATTCGTTGTGTGGTAAGCATTTTCCGCATACTTAGCGCATATATTTCGGAGAATGTGGTTGCGACATTCGCATTTCTCGACTGTAACATTTTTATAAGGTCTTTCTTCTAAGATTTTTGAGTAAGTGCTCGAATCTCCATCAGCGATAACTCGCCCATATATGACGTTGTACATTTCCAAGGAATTTTTGAAACCTTCTACTAATATTGCTGCCTCCATGCCAGAGGAAGAACTCGTAAAGTTTTTGAAACATCTATGAACTTTTGGGAGTATTCCTTTATTTTCTGCACGAGCACACTGGCAGCAGTATTTAATTTTTACTCCTAAAAAAAGCACTTCTCCGAACTTCCTACCGACTATGGCCGCAGCTCCAGAAAGTGCAGAAATATTTGCTTTGTAGGAGCGCTTAGACCAGCAGCCATCAGCAATTACATCGATGACTGCTATTCCGTCTTTCACTCTTCCTTCTTCTATTGCCGCCAGCCTTTCGCGTTCCGCTGCAGCCGCCATGGACTCATGGGCAGTTTTTTCCCAATGTTCACAAACATCAACGTGTTTTTTATTATACATTTGTTTTGTCAGTGTCGGAAGATTCATTGTCGCACACAATCCTTGCTTGGAATTGCTCCAAACCAATGCCAGCATTTGTTATACCAGAAACTGCAGCTGTATTTATATCTAAGTTTTCCCCTGGGCATGGATCTGACGTGTTGGCTATAAATTCTTGTTTACACATGTTGCACGTAAGTTTAAGCTTAGAGTGTAGACCTACTTTCGTTTCTCCAGTTATGTCTAGGTTAGATAGGTTACAGCCGAGTTGAGGAGCGTTGTTGGAAATAATTTTCAGCTTTTCGAAGAAATACTTTTTGTCTATTATAAGTCTCTCACTAGCGTAATATGCATTTCCGTCTTGGTTCTCAGCTTCTTTACTCTTGTATTTTTTCAAAACTTTATTTTGACCTCTGTAAACTCTTGGCATGGTGCGTCTGCAATGAAACAAAATATGATATGAAGTATGCAACGATTTTTGTATGCTATCATGACCACTGGAAGAGAAGGAAGGAAAAAAATTAATATGGCCTATTGTGTTATTCGGCTGTGTAAGCTGTCACTCATCAAAATCCGCCTAGCAGTTTTAGCGTGAAAGAATAACAAACATCAACATTCATCCATCCATGTGATGTGATTTTTTACACATACCGTTCTGGTGAAATATACTCGTCATTATTTATTTTAGGCTCAATTGCGTTGTTCGTACAGATGAAATCGACATAATTTTCTGCAAAATCTTTCTTGAAATGTAAACAAAACGTGAATAAATATATTAATTGCAGGGGAAAATCCTTCTTCGTTTGACTTTTGAGTTTTTTAGTTTAGTAAAAAACTCATACTTTTGACGAAAAAAAAACAGCAAAATAACATAAAAAAACCGAGTGCCCCACAGTCTAAGCAGGCGGAACCAGTCTAAATTAGGCCCAGGTTCAAACATCAAGTGGTCCTGCCTACTACTGCTTTACCGTTTTTTTCTTCAAAATACCTAATGGGCTCTTCAACCTCGTCGTAATCTTGCTCACGCACGTCATGAATGTTTGAACAAGCCACTACAGGAACAAGGTCTGTAATCTTGGGAAATGTAGGGCTAACAACAGGGTGGATCTCTGTCAAGGGTGGCCTAAAAACAAAACAAAATGTATTTACTTGAAAAATAAAGGTACTTGTAAAATTTATGGATAATCTGTAAATTTTAAATATTCTATTAAAATGATTTCTTTCATCAACATACCTAAAAGGGCCTTCAACCTCGTCATAATCTCGCTCATGCACGTCATGAGCAGAAGGACAAGCCACTTCAGGAACATGGTCGTAATCTTAGCCCTTTGCAACCGAGGAAATAAATTTTACAAATTCAACCATCCTGCCTAAAATTCCTCGTTATGGCAGTTCATAGACTCCAAGAAAAATGACTAAAAAAATACCTTTGGTGCTAGTCCGGCTAAAAACTAACTGCACGATCGTGCGATGTAGGAATACATTGTAAATGCACGATCGTGCAAATCAATATTATACATGGTAGATGAGGAGATAAAACGCTGAAAATCAAAATAAATTTAGTATATTGGTTATAAGTCTATATTTATGATCGGTCTTTTCAGTTTCAAAGCAAAGAAAAAATCGTTTTAACATTAGGTACTCAATTAACGATGTAGGAATAAAATGAGCTCCTTGATGAGCTCATTTTCACCTTCTAACAAGAAAACTGTCAAAATTATTATTTCTTCTGATATGTAGTCCAAGAAGCAGTTTTGGCATCGCAAATTGCAGAGATATACATTGCACCTAATGCAGGTTTTGTTCGGCTTGTGCAGTTCTCTGACTGACAAGCTCTTGGTGACTTGATGTCATTAAAAATTGGGTAATGTTCGTTATTGTCGTGATACATACAGCTCCCTTGCAGCACACTCCTTGCAAATGCGAAATTACAGATGGACCGAAACCGAATCATTATTATCGAAGATTGTCTTACGTCCTTTATATATTTCGAAATTCAGCATGAGACCCTTGCTTGAAGACAGAACAAAGTTTTTAATGCCTGGTAGGGCGAGGCTTATCCTTTACCACCTGCCGCAAAGCATATCTGCCTATCAAGGGAATCATTCGTTCGTCTATTTAGTAAAACCCAGGTCCTCTCTGGTGCAGAAGCACTAGCTCAGCTGGACTATCAGAAGATAGTCGTCTTTTATTTTTTTGAAAATAGAAAACACTTGAAAAAAGAATTACAACCATGATTTCTTAAATCTAATTACTGTTTTACTACTATTTGTGGTCTTATCGCTTAGAGTGGTCTCTTCCAGAAAACCTTTGGATGGCGTATGCATAGGTTGTACTTTACAGAGTGTCCAGATTGTCATTACCTGGTAGAGCAGTATCTGTGTCTACCACGTGCAAAGCTATCCTCAGAGTCAGTAATATATCGCTGATCATCAACGAAGATAATTTGTTGAGAGCAATACCTTGATAGGCGATAGGCGATATCAACACATTGATAGGCGAAGGTAGAGCAGATCTCCTATCAAAGCTTGCATTCCCAAGAACTTCACTATTTCTTGTCGTTCTTAGGATTATTGACCTTTCCGTGGTTGTAGAGTCGGTAAGTGCACCTGTGTGCACACACCCCGTGTGTTGATGTAGGGTTGGGTAGACACTACGTCTTCCCTGGCCGGTGACTGTTACAAACAGTAACACTTCTGGAAAAAGTCTAGTACTTCTGGTCTAGTACTGATTCGAGTTGACGAAATGCTGAAAGAGCCTTCGTTGGTGACGTCGGAATGCGAGATGCTATTTTAATCGAGCACAAAAGTTACGATCTTCTCGAACGTCGTCAGATACAACATCTGGAGCTTGTTCTAGAAGTAAATCAAGAAATACTGGACTGAATTCGAGAGTCCAGGGATTTCAACCTTGTTTTCTTCTAAATCCTCAATTTCGGAGTCATGCCATCTCCCAGGGCAGCGTAAATCTCGTCAGCTAGTAAGTAAGTGCCTGAAATGAAATGAACCTTCATTTAAAAACAAAGAAAACAGGCTTAAAACCGTAAACATTACCTACAAAGGTCCTGATATAAAATGCCGTCCAGCAAACGAAAGCACACGATCGTGCAACAAAATTTTTCCAGACATATTTTATAACCAAAAACGAATTTTCTATTTATAAAAACGTCACACATCACTAAATAAATTATTCATATACACATTCTAACTTAACTATCACAAAGTTTCAGACAAAATGTAGCAAAAATCGGTACTTACGTGAAGCGGGTTTCCCGCCAAAGTACGCAGCCATTTCCGACAACGGTTCGCGGGCTTTTGATGGCTGACAAGTGAGATGCCGGACCTCGCGGTATTTTTTGTAGGCAAAATAGATAAATGCACGATCGATCGATGCCGGTTGCGTTCCGAAAAGTTGATTCGTTTGGAGTCAGGATTTTTTTAAAGTTAAATGCACGATTGTGATAGCTCGGTTGCAAAAGGGTTAGGTAATGTGGGGCCAACAGCAGGGTGAATGTCTATCAAGGGCGGCCTAAAAACAAAATGTATTTACTTGTTAAACAAAGGTAAAGGTATAACGGAGTAACTTTGCACCACATTTGTTTAGCGATTAGCTAACTACCTATAAACTTATTTTACAGCCTACTGATGTTGTCATTGCAGTCATAAATCAATAATATACACACACGAAGGGTTCCGTACCATTATGTATAAAGACAGCCGGACGGACGGACGGACAGACAGACAGACGGACGGACGGACAGACAGACAGACGGACGGACAGCGAAGTCTTAGTAATAGGGTCCCGTTTTACCTTTGGGTATGGAACCCTAAAAATAAAACATATTTATGTAATATTACCACTTTGTCTTTCGCATTGTGGTGCAAAGTCGCCCCACTAGGTTTAAAGTAATATATATTATGTAAAGTCATTTAGGCATAATCGGTAAATTTCACTAATTCTATTTAATTGTGCGTAACCTAGTCGCAATTTTATGAGTTTATGAATGAAACAGTCGAATCTACGTATACCTACCTACTCACCGATATCAACATAGATATCGGTGAGTAGGTAGGTACCTAAGTAAAGGCTTTATACATCTATGTTAGATGATTTAGGTATACAGCGTCTAGTCACGCCAGGTCATCTCCATAGAGTAGGTAGGTACATAGTTACATACCTATTATGTTTGTGGTTCAATACATTTTCTGCGAGTTCTATGTTTGGAAATGCCAATTCAGCGACGTCAAGAAGAGGTTGAACATGCCTTTTTCTGAAAAGTTTGACCGTTATCTACGTACATTCAAAGATCAAATTGACCTAGGCAATAAGAAGTATTGGCTCGCAAGCGAAAAGTTGAAGGAAACTACAGCTCCTTACAAAATTCTACATACTTACCTTCCATTTTCCTCCATGATCTTTTTTTTCGCACGTAATTCGATTTTTTTACGCTTGAGTCGTTTGTTATTTTTATTTCCCATTTTGGCGTACTACAAACAGTCCATTACTACAATAATAATATGACTCTATATTTATTAGAATATGCCTAAACCGCGGCCGCATCATGCCTAGTACATTTACTCATAGTACCTACATATGGATACTACCTCCTTGACTTTAGATTGTGCGTTAATAACATATAACACTACTGTATGTAATGATACCTGTCGTCGACTGGCATCAAAGTGCATCGATTGTACCTCTTCGTTATATTTAAGGCCCGTGTTGCCATATGCCAAGGTGTTCAATCAGATAATTTATGTTTTAAATCTGTAAAAAATCTGTATGGGTCTAAATAACGAATATCTGTACAATATTCTGTATATCCATATCCACTTCTGGAATCACCAACTTCTTCTCCACTCCTTTGTAAATTAGGTCATTCTCAATGTAAAAATCCTTGTATCTTTTCTGTTTCAGTACTTCTCTCAGTGCACCTAAGCCTTCATCTTCTTTCTGAGCTTTACTTATTCTTGCATGCAATTCAGATTGAATTAAGTAGACATGAGGGTTTCTGCTTAATGAGTCTATGTGAGACATCTTCTTGCCCGCTCTGTGCTCTACTTTGTAGTCAAAGTCTTGTAAAAATAAAACGCATCTTGCAACTTTGGCTGAGACTTATTTCTTGTAAAGTGTTTTCTGAAAAGCTGAGCAATCCGTTACGATTTTAAAGTGAATACCAAACAGGTATTTCCTGAACTTTCTCACCCCTTCCACAACTGCCAATGCTTCTAGCTCGTAGATGGTGTAGTTTCTTTGTTCAGTTTCATTCGTCTTTCTGCTCATATAATGAACTGGATGTAGAGCTCCGTCCTTGCTATCTTTCTGCATCAGAATAGCTGCATATCCATACTTAGAAGCATCTGTATGTACCTCGGTTTCTGCTCCTACTTCAAAAATTTTTAACACCGGTTCACTGCACAAATTTATCTTCAGAATTTCAAAAGCTCGTCTTTCTTCTTCACCAAAGTAAATTTCTTTTTCTTTTTTCAGTAGTTCTGTGAGTGGTCTCGCTATTAGAGAGTAGTTCTCAATATATTTATGAAAGTATGATGTCAGGCCTACAAAACTATGAACTTGTTTTAGTCTTTGGCTCTGGAAAATTGTAAACTGCTTCCGTCTTACTAGGCGAGGGTTTCACCGTACCATTCTCAATCACGTGGCCTAAGTACTCTACTTTTCTCTGCAGTAATTGAGTTTTCTTCCAATTAATTTCAAGGCCGTATTCAGCTGAAACCTTTAACACAATCTTTAGGTGCTCTACTGCTTCATTCTCGTCCACTGCGAGAATAATTACATCGGCAATAAATATCAGGACTATTCCACTTGCTATTAACTCTCTGAATATGATGTTAATAAATCGGCTAAAGTATTTAGGGCAGATACTCAGACCAAAAGGTGCTCTGAGGAACTCATACTGCCCCTCTGGACTACTAGTTACAAATGCCGTGTACTTTACAGAGTCCTCTTCTATTGGCAAATGAAAGAAACCATTCTTCAGATCTATGGTGCTAAAGACCTTTGCCTTACTCAACTTGTCAATGTGATCGTCAATCACGGGTAATGGGTACTCATCTTTAATAATCTTTTGGTTCACCTTTCTATAGTCAACACAAACTCTGATGTTTCCATCTTTTTTACGGACTAATACCAATGGACTAGCGTACTCCGAGAAACTTGGCCTTATTATTTGCTGGGCTAGCCACTCTTCTATCTGTCGCCTGACTACTTCTTCTTCTTTATTAGCTAGTCTCCTAGGTCGCTGAGCAACAGGAATCTCATCCTTTAAAATAATTTTCATCTTTATTGGAGCCTCCTTAACTTTTAAAGGTTTGTAATTTTCTACTAACTTCTGCACCTATGCGTTACAACTTATAGGTTCATCAACCACCGTAGGCAAACTCAACAGGTATCGACCATCCTCAGCATGTGGCACAAGCTTGACTGCACCCCTGTCTATCAGAATAGTGGCGTTTGCCATGAATGATTGACCCAGTATGACTTGGCAGGGAATTACATCTTGTGGAACAATGTAAAAGCATGTTTCAAAACAATTATTATCGACTTCGACATTAGTAGTGAACTTTCCAAGAGAACATACCTTTGCAGATCCCAATCCAGTCAGTACCACCTTGTCCTTCTCGTACGACACTCCGCTTAGCTCAAAAAATAAGTTCGAAGATATTAAGTTCAAGTCGCTTCCAGAATCAATTATCCGCTTCTAAACCACTTTTAACATTTTCACCGATTTGTTCGAAATTTTCGTATTGTTTACATTCAATAAGCTCTGACAACTGTCAACTCCTGATTCGTTCACCTGAGAATCGCTCACTCGTTCACCTTGACGTTCGTCGCAAACTTCATGCGATATCGTTTCGCCCTCTGCCGGATACCTCGTCACGCACATCGATCGTTGAACTGGTTGAACTTCGTTTTCGCCGCCGCCATTGTTTTTTCCGCCTTGCCTCGTCACGTTGGTAGCTCTGCACTCCGTTCCAATGTGGCCAAAAGCGTTACAACGAAAACATTTTATGCCGTTCAGACACCGACTGGCTATATGGTTTCGTTCTCCACACTGATAGCAGGACCGACTTGGCACTGTCCTCTGTTGTTGGCTGTTTACAGCCTGTCCACTCTGTCTGCTGGCGACACCGTTCCACTGTCCGCTTCGCCGAAGTTGTCTGCCAGTGCCGCCGTCACTCCTTTTGCTCGCTGATACTGCCTTCGCCTTAATAGTTTCGTAGATTAATAATTTTTCTTTAAGGGCCGGATAGGTCGTGATACCGTAATAGCCTTGCTACTTTCGCAGTCGTCTACTATGCCATCCACGATGTATTGTATGGCTACGTAGTCAGCAAACTTCGCTCGCCTGCCAAGCTCCCTCATGGTTAGCATGTACTGATAGCAGCTTTCGTCTTTTCTCTTCTTACGTTTTGCCATGATTTCATGCATCTCTTTCGTGTTAAGGGTATCTGGGAACTCCTCCTGTAGCGCCGACTTGAGCTCATCATATGTTCTGAAAGCCTTTTCGGACCTTAGCCACATGTCCGCGGTGCCGCATAGGGATCTTCGTGCCACGATAAGCTTTTGGTGAGCCATCCACGAGAATATCTCAGCATTGTCTTCAATATCGGCCGCCCACTTGGTCGAAGAATAAGTTTTATCTTCACCATTAAATTTCGCTATGCCGAAAACTCCAACTCCGTCCAACATGGCCGTACCACCGCCTGCCGAAGTACTTGGCGTCGTCGCTGCGAACCCACTGCCGCTTCCCGCAATTTCCTTATCGTTTGATGCCATCGTCCAAAATCGTCTTCTTTCGTCTTAGCCGTCTCAGTCTTTTCGTCGTAATTACACGTCTTTCCACTCGTCGTAGTTTGATGTTGAGGTTATGCCGGTTCGTCGTGTGGCGTGCCTCGTGCGTCGTAAATCGTCTTACTTCGTACGCCTTGTAACTTATAACTCGCGCCCTATCCCGGACGAGCCCCCAAAATTGTAGGACTAAGGCATCGAGAAATAAGAAGTCTTCTTTCGAGAAAACAGCAGCTTTTATTTTAAATCAACTTTACACTTTTTCACCAGTTATCAAGCGAGACTCCATCTTCATTGTGCCCATTATGTAATCCTATTTTCTATCCCTTTCATCCATTTCTTCTCACTCACACCTATCACTTTCATTCGTTCATCTACGTTCCATTATACTAAGGAATCCAACGTTCCGTTCCTACATGTATGTTTCGGGATTCTGCTGCTTCCTCTGACAGCCGTCCTATTGGGAGTAGTGCTGAGGAAATCACCTGAGCACCATGTTGCAGAATTTTGTTTTGTTTTCCGTATCTTCCTCCTTTCGCTTAATTCTGCGAATTTCTTTTATGGCCGCCTGTGACCTGCAGCTGTAAATATAACTACCAGTCAAATATAAAGATAAGGATACATTTGTATACTCTTCTAATTTTTTAACTATTTTTAAACATACCTGTAGTCGGTAGAGTTAAGGTGGTCTTGTTATTTAGCCGTTCTTTGTTCATTTTCTCAAATACGTCTTCTTGTGGGCCGCTGTCTATCTAGCCTTGAATTGATGCTTGATCCGCAATAGTTTTTGCTTGGCGCCTTTCTGCTATTCACGACCGTTAGCCAACTTATTCAAGATGTTTTCTTCCGTATTCTCATTTTTTTGTTGAAATGTCTGCTCATTTAGAGCTTTTGATTATTTCATGTCTTTCCTAGTCAGAAACATTCCACCAGGAGGATCTGAAATTAATATAATACGTATGTAGACATCTTCAATATCAAGACATAACTAGGGTTAAAAAACTGTAACAATACAACCGCGCTTTATTTTAATGCATAATGGAATGCTGGGAAATGCTGAAAAGTGCATTAAACGTTTTTATGTTTGAATGAAGAAGTGAAAATTAATAGCTAAAATCCTTCATATTCTTGATGCTATATTTCCTAAAAATACAAATGAAAAAAAAGAAACAAACCTGGTTCTAAAGAATCCATAGCTGCCACTTAACTAAATCGTCCAAGATTGAGATCAGATGTTACTTGCATTGACAAACTACACGAAAACTGTGAGCGAACAGTAAATGTCGAGATTTCTTCGCGAGAAGCCTTGATCACGGAACGTGACAAGTTAACTGTGTCTTTTAAATAATATGAAGACTATTACAAAGAAATCATGGCATTGAACCCCAGGGTTTAGACACCCTGGCAATTAAGTGCAATCAGTGCAAGAAAACTCACCCTCACTGCTGCACCTCGTAAAAGTGGGCCAGGCCCGTTGTACTTTTATCAGGGGACTCCGCTAATAATGTTTTAATCCCTATAGAGCAAATAAAACTCTTAGCAAACGACGGATGGGAAGTGCATATTAAATGCATGCTGGACTCTGGCTCCCAAGTGTCTCTTGTCACTACGAAGGCCATAGAGGTCTTAGGCCGGAATAATATCAACCTCATTGGCGTGATTTAGAGCAAAACAAAGTCAGCTACTGTATTCCCATGTAAGTCCACAGGTGCTGCTGAACGAACCGGCGTCTCAGAACGATCCAATGTTCCAATGATTGACGAATGAACGGGAACTTAAAAAAAAAAGCCTTGTGTAAGCCGTTCAAAGTCCAGGAGAATGTTGACATGTTCCAACAAAATTTTGTATTTGTTTACCTTTACCTCTTCTCAAGAAGCTTCGTTGCTTCTTCGTTACTTTCCATAGTGAGCGGCAAATTTTTAATTAGTTCGTAGGGCTGACCTTGAGGAATGACCGGAGGTAGTATAACTTTTGTATGTTGTCCAAGGCCTTGTCATTTTGGATAAGAGACCGAAACATCTGTGTGAAATGTAGTCAGAATATTTTCCGATGAATACATACATTCATTTTGGCCAAAGTGGCGCTTTAGCAATTTACTTTAATTTTTACCAAAGTGGCGCTTTAGCAATTTTTCCTTTCCAATTAAATGTTTTTTTTCAGTTTCCCTCAAAAGAAGAGGAGTTGATCAAGATAGCTTCAGATTTCAAAGAAATGTGCCAATTTGAGTATTGCACGGGAGCAGTAAAAGGAAAACACGTGGCGACCAAACCACCACCAGGGATTAGATCATACTTTTACAAAATTACAAACTTTCACAGCATTGTATTACTTACTAAACGCTAACTATGAGTTTATATCTATATGTAAGCGTTGAAACAAATGGCAGGGTGTCACATAAAGGAGTAATTAAATATACAGATTTTTATAGTTTACTAACAAGTAATATTTTGTATTTATCACAACCAAATTCCTTAAGAGGAATATCAGAGAAGATGCCATATGTATTCCTAGGAGATGAAGCATTTGCTTTAAGCTCGTCACAGACGGCTAAGATGCTATAATATTTCATCTTACGATATCGTAATATAAAATATTATAGCATCGTAAGGTATCGCACACGGTTAAGATGTATGATGTGGCTACCTGTCTTGTTGGTGCGTAGCGGTGGTAAGAAATGAAGAAAGTCTTGATAGGAAGAAGATAGACTTTTATTGTCCACACTCACAGAAGAGGCACAGAACAGAACAGTACATACACCATGAGAGAAAGAAGGAGAAAGTAAACAAGCACAAGCGATAGTATTTAGAAGCACGGGCGACACGGGTACCGCGCATAACGTATTTCGGGCGACTGGCCGGCTCCTAGCGCAAGAGTGGTGATCGGCGCGGAAGAACAATAGGAACCGGTCTCACGCGGCAGGCGGGCCGCGCGGCCAGCGCGCAACATCAACTCAATGCGGTGAGCAGAGGCGTGGGTACAAAAGCGTGATAAATAAACTAATAATAGATATAACAGATATCGTGTAGATGGGGGACAAATTACATTTAATTTAGACTAATAATATATAATTGTAAACAAATAATAATAACAAATATATGTGAGTAAATATATATAAGTAAGGAAGCCCACAGATGCTATAATATATTGAAACTATACATTCTCTCGAAGGCCGGCCTTGATGCCACTCGTGTTTCGCGACCGATTGCTTCGATACAGGGTGATACAATATGAATAATACGGCTGCATTATTAGATTTATTAGATAGCTCATCAGACGACGATTCCGATTTGGAGTTCGATATGCAAATTGCATTAGCGCACTCCAAAACGCGATCAGTTTGGATTGAAAATCATATCAAATTTAGAAAAAGCCGGGGTGAATTTAATCTTTACGAAGATCTTTCCGATAAAAAATTTGAAATATACTTTAGAAAGTCAAAGGAAACTTTTCTTGAAATACATAATATGATTAAGGCGGATATTCAAAAACAAAACACAAACATGCGGGAAAGCATCTCTTCTGAACAACGACTTGCCGTTTGTTGAAGGTGAGTAATAACAAGACAAATAACTTATTGATCATTTTTTTATTAATTAGATTCGAAAGAAATTAAATAAGTAGGTACTGGCTCTTGCCATACAGTTGAAAATATTTAAACAAGTGTGTACAATCACGTCTAATAATAAGTAAACAATAAGTAATAAAATAACCACGATAATTTTACAATAATTTGTCAACTAAACAGTGCCAATGTAGACTACGATCTTACAAAATATTACATGTTCAAATAAATACTTCCTTAAGAAATTGAACTTGAATTTCTTTACATATCTACATATTAATGCATGCGACTGTACCTACTGATATCTCACTACTCAAAGTTATATTCCTCTAAATAATTGCGAATATTTAAAGATTGTGAAGTATGATGTTCCTCTGAAACGTAAGCGGGATTGGCCTGCACACTATTGGGTGATGTGATGTTTGTTTGGTTCGGTTGTGGGCTGGATTGAGGTGGTGATGTATACTGATCGGAATACTGAGGACTAAATTGAGGTAGTGATATTTGATTGGAAAACTGTGAGCTGGATTGAGGCGGTGATGTTCGTGGATTGGATAATTGTGGACTTGATTGAGGTGGTGGTGTAAGTTGATTAGAGCTCTCATAGTTAGATGATGATGAAGCGGAACGTGATGAACTGGTATATATAGGCAACTGGAATGGTACATCGGCTCTAAAGTTATACACAGTTGCAGTTGGTGTTACGGTCGAATTACTCAATGTAGCCAAATGCTCTTCTTTTGCTTCCATAACAATATTAAATATTTGGCGCTGTACTTTAAGTTGCAGTTGTTCTGGAAGTGTTTGAGTAGTTAACCGCATACTATTAAAAAAGGTTTCTAAAGCGCTAACCGGCTTAGCAGCAGTTGCAGAAGAAAGCAATATTTGTCTCCTTAATGTATCCCTTTCTGTAGATCTCTGTTCTCTTTTTCTTTGTTCCTTTTCCAGCAACGAGACTTGCCTTTTTCTTAGGGGGATTTAAATCCCCGTATGGTTGTTCTACTAAATTATCGTTAGACTCGTCATTTTGAAGAGGTTGGTCTTCGTTGTCTAGGGATTCCTCTTGCCTTGCTACGTTCGAGGACCTTGAGCGGTTTTGCATACTAGGCAACAGAAACGCCATCTGTTCTTCATATTTCCATGATGTCTTCGAAGTAGCTGCTTGACCAGTAACAGTTTTTTTTTAGCAAGTGCTTGACGATAACCATCCCTCAACTTTTTCCAAAGACCACGAGCTTCCTTTACTAAAACAAACAAAAATTGTTACAGATATTGGTCGACTGGTGATTCTTTTCGGAGTATTGCCTTCAGTTATAGAATGGGCGAATCAACTGTCTAAAATATTGTGGAAGAAGTATGTGACGCCTTGTGGAAACATTTGCAGCCAAAAGTTTTGCGTGAACCGAGTAAATATGAATGGGAACAAATTGCCACGGCATTTAAGAAAGATTGTCAGTTTGACCACTGTTGCGGAGCAATCGATGGTAAACATGTTACCATTCAATGTCCACCGAATTCAGGATCAAACTTTTTCAACTATAAAAAAACATACTCTATAGTTTTACTAGCTGTAGCTGATTCACAACGCAAGTTTGTTGTCGTAGATATTGGATCCGTGGGTCGATTCAGTGACAGCGGTATATTAAACGACAGCGAATTTGGAAAGAAACTGAAAAGTGGTAATTTACCGTTGCCCGAAGAAGAACCGGTAATTTACGGGGGAGTAGATTTGCCTTATATCTTTGTCGGAGATGAAGCCTTCCCATTAACGAAACATTTGATGCGGCCATATCCAAAAGATAGATTAAATGAAAGTCGCAAAATATTTAATTATAGACTCTCCAGAGCACGTCGACTTGTTGAGAATGCTTTTGGAATAATGGCTAGTCGATGGAGGGTATACAGAAGACCAATCGAATGTAAAGTTGAATTGGCGGACAAAATCGTGAAGGCTACAGTGGTTTTGCACAATTTTTTTATACAAAACTCAAACATACATTACTTTAATCATGACCGAAATGCAAATTTTATCGCTCAAGAAGAAAATCAGCTTTTACCGCTGAGTCACAGAGGATTTCATCATTCAGACGATAGTTTTATGATTCGGGAGGAATTTTGCCACTATTTTAATACAAATGGCGCTATACCGTGGCAATCGACTCGAATTCAGCGTAGACTGTTCACGACAAGACGATGACTTCACTATACAAAGCAAATTAATCTATTTCAATATCACATTTCTCATAATCACACTGCCAAGGGGCGATTGTTTCTAAAAACTATCAAATCACTCGATTTTTTCGTTTACTTTATTCAAATAATTATTTCAACTCATTAATCAATTTTTCAAAATCATACTTAGATATTAATAATCTACACATGTTTAAGCGTTATTTGTATTTAGTATATCACTAAATTCTTTAAATAAATAATTACCATGATGTAAGTCGCATTCTTTTGTCACCTCTTTCCACGCCGTTTCCTTTAAATCGCTATGCTTGTATTCTTCACAGTCCATTTTCCAGAGACATGGATATTTACGCACACTTTCAATCAATCGCTCCATTGTTGGTGTGCTAGACGTGCTTGCAGACTTATAAACGTAAGGAATAAACAACCTTCTTTAGTGGAAGTCGGCGCTGCAATGATATGGGTCAGTTGGCACTGCCGCACCCCGCGTCCCGCACCTCGAGTCCCGCACCCCGCATCCCGCACCGTCACTGCATATCCCGTGCACAACAATGAAAAAATTGTAATAGGTACCTACTCCTACTGGCTTTCTAAGTATTATTTCAAAAACAAATATTTACCTACCCCTTGAAAATCTCGCATACCTTTCGAAGTCACCTGTATAACATCTATCGGCAGTATCTTACGATATATTTTCATCTTAAGATGATAATATTTTCATAGCGCGATATAGTAAGATATCGCTCGGTATCTTAAGATACCGTACTATGAAAATATATATTATCTTAGTCGTTTGTGATGCTTCATACGAATTGTATGGTGAGCGATATTTTATATTAATATGAAATATTATAGCATCTTAGCCGTCTGTGACGAGCTTTAATGCCAAATTTTATGGTAACATATCGATATTCCAGCAATGTTTGATATGAAGAGAAAGTATTCAATTACAGACTTACCCGAGCACGGCGCACCGTTGAAAAGGCTTTTGGAATTATGGGAAATCGTATTAGAGTCTAGTTAACGACTATAGCAACTGATCTCAAGACAGTTGATGACATTTTTCTGCCATGTTGCCAACTACATAATTTGTTACGTCGCCAAACTGCTTCGTATATTGCATACAACAGTCCAGATACAAATAACATTGTAAATGGAAATGTACACGGAGGTAATTGGCATGATGCAAAATAATCCTTATGACTGATACTGGGGCCCTCATCTTTCTTCATTGAGGTAAAAACTCCTTCAGTTGCCCACCTCGGAATCTGTCAATATATTTTGTTTCCCTGTCGTCGGGTTTCAGTTTTTTTGTGTCCTTCTTGCTTGTAGCTGGCGGGAACTCTATAGGTGGAGCCACGATTTTTCGGAGCTTGGCACCTCTGAGGTGCTGGTTGCTGCCTTGCCCGCCAGGTGAGTTGCTTCGAAGCTTGAGGTGGGGGGCCGTTGGCCTGCCAAAAGGCTTTCTTAAGCTTGAGGTTGGTTGTGCGAAACAAAATATCTGCCTTTCCCCACTGTTACCTTTCAAAAAAGTTGCCAAGGTCTTTTCTTCGAATAGATGCGTAGGTCACGGCGGGATTTGCTGCAGGCCCGCAGATAAAGTGTTCTTTGTGTTAAAAGACCTTCGCCTCATGTTAAGGTTACTTAACTGTTTAGTTATTAAGTGTACAAACAGATGGCGTTAGTCTTGCAAATAATTAAAATCTACATCGCGCAATCATTTTGTTATCGTGAAACTATATGTAGCTGACAATTTAATATCAATATACGATCATTTTCACCTCTATTGCTTCTATTAAAAGCTTTATATTGAGGGATTTTTGGGGCTTATTCATGGTCCTTCGAGTTGCTATTGAGCTTTCCGAAGTTGACTTTGCGCACGTCCGTTTCACGCCGACAAGGAGTGTCATGCTGCCTATGGTGGTCTAAAGTTTTTCAGCTAAGAAGCAGCATTGGTATCCGGAGAGACGAGTACACCTTGGACATTTACGTCGGAGCGGGAAGCGGCGAGAGGGGAGCACACCCTATGATATCCAACTTCGGGCGCCATCTTGGATTACTGTCAAAACGTCATCAACAAGTGTCATAAGCGATTGACAGTTCACTGACGTTTACGGTTGTCAACGTCGAAGCGTCACTTAAACGTCACGTTGACATCTGTCAAATTCTAGTGTTGCCGTATGTGTGCGTGTACTAGTGTGGACAAACTGTGAGTAGAACTTTTTATAAACATTCAAGATTAATTGCATGAAGAAAGAAGATATTGACTTTGAATTTTAGCTAAGTGTTTGCATGGACTTAGAATAATTTAGTGAAAAGTGTTCCGACGGGGAACCTATGCCCGATTGTACAGCGGATCGTGTTGAGTTTTAAACACTTAGAATATTTTTGCTTGGTTTATTTTGGACTTGTAAAAATTTTCAAACTTCATTCATTCGACTTGGAATATTCTTCCGCCAGTTTGCATCAACTATTAAAAAA
The DNA here is from genome assembly GCA_934045075.1 of Yponomeuta sedellus. Classification (NCBI taxonomy): domain Eukaryota; kingdom Metazoa; phylum Arthropoda; class Insecta; order Lepidoptera; family Yponomeutidae; genus Yponomeuta; species Yponomeuta sedellus. Next base: position 7,021,606 of record OW203744.1, read on the forward strand.
ATCCCTAACCTCTTGTAATCTGTATTATTGAAAACATGGCTGATAATTATATGAAATTACAGGATGATCTTTATGTAAAAATTGAAAAAGGTTTAACTAATTTTAAGAAATCTCCTAGAGATCGTATAACAGTTGGTTACATAGAGGCCCGATTAGAGGCATTGGAGCAAGTTTGGTCTTCGTTTGTTTCAAATCATGAAAAAATTGTTTATGAAATTAAGAAAGAAGTATTTTTGCAAACAGACTATAGTAAGAATGAAGTGTACGAAAATTGTGGAGAAGTTTACATATATTACAAGGCTTTGTTAAAAGATAAACTAGCAGACTTAAAGAAAACAACAGTCGGATCAATTGAGAACAAAACAAATCAAAACGTAAAATTACCAAAAATTGAAATTCCAAAATTTTCTGGTAAGTATGCAGAGTGGCCAAGTTTTCGTGATTTATTTACATCTTTAGTTCACAAAGAGAATACTATTGATAACGTCCAAAAGCTTCACTATCTCAAAGGTTGTGTAACAGGTGAAGCGGAGCAGTTAATGCGCCATATCCCATGCACGGCAGACAACTATAAAATCTGTTGGAATTTTCTAGATAATCGTTACAATAATAAAAAATATCAAGCAAATTGTATTCTGAAAAGACTTACTGGTCAAAAGGCTTTGACTTCTGAGTCATCCAGCGCTATTAGGTGCCTACTAGACACAACTAAAGAATGTTTAAATGCATTACAAAATTTAGGTATAGACATTCGGTCCTGGGATGTGATTGTAATATTTTTAATTATTCAAAAGCTCGATTCAGAATCACGCAAATTATGGGAGCAGAAAGTTAGTGAGTCTAATGAGGATTTGCCAAGTCTGAAAACTTTTGAAGAGTTTCTCGAAAACCGGTTTCGATCTTTAGAGTTTCTAGACTCAAAAATTCAAAAACAAGAAAAACCTACCTATACTCACGTCGCCACTACTGTAGTGACATGTATGTTTTGTTCGGAAAGCCACAAACTACCAAATTGTAAGAAGTTTTCTAAGGAAACTATCGACGCACGGCGTAATTTTGTCCAAACTCACAAATTGTGTTTTAATTGCTTGACTCCAAGTCATTCAGTTTATCAGTGTAATCATTCTACAAGATGCCACATTTGCAAAAAAAAGCACCACACTTTACTTCACACCAAATATCCCAAATCAGCTAGTGGAGCAACCCAAGCTGATCAACCTACAGAAAATAATGTTGTCGCAGCAGTAGTCGAAGGCGCAGCAGCAACTCTGCAGGTTTCAGGTGAAAATTCAGATCGTCCAATTGTTACATGTTTCTCAAACACGAGCGATCAAGTGTTGTTAGCGACTGCCTTAGTTAAGGTAAAGTCAAGTAGGAACAACACTTCAGTCGTGTTGAGATCCTTGCTAGACCAAGGATCACAAGCCTCTTTCGTTACAGAAGCGGCTGTTCAGATGTTAGGTCTCAGAAAGGTAACTGAGACTAGTCTAATGTCAGGTTTAGGCGGTGATCAGAGCTCGACTTTGGTATCTAAGTCCTCTGTAGTTTTAAAAATTCAGTCCCGTCTAGACCCCAGCTTTACCATCACGGTCAAGGCTCATGTTTTAGATAAGCTTACGAGCCTTTTGCCAAGCAAAAAGGTGTTTGCAAAGGTAGTACCAGCACTTTCATCCCTCGTACTGGCAGATCCAATGTTTCATACGCCGAACAAAATAGATCTGTTATTGGGTGCCGAAGTGTATAGTCAGATATTGTTAGAAGGTTTATTCAAGGGTCTGCCGGGATCTTTAGTTGCGCAACACACAAGATTCGGTTGGATCCTCTCTGGCAAAATACACGACAAGGCTACAGATATCAATCAGGGTGGAAAGTGCGACAACGTCGTTGTTATGCACGTAGCTCAGTCTAATGAAGACGAGTTACTGAAAAAGTTCTGGGAGTTAGAATCAGACTTGTCTGCTCAATCAAACAAACACTTAACTCAAGAGGAAGAAGAATGTGAGAGGCTCTTTATTCAAACTGTTTCTAGAGATGAATCTGGACGTTTTATAGTGAAACTTCCATTCAAATCAGCCAACCCACGTTGCAAAGTTGGGAAATCAAGAGAAATAGCTCGCAAGCGTTTTCTTATGTTAGAGAGACGGTTGATTAGAAACCCCAAATTTAAAGAAGAGTACACCAAGGTTATTAATGAATACCTCAGTTTGGGCCACATGAAAGAAGTTAGTGCAAAGGAGATAGATAAATCAGATGCTGTTTATCTGCCTCATCACGCAGTAATCCGTAGCGACAAATCTACTTCCAAAGTGCGAGTGGTTTTTGATGCATCGTGCAAGAATTCAAACGGAGTGTCATTAAATGACGACTTGATGGTTGGTCCAGTTCTGCAGCCGGAATTGCGGCATTTAGTCATGCGGTGGCGTGTCTACCCTATATCACTTGTCGCGGACATCGTCAAGATGTACCGACAAGTGAAAGTGGCGGAGGAAGACGCAGATTGTCAACGAATTTTGTGGCGTGAAGATCCAAGTGCTGAGCTGCAGCATTTTCGACTTTTAACAGTCACTTTTGGGACTTCCTCTGCTCCATATTTGGCTGTACGTGCTCTTCAAGAATTGGCTCACCAAGAAGGAAGAGATTTTCCGTTGGCAGCAGTCAGAGTCCTCAATGATTTTTATATGGACGACCTGATGTCTGGCTGTCACTCTGTAGCCGAAGGCGTGCAAATATATGAAGAAATTACACAATTGCTCAAAAGAGGAGGGTTTCCGCTTCAGAAGTTCTCTAGCAACAATCTAGAATTATTACGCCAAATTAAGGTGGAGACAACTGACAATTCTCTACAAAAAATTGAACTAAAAAATGACGAGGTAATGAAGATTTTGGGACTTACGTGGAACAGAGAAGCAGACAAATTTCAATGCACTGTGAAGCTTTCGCTTCTTGAACCACCCATAACAAAAAGGAAAGTCATATCAGATATTGCTCGTCTTTTTGACCCTTTGGGTTGGATAGCACCAGTGGTTACCAAGGCAAAGATTTTTATTCAGAGACTGTGGCTGTCTGGTATCGATTGGGATCATCAAGTCCCTTCTACCTTGGCTCAAGGAGTGGATTGAATTTAGGAACGACTTACAGGCACTTACATCGGTAAATATTCCTCGATGGATCAGAACAAGCTTAGACGATAAGTGCGTTGAGCTGCATGGCTTTTCTGACGCATCCAACGCAGCTTATGCAGCTGTCGTATACATACGTGTTATCGATGCACAGGATGATGTGCATGTAAACTTAATAACCTCCAAAACTCGAGTCGCACCCATTAAGCAGGTTTCTATTCCACGTCTGGAATTATGTGGTGCGGTATTACTAGCCAGGTTGTTGGTCGAGGTCGCTGAAACGCTTGACATACCCAATCAGATTCACGCTTGGACCGATTCGTCAATTGTTTTAGCATGGCTGAGGAGTCATCCGAATCGCTGGAAGACGTTCGTGGCGAATAGGGTATCTGAAATACTCACAAGCATGGAAGGTAATCAGTGGTCACACGTCGCATCCAAGGACAACCCCGCTGACTGTTCCTCAAGAGGGTTGTTGGCAAGCGAGTTTATTAAAAATCGTCTATGGGAGCGAGGTCCGGAATGGTTGCACAGTCGAGTTATAAGTTACGTCAACACGGACAAAAAGGATACACATCTGGAAGAACGAAGACAGAAAGTAATTTGTCACACCACGACAGTTGATGATGAAGACGACCAGATAATATGTAGATTTTCGTCGCTACGAAAACTTACAAGAGTCTTGTCGTATTGCCGTAGAGTCCTAGATTGGAGAAAACCTGTAAGTGAGAAACTTAATTCTAGTAAAAGATTAACCGCAAAGGAGTTGCATGAAACTCTTATGATATGCATCAAAAGATGCCAAGAACAACATTTTGAAGAGGTCAAAAAACTTCAAATAAATGAACAAGTTTCTAAGAAAAGTAAAATTGTCTCATTAAATCCCATTTTAGACAAGTTGGGAATATTACGTGTCGGTGGAAGGATACACAATGCTTCTGTCTCCGATGATATGAAGCATCCTATTATTCTTCCTCATAAATCACACTTCACAACTCTCCTAATACACGATGCTCACGAAAGGACACTTCATGGTGGTCCTCAACTTGTACTCAATTACCTGAGAAGCAAGTACTGGGTAGTAGGAGCTAAGAGCGCTGTAAGACAGTTCGTAAGGAAGTGTGTAATTTGTATCCGCTACTCGACTACGTCCAATCAGCAAATGATGGGTCAATTACCGACTTTTAGAGTTACAGCACATCGACCTTTTCTTAAAAGTGGAGTCGATTACGCAGGTCCGATTAGTATACGTACACACAAAGGTCGTGGACATCACGCCACAAAGGGCTATATCTGCTTGTTTGTGTGTATGGCCACTCGCGCGATTCACTTGGAGGCAGTCAGTGATATGACCTCTGAAACCTTCTTGGCAGCGTTTAAACGCTTTGTTGCTCGAAGAGGCCATGTCGCTGAACTGTGGAGTGATAATGGTACCACTTTCGTGGGAAGCGCGCGAGAACTTAAGAAGTTAGTCGACTTGGAAAAGTCTGATGTTGCTGCAGAAATAGCTGACTGGTTGGCTACAAATGGCACTACGTGGCATTTCATCCCTCCCCGTTCTCCAAATTTTGGAGGATTGTGGGAAGCTGGCATTAAATCAACCAAGCACCATCTGAAGCGAATTCTAAGCGATAGTACCCTCACGTTTGAGGAAATGACAACAGTTTTGTCGCAAATTGAGGCTTGCCTCAATTCTAGGCCCATTTCACAATTGTCCAACAACCCTGAAGATCCTAGCCCATTGACACCAGGTCACTTTTTGGTTGGTGAACCGTTAGTGTTAGTACATGATGCCAATTATGAACATTCGACAATAAGCAGTCTGAAAAGATGGCATTTGACCCAAAAAATTATTCAAGACTTTTGGCGTAGATGTCATCAAGAATATCTGACTCAGCTTCAACATAGGTACAAATGGACCGAACAGATTCCAGAACCTGAAATCGGAAGTGTGGTGTTAGTTAAGGAGGACGACTTACCTCCATCTAAGTGGCTCTTTGGACTTGTTATAGATAAACATCCGGATTTGGACAAACTTACTAGGGTCGTCACTCTTAAATACAAGGGAAACACAATGAAAAGACCATTGTCAAAACTCATCCCTTTACCTATTATAGATTGCTAGATTTGATATAGATACATTAAGTTTTATTTTTACAACGCTTTTTATTTTTACTAATTGTCATTTACTTTTCTCGGTATGTAACAATTGTACGCGGTTTTAACTGGATTTAATGAAATTGTTGCATTTGTTTACAGTTGTCAATCTACGTTCACTTTACACTTGTTGCTTTTTTATTAACAATGTCAAAGATTATATTCTGATTGTTGCGTTTAAATTATAAGATGATTCGATTTTAGGGTTACTATGTACAATTACTCGTTACAGCTTTTATATTTTTTCTTTTGTCTGGACTGCGTCCATGGCGGCCGGAATGTTAAGATTACTTAACTGTTTAGTTATTAAGTGTACAAACAGATGGCGTTAGTCTTGCAAATAATTAAAATCTACATCGCGCAATCATTTTGTTATCGTGAAACTATATGTAGCTGACAATTTAATATCAATATACGATCATTTTCACCTCTATTGCTTCTTTTATTAAAAGCTTTATATTGAGGGATTTTTGGGGCTTATTCACCTCATTTCAATTGTTTCAGCTAGGTGGCCACAAGTAAATTTTCTTGAAAGACAATCCGTGATATAACAATGATCACTTCACGAACGTTACAACTACGTTATGCTTATTAGAAAAATGCATTGTGCGTCAGATGTGTGCTAATCTTGACTTTTTATTATTTTGTTCATGGCTTCTGCTGGTTCCTCGGACAGCTGGCCAATTGGAGCCATGGAATAATTTATTAACTCAGCTCCATGAACCTGTATCTTATGGACGGTCACAGGAATAACGTACCATTCATATAAACTTAAATACATGGATCTTGTTTCATTACAGTACCTACTCTTAAAACTTTTGTACATCAATTTCAAAGCCACTGGATATAGTTCTCAGAAGTACATGAAAGTTATAAATAAGATTTTCATCAAGTCCGGTTATAGATGCAGCTGCCTTATAATTTTTAAACAATCTTCGTGCAGTATTGCCGTCATTGCTTGTCCCGTATCCTGGATTTACTTTGTCTATTATTAAGCCTATTCTTTTAATACTTTTTTAATAATCTTCTTTCGTCCTTCAACTTGATCTTTGTTTACCTTACCCCTTACTTACCATACTTTAATATCAATACTATAGGAAATGTTTAGAAGACATTCCATTGTACGGATGGATGTACCCATGTAATCATGATATTCCAAACTTATACATGCTTTCATTAAGCAATTTTTCGATATTCTTTGCATTCATGTCTTTTCCAATAGCCTGACAAATATAACATCGTTGAGTAGATTTTGTGCCCGAAAGAGCACTGCATACTTTTTCATCGATCATAGAGAGTATTAAGTTATGTTGAACAAATATTTCTGCAGCAGAAGTTATTACTTTAGTAGCGATCAACTGCCCTATTTGGTTTTCCATCTCTTAAACCTCTTCTTTTATTAATTCTGTAGTTTCTTTTTGGTCCACAAATTTTATAATGCGGCAAAATCTGGCTGATGATGTCGAGGGTTTTGCCATATAATTTTTTTTTTCTCGTCGCTTATCAGCCTGATTGGTACTACAGAAAGAATAACATGTATTCGTCAGTATTATCATCATTTTCAAATGATTGTTTGTAAATGCTGTGCCCAGAAGATCCATCACAGCCCCATTTGTAAATTAAGGTGACATTTTAATTGTTTAGATCAGCCAATGAATCCCCTAAAACTTTCTTGCAGATTCTTGTCGATGTATGATCTAACAGAGCTTGGAGATCGATTTCGCCGCTAATATCAGTAACTGTTATCTTAGATACATCTGGATTCGTGTTTATTGCTTTTGTGTACTTCATCACACGATCGATATAAGGGAAAACCCCGTTCGATAGCCTCTTGATGCATACTTTGATACTGAGCAACGGTTAAATCATTACTAATGAAAAATGATAACTCTTCATCGTCAGTGTAAGGGTTTTGATACACATTTTTTTTGATACTGCTTTTTTATATTCTGTGCCACGCTTTCCCAATTCTGCAGAAAATTCTTTCACTATATTTGATGCATCTCGTTTACCAGAAGATCGCAGAATTTTCTGAGCCGCGAAAACAATTTTATCACTCTCGTAGTTTTCGTAAATTTCTTTTACTTTCCTTCTTTTGAATCTATCTGAACTTTCTATAAAGGAATTTTCCGGTCTACCAATAACATTCGCCTCTGATCTGCAAACCGTACGCACGTTTGGTTTTGATAGACTATCAAAAACTACATTTTCTTCAAACCACTGCCCGTAGGTGCCAAAAAACAAATCGGAGCTTCCCCGTTTCAACTCTCAATTCAACCTGACTTTTTCACATTCATTTTTCACAAATTTAATTAAATTAAAGTAAATGTAAAAGTGTCTTGAAAAAGTTTTTAATAGCCGGTATTCGGTCCTTGTTTTGACGTGAGCGCCATATATTGAAAATTTCAATCCGTTGGTTGGCGGATCCCTACAGAAAAATGAAGATATATAAATATAAATAATCGCACAAAATCGCACTTAATGACGGTTATTACTCAAAAGTACTATAAACTCACTATTTAATAAGATATCTCGTAGACCTTGACTAGCCTTGACTGCATAAATATCGTCTGAGAAAGACATCATACCATACATTCTTCACTTACTACGTCGATGTCATTTGGAAATGATAGTATTGACAAAGTAGGCATTCAAACCATTTTTATATTGATATTGATGTAGTTACATACCGGAACTCGAAGTCTTGTTGAACAGAAACTCACTGGTAAAAAATATCTTCTGTTAATGACTTAAAACAAATTACGGATATAACCAAACAATGTTTCTGAATACCACCATCTAGAAATGTAACAACTTTAAGCATCTATTTCTTTTGTTAGGTAGTGTTAAATACGCTCCGATAAACTATATAAAGCACTGGCTCGCATACACACACCTCGTCCAAATCTCGCCGCCATTTAACAACCACAGAGTATCTTACTACTCAATGTTGCCAACTCAACTCTAGGCCGGTCCTTGACAGGTGTGCGCTCGAGACAGTGTACCTACATATACTACATCCCTTCCTTATGTAAATAATTAAAGTCTTTATGGTTTTAAAGAAAAGTAACTTTTATTTTATGTACGTAACATCAAGTCTAACAAAAAGTATTTTTATGTATTCTATTTACTAACTTCTACTGAATAGTTTTTTAGTTTAAAAGGAAACAAAACAATTATGCCTTATGCTAAACAAAATCAATATAAATGTATATTATTTCTTCTAGGTATTCTAATTATTACCTCCTACAGCTTCATTACAATCATCGTTATTTCCTGGATCGTCGCTTGGATGTACTGACTCCCACCTATCCCCTTCTATCCTTTTAGATGCACTTTATGTCTCCGATAAGTTTGTCCCGTCTCATCATTTCTGACAATTGTGTCGCCATCCTGTGATGTTTCAACAGTATGTGTTGTGGGTTTGAAGTTCGAATCTAATTTGTTGCTTTTGTCCATATTCTTTACGTACTGTTAGGCAGCGCAGGCTCCGGGGGTTGAAAATTAAATCACCATGTACACTGTTGCAGTTTATTGATGGCACCGAAACACGTTATAATAATAATATGTGAACAGAATTACTAAAGTTACCAAGACGGACTACATCTTGATACTAAGTAAAGACTACTGATAAAGATTATGCATGACTACTGTGACTGCTGTGACTGTTGTCAAATCGGCGAAGTATCGAGGTCAAATGCGGACGGCGTCATATGGCGAAGAAAGGTGACCTCGTAGAGCACAGGATTCGGGACTCGCAGAATTTCATCACTGGCGATGGGACCACTGTTTTTAGGAAACAGGAACAGTCGATGTAGATTGGCCCATGCTGCGGCCGGGGACCGTGTGACTCAGAAAGTCATATGACGGCTCGGCAACCACGAAGTGATGAGGTGTTTCGGTTTCCACGGCGCAGGCTCCACACGTGGGGAGAAGACTCACTGTCAACCTCGGAACTGCAGTACATGGCGGCTGGTGTGGGCTCAAGCGCATGGGGCTGAGACTTACCGTCGACCAAACGGGCTTCACTCGGGGGGGGGGTGAGAGCTGAACCTCGGAGCTGAGCGGCCGAGTTCTTGATACAAGCTAAGCGAATTAGCTCAGTACCTATATCGCACTTCTGACACCAGTTGTTAGAGGGGGAGGATGGCGCTCCACAAGGTCCTTTGAAATTAAACCACTGGAATTCACTTAACTGATGTTTATTGTGAATCTCAAAACACAGCACGTACAGTTAGTCCAGAAATTTGGTAAAAAGGTCACTTCACGTAATTAAAGGTAATCCGATAGGTCTGTGAGTTAGGGCTCGACTACTCGCGGCATGCACCTACTGCAGTTTTTATATTAGACACTGCGCGGCGACTTTACTTATGTGCGCAAAATTGGGAAAATGAGGCAATGAACCTAACAGTACACATTTTTCCCCCGGATTAAAATGCTGTTTATTAAAATTCCTCTTTCTGTCCGCATATTCATTACCATACTTACTGTTTTTGCTGAGTATCCCTATCTCTAACTTCTGAATCCTTCAGTCTCGAGACAGTGTACCTACATACACTACAGGTAGAATTATAAAATACGTGTTTATTAATAAACCTTTACGCGTTTTGGTTTTGATTCCTGCCCTCTGTTGGGGATTGTTCAAACTAATTTACTAAATCAAGTTGTATGGAACTGTTCTAACGCGACTGTTTCTTGTCCAGTGTTGTCAGCTGTTTGCTTTACTTAGTAGCTAGACATGTTACAAAATGTTGCTAGATTGCCAGTTTTGTGTACCCTAATACGTTGCTAAGGATTTATTTATTAAAATACAGAGCACAATCTTACACGAGAATAGAAATATACATCCACAAACGTTTCGTCCAAAGTAATAAAATAATAAAAAAAATTACATAAGCACAAAAATTATATAATATATTGCACGCAAAAACACAAACTAAAATTAACTTAAAAACCTATTTAGAGGCTAAAAATTTCACCCATGCCGGGATTCGAACCCGGAACCTCTGGCTATCCGTATCCGTAAAATTAACTGTCGAGCAAACCGCCCCGAGACATACCCGAGCCAAAGGTTCCCATAACGCTTGCAGCGTTACCCCGCTGCACAGCGAGGGAGATCCTCTGCATCAAGTATGCCCCGGAGCGACAGTCCATGCCGCGGTTCAAGGCAAAAAGGCAAAAAGAAGTAACTACACATTAATGTGCTATATTTCAGACATTTGTGTCTAGCAGCCGCCTCCGCAGCAGCTCCAGCAGAAATGGCCATTGAGCTTACATGAGACGGTGCAAATGTACTGACACATGTGGCATCCCAGAGCAGGGACCGACCTCTCTCCCACGGAATCATAGTGAGACCGTCCGGACGTTTCCCATCACTACGATACAACCCTGGTGGTTCGAGAATCGCAGGAATGTCAGCCGTAATAAGAGCCCTCCGGACGATGTCGTTGATGGAATGATGCCGTGAGATCCTACCCGCACTCCGAACGCAATGAAGACCGTGGCGTCCCAGCAAATTCACTTCTGCACCACAAATACAGCGATGTGGTTGACATATCTCACAGCCCAAACGAAGTGCCACGGCCACGCGCAAAGAGTTATTGTCCAAAAGAGTTCCCAGATGCGGCGATGGTAACGCGTGGAGCTACAGCCCAAAGTCCGGCTGCGAAACTGCCCTCAAACGTGGCAGCTCGACACCTGAACTCCGTTCAAGCAAAGCGTCCAAAGAAACTCGACATATCTCCTCGTTCCAAGCACGCTGCCGATCAGGCTGCTCCGGAACATCAATACCAGGACAACGAGCCTGCCACAAACTCCAAGCCTCCTCAGCAAAAGGTATGAGAAACCCGTCACCCTTAACATTTAAAATACGAGTGACAAGGTCCCACACCCCACGCGATGAGGCCAAGAAAGCCGGCAGCTCCGTATCCTGCGGACGACGCATGCCCAGCCCGCCATGCCTAATAGGCCTGAGACCACTGGGAAGCAGACATTTCGACATTGATCACACTTTCTAGTAACTCCTTGAGCGTATTATCGTATAACTGTGACTCCTCCTTATACAACCACACCGGAGCAGTATGTAGAGTATATGTACGTAGAGTATGCGTCAGTCGAGGAATGGACAAACAACTGCGCAATATAGTGAGTTCAACATGAGCCGATAGTTGTACAAGATGCGGTTTTGCCTTAGCTAATATATTAATTTTTTCAAAAATCACACCTGGCACGCCTTCCGGAAAAATAGGCGCACCCAAAAGAACGAAACTAGGCTTATCTAACTGCTTTATTCCTGGTACCATGGATTCAACCCGCGAAAAAACATCATTACTGAGCTGTTTTGCGTGTTGAGACGAAGCCCTAAGGTACCAAAGGCATGACCCAGTTTCCTTAAATCATCCATCACCACATCAGGACTACCCCCCATTGTACCATCATCAAGATACCATACATTCAGAGGTGACCGCAAAGAAGACACTACATCCTGAATAGCCAAACTAAAAAGGAGGGGACCCAAAGGGTCACCTTGTTGCGCACCCACCTGAGACCTCCAGGTTATCACGAAAAAATAAATTACTCGGTCTCGAATAACACTGGTGTAGAAACGGGTAGAGTGGGGGAACGATATCCCTAATCTTGGTCAAAACAACGTCGCTACGAACGTCGTCGTCTATACGTTGCTAGAAGTAGCTAAATGTTAAAGGCAGGTCAGTATAAAATTAAAAATTCTGATAATAGAAATTGTTGTTCAGGCTATAATAGTCCACTGCTGGACATAGCCCTCCATTAATAAGATATGTAGGCGAGAAGATGATATGAGACAGTGCGATTGACATACGTGACAATAAAAAACTATACTATATATGCCTGTACGTATGGTAGTTAGCCAGTGTCGGCTAGGTCTACCTCACGATGGGCTGAGAGAGCGGAATGGGAGGTGAAGTGAATGGACTTACTTGGTGATGGTGGATGATGGCTCGCTTTAGCTGTTGGGCAGATGATGAGCGGTGATGGATGAGCTGATGCGTCCAGCGCACGGAGAACACTCCTGCACTGTTCACTTATAGTCTAATATTGTCCTTTGAGCTGATAAAGTTCACCAAATGTCTATCACTTCACGAGAATTCGAGCACTTATCACGCGCGTATGTCACCGTGCGAATGTGTGTGCAGATGGCTGGATAAATTAGTAGCGAGCGAGCGGCACGAGCGACGGCACCGGAACGACAGACTAATGAATGAATGACTACAGATTCATGATTACGTCGCGCGATCGATTCTCGCGCGAACATCCTGGGGGGCCGGCCCAAATCCTCCATCTTCAATGGCTAGTGGGAGCCTGGCAATCTTGAGGACCGGTCGTCTCTGTGCTGGTATCCAGGTCCACTACTCTTACAACGCCATCCTTTCCAGGTAGGAGGCGAGTGATTCTTCCTCTCTTCCAGTGCAGAGAGGCGGTGAGGTTCATTGAACTCTTGGATTTCAGTGTCGTAGGATATAGGAGAACGGCGGATACTTTGCAAATACTGCTCGTAGGTTTCGGACGTAGAAGGCATGGGCGGAAGCTGAGGGGACTGCGAGTTGTTATCGGCAGCGGGTGGACTATTACCGCTTGCATTACTTCGATTTAGAATCGGATCTGTGACATTGACATTGACGGGGAATCTGGATAGGGCGTCGGCGTTAGAATTTAGTTTGCCTTGTTTATAAATGATCTCGTAGTCGTACTCCTCTAATTTGAGATGCCAGCGAATTAGCTTCGAACTGGGGTCTTTGACATTGAATAGCCAAACTAAGGGCCGATGGTCAGTTACGATTTTGAATTTGTGACCATAGAGGTATGGACGGAAAGTTTTGACGCCGAATAGGATGGCCAAAAGTTCTTTTTCAATAGTGGAATAGTTGCCTTCGGCCTTGTTTAGTGTTCGTGATGCGTAGGCGATTGGCTTGTCCTTGCCAACGTCACCTTGGGATAGAATGGCCCCGACAGCATAATTGGAAGCATCCGTGGTAAGTATGAAAGGTTTTTCGAAGTCGGGGTACTGGAGCAATGGGGCTGAAGTTAGTTTAGATTTTAGAATAGATAAGGCGTTCTTTTGTTCTTGCTCCCAGTGAAATTCAGCGTCCTTTTTAAGGAGTGACGTCAGAGGTTTTGTGATTTTGCTGAAATTTTCAATAAATCTACGGTAATAGCCCACTAGGCCTAGGAATGACTTAATGTCCTTGGGATTCTTAGGAGTTGGAAAATCGGTGACTGCCTTGATTTTGTCAGGATTCGGAGAAACACCCTTGTCCGTTTGTAGCGGCGTGTGCGATCGCTACGTTATCGTATATATTGCAGAAAGAATTCAAGAAATTTGGATATCTTCAATTAAGCGCTGTGTGTATCATTCAAAAGTTTATTCGTAAGAGAAAAAAATACATATGTCGAGGATAGGGGTGGTGGGGACATCTAGATTTGCCTAACCAATCACGTCGATTATCACGACATCGCGGCTTCATCTGATTGGCTATCGATCACGTCACAGTGCTCCGATGTGTCTGCATATTATTGGCTGATAGATCTATCTACCATAGACAGAGCTTGTAGTGGTGTGACATGGGTCCCGAACATGCCCCCGGCCTTGAAAGCACTAGCTTTCGACATCTCTTGGCACCTCAGCTTGACCTGCTGCGTCTGCTGAATCTTGCTCGAGGAGTGGGCAGATCTTCGTGTAGGCTCGCCTTACAATGCCTGACTCCGTGCGTATGTCTGCCACCCTCGAGACGCCGTCGGTTCCAGGGATGGATTTTAACACTCGACCTAGTTGCCATTTAAGTGGGGGGAGGCTGCTATCCTTAATAACTACCAGCGTATTGGGCAGAAGCTCAGCGGTGCTACTGCGCCATTTCGTCCTCACTTGTAGCTCTGAGACGTACTCATTGGCCCAGCGGGACCAAAAGTGCTGCCGGATTTGTTCAAGTCTCTGATAGCGCGAGAGGCGATGCGTTGGCGTTTCGGCAACGTCGGCGCAGGCGGGCGCGGTGAGCGGTCGACCAACCAGAAAGTGCGCTGGACTTAGCGGAAGAAAGTCTTGAGGATCTGCGGATAGAGGGGTCAGTGGACGGGAATTCAGGACTGCTTCTACTTGTGTGAGTACCGTGCTGAATTCCTCGAACGTAAGATGCGCGTTTCCCACTACTCGGCGTAAGTGGTACTTACATGACTTGACCCCCGCCTCCCAAAGGCCACCAAAATGAGGAGAATAAGGGGGGATAAAATGAAATTTTATTTGTTGGCTAGATGCGTAATCAATTATTTCTTTGCTGCAATTAGTTAAAAACTTGTCAAAATCGTTTTTGAGACCAACAAAATTACGACCATTGTCGGAAAATATTTCTAATGGCTTGCCGCGACGAGCAATAAAGCGCTTTAAAGCAAGCAGGTATGCTTCAGTGGAAAGGTCACTAACAAGCTCTAGATGAATAGCCCGCGTGACAAAACAAACGAACAGGCAAATGTAGGCCTTTATAGTTCTTGCGCCCCTACCTCTACGGTTCAAAATAAGCACAGGCCCCGCATAGTCTACCCCACTGCGTATGAAGGGATATGTTTGAGTAATACGTTCTTTGGGTAAATTTCCCATCAAAGGTGACATGGTTTCACCTTTTATGCGCTTACAAGTAGTACATTGATGAACCACCTTTCTAGCTAAATCCCGGCCACCTATAGGCCACCATGACTCGCGAAGGTGAAATAGTAACGCCTGCGGGCCGGCGTGCAGCAACTGTTTATGTTCGTAACGAAACAACAATAATGAAATATAATGCTTGCTTTAGATTAAAATCGGATGTTTTTTGTTAAAATTGAAATCTGGGTAATTTTGAATGCGGCCGCCTACTCGCAGAATCCCATTCTGATCCGTAAATAAATTCAGTCTGGACAAGCTGTGTTTTGATTTTAATACATGCCCTTTAGCGATCAACTTTACCTCATCTGAAAAAGACTCAAACTGAGATAGCCTTACTAACAGTATCTCTGCCTCCTCCAATTCGCTCACGCTTAGGCTGCCCGTACGCATAATGTTTTTGTTGCGCGCATTATAAATAAATCTTAACATAAATGCGACGGCGCGTCTCATTCGGTTATATTGCGAAAATCGAGTGAATGGAAAAAAGGATGGGTCAGGTGTGTTGTTGTCAGCAGCGAGTGATACAACTGCAACGCATGTTTTCAACTCGGGTAACGGTTCTGAGGCGTTATCTAACTGTGTACCATAGGCAGGTACTTCATCGGATTTGAAATTTATGTCATGCATAAATTCCGGTCCCTCCCACCGTAAAGTGGAAGAGGAGAGGTCCCGCAAGTTAAAACCGCGTGACACCAGGTCAGCTGGGTTAGCCCTGCCGCTGACATGACGCCATGGACGGTCCTGTGTTAGTTCATGAATTTGTGCGGTTCTGTTTTGGACGAATGTTTTTAATAAATTAGGCGCCATACGTAGCCAGCCTAAAACAATCGTAGAATCGGTCCAAAACATCACGTGACTGAAATCACAGCGTAAAGAGTGACGAACCTTATCAAATAGCCGAGCTCCTAACAGTGCTCCGCATAGCTCGAGCCTAGGCACGCTGACCGGTTTTAAAGGTGCGACCTTGCCCTTCGAACATAATAGACGTACTGATACCGTTATGTTGTTTTTATTAACTGCGCGAATATAGACGCACGCTCCGTACGCGGTTTGGGATGCGTCAGTGAAAATATGCATCTCTAAATAAGTGGGGTTAGTACCTATAACATGCCGGGGTATTCTTATGGTTTCAAGTAAAGGCAGGGAAGCGACAAACTGGTTCCATATTCGTGTGACGTCACCAGTGGGTAGCGCGTCATCCCAACCCAACTTAAGCAACCACAGTTTTTGCAATAAAACCTTTACTAGCATTATCGCGGGACTAAGCAGGCCTAGCGGGTCAAATATTTGCGACACACTTGACAGTATAGACCGCTTCGTAACAGGTTTTTTATCATCTTCATAGTGCGTATTGAAATGGAATTCATCTGATAGATAATAACAACCTAAACCTAAAGTTTTAGTGTTAGTATTTTCGTTCAAAGTAAAGTCCTTCGAGTCTTCAGGCGACTGTACATTGTCGACGGGAAAAAAGTTGTAGGTCCACTTACGTAATGGAAAACATCCTAATTTTAATGTACCAGCAACTTTGGTACATAAGTCTAGCAACTCGGTTTTATCGTCGGACCCTGTTATCATGTCGTCGACGTAAAAATCGCTACTGATCACTCTTTGAACCTCGGGATCCGTGCTTTCAGTGCCTAATTGTTTCAGGCACCTCACACTTAGAAATGGCGCGGACGCGGTTCCGTAGGTCACCGTATTTAGTTTGAAAATACTCAGTGGTTGGGAGGACTCGTCACGCCAGAGAATAAGTTGTAGGTCGCGCTGATCTTCGGCGATCAGACACTGCCTATACATCTTCTCTACGTCTGCGCAGGCCACGAAACGGTATTGCCTAAAGCGGAGCAGAATGTCAATTAGGTCACCCTGTATAGGCGGACCCACAAGCTGCAAGTCGTTAAGCGAGTTACCAGTACTTGACGCCGCGCTGGCGTCAAACACAACAGGAAGTTTGGTTGTGGTACTATGCTCACGAAAGACCCCGTGATGCGGCATAAAGTAATGCGGATCTCCATACGACTCCACGCGTGACATGTGACCCAAGAGCTCGTACTCGTGAATGATGCTTTTGAATGTCGCTCATTTCAGTGGAATTATGGACGAGTGATAAAAACGTGTCTCTAAATTCTAGCCAGTGCTCAAATGAACCGTCAAACGTAGGCATAGAAACGTAGACTGATTATTACTAGCTTGTTTGGAGCTGTCAGAAACCCTTCCACTGCTTAGAACCAGCTCAGCCTTGGACATGACGTCATAATAGCAATTCTCAAACTGATCTCGCTGATCCAACTGAGTGGAAAGATCTGAATCACGAACATTCTCCTCTAGCGTAAATTGAAGGTCGTTAAATTCTTTCAGTAAATTGTGAGCTCCTGCGTATGCGTAATTTTAAGTCAATTCTACTCTGTGCTGACAAAATCTCCTCATTGGCAATATTATTAACATAGCTAGAGAAGCGAGTAAGTCTGCCCTTTACGATGCCGCGTTTACGAACAAGTTCACGGATCATTTGATCATCTAGACCTTCACAAGGGGACTTGGACCTACTCTCGGAGGTACTAGCGGTAGGATGTAAAGACATATTGGTGGCCAGTGAAAGAGGGAGGTACTCACGGTTGAAACGGCACGAAGGTAGACAGCAGGTGCTAGCAACGACACCTTAGCAGCTCGACGGCTGTGCAAACCAGGTATCTCACTCGCAATTTATGACTGAAACCAGTTTGAAGACACGGTATCACACAAGAGAAATGGAGAAGGTCGGGATAGGATGGATGGCTGGCCGTACCGAATTGTACGTTTTGCTCGAGTGGCGTCCACGTCGACGTCCAAAGTCCAGCCTCCACGTGTCCTGTGCCTCACTCCAGTAGGATTGCGATACCGTCCAGTATTAACGATGGAGATGCGTGCAGGGATCTCCACATACGAAGGTTCTTGAATCCTTGTCTCGTGGTCGTTTCCAATCGTCGCTAGCGTCTTCAAAGATCAGATTTTTTATCCGGCCGATGGTCCAGCATGTAGCGGCGTGTGCGATCGCTACGTTATCGTATATATTGCAGAAAGAATTCAAGAAATTTGGATATCTTCAATTAAGCGATGTGTGTATCATTCAAAAGTTTATTCGTAACAGAAAAAAATACATATGTGGAGGATAGGGGGTGATGGGGACATCTAGATTTGCCTAACCAATCACGTCGATTATCACGACATCGCGGCTTCATCTGATTGGCTATCGATCACGTCACAGTGCTCCGATGTGTCTGCATATTATTGGCTGATAGATCTATCTACCATAGACAGAGCTTGTAGTGGTGTGACATGGGTCCCGAACACCGTTATTATGTGGCCGAGATAGGCGACTTCTCGGCGTAAGAACTCACACTTGTCAGGCTGCAACTTGAGATTCGCTTCTCGGAATTTTGAGAATACGAGTTCCAGCTTCTGCATGTGTGAGTCGAGATCGTGAGAGTAGACGATGCAGTCGTCAAGATATATGAAACAGTGAAGACCTTGAAGGCCAGCCATAGGACGGTGTTCATAAGTCTTTGGAATGTAGCAGGGGCGTTTTTAAGCCCAAAAGGCATTCTAGAGAATTCGTAGTGTCCAGCGGCACTATTGTTAGTAGAATCGGTAAACCCTGTTTTAGAGGCATCGAGAGGGTCCATAAGGACTTCATGAAAACCACTGGCTAGGTCCAGTGTCGTGAAATATTTTGAATGACCTAATTGGTCGAGAATATCAGAGATAAGGGGCAAAGGATAGACGTCAGAGACGGTGACGTCATTTAACTTTCTATAGTCTATGATTAAGCGCCATTTCTTTTTGCCCGAAGCGTCCATTTTTTTTGGCACGACCCATACGGGCGCACTCCAAGGGGAGTTGGAAGGACGAATTATTTTTTGGTCTAGAAGCGATTTAATTTGCCGTTCAACTTCGTCCTTATGACACTCTGGAAATCTGTATGACTTGACGTGAATGGGTTGTGAGTCACCTGTATTAATGGTGTGTTTTGTAACATTCGTGTAGGTTAATTGTTCGCCTTCCAAGTAAAAGATGTCAGTGTATTTAGAACAGCAGTCGATTGAGCGTTTTTCTTCTTCGCTATTAAGATGGGAGGTGCGAATGTTGTCAAGGACGCTATTGTGTCGATTGGAGTCGCTAGAGGACACGGAGTATATGTTTTCTTGGGAGTTAGAAGTCGAACTCGGTATGTGACACGTCTGTGTCAAGGTGACTTTGTAGTCTGTGACTTTTATTTCGGAATTGGTGGTATTAAGGACTGATATATTTATTTTTCCATTGGGCTTGATAGAGACGAGGCTATTTGCTACAAAGATGCCTTCGGAAATTGAATGGTCTAGCACTAAGGCTTCTTTGGTGTTGTGGAACTCGGAACTGTCATTCGTTATTGAACATTCTATGACGGCTTCAGAACGAGCTGGAATTATGTAGGTAGGCTGATTGAATTCTATAGGGATGAGATTACCCTGTATGTGTAGACAGTGGTTTGAGTAGCGGACATCGGCATTTTGGCGCGATAAGAAATCGTTACCTAATATCCCGTCATAGTTCAAGTTCACATTTTCGCTGATGGCGTGGAACTCATGGTCGAACGATATTGAACCTGTGTCTGTTTGAAAGTCGAATTGGATTTGGAATACGCCAAGGCTTTCGCAGTATGAATCATTGTCGCTTAGGCCCTTAAGCTTTATGGTGTCGTTCGAGAGTGATGGCTTCTGTGTGAAATTAGTAAGCTTAGCTATACTGACACTTGCACCAGTATCGATGAGAAAGCACAACACGTTATCTGAGTAGTTTGTTTTGAGACAAACGTGTGGCAGAGACACCTTTTTATAGGTTGTATTAATCTCATGAATTGATATGGAATTAGACTTAGAATTGGGCTTAGGCTTGGAATTTTCTTTCGGTTTAGAAGTCTTTTTGGATTCAGAGATTTGTTTGGGTTTTTGGCTCAAAGAAACAGAGGCTCCCGAGGGAGGATTTTGAGGACTTGATTTGGAAGCAGAGTTCATTTTGACGTTACTGGGCTTAGTGGCCGAAATAGAAGGTAACGATGAGTTTTCAACCCTTGAAATAGAAGGACTCGCTGTGTCATTGGGGTGTTGTTTATTCTGACGACCTATCTGTCGTTTAGATTTAGAAATAGGAGTCGGCAAGTTAAACCTGACTCGCTTAGGCTTTCTCGCCTTGGATACAGAGGGATTTAGAATTTGGGACTCGGGCGATTTCGCCGATTCAGAGGGAGTCGATAGGGTGCCTGCATAATTACTGGGTACTCGTCGACACGAATGCGATACCCCGTTGCTTAGTTTAAATTACAGTTATCTTCGTCAGCCTCTTCGCCGGAGGTCGATAGTGGAGGTGACTCGACTGTAACGTTATGCTGGAATTGATAAGGGTTGTTGTTCGAATTTCTCCGGGCGTTATTGAATTGACGTTTTTTGCATTGACTTATGTCGTGGCCCTCGTTTTTGCAGTATCTGCAAACTGCTGGGTTGGAGGGCCCTTGAGACCTATCTGAATAATCTCGCTGAGGGCGAGGATTTGGTTTATATGGAACTAGGGCGCGAGAGTCACGCCTGAAACATTCAGACTCTAAGTGGCCTGGCTTGTTGCAGCGTCTGCAGAATTTTTGTTTAGGGGCCTCGGTCGGCCTTGATGTTGACTTATTTAAGAGATTTAGAATCTTTTCTTCCTCCACGGCCACTATCACGGCATCGTTGAGCGTTTTCGGCACTCGGCAACGCACGATGTTACTTAAGCGTGAATTGAGACCTAGACAAAATGTGTACAGGGCTAAATCTTCTGTCATAGCAAGACGTCCTGGCAGCTCCTTTTTAAGGGAGTTAGCATTATGAATTTCAGCCTGTAAATCTGTGAGGGACGTTTCGATTCGGAGAGCAAATTGCGCTACGGTTTCATTCAGCATTTGCTTACATGATTGAAGGTCAAGCAGGAGATGGTTGTAATGTTTCCTCTGACCAAAGTTTTGTTGTAAAACAGCCTTGAGTTCATCGAAACTGCTGAATTCACGGTTTGAGCAAGCGATTTGGGCCTTGCCCTCGAGTTTAGATATTATAAATTTTAGGAGTAAGTCTGTCTGGCTTCGCTATGACAGATCTAGGGCATTTTGACAATTTGTAAGGAATGCTGTTAATGTTTCCCTGTCTCCTTTGTACGGGGAAATGAAGCTACAGAGGACTTGTATGGGATACGGCTCTGTTAATAAAATTTGAGTCGATTGTTCGGACTTGGCCATTTTGTTTGAGAAATACCTATTAGATAATAACACGAACGAGCGGCGGCACGCTTAGAATTGGAAATAGTAAATAAGGTAGGTATGTACTCGAGTTGGTAAAATAGTCAATGTAAGGAAATAGAATGGATATAGAAAGGACTCGTGACAATAACGGTTAATTAAATGTTAGACTCACAGGATCACGGCGAGCTGGAGAGTGGTAGACATTGCGGTTTGAAGTTTCTTGTTGCAGGACGACGACGACGACGGAGGCGACGGTGATGGACACGGAGACTCGGCGACCGCGACGACCATAGGTAAGTACCAGGTAAGTAGGTAGGTACTTATACGGGCAGCAGCAGCGGGCCCGTCTTGGAAGCAGGACACGGAGAGTTACGGATGGCGCAACGATTCGGAGACCACGATGAGCGGCAGCACGGCGGCGGCAGTGACTTTGAGGACGGCAGGCTGTATCGACAGGCTCCAGGGTTGAAGGCTTACTGTCGCAATTACAGGGCACAAAAGTTCACAGGATAAAGTTCACAGTGTAAGGATTTCGCATCATGCAGAGTTTGACACAGTTTTTCACATAGTTTCACTGCGGTCCGGTTTTTCGCGTTTTCACGTTTTTACGTTTTTCGCGTCTGAGATGCTGGGAAATGCGATTTCCACCAGCAGATCCCACTTCTGACACCACTGTTACGGGGCGGGTCAGGAGAGTCTTTTTAAAAAAGATATTTTTTTTAAAACACTTTTATTACGAAATTGAAAATAAACGAAATTGAATAATAGAAATGGAACAGTAGAGATGACCGTCTTTCACGAGCCCGGATATTGAATTGCAAAATGATACGACTGTGTGACTGGTCTTGCGTCATGCCATGGGAAAAAGGCTCCACGTGTCGAATGCACCTACTGACGCGTCAGCACTTTCCCACGCATACAGTCTCTATGGGAAGGTGATTATAACAGTAAGTTTACAACTCAGTGATTTTAAAACATATCGGTCACCTTCCAAACCCTCTATCACTCTAAAAGGACTCTTAAATTTTGGATCAAATTTGGTTTGATCAAAACAAAACAAAATCAAAACAAAATCTCACATGAAAAGATGGAGATAAACAGATATAAAATAGAAATGCAAATTTTGAAATTGAGGTAAATTAAGTTGCAATCTTCTAAAAAACATTAAAAAGTAGGGTTTGTAATAATTAGATGTAAGAATAAATGCTGCATTAATAATATTATTTTTATTTAATTTGAGAAATGTGTATTTATGAGGGCTGTCCTTACTATAAAATTTTGATTAAGATCAAGCCCTATAGATTGTGTTATAGGCTCATCTTCCACACTTTCCATTATAGGTTCCTCATCCAATACTCCATCATTTCTAGAAATTGCAATGTTATGTAAAACGGCACATGCCACAATAACAGGTGGAATATTGTCAATTTTAAGGCCCATCCCATTTCGCAGACAGGGAAATCTTCTTTTTAGTACACAAAAAAGCCTTTCCACTGGGTTCCTAGTACTTATTTGGGAACGATTATAAGCTTCTTCGGCAGATGTCTGTGGGTTTAGCAATGGAGTCAGCAAATAGGGCCGATAAGGATATCCACTATCTCCAAGAATGATCATATTCCCAAAATCTCCACGCTCCAATTGGGCACACAATGGGGAATCATTAAAAATAGTACGGTCATCTACAGAACCAGGCCATCTAGCAATTATGTTTCTGATGCGTAATTGTGCGTCACACACCATTTGCACATTCAAGGAAAAGTACCCTTTTCTGTTGCGGTACAATTCAGATTGGGCTCCTCCTGAAAATAAAACAAAAACTTTAACATAACAATCCTTTCCTGGGGTCATATTTTTTAACTTTAGCATGTTTGTCAGAGCACAACAAACTTTTGCCTGGAATTTATTTGATACGAGTTGTCAATTCCAGTCTAGTATCAAACTAGGGAAACCCGATCCTATGGTAACCAAGCAAGGACACCAACAAAAGAGAAATACACCCAGAATGAAGCCATTCCTTATAATATACAGCAACCTCTGCTTTGGTAGCCGACCTGTATTGGCACTAGTCCAAAGAGGCAGTATCATCAATTCATCACATCTTTGGTAAAATAACGGTTTGATAGTACCTAAGATAAGAATAAAATAGTACAAGTAGGTTACGAATCTATTTATTATGGGTAGACATAGACTGTACATACCTGGAGAATTAATTTTTATATGTGTGCAGTCCACCGCCCCCACTACTCTAGGAAAATTTGCTATGGAGTAAAACTCATTTGCAACATCAGCAAATTCCTGCGCCGTTGGCATGTTTATGTACAGCGACTTCATAGCAGCTATTTTGCTGTGACTTTGTGCACAATTCGGTGCACAGTTGGCTGTTCAACGCAAAATATATCGCCTATTACGCGTTGATAACATCCTGTCGCGTAAAACCGTAGTGTTATAAGTATTTGGTCTACTGGTTGAATGGCTTTATTTCGTCTTGTTAGGGGTTTGATGCTGTTGCCAAACACAGAATCCAGATACAAAACAGTTTCCTTTGATACACGGAACCGCGCACGAAACTCCATATCATCGTACGTGTCGAAAGCGTTTAATTTTAATTCGTTTCGTCGACTCACAGTTCGACTCACAGCGTAACCGGTGGCCCGCCTCTTACGGTTACAACCTTACAACTTGCTTTAATTCTAAATCAGAAACTAATTGACGTATCGAAGTAATTCTTTCACTAGTATTTTTTATTTTTGACAGAGAACGTGGAGTGCTAATAATCAAAATTAGTTAACATTCTTGAGCAGAGTTGTTCCACTAATCCCCATTGAAAATCCCCATTGGCGTATCTTAGTATTGGCAATGGGGATTGTAGACAAAAAGTTAAAATAAATCCCCATCGGTATAAAGAACAACACATTATTATGAATCAAAAAGTGTTTTTTTTCTAATACTAATAGGTACCTACATTACACAATCATGATTTTACAGTAGTTTATAAAATCACAGATGTTTAGATGTTCTCGTAACCTAAATAGAACATGAGTTTTACACTAAGTAAATCACAGATTATAATTATCTACGTATTACGTACACAATCCAGCCTACAACATCTAAAACAGTGTCCCAGGCAGTGCCTGTGGTCCGAGTGTCATCCGAGTGGTCCCTTCACACATCTAGTGTGAGTGAAGATGCCACTCATTAGGTAGATGCAAATGCCAATTACAATACAATCACATTTTCACTATCATTAATAAAGTCACAGATTTTATATTTTCTAAATAAACGAGAAGCGCTCGTGGCCTAGTGTAACCGAGTGATTGGAATCAATCACAAAAGTTAAGCGACAACAGGCGCGGTCAGGTGCTGGATGGGTGACTATCCCGTGACTGCCGCTAGTGGCATTTTTCCGAGCGCTTCCGTGCTTCGAAAGGCACGTTAAGCCGTTGGTGCCGGCTGTCATGTAATGGCATTATGGCAGAGATCCAAGTCCAGCAGTGGGGACATGCAAAGGGTTGATATCAAATAAAATCACAGTTTTGCAATCATTGATCAAAACACTGATTTTTACAATTTCGTATTATCTAATAAAATCAATTTGTAACCAAATTTTTTATGCGAAATTCTAAAAAAATAATTCTTAAGTTCGATCATCTTAACTTTTATTATTAAATTTGTTTAGATAATAAGAAAATGTAAAAATCTGTGATTTGATTGTAAAACTGCGATTTTATGTTGGTAATAAGAACTCTTAAAAAGTTATTTTTTTGTTAATGACTGTCAAAATATTGAGGTAATTAGAATCGGTGATTTACTTAATAAATATAAAATTTATGTTCTATTTAGGTTAGGAGAATTGTAATAGGTAATTAGAATCGGTGATTTACTTAATAAATATAAAACTTATGTTCTATTTAGGTTAGGAGAATATCTAAGCAAATGTGATTTTATAAATTATTGTAAATCTGTATAATGTAGGTATTAGTATTAGAAAATTAATACTTTGTGATTCGTACCTTATTTGTTGTTCTTTATATTTGGTTTTATACGAATGGGGATTTATGAACTTTCTGTTCACAAATCCCCATTGGCGTGTCTTAGTATTGGCAATGGGGATTAGTGAACAAAAAGTTCACAAATCCCCATCAATGGGGATTTTCAATGGGGATTAGGGGAATAACCCCTTGAGCATGACAGAACGTTACTTGGTGAAATTCTCAACTCAGAAACCTGCCCTTATGATACTTTTCTTTATAGTCTCTGTATTCACACGCAATGACCGCGAAGCGCGAGCACAGTACAGTCGACAGCATATCATCCCATGCACTCTACACCGTTGCATTACGGGCGACTTTGCGCGACTTTAGCTACGCGACTTTGTCTACGCGAGCCAGACAAACGTTCATCGGAATTTACCTAAACTTGAGGTGCGGGATTTTTCGAAATTGTCGATTACATGAATTGCATTGGATATCGGCGGACGGACGGCTGCAGCTCTTTTCGCGCTCGGTGCACGGCATAATAATGAGAGTGTATCAAGCAATGAGAACCTCCTTATTTTTTAAGTCGGTTAAAAAGGAGGCAGCGCGTCTTATTTAGCGCTCAATTTACCTTTTACAATTAAAAAAAACTCAAGAAATACCAATATCGTAGTCCAGTAGGTACCTTTTTTGTGTTCAGTCGTCAACAGGACCCTATTTCATAACAATCATAACAATACCATTATTAGTATATTATGACAATTCGATATTGCGTAGCCATTTATTAAGTTAACCTTCCTTCTAGTTAATCGACTACGCAATGTATACCGAATTGTCATACATAATACACTGTGATTAACTGCTAAAATAAAAAGCATGATTTGGGTTTCGTAAACGTCAATAAATCACTTGATTTATAAGTAATTGTAAGTATTTTTATGCAACTCTCGGGAAACTAAAAGTTGACCTACTGTCGACTGTACTTGTTGTGTATAGGAATAATAAGAGAAACGCGCCCTCAAGTTAAGATATATTTAGCGACTGCCCCGCCGGCGGCGCTCTGTATTGGTCTACCCACATATTACTATTCTACACCTTCACCCTTAATTACTACATTATAATTAACAATGTCTGCCAACAGCTTTAAAGCAGCTATTTGGTTTTGTTGGCACAGTAATAATTTAAGCCCTGCTTGTTACACACACAAATTTAAACTTCTATAAGTATACATTACACTTAAATTTATTTGTATACTATTCTATTCCCTTCACGCTTAAGATCTAATTTTAACTTTTTTTTAAATATATTTAATTACATACTAGCATAACTGCAGAACTAATACTAAAATTATTCATCAAAGCCGTATCTGACTGGGGGCCTGCGTTCTCTGAGTGGATAACGACGGTCTGAGCTCTCTCCTGATAATGACCTAGCGAGAGGAGAAATAACAACCGGAGAGCTCCTGGCTGGCAACGCATGCCCCGCGCCAGCCGCGCCCGCCGGCACCTCCGCCGTGCCATCCCACTGGTATGGGTAGTAAACGAATGGTGAAACTTGACGTGAATGGCGTGATGACCCTTCCTCAAATCGCTGTCTTATCTGATCGATATGCCTATGGATATTAGATCCTACTACTGAGGAAATAGCATAGTCTGTACTTCCTAATTTGTTTGTGATGTTTCCTTCTATCCAGGGTTGTCCTACAGAGTAATTTCGAAACCAGACCTTATCTCCTACCTGAAACCCCCTAACTGCCCCCCTTTTGTCGTGGCATTGCCGCTCCTGTCTGGCGTGCACGCGCGTGTCATGTGAAGGGCGCATGCAATCCAGGCGCGTGCGCAGTGCCCGGCCCTGCAGCAGCTGTGCTGGGCTCACTCCCGTCGTGCAGTGTTCAGTGTTTCTATACATCAATAAAAACCTACAAAGTGCCGCTTCAGTATCTAACCCTTGAGCGAAAGCTTTCTTAATGGCTCTTTTGCAAATTTTTACTGCGTTTTCCGCCGCGCCGTTTGAGGCGGGGTGGTATGGAGCTGAAAAACTCTGATCGATACCTTTATCTTTTAAGAATGACCGGAACTGCTCACTTGTAAAAGGTGGTCCATTGTCCGATACTATTTGTTTTGGCAACCCAAATCTAGGAAATATTTCACGAAGTTTCCCAATTACACTACTAGCCTTAGTTGAATTCATCTTAATTAGTTCGATCCATTTCGAACAAGCATCTACAAGTACCAGGTAAGTCGCACCTGCAATCGGTCCCATGAAGTCTAGGTGCAGTCGAGTCCATGGACGGTCGGGCCAAGGCCAGGCGCGGGGCACGTGCGCGGGCGGCGCGTCCGCTGCGGCGGCACACACGGTGCACGCGCGACACGTCGCCTCCACAGCCTCGTCAATGCCCGGCCACCACACTACGGGCTATCTGTTTATTCTTTACAATACCCATATGCGAGTCGTGTAACTCCTTAAGAACCTTTTCGCGGCACGCTGCTGGTATAATGAGTCTATGACCCCACATCAGACATCCTAGTTCAATGTACAATTCCGATTTCCTAGTTAAATAAGGCTTCAACTCTTTTATCTCCACTTCCCATGGCCACCCCTCTGTAATATAGTTAATGACTTTACAAAGTAATAGGTCTTTACTAGTCTCTTTTTTTATAGTCGCATGATCTAAGAGCAATGCTTGAGATGCAAAGTGTAAATAAGTTTGTTCTGGACACTCGATACATTCATTATCACGTCTAGTTTCTTTGTGTGACGCAATCATTCGCGATAAGGCATCGCTGTGTTGTCGTTGGTATTTACGTATTCTATATTAAAGTTATAGGCAGCTAATATAAGTGCCCATCTCTGTAACCGGCTCGCTGTCATAGAGCGAGGCCCCATTAGAGCGTTGCGCTGCGTTGCGTCGCGTCGTCGTAACGGAACAGCGGATTGTATGCCACACCTGCGTTGCGACGACGCACGATGTCGCAGCGCAAGAGCGTCGCAGCAACACTGGCTGCGTCTCAGTTCAGCCTTCGCAATGGACAAATACAAACGTGTTCTTTTGTTGCTTTTATTACGCCACCGCCGAAATAAACGTAGAAACCATAGAAGATTCTGGATATCTCCTTTGATAGCGTTAAGAAATAGTGATGGTCAGTTTTTTATGCAGGAATATAGAGAGTTGTTGTTAGATGAAAAGAAGTTTTTCAATTTTTTTAGGATGAGTGAGGACAGCTTTAATAAGTTGGTTAAGATCTTAGAACCACATTTAAAGAAGCAGTATACCAAATTCAGGAACCCTTTAGAACCAATTGAAATGATTGGTATTACATTGAGGTAAGAAATTTCAAATATAATAATAATGTTCATCAGTTATTCGTTTATTATCTTTAAAATAAGTTTAATTTAAGCATTATTACTAGACAACAAAGCAAAGTTATATTCTTCTTCTTGACTATCATCAGTAAAATTATTAACTGTAGTGTTGGCTGAGAAGGGATCGTCGAATTCATCTGTTCGATACCCCGATGGTGACGGTGACTGGGTATGTTGTGTAGTGTGATATCCATACTGTTGTCCAGTTTGATACCCGCGTGACTGCAATGGTGTTGCTTGATACTGTTGCCTAGTTTGATATCCGCGTGACTGCAGTGGTGTTAATTGAGTCTGTTCCCCTAACCGCATTTCGGTAATGATATTTATAACTTTGCTTTGGAATGTCAAAATCTGTAATTCCGTAAAGCCTTCCAAAGGCAAAATTCCTTTGAAAAATGATAAGTGGCGGTTTTCTTTCTCAAGCAACGCTTCTAATGCTTGCGCCTCGAAATCATCTATTGCTTGGTTTGATCTCTTGCGGCTTGCAGGCACGTAGCGAGAAGGTCCTGGGGGTAACGAGGACATTTCTTTTGCATGAGATGAAGAAGATGATGTTGTGTTTTTGTCTCGTTCCGTTTCTTCAGGCACGTTTTCAAGGCTACTGTCAGTTTTATTTTGGGCAATTTTCAACGAAAATTGTAACTGATTGTAATAATGATATTTTATAAATGGTTTTGCCCCTGATCCAGACGAACTGTTTTCTTTTAATTTTTTTAAATATCGAAAAAAGTTGTCCTTCACGCTTCTCCATTTTTTCACAACCTCGTTACCTGCAAAGAAAAAAAAGAATATTAATTTATGTTTGCAGATCTAAATGAGCCACCCTATTTATTTTTTTTGTTTCTATTTCAGGTACTTGGGCCGTGGAAATTCGATAAACGACTTGCATTTCAAATTTAAACGTGGAAGATCAACAATTTCTAGAACTATTTCGTCAGTTTGTCAAGCTGTGTGGAAATATCTTCGACTACAGTACATAGAAGAGATTACAGTAGAAAAACTACAAAATATTGCATTAGATTTTGATCTAAAAGCCAACTTTCCTCATTGCTTCGGGGCAATTGATGGGAAACATATACGTTTGATAAAACCGTACAAAAGTGGCTCTCTGTTTTATAATTACAAAAATTATTTTTCAATTGTTTTGCTGGCGGTTGTTGACTCAAATTATAAGTTTGTTTTTGTCGACGTGGGAGCATATGGAAAGGAAAGTGATTCTACTATTTTTAGAAATTCGACGCTTTACAAGATTTTAATGAGAAATGAATTACCATTGCCTGTTTCTCAACCACTTAGAAATGATCATAATAACGAGCCACCAATCCCATACGTACTCGTCGGTGATGAAGCTTTTGGTTTAAGTAAGCATGTTATGCGCCCATACGGCGGACAAAATCTCAACGTGAAACAAAGGATTTATAATTATCGGCTTAGCAGAGCTCGTAGATACGTGGAATGTGCATTTGGGATCATGGCAAATAAATGGCGCATTTTACATAGGCCAATTGATACAGCATATGATTTAACTATTAATATCGTGAAAGCATGTTGTGTTTTACACAATTTTGTTACACAACATGATGGTTTACGACAGCAAGACAAAATGGCAATAAGTACGTTTCCACAATTGAGACCCCACGTCAATGAAGAATCATTAGCCGTAAATTTTATCAGAGATCAATTTGCTAATTACTTCATGAGTCCGGAAGGGGCTTTACCATGGTAGTTGAAAAATATATAAATTAACTTATAAAAGTTGTAAAATAACTTATTACTCATAATAAATAACAACTCACCAATCTTGTTTTTTTTTTGGTTCTCAAATTCCTCGTAGTCTTGAAAAATTGTTTTACATATAGCTGCCCATTCATTCGCTTTACGAAACTTATCACTATAATGTTCGTAAGATTTATCCCATATAATGGGTCTTTCTTCAACCAAGGATATTAGAAAGTCAATATCAATCTCCTTCTCACTCATGATGTTAAAAAATGTTCGTTCGTTACGCTCGTCTAGCTTCCTCCTCTAGCAATGGATCATAGAACACTGTCCGTCGGCCGCAGCGCAGAGGTGCCGCGTCGACGCAGCGCATCACCCTCCCGCCCGCTTCGTCTCTTGTCCGTCGATCCGTTAAAACATCGCGTGCGACGACGCAACGGTATAATGGAGCATGTCATAAAAAATATATGGAAAACGACGCAGCGTCGTTGCTGCGACGACGCAACGCAGCGCATCGCACTAATGGGGCCTCGCCCATATTTGGAATACCACGGCTGGGGCCAAATATACTTAACAGCGGTTTATGATCCGTCTTCAAATTGAACTGACGCCCGTATAAATATTGGTGAAACTTTTTGACCGCAAAAACTATGGCCAATGCCTCCTTATGGATTTGGCTGTAGCGTTTCTCCGCGTCGTTGAGTGCCCGCGAAGCGTACGCAACCGGGCGCTCTCCGCGCGCGCCGCGCTGCGCCAGCACAGCGCCCAGTCCGTGCGCGCTCGCGTCCACCGTCAGCACTAATGGCTTCGATAACTCGTAATGTTCTAGCACCTCCGCATTTGTTAACATTTCTTTAACCTTTTTAAAAGTTTCTCTCTGTTCTCTCTGCCAAACCCAGCACTTGTCTTTCTTTAGTAGTTCATAAAGGGGGGCTAAATGACAACTTAAATTCGGTAAGAACCGACCATAGAAATTAATCATACCTAGAAAGGATCTTAATTCTGAAGTATCCTTGGGTTCGACCATGTCCAGAATTGGCTTCACCTTTTCAGGATCCGTGCTTATACCGCTCCGATCTATTGTATAACCTAAATACCTAACTTTATCCGCAAAAAATACACATTTTTCTTTCTTCAATTTGAAGCCTTTTTCTTTCAGTCTATCTAGAACCCTTTTCAGTGCTGTTACATGATCATTTAGTGTTTTTCCTGCTACGAGGATGTCGTCCATGAAAATCACGACGTCTTTAATATCTCGACATAAGTTTATCATTATTCGCTGGAAAATACCTGGGCTTGACGCCAGCCCATAGACTAGTCTGTTGTACCTAAACAACCCTCGGTGTGTATTCACCACAGTGTACTTATTCGATTTGTCTAAAATAATTTGGTTGTATGCGTGTTACAGGTCCAATTTTGTATAGAGTATACTCCTCTACATCCTCTATTTTAGGAAGAGGATATTTATCGACCGATAAGACAGGAGCGTACCGCCCCAGACCGCCGTCATATAATTCTTTATATCTGGAATGTATAGATTGGATTTCTTTCTTCCGGTCGAAATTGTTCAAATTCACATTAAAAATTTGCACCCTCGGAATTTCCATATTTAATTCTGCAAGCCACTGCCTGCCCAAAAGTGTTGTGGTACCATTTTCTATTATGTATAGATCTATTTTTTTTTATATCTTTATGATACACTTCTACTTCAATGAACCCTACAGGTTTAGATTTGGTACCATCATAAAATGTCAGCGTCAAATTAAATTTTTTTATAGGTAAATGCCCAAATGATTCATTGTATTTCTGTAAATTAATGCAAGAAAGTGCTGACCCAGTATCAATTTCCATTTCTAATAAAACCTTGTCGACTAAAACATGAGTGCTAACCGGTCTATAACCTCCAAGTGACATCTGCATCACGTCCTCTTCTTCCCCCTCAAAGTCGATTGTGGTAGATGGCTCTGGTTCGTGTTGCCACGACGCGTCCTGGAAATGCGCGCGCGCCAGTCCGCCGCTGCCGCCGCCGCCCTCGTGGGCGGCCGCGCGCCGTACGCAACCGTCCTGGTAGCCGGCCCGGCCACCGCGCGCCCGCCCGCGCCCGCGCCCGCGGCTGAACACCGCCGCGCTGCTGCCGCTACGTCCTCCATCACTGCGTCGCTCGGCGCCATTTTCCCGCGCCTTTCCTGGGCACATTCTACGCAAATGCCCCTCCCTTCGGCATAGGCTGCATTCAAACGCACGGTAACGGCACTCCCTCCATTTGTGTCGTGAATCCCCGCACGCCGTGCACATCGCTGTTCTTAAAAGGTTCATGGAGGCCGCTAAATCATCTCGATTCGTTCCGCCATGATGGCACTGTCGATGGTCGTTTGCCGCGAAATGCGCACACGTGACTGAGCGCCCGCGCTCTTTAACGTCGACTCCGCCATGTTTACTGTCGACGAATAATGCGTCGCATTCCGCAGATTCCATGTTTACGGCAATGGAAACTGCCTTTTGAAACCCTAAATCACCTTCGCCGAACAGTATTTGTCTGATTCCGTCGCTAAATACCGCACACACAAATTGATCCCGCATATTTACGTCCAGACTATTCCCAAATGCGCAGTTTTGTGATAATTTTTTTAGCTCTGTAACGAACTGCATCACTGTCTGCCCTTCACCTTGCACGCACTTCCTGAACTTAAACCGTTCAGCCAAAATTTATTTTTTTGATCTTAGATATTCGTTCATTTTCTTAACGACTTCACTGTAGTTCATATCAGCAATTTTATTCGGGCTGCATAGGTTAACCATTAGTTCGTACGCTTTCTCGCCTATACTTGACACTAGCGTGGGTAACTTTAATTTGTCCTCGACGT
This sequence comes from Yponomeuta sedellus, assembly GCA_934045075.1. NCBI lineage: Eukaryota > Metazoa > Arthropoda > Insecta > Lepidoptera > Yponomeutidae > Yponomeuta > Yponomeuta sedellus. The sequence continues at coordinate 7,054,755 of OW203744.1, forward strand.
TATTTGCCACGAAATACATGTCCAACCGCTCACAATACAGCTGCCAATTTCCACAGTCCACGTCGAATTCACTGATTTTGCCCAGTTTAGCCATATTTGCACAGTTTTTTCTACGTAAAGTAAGTACAATACTTTAGTAATAATTAAAACACAGCCTCGTTCGCCACTGTTGTGTATAGGAATAATAAGAGAAACGCGCCCTCAAGTTAAGACGTATATTTTGCGACTGCCCCGCCGGCGGCGCTCTGTATTGGTCTACCCACATATTACTATTCTACAGTACTGACTACAGTTACCGAAAGACTTTTCTCTGCGGTGGAGAAATAGGTACACGCTCCGCTAGTAAAAAGTCCGCCGCGGATTTACCGCGAACTCAACGCACACGATGTGCTGACCAACGTGACCTTGGTCGGATTGGTGTAAAAATATCACGTGTGGAAAACGGTGAAATAGGTAGGTACGTATTTTATCGATTGCTTTGATATTATGTTTGATTTGATAAAAGTCGGACTAACAAGATTACGTCCGACACTTTCGTACACCTGTTTACCCCGTTTGAAGCTGAATAGTGAATTTCGACAAACGGTGAAATAAGTGTTTCATAAATTTTGACTAAGATCATTTGTGCCCATTTTCATTTAGATTGGACAAAAAAAAACACAAAATAAACATTGAAGGCTTTGATCGGATTCCAGGCAAAGCAGTGAAAAACACAACTTTCGCACTATCAACCTACTGAAACCAATTATAGCAAATGAGTTATGGGTTAAAACGTACATTAAATTATAAGCTAAAACCAAAGAAAATTTCCGTTTGGGGAACGAAATACCTATTTCGGAGATGTTGTAACGCCATCTTGCGCTACTAATGTGAACTTTTACAAGAGCTTGCTTGTTAAGCTTACGAGCAGTTTCTATGATTATCGTTAAAATGGTCAATAAAGGCTTCAAGAATACCTCTAGCGTCATCTAGTAGACTTACTCATAACTAAATTCCGAGCTACGCTTTTTGTATAGGCTATAACAGTCTTATACCTTCTTCGTCTATGCCCACACCGCCTCCTTACCTCATTAATAAAATAAATTTTCAACCTCCTTTTTTAGTATCCGTATTCTCTTTATATAGGTATTTTAATTGTCAACTTGTACAAAACCTGCCAATGCCACCTTTTTATAGTTTTAATTTTCTGTATATATAATCACCAAATTACCTTTTCGGACACATTTGCTTCACTATTTGTCTATTTATTTATTAAATCTTGTATTTAAACTCTCTAACCTAAACTTAAAACACCCTTTTTAACTTATACTTTAGTGCGTACTAAAAGCACACTTACACCTTGTCCTACTGGACATTTGCTAACCATTTTTTTTACATCCATACATTGAATCAGGTGCGGCGACAACACGTTAAATAGGCCTAGGTCATTGAATGTATTTATCAATCGCTTTACGCGTTACGGTGTCTACCCCACCATAGCTCTTGAGAGCAAAACTACGACGGAATCTACTCCGTCGGGTATTATGTACCCAATATTATAAATATTTTTCACCCGGCGTCAATGAGGTAGGATCTGTGAGACCCAGTGCATTTTGGATCGAGTATAACTTTATGGCTAGCGAATGCACGTTGCCATGTTTCTCAGTAGCTGTTGAAAACACCCCTCACCTTCCTCTGGACATCGCTGCTCAGTCGACCGGCGTTCGCGCAATGAGAAGCACGTGCGTGAAAGACAAAAGGGTATTTCAGACCATTCCTTACAGTCCGTGTAACAATTTTGTGCCATTCTTTTTTGAGTGTTTTGGTTAATATTTCTCTGTTTTAGGGTCTGTTGTAAAATATGGATCGCGAAAGTGACCGTATACGTGCTTTACTCATGGAAAAATCGGATGAAGAGGAAAATGTGGATTCTGAGCTCAGTGACAATAAAGGCAAGAGAAATGCGTAAAAGAATCAAAGAATTTGCTGGAGAAACCACAGAAAAGCCTCCTGCAAAAATTTTAGGGGTGCAAAAAAGGTGCCAGGTTTGCCCGAACAAAAAAGACCGAAAGACCACTTACATGTGTAAGTCATGTGAAAAGTATATTTGTCTTGAACATTCAGTTTTCTACTGCCAAGAATGTAGTCGTAAGGAGTAAAATTTATTAATGTATAAGCCTGTTCTAATTAGTGTCGTGCCAAGAAATAAGTGATCTCTTATTATATTGTTTAAAACAGTTAAATATATAAGACTAAAGTTTATTTTTGTTGATTGTTCTAAAACGTGTTTTGTTAGATTGGCCATTTTTTGAAACATGGAAATTAATAAAAATGTTGTGTTCCTAAAGCTAAAATGTTGGTTTTATTAATCTTACACGCTTACTAGATAACTACGGTATTATAAAACCATAATCTATTTAAAAAAATCAAGTATACATAAAATATATCACTTTCAATATCAGGGTCTCACAGACCCTCTTCAATTTGGGATTAAGCGATCTTACTAAATTGCACAAACCTTCGTCTTCTACAATGGACAGTGGCTGGTAATCTTTTACTATGAGTCCAACGACAGCTTCATCGATACGCTCGACAGCTTCTGGCCTTAAATCAGCAGTTTTTTTTGATGCACATAGTCCTAATCGTCTTTTCCTCTTCGCTATATGTGGTGCGTCTGCGTTAGAGCTTTCGTGAGTACTGCTGGGATTTGGTGGTTGAAGTTGGCTACCCGACGTCCCCTGATTTTGAGTCTCTGATCGAGCCTGATTGCCGTCGCCCACGGGCGTAGAAGCACTTGCTGTGTTTGTTATGTTGGGTTGACCGGCACGTTGGTCTTCTTCCAACGGATATGGTATGGGGTGCATACGTTTGAGGTGCTCCTTAAAGTTCGATGTGTTTCCATGATTGACATAAGAGTTTTTGCAAATTTTGCAAGTAACTTCTTTTTTATCTGTTGTTATGTCAAAAAAAGTCCATACTATTGATTTTTTACTGTCGGTCGAGGCATCGTAAATAAAAAATATAGTAACCGAAAAAGTATTAGTGGTATGACACACGCGCATAGACAGTTAAAAAAATCTAGCAAAGCTACCACCAAAAATCCAGTCCCGAGAACCCAAGCAAAAAGTTCAATTACTGTCTTCTTCACATCACGTAAACCAATCCGAAAGTCCGTTGCAAAAAAAATATTAAATTAAAAATTACTTTTGAAGGTCTAAACTATTGAAGGTGTGTTAGTTTAGTAGTGAATTAATAAAGAAAAGAAAGTTACACACACGACCTTGAACCAAACAATAACAATCACACCTGAGTTGAACAAGTAACGTGACCTACAAACTTTGACCTCGACCTGCGGTCCTGCGAGAACTTAAAGATGGCGCCTTTCGCGCGTAAATGGGTGCCATTTTTCCCCCAGTAAGAAACATTCATAATACAATTTGACATTAGTTGTTATTGGTTTTATTCGATTATCAGGATTAGTGATAACTAATATTGAAGTCGAATACGAACGTTAGTAAGTGAAAGATTAGTCGACTTGAAATTTAATTCATAATCGCGCATCGCTAGTAAGAAATATTAGTTGGCCAAAATTGTGTGAGACATTATCGCACTACACCCATCTCAAAAAGATGGAATCTAACTAACATATTTTACTTTGCGTCATTTTTGAAGTTCGTGTTGTTTTTGATTTGAGTTAAGTTGACATAGTTATTAAGAGATCCAGGGCACCTTATTTTACCTAATTTTATAAATAACAAATTTTCTTACTAAAGACTAAGCTTAGTAAATATAGAGTTTTTATAAAACGTGTCATACCTGAGACAAGTCGGATAGAGTTTTTCATGCACATTTTTTTTGTTTTACGCTTTCGAAAATGTTTTGTTCAAATTTCCATTTTCTCAAAAAGATTATTTTATAATTTGTACGGCCTTACTGTTTTGTTTTGGCGCTGTTTACTTGGCCTTAATGTTTTGTAGTGGCGTGTTTTTTTCCACGCGTACAGTAAAGAATATTCTCTCTCTTTTATTATACTCTAAGCAATATATGTTAAAATTGGAAAGAATTTTTTTCTATGTAAGATAATGGTTTTTTAAAGACTGTGGCTTATTGACTGTGCATATTTTATAAAAATTAACATAAAATGTTGGTTATGTTAAACTATAATATTATTATTTTAGTGTTGATTGGTCATTATTTTATGTAGGACATTGATTTTCTGAATATTATTACCTAAGCATTGCTAGAGCATCATCATCATCATCTTCAGTCCGTCGATATCCACTATTGGACAAAGGCCTCTTCATGCAAGCGCCAGACATTTTGCGCTGTTCTTCTCCAGGTCTGACAGATATTAACACTTTTTTTTCAAATATTTAAAAAAAAATGACCTGTTATGTTTTTCATCAAAGAGACTTTTTGCTTATAAATAACAAAACACATTGTTTATATTTTTTTGGAAATTGCATTTAAACTAAATATTTTTATAAACAATGTTACACTGAGACTAATCTAAAGCTGAATAGTCCGTAACAACGTTTAATAAAGTCGGTATGAAGGCAAAAAACCGACCAAACGTAAAACGAATAAAAACGCCTTCCTACGTAGAAGATGTATACTACTTGCAGCGTAAGGCGAATTCAACAAGCACCGATACTATGAATACGGCTCTAAGACCACATTTTCGGTCTTACTATTGTACAGATTAGCTTTCATGAAATAGCGATAAACTTGGTAAGTCAAGCCGACATCGACGTACTGACGACGATATTCGAGACTACTGTAAGATGATTTGAACAGCATGTAAGGTTACCAGGGACTACTCGTGAAACTTTTATACAGCAATGTCCGACGTATCTTACGTTGAAATCAACTTTATTTAAAGGCGTTTCACATCTTACGATACTATGGCTTTATTTATACTATAAGCGTTTTCTGTCATATTTGCCAATGTAAATGCCGTCTGTAATTTGTTTTTTAACATACTTTACGGTGGTATATACCGTATCACCCTGTCCACTAAAGCGTTCTTTACCTTCTCGGAAGTTGTTTTAGGGCTTTCCATATGTTTCTATTGAACGTTCAGTAAGGTATATTATGCCTTCTTTACGTTTAAGAACGTTTTACGCAGACCGGAGAATAAGCCTTCTGAAAGCTAGTAACGCAGTTCCATGAAGGCTTAATTAGCTTGCTGTACTACGATAAAGTTCATATGGTCTTTGGGCTGCTAGAGCAGCGCCATCTCTTGGAGACAACACTCATAAGTTAAATATTTCCATATTTATTATAATATGAATACCCTGCGGTCTTTTCAAAATTGCGAAAACTTAAAGCATAAACAGTAATAAGTGAAAACTTAGTTTGACTCCTCAGTTGGGTCCTTGAATTTATATTTTTTTTTTGTTGGAAGTGATGCGTGAATCTAAAGTTAACATAGTGAGTGCAGTGATCACAACAATTATTTATTAAGCTCGTAATAAATAATAAAACGTAATAAATTATTGTTCTGATCGCTGCACTCACTATATTACATTCAGCTTCACGCATCACTTCTAACAAAAAAAAAAAAAAATTCAAGGGTTCAATTACGAAATTGTGATCGTAATTTTGAAAAAAACCGCTGGGTTTTCGTAAATAAGCAAATATTTAACTTACGTGCTTTGTTACCAAGAAACTGCGACACCTTAGCGGCCCAACATCCTTAACATGATCTTCATGATAGTACAGTAGCTAATCATGCCTTCACCGAAAAGCTTTACCTTATAAAGCTGTCTCCAGTCTGCTATTCTGCAAAAAATTAATCAATAAAATGAAAAGATAAACTTATCACCAATTATGTAACTTAGTTAATACTAAATAACAGATTTAGCCCAAAAGCTTATTTAGATCTTTTGTAAAACTGTGGTACCTATTGAAATAAAACAATAATTTTTCAATCAAGTGTTTTTATTTTATTAAAAAATGAACTTAAAAATTACATGAAGGCACATTTTATACAGGTGTATGTAATAGTAGAGATAGTGGTAGTAGAGAATTGACCCTATATTGCCTTTACAAATGTTAACCAATTCTGATATTCTAGATTTTTTTCAAATTATTCCCAATTCACAACTTTAGAGTTAATTTAAAAGAAATTCATTGCATATTTATTTGTTTTTTGTTACCAGTACTTAGACAACATGTCAATACTTGGAAGTTTTTAAAATAATATGCCACGTTTTTTTCAATAACCCTGTATAAATAATATTTAAAATTAGTATTGACACATTAGTTTAACTTTGTCGTCTACTTAGATGATAGCTGTTGCAAATGAGATATAAAGCAATTTTTATGGACTATAAATAAAGAATTATGATCATAAGAAATCGTCATTTTGTAACAAGTCACTAAAGATGAGATGAAAAGTAAATCAACGTCTCAATTGACCCGCCAAATAAATAAAAAATTGAACGAAATCCCGATGGACTGTGTGAATGAATCAGATCCTCAATATTCAATACAATTTTCCTATTCCAACGTAAATTTAGCTTGTTAAACCGTACCAAAGTTCGAAACTTTTGAACAAGGATACTTAAAAATATTCGCAGAACACTGATTAACCTACATAATTAATGAGTTTAAGTGTGGCATAATCCACCACCATGCAAAATGGAACCACCTCATGCAAACAATTATTATTTTTAATAAATGGATGTAATCAAAATAAATCCTACAAGAGATTTTATTACGCATAGGTACAGTTAACGGCTCATTAGCCTGAACCAAAATGTTACATTTCCTCAATTTATACTAAATTCTATGCATTGCACTTTAAGTTGAAAATCGGTTGAGAAAATTTGTCATTTTTGGGTAGGTGGCCGTAATTTGGCATTGATTGTACTATCAAGGTGCATAATTGCGTACATACCTACATTAACTTCAACTTTGAATAAAACACACATTTATTTAGTAAAATTTTCTTAATATAATATATTAAGGAAAGCATCTAAAGAAGAGAATTGCTTAAAGAAGTCAGTTTCTCCACATTTATAAGAATAGTGTGCACAAGATCTCCTATCTCACATACGAAATTATGTGAGATAGGAGATCTTTAAAAGTAGGAAACCGTGTATTACACGAGCTACAGGTTAGCATCTTTCTTTTAAACCAAGATCAACTAGGAGTGTTATAACTGATTGAGAAATACGACGATCGTATCGTGTTTCAATGTTATAAAACCCCTTTTGAATAAAAATCCAAATATCATGAGCTAATACAGGGTACTCAGCCGCAGTGGCGTGGAATATTTTAAAAGCTGTATCAACAGCAGCGACAAGGCTTGGTAGTTCATAACGAGTATCTTCCACGATAACATATAATTTTTCGATGGAAGTGAGGGGCTCACCAATGTACACGACAATGGGTTGAAATGTCAACTTCCATGCTCTCAACGTTTCTCTATGTTCTGATAAACGTGCCTCTAAATTCTCACTAGCAGGAACACGCAAAATGAAGTTGTCTCGTATGACAGCCTTGGTTGTCTTTTTGACGCCCTTTCCTTTCAGAGGTGTGATATTCATCAGTAAAGGAAGCAGCAACAGAGAAACGTTAATTTTTTTATCCAAATTGTCTGAAACAAAACAGAGAAAACAATTAAGTGCTGTCAAAATTATTAGTCGCTTTTGAATACTATGGTCTTTTGTCTTTGTTTAACGAAAATGTTTGAAACTTACCATCAATAGAACTGATTAACTCTGTAAGTGCCAAATTTAGAAATTGATCTTTGGTCGAAGATAGCAATGCTTTCGCTTTGTTAATGATTTTGTCGCCAACGTTTTGTAAGGAGAAACGCAATAATTCTGCACCCGTATCTGGATACAGACGGTCGAAATCGGCTATGAGAAGTTTATAACCGTTGGGGCCTTTGAGTACCTGATACTCATTGAAATTATCCAGGAGATTGCCCTTTACATTATACAACTTTTGAATGCGCACTTTGGTTGTAATTGTCCAAAACTTATAATTAAACTTATATTACAAGTAAAGCCTCCTCAGCAATGTCACTGTCATCTGAAATAATTAAAGTTTACTTTAATACGAAGCAGGAATTACAAGATCAATAGAAATAGCTCTCAAATAAGATATGTATATAAAAACCCACTTTCGTCAATAACGGATAAGTCTATAGGTAATGGCTTCGGGGATTCTGTGTCCGATGACAGAGAGCTTGTTTCACAACTAGGGGCGCGCCGTTTTCGGAAAGGTGCTGTCACTTTATTTCTAATGAGACTCTTCCTCTTCCTCAAGTATGTGTTATACAATATTCCCGAGGCGTTTCTTTTTGCTTGGAAGGTGCCTGCCTGTTGGAAAATCAAAAATATAATTTATTACACATTAAGATGTAGATTATATAGGGCTACCAGTGTGATAGATGAATATGATATAGTGGTTTTCTGGCCTTCAACTTGCCTGATTTTTTTTAAGTGAAGTAGGGCATAAGCCGACAGCTCATTTGATGGTAGGTAACACTGTCGCCCATAGACACTGCGTCGCACTTGACTACAACATGAGTTGAAGCATCAAGTGGACCGCAAGAGCGTCGCTATTCTGAGGACTAAGGTTTTATGCCTCTTTGCAGTGATCGCTGGCTCCCCTGCCCTTCACACCGGAACACAACAGTGAAGGCACTGTTGCTTTGCGGTAGAAATAGGTAGGAGGCAGTACCCTTCTACCTATCACGCATAGCCGCCACTACCATCGATAAATCCATAATTTAAAGAATAATTAGTGACTGCCCGCGGCTTCGCCCGCGTGGAATTTGCTTAGATGTGCAATTCCGTTATACTTGTTTTTTGTTATCCCGCTGGAACTAGTCATTTTTCCGGTATAAAAAGTATCCTATGTCTCTTTCCAGGACATTTTCTACCTGTGTACCAAATTTCAGCTAAATTGGTTCAATAGTTTAGCCGTGATTGAGCAACAAACAAACAAACATCCCTACTTTAGCATTTATAATATTAGTAGGACTAGTAAGATTCATAAATTATTTAGTGCAAATTATTGCACTGCGTCTGTCCGATTATTTTATTTTATTATTAAAGCAATAAATGTTAACTTACAGCAATATATGACGCATAATACAATACCGGCGATTCTTTTGTAAATAGTTCACCGATTCCTCTTGCCCATGCTTGGAATTGAGCCCATGTCAGCTGAATGTCAGGATTTTCATCAAGCACAGAGTTTTAAAATTAAAGCCAATTCCTTCCTCTGACTTGAATCAAGAAGGCCTTTTGTAGCTCCTTCACTTCTGAGTAATGCCCGTCCCCTATGTGTACTTTCTAATATGGATTTCATCTAAAAAACATTTAGGTAATAAAATATATGTATGTATGTATGTCATGTTGAACACAATTTTTATTTTTATAAACCACTAACTTTTTGTCGGTCGGGCTGAGGTTGGTCATCTGCTGCAATATTCAAAGTTACCACTTCATATGACTGAGTTCCTTGTAAATCATCAATTATCTTGTTTAAGCTTGTATCACCAACCAGCACTGATGGAGACATTGAAGAGTTCTAGACATAAACAAAGATACACTTCAGAATCCATCACTTTAAATAAAACTGTTCAAATTTAATAGAGTAGTGTATTAGTGTTATAATAGCATTAGATACTCATGACATACATGCAACCAGTGAAAGCAGTTTGAAATGCCAGGGGTTCTCAAACATCTTGAGCAAATATACATTTCAGAATAAACCAAGTTAAAAAGTCAAATAGAATAAATAGTGTCGCGGTCCTATCCCGATCCATCTAGAATAGTCGCCGCATGCTGCGTTTTAGTAAACAATAAACGCTGCAAGCAATAATGACTCGTATGTCCACTAGCGTAAGGTGCAAAACTCTTTAAATGAGTAACTGTTCGAGCGACCTTGCCGCGTGTATCGAGTGTAGGTACGTAGTTACGGGAATGTTCTAGAACCCTGGCCGGCGGATATAAATAGCGGCCGCCGCGGCGCGCTGTCAGTTCCGTTTGGAATAGCGAAGAGTGAACTTCGAGCGAACATACCTGCGATACGAGCGATAACCTACGACCTCAGCGATACTATTGGACTTCGATTGGACCTGCGATTGGAATCTACGTGTGGACTTCGTGTCGTGAAGACCTGCAGACCAGACCCTGCGTGAATAAATCCTAAGAAGTTGTCATTGGCGTTTTACATACAAATCCAGAACCCTAGCCCGTAACAATAGTTTATTTAGTGCTATAGTCAGTGGTCAGCGTTAGATAGTTGAATGTTCGTAGATAGAAAATGTTTATCAGTTTTCAAACCTTCTTTCTCACACTGCGCAATAAGGTTTAAAATGTTATCAATGTACTATCAAGGTGCAAGTGCGTACATATCTACCATATCTTTGACTTTGAATAAAATACACATTTGTTATGATATTAAAATTTCCTTAATATACTTTGTAGAGACTAGAGAATGACAAGTTCTAAAATAAAAGTAAAGTAGGTATGTACGCACTTATTCACCTTGATAGTACTTCTATTTTTTTTAGAAACTATGAGTCGTCAATAATGAAAAAAAGATTATAATCCACTGTTCATTAACATGAATTAATATCTCAAATAATATCTGTTGTGTCTAATTCCCTGAATATCTAGTCAGGTCACTTGGTCCAATTCCTCGATCATCTATTCTTCGAACCGCTCATGTGTCTACCCCAAAATGTCAAATTTCCTTAATTGATATTAAATTCTGTGCCCTGGACTTATAAATCGATAGAGGAAATTTGACATTTTGAGGTAGGCAGATGTGCCATCCACTGTACATTCCCCGCAAGTCTGATCTAACCATCCCCCCCTCCACTCTCTTCACTGCCCCTCTCTCCGTCTCCCACTCCCCCTTCTACTCTTGCTCTTGTTGCTCTCGCAGAGAATGGCTGTTCGGGGAATTAAGACATTCGGAGAGTTATAGATACTCGGGATTTAGATATTCAGGAAATTAGACGTTCAGAGACTTAGACCAGCCTACATAGTCTCTAAGAAAACAGCCTCGAGATCGACGCTGAGCTCGATGCTGTTTTCTTAGAGAATAGCACGGCAGGTGATTCCACTAGACATTCGGAGAATGAAACGTAACGGACCTATCGGAAGTTTTGTTTATTCGAGGTCTCACATTTGTTGTGCATTGGATTGGATTTGGAAGATTTCAAAAAAGTTATTGATACAAACATTATTTTTTACCTACATATACTACCTAGAATTTCATGAATATAGAGAGTGACCTTATGAAACAAATGTGTGTATGCAAATGCTAAGGGTGGTAAACATTTTCTATCCGTGACTGTACAAGCATGGAAAACAACTAAATTGCAAATAAACATTTTGAAGTGCCAAGGGGTTCTCAAATATCTCTAGCCTTGTGTTGTGTGTGTACATACATTATGTATGATACACATAAAATTAGAAGATCCAGAAATTGAAAATAAATTTTGTACTTATTTGTAAATAGATAAATTTGTATACAATTTTTACTTCAATGCACTAACCCGCGCTAAGGAACAAATTTAAAAACCTATTTAGAGGCTAAAAATTTCACCCATGCCGGGATTCGAACCCGCAACCTCTGGTTATCCGTGCCAGCGCTCTACCAATTGAGCCAATGGGCGACTCACCGACTCACTGTCGCTGCCTGTACGTAATACAGAGAATAGTGTAAAGAGGTTCGAAATTTCACTGATGCCGTGAGTCGCCCATTGGCCCATTACCTATTACCTATTACCTATTTATTGTGTAAATGTAAACTTCTACAATATGTGTTAGCCAAAAAGACCAGGGCCATTAACACAAGTTGAGAGTGCAACGGATACAATTATTCATATATGAAGAGATTTGGCTAACAATAAATCTTCACTTTGGTGCATGGACACCACTCTCATTAGTCATAATTATAATTTTGTACACTATATACAGTGAAACATATTAATTCAAACTAAATCATCCAATATATAAAATGTACCAAATTTATAATAAATTATACTATTTCTATTTAGATAATCACCTACACACATAATAACTATAGAAATTGTTCACCCCAACCCATTTTTCACTCAGTGCTGATAACAGGCATAATAACCACAAATTCACCTTCTTAACGTCATGCCAATGTAAAACAATTATTACACTACCCTAAATTCAAGGCCCAATTCGGTTGAGGTGCACTTTACGGGCCTGCATAAGAAACTTATTTAAATTTTTTTTGTATGCAGCCCGGTTAAAGTGCACTCCACCCCCCAATTCGCATAATATATTGATTTCTGCATCCCACACATTAAGACAGCGGTGTCATGAGCATTGTAATACAAATTTAGTGCTGAATTTACGGCAGTGTAAAAAATTACTTTGAGGGGGGGGGACGGTTAACTCATTGGTTCGGAAAAGTTTTGGTGATTGATCACCAAAACTTTTCCGAACCAATGAGTTCCATTTAGGTTTTATACGTACCTCGGAATGTATCAAGCAGATGGGTGCAGTCCCATTTCGTGAGTAAATCTACCGTAAACTGGTCTGCCATGATAGAAGCAACTTGCAAGAGACCAAGTTCGAGTTGTGACGGCAGTTGTCAAGGGTATTTTACCGCCAACGAATCCGATGTGTTCCCGGAATCTGTCTCAAAACACAAGACTTTTAGAAAAGCCACTACCCACTAATGATAGAATACTAAGTCACAGAGGAAAGTGACAAAGTGCTAAGTATACCTTTCTTTTTCTTTTTTGAATGCCTGTTTATTAGTTGACTAAAAGACACTCTGACCAAAAAATTTTTAGAACTCGGGATTAGGTACAACCTTGATAGATGCTTATTATGATTTTACCAAGATAAAGCACTTACCTACGATTAGTTTACTCGTCCTTGTATCTTGTAGGGTAATGCACTTTTTATCTCCTTCTAATTTTATGCATTCATATGCATTTAATATGCATTTGCACCGTTTCACTCACATTAGCTCAGTCAGTCAGAAACAGAAAGAAACCGCGAAAATCTTATAAAACGTCATTTTAGTATTGCCAGATGCACTCGCTATTTACCCATTCTTCACGATACTCGTATTTACGATTTGTTTTTTTTTGTATGGAGCTGAACAGTTTTTTTATTTTATTCTTTATTATTAAGCTTTCTTATAAGTAACTTTCTTTATCATAAAATGCATCACATAAACTATATTATCATTAAAGCGTGAATCTCGGAAAGTCTCGCTAGGATCGGAATTTTCAACTTCGATAATAAAAAATATGTTTTATGATTATGAAGCACGTTTTTCTCTTTCCCCACTAAGTTATTGCAATGAGGTATTTGCAAAGAGAGAGTAAAAAGAATAGAGCAAGTGACGTACGCACACATACCAGTTTAAAGAAAGAGAGACTTATTCCTGTCCCGTTTGTAAAAACGAGACAGACTATAAATAGGTCGTGTGACCGTTTTCGTTTCGTGCTCAGCGTAGACGATCCCTGTGTTTTCGATTCGACAATCGAAAACACAGAGATCGTCAACATGTGCTTTTGTTTTATTAAAAACGTTCTAGAAGACTAAACAGCGATACTTCTTGCTTATTACACTTTGTGGTCGCTTTATTTTGTTAAAAAAATGGTACAGAGCAGTGTTACACACACATGCACATAACTAGATGGCGATATTCGATCTAGTTTTTTAGAGACTGTATTTTATTAGGCAAAGGGACGATCCATTCAGCCAAGTCAAAATATCCTATGCTATGAGAAAAATCATCTAGGTTTGTGCCTTGTGAGTTTATAAGTGTGTTGTAAATAATTATGGTAGATATGATGTGATACTTAAATAAGGTATTTTCCAAGCTCGCAAGGATATCCCGAGCATAGCCCTTAGTCCAGAAGCTTGAAGACGTCTTCCAACGCAGCAGTGAACAGTTTTGGAGAGATAACATCTCCCTGTCTCACACCTCGGCGCATTTGAATAAGTTTCGAGTTCTGGTGCTGTAGTCGGACCGACATAGTGGCGTTTTCGTACCGGTACCGGTGGTCAATTTGGCACCGCTGGAGAGACTAGCACGGCCCACGTCTCGATCGAATCAAAGGCTTTCTCATAGTCCGCAAACGCTAAGCATAGTGGCATGTTATACTCTTCGGTCTTCTGTATAACCTGCCGTAGCGTATGTAGGTATGTGGTCTATGTTACTGTAACCTTTTCGGAAACCGGCTTGCTTGGGAGGCTGGAAGTCGTCAAACCTGCGCGCGAAACGATTCGTAATGACTCTCTAAATTTACCATAATCTGCTTAAAACGGTACGTAGCAAAATAAATGACAATAAATTGCCACGTTGTCTGCTTCTATTGTTTATGGTTATTTGTTGCACTTATTTTTCAAACGGGGATTCCCGTCGGGGAATGCCCACCAAAGATTTTTACGTAAGATTTTAGCAGTTTCTTATACAGACAAAACCTTCAATGTATCTGGCAACACTTTGAATTAGCGCTCTGCAAATTGGTTAATGTAATTCGCCCATTACTGTGTTTCTTTTAATGAAATTATTTCCCTGCCTTATGGCATGTAGCACACCAGCTGGCAACACTAACATTTTTTTGCAGAATTTTACTACGAAATTGACCATTTCATTTCATTACCATTTAGGAATTTGCTTTAATGTAGATTGGTTCGTCGGTAAATGAAAAGTCAATTGAGCCTATATTACGACAAAATTAGCTAAAATCTTTTTAAAAATGACGTCATTTCTACCCCAGTTGGTTTTAATATTACCGTAAAGCTATAACAACCTTATAATTCACAATTGATATCACCTAAATAGTACGGTGCTTACGACCGTAGGTTACCATGAATTCCACTTGACACCACATCAATTTTTGCCTTACAGTAATACTTTAACGATGGTCTGCCATCACAATATAATCGTACTAAAGTATTGCATTTTACACCAATATTTAAGGCAAAAATCACCTTATGCGGTTAATATTTACCGCAAAAGTACGTCGTTTTACGTTTTAGATAAACGTTCGTTTAGTTTCAATATTAAGCACAATTCATGTTAATTAAATACTTTTTTACCTTTGCTTGAGGGAAATTTCGCCGTGTTTACGATGATATTGGCCGGATATTCACCGTGGTAAATGTGAGGCGTTTTTCATAGTCTATACAGCTATAATACAAGTAGAATTTAAAAACCTATTTAGAGGCTAAAATTTCACCCATGCCGGGATTCAAACCCGCAACCTCTGGCTATCCGTACCAGCGCTCTACCAATTGAGCCAATGGGCGACTCACGGCATCAGTGAAATTTCGAACCTCTTTACAATATTCTCTGTATTACGTACAGGCAGCGACATCTGACTTAAGCAAATTGCATTACTTACAGCCCCGACTACCTACTTTGCAGTTAGGTTTAACATCGGAACGATATCACTGTACCCACATGATTACACTATTTTTATTTTTAATGCACTAACCCGTGCTAAGGAACAAATTTAAAAACCTATTTAGAGGCTAAAAATTTCACCCATGCCGGGATTCGAACCCGCAACCTCTGGCTATCCGTACCAGCGCTCTACCAATTGAGCCAATGGGCGACTCACGGCATCAGTGAAATTTCGAACCTCTTTACAATATTCTCTGTATTACGTACAGGCAGCGACATCTGACTTAAGCAAATTGCATTACTTACAGCCCCGACTACCTACTTTGCAGTTAGGTTTAACATCGGAACGATATCACTGTACCCACATGATTACACTATTTTTATTTTTAATGCACTAACCCGTGCTAAGGAACAAATTTAAAAACCTATTTAGAGGCTAAAAATTTCACCCATGCCGGGATTCGAACCCGCAACCTCTGGCTATCCGTACCAGCGCTCTACCAATTGAGCCAATGGGCGACTCACGGCATCAGTGAAATTTCGAACCTCTTTACAATATTCTCTGTATTACGTACAGGCAGCGACATCTGACTTAAGCAAATTGCATTACTTACAGCCCCGACTACCTACTTTGCAGTTAGGTTTAACATCGGAACGATATCACTGTACCCACATGATTACACTATTTTTATTTTTAATGCACTAACCCGTGCTAAGGAACAAATTTAAAAACCTATTTAGAGGCTAAAAATTTCACCCATGCCGGGATTCGAACCCGCAACCTCTGGCTATCCGTACCAGCGCTCTACCAATTGAGCCAATGGGCGACTTAGACAAGTAGAATGTCCAATTCTGTAACTACTTTACGTTAAATGTTTTTCAATCTTCTGTGTCTACTATAATTGACGGTAACATCTTGACGTTTCAGCTTAGCTAAGTAAAAATTAACGTATACCTTACAAACTCACCCCACATAATTACAATTCAACCATGTGAGGCGTGATTCGCCTTAAGCCAGAAATCAATTTTTCTCAGTGTACGTATTATTGTTTTATTGAGTCTAAGAAATAGCCTATAATAATAGACTAATATCAACGGTACTGATTTACTAATAATTTATTGTCCTATTTTATTTTCTTTCCAAATATAAAAATTTTAATATAATTTTTCATCTTTTATTTGACAGACTACAAATGTCTACTTACGCTTCTTATGCACGTACACCCACAAGACGGGCGATGGACCGAGAATGACCCATTCGGTTTCGTAGCTACACGCAACATTTTATGGTTTTACTTTCAATGCCTTGGCATACGGTTGAATTTTGCTTGTCGCATGCCGCATGCAAAGTTGAAGCTAAGTAGAAAACGCTAAATCCCAAATCGGTCCGATTCACTGCGGAATTGCCCGAGTCGACCAAATTAGTATGCATTTGCTTGAATGATCCCGAGTCGGCCCGAGTTGCAACGGAACGACACGAGTCGACGACAAGTAGTATTAGATTAGCGATTTGAGAACGTTAGTTACTAATCTGGATGTCTAATTCGACTAAGTCGAATGAAGCCATAGTCGAATGATATCATTAGTATCATTCATAACCGCCCATCTTTATTTCTAGCTTTAAAATTATTTTTTTCTTAGCTTGCAATTACTTTAAGTTTATGTAATTAATTTAATATGCTTCTTTAGAAGCCTGAACTGCTTTTGTAAAATTTTCATTCCACAAGGGTAGAGGAATCCTATGAACTTGAGCGTTTCATCAGAATTTTTATCGCGGGCCAGGTCCTGCATGCGCCTTAATAGCTGACACGGGGATGGTCGCCCAACTTCATTACTCCTATTAGTTTCTGCACCTGCCTATTCGCCGACTCCTCGAATATGGCGAGAAGCCTCTCCTTGAGTGTGTCGTACTTGTTGGACTCAGGTAGGTCGGTCAGGATGTCCGTGAGCTGAACAATAACATCCTTGTCCAGCTTCGTCATAACTAAATCATAACGAGCCAAATCACTGAGTTTTGGAGAATTTATGGTGGCTTCAATTCTTATGACTCTAGGCTGATCCTTCCAGATCTGAGATATTTTAGACGTCAGAGTAATTTGTTTCATTGCGGTGGCAGTGGATGGTGGTGGTGAGTAAGCTGGTGGTTTCACAGGTACTTGGGTCGGTGCAGATTGTCCTGGCACCGGGTTAGTCACTTGAGGGTTCATAGTTCCACGAAAGTCAACCGCACTAAATGTTGTAATCGCAATGGGAGTTGCGTCACTTTACCCGTATTTACACGTAGGTAGTTACTCCGATATACCCAGCGCAGCAATGTTCTTAGGGGTCACCAGTTTAGTGACTCAAATTAGGGTGCTGCGAATAAAAGGCTGAGACTGGGTGCACGTACGTTTACTGATGAAGTCAAACGACAACTAACTGAAATACAACGCCGGGGCGCCACTCTACAGTGTGCCCTTACATGGCCACATGAAGGGGAATCTATCAGTGTGCCCTTACATGGCCACATGAAGGGGAATCTATAAAAACTAGGAAAATCGAAAATCTTGAGTACCTGGTGACCTGATAGAACACAACACAAGAGCCCAACCAAACTATTAGAAGATAATTATTTATTTTATTATGTCGTTCAAAATTTGGTCAAAATATAATGCATTGGACTAAGAGTGGCGGTGATACCCACATATGTCGCTAGATGGCGCTGACTGTATTTTAAAACGCGCTTACGTTTTGTTTATCCGATAACCTTATGGCGAAGTGGCGACCGGCCTCGGTACAGTCGTTTACCACATTCTTCTACTGCCCTTGATTTGAGGGGGGGGGGGGTTATTTATTTTATAACAAAATCTAATAAAAATCAATATGCCCACGTTTCTACAAAGAAGTGAAATCCCACCAAAAACTAGCCAAAGCTCGTTTATCTCTAAATAGTAATGAAATCTAGACAAAGTCGTGCCAAGTCTAAGGTTCCGTTGTGCGATTACTTTATTATTATACTTAATTTTGTGTGACTTGGCCGTGAAGTCCGTCAGTGCTGAAAATATTTTTTTATACTGTTTGTTTCAACCCCGTTTATACATAAGTATTATTAACATACGCCGCTTTATCAAGCTTACAATTGACTGGTTATTCAATCATCGTTTTTAAGTGGCAATTTTCCATCGTCAATGGGTAGTGGTTCTGGCGACAGATTGGTGCAATGGTGTCATGGAGCACCTAGTTTTGTACCCTTGTGTATCCTTCAACGGCCAAGTGACACAACATTAACTATAATAATAAAGAAATCACTGTAAGGAACCTTAGACTTGGCTCCATCGAGACTTTGTTACATTTTACAGAATGTTTTTGGTGGGATGACTATTACCTGAATTTAATCTTTCAGTGTTATATTTTTTTATTTTGAAGGACTCTCCGACCCTCAAACAAGTTTCACAAATTATAGCTTCATGAATTGATTCTTGAGTTAAATAAATGCATTAAAAGATGTTTATTGCTTCTAATAGACTGAGCATTCCAAGTAACAATACGCAAATGATCCATAAAGAGTAAATTAGGAGTGAATGTCTTTATTTTTGAAATTGTCTAAAAGTGCATCTTTGTTACTACTGACTTTGACGGATTTTTTATTTGTCTTGTGTTGAGTTATTCATTTAACGAGAGCGTTGGACAAATTGCCAGCACTGGCTCAGAGTTTTATCGTAGTTTTAATTGTTTTGCGGGGGAGTTGTTTACATACGAGTACATACATACATACATACATACATACATACATACATACATACATACATACATACATACATAACCTCACGCCTGTATCCCAGAGGGGTAGGCAGAGACCAGGGACTGCCACTTGCCACGATCCTGACAGATCACCTTCACTTCATCAACGTTCATAAGTCGTTGCATGCACGCACGCCGGTTCCGGGTACTTTTTATCTTTCCCTTTGCTAATACATCCCTTATTTGGTCGATGTAAGTCCGTCTGGGACGTCCCTTACCAGCCCTTCCACTCACATTCGCAATATATATTTGTTTCGTCAATCTTTCTTCCTTCATCCTCTCCACATGTCCAAACCAACGCAACATTCCTTTCTCAATTCTAGTCACTACATCCTCTTTCAGTCCACAACGTTCTCTAATCAGACTATTACGTATCCTGTCATTCAACACTACACATACTTCTCAAGGACCTCATTTCAACTGCATTAATTCTACTTTCTTGCTTCTTTTGCCACACCCAAGTCTCGCTACCATACATTAGTGTTGGGACCAGCACGCCATTATGAATAGCCAATCTAGCCCTTTTGGAGATGTTTCGGCTGCACGCAATGAAGTGCAAGGCACCGTACACAATTTCCCGCGTTTACTCTTCTTTCTATATCACCTTCACACTTTCCATCCCTCGTTAACAGGCTCCCCAAATAGACAAATTCTTTTACTTGTTCCACTCTTTCGCCTCTAATCGTTATCTTGCTCTCAGTCATTTCATCATCTTTTTAAAAAAAATTATAGGGAGTTGTTTATAGATGGAAATTTCTCTCTGTTCGATAAAGCATCAGCATATGAGGGTTTATTGTACTTATTCTGATTTTCTTCGATTTTTTGTTTTTTGACTGGGCAATCTCTTGAAATTGCTGCATGAGTCCCTTTACAATGACAGCATTGAGGGTTCGCGATATTTGGGCAGTCTTTGTAATTATGATCCAGGCTGCAGATAGAGCAGCGCTCCGAACTTTTGCAGAGTTGTGCTTTGTGGCCGTACCTCAAATATTTCAAGCATTGCTTGACAGCGGGGATGTAGGGCTTCACTTCAAAACGCCAACTATTGAGGTCTACGCTTTCTGGTAATATTGGGCAGGAAAAGGTAATACTGACTGTTTTAGTGGGAGTAAACATATCACCATTTCACTTCATGAAACGACGCACAGCTACAATATTTTGCCACTGCTTATTGATTGAATTTTTTTCTTGTTGGACATGTTAACTGGCACGTGTTGGATGACACCTACTGTCTCAGTTACGGCAGCTGGTATTGAGGCTTTTAATTTACATGAATCAAGGAATTTTTTATTCATTAATGCGGCATTGGCCAAGCCAGGTGTCTCAAAAATTAACCCTACTTTATACTTATTTACCCTTCGAAGCTGTTTAACTCCTTTATTGTTTCTTTTTAGATGGTTTCCAAAGCTCATGAGATCACGATCTTCTAATAGTAATCCGTCAGAGCCCTCCAAGAAGACAATATATTCAAAATTTCCGCCATTAACTCGCCTGTAATCGGCAACCTTAAGGATTTCATACTTCTCTTCATCATCCATTGAAACCTCAGAGTCTGAACCACTGTTGGGTTTCACTTCCACATCATCAACTTTCTTCTGCTTTTTCTTACCAGACACCATGACATCCCGATATTATTTAGAAGACCACAGACCTTCTATACACATTGAAGGTTTAAAATATTTTTTCTAAATTTTAATTTGAAAATTGCCGCCGCTCTTTTTCACAGTTCCCGCGCTTTTTATAAAATAGGTTAGGATTTGACAAGCCAATTGGCGTTTCTTTTTTCGCAATATTATGGGTGCGTTCCGTTTTGGGATAATATCGTTCACAGCAATCACATCGATAACGCCCGTTCCGAATTGAAATTAGTGTCACAATACTATTCAAATCGGAATGCACTTTGAGCGTGGTTATGGTACTCTTTGCTTTGTTTGTCACTTTTGTCAGTTTGTTGAGGTTAGTTTTGTAACAACAATAGTTTTATAATCTACAATAGACCGAAACGTTACGCATTCGTGCTACCATTGAATATAGGTCCGACGCAGCTTATATGGAATCTATACCTTCACACAACGCTCTATAGTGTTGAGTTCGGGTATACCATAAAAATATGTACCGCCTTGTTGAGGATTTTAAAATATACCCGACTGCAACATTCGTTTTGAGCATACTTTAAAAATGTGAACCGTCGTGTTAAGGATTTCAAAATATACCCAACCGCAACATTCGTTCGGGTCATTATCAGATAAAGGGACGTTTATTTTATAGGTTAGAGATTGAGGTAAATTATACGAGAACAAAAGTGGATAAAAATCGTTTATAAGTTACTTTAAAAATAGGTAATTATAAAATTAAAAATACTAATTTAGCGCGCATTACGGACATTCATTTTAACATTCTGGCCTAAGTTATGCTTTCGTTTAGTTCTGCGTTCTGTATTAGACGGCCGCCCAGCTTGAATCCTAGACTTGGTCTTTCCTATTCCTCTGTCTTTGGTCTACTCAGCGCTGTGCTTTGAACTTTAATTTTCCTTGGTACACGCCTTGTTATTATCTGATTTATAATAAAGTTTTGTCCTTGCTCTGATGTATTAATTTTTTTGATTATATTTGTGAATTTTCCCTGTGCTCTTAGATTGTGGACAGTGGGGTTTGTTTCAAATAACTTTGTGAAGCGTTGTACTTCAGTCTTAAACTCTGCGAGTGCATTTTTATATTGGTAAGGGAATTCTACAGCAACCTGTTGCTTGTAAGATGAAGAATTGGCAACATCCTGTATCGGCTCTTGTGTATTAGAGGAAGAGCACTGCGGTCCTATCGAATCCAAATCATTGTTCGGTGTTTGATCCAAATCTATCATATTCATGTAGAAATTTTCATTAATCTCATCCCCCGTCGCAATTCTTGCGAGTGACATTCTATCTTGAATAGACAGCCGAGGAGAATTGGGAAATATAACTCCATAGTTTTGCTCAATGCTACACAGGTGCTTGCAGAATTTTCCACATTTTCCAGCGTCACAGTCGCAAACGGCTAAATCGGCTCTCACAGTGTAAAAAGTATTTGGGCTTGTCTCTGATTCCACGCTGTACTCATTATCGTCGACTTATTTTTAATATTTCGAGCAGTCTTCATGAACATTGCATATATGGAATCCTTGGTTTTTCGCGTGTTGGCGTAAGAAACAATGCGACGCATAAAATAATTTTCAAAAATGGACGTTATGAAATCTACTAATGCGCAAGCATTAAATGCTTTACATCGCTGGAGTATGACGTCTTTAAGAATGCGTATAGATGCTTCTGTTATGTTGTTGGTGTTGTTTCCTCGCGTAAGTAAATCCAACCTATCAGAGACACACCATTCAGGCCGGCGTTTCCATACGTTACTCAGATGATTTAATAGAGCTGGTATCGTCTTAACATACTCGTCACCTGTCAATTCCTCATACAATTTTACTGCTTCTTCTGGATCAGTTATAAAAAGAATATTTCGAAATCGTGTCATGATGGACTGTCTTTTCATTATGTCAACCTTGTGATCTGCAACGCAAAGCCAACGCCAAAAGGCTTGGCAAACATGGAATGCGCATAATAGTAATCGAGCATTTGGAAAAATAGTTCTCAAAGCATTTCCTTCGGCAGTAGAATCGTCCGTCATAACAATATCCGGCTTTAATTTTTTACCCGCCTCGTTCTTTTCTACAGCTTCTTTTATAGCGGCAAAAACCATCGTGTAATTGGACTCATTTTGCTCAGTATGTATAGCACATGCCAATGGAAGCCCACCGATTTTGTGATGTGTAAAAACTAGAGTAATCGCAGAACTTGTCTGGTCACACGATGATGTTGTGTCTACAAAAATCATATTCTCATATGCAGTAGACAGAAAAACTCGTTTCATAATAGGAGTAATTATCACGATAATCCTGGGATTTTGTTTTAACAGTATCGAGTAGCCTTTTTTATTTATACTCTCAATTTTCGCTTGTATGATTTCGGGGAGATTGCATTCATTACGGTCGCCATACTTTTCAGTACACATGATTTTCGGAGGGATTTATTTGAGAGTTTGATAACATCTCTATTCCATTTAGATCAGTATCTTGAAACGAGTCCAGTATGTTCAATTCGTTGTAATTTATTGCTGCGCAAGGTGTCATTCCGCTATCAAAATATGTAATAAAAGTTTCTTCGGTTTCCTGGCTGCATTTTAGTAAATTCAAAGCTTCGGCAACGTAAACGCGATGAGAGTGTTCAAAAACTATGGTCACTAACACTTTATACCCTTGCGACAACAGTTTGTCGTTTCGAATAGTGTCCTTGTTAACTTTTTTGATAACAAAGTCTATTTTAGCTTTACAGTTTTGTCCACGAGACGACTTCTCAGATTTTGTATTGAACGATGAATGTTGACATGTATAGGTTTTTCGAAATAAGAAGCGCTTCAACGAAGGATATGACTTTCGAACTATCCAGTTAGTGTTCGTAAAATTTGATATTTTTTGAACAAACTCGTCGATAAACTTAACATATCGTTCTTGTTGTTCAGTCTTCAGTCTAAATCGCATGGAGTACTTTTCCTCCGATTCAAAATCCAGATTCTCGATAAGTCCACATTGTTCGATTATAAAACCCTCTAAACTGGCTTTATCTATCATTATTCGTAGGTACTTTTTACGCTAAAAGGATCACAAACTATATAGTTATCACTTTATAATAATCTTCGCAACGTACTATGCACTTATGACAATTTTTTTAATTAAATACAATTGAAATCACAATCTTCAATCACATTTTAAACAGTACTGACTCGCACGTGGTCACAAAATGATGCAACAAACAAAATATTGCGTCAGCCAGCGGGTGCAAAGGATAGAACGATTTAAATAGTAACGTGCCAAAAGAGTACCGAACGATGGCTTCGTTGCGGTCGGGTATGTTTTAAAATACTTATGCGGGCGTATACTAAATCTGAATATATATCCGATATCAACTCGCGCCAGTGACGTCACAAATGTTAGATAAAGGTACGCTTTATTGAAATGATTTTTGTTTACTGGATTTGAAAATATACCCGACGGCAACGTGGTCTCTGACGTCATGAGCGTTGTGTGAAGGTATAGATTCCATATAAGCTCCGACGCACGCACAGTACACAGTACGTACAGGTGGAAATGGAGGAAGAGAAAGAAATATTACTTTTATTATTAGAAGATTCCGACAGCGATTTAGGCCCACTGGAGGAAGAAACTTCGTCGAGCAGTGATGACGAAGAATTTCTCGAATCATCAGCTGCACATAATGAACCAAAAAGAAAGATACCTCGCATAGAAAACTATGTTGAAAACGTGGTACACAACTTTAATGCATTAGAGTTTAAGTCACATTTTAGGTAAGTTTCACTACCCTCTTATTCAACCAATATACCAACCGACCAACCAACCAACCGCTGGTTTATTGGTTGTGAATTACTTTGCTTATTTTGGTACCTAAATTCCTTACACACATACTGAATAATAGACACTTATTTTATTTCAGAATGTTTCCTGAGACATTTGAATTTATACTAAATCTAATTGGGCCTCAAATAACAGAAACTCCCTATTTAAGTGGAAGAAAACCAATTGATGCGAAAAAACAGCTTCTCCTTACAATTTTTATAATAGCGATTTTTATAACCAATCTCGATTTTAATGGATTATAATGTAATGTGTTCACCAATTATGTATTAGAATAATTTTATTCAAAAAAAATCCTACAGGTCTGTCTGCCAAAGATTCAATGTTGGGCGAGCTACATCTTTGCGAAGCGTACGCCGCTTCACTCACTGGCTCCTAAATTTATTATATGGCCTACAGGTGACAGTGCAAAAGAAGGGTTGGCGATGCGGCATATGGAATTAATCCAAATATAATGTTGTATAGAATCAGGCGTTACTTTGCGGAAATCCATAATAGCATTAAAAAGTTAAAATTACTTTGCTGAATTCCGCCAAAAATCCCACAAGCACCATGCAGCTAGCTAATGCACCGCCCTCCCTCCCACTTTTTCAAGCAGAAGCAAGAACGAACACACCACCACCAACACCAATACTTGTGTGAGAAAACACGCGACGCGTTTCGCCTCTAACACGAGGCATCCTCAGGCTCCCAAATGCAAGTGACCGTCTCCGCAAAAACGCTCCGTATTTATAGGCTAGGCCGCCCCTCCCCCCGATGACGCAATGTAACCGTTAAACTGGTGACCGTTAAACCGTTTCAACCGCCTATGGGCTATTGTTGTTTTGTGCAAATATATCGATTAATGGGGAAATAGAGGAGCTGCCCACCTGTTCATTCAGCATTGTAAACAACCTATCCCTAGATAATTTGGAAATTTCCAGCTGTTCAAGTATAGACAATCTCAACCCCTTACTGCAGGTGTGTAAAATTTCCAAATTATGGTTATTATTAAGTACATGACCCGTATCCAAAAGGTGTTTGGCAAAATGAGATTTATCCGGATGATTGTTTCGGAAAGCTGCCACATGCTCCCTATACCGAGTTATAAAACTCCTACCGGTCTGGCCAATATACACTCCGTTACATTCCGGACAAGCAACTCTATACACCCCAGACCGCTGGAATCTATCCACCTTCTCTTTTTGATTGCACAGATTTCTAGCCAAAGAGTTGCTCGTCCTGAACGCAACCCGTATCCCAGATCTTTTTAACGTCCGGTGGATTTTTTCAGAAATCGGACCTACATAGGTAATACTTGACTTCATTTTTTGAGGCCTTTCAGGTGGCACTGCGTATAAAAGTCTACTAACCATACCGTTCCGCTTCCTGACCACCAGCCAATCAATCATTCGCCTGCTATATCCGTTTGCAACTGCTATTTGATAGATGGTATTTAGTTCCTTGTTGTAATTAGCAGAAGACATTGGCACAGTTAGCAAACGGTGAACATAGCAATGGAATGCTGCCATTTTGTGTTGCCACGGATGACAAGACGTTATTGGGATAACAGTGTCAGTCTGTGTTGGCTTTCGGTAAATCTCAAACTCATGCTTGTTACCCACCCTAGTTATTTTTAGATCTAGGAAATTAAGCGATTCGTTCTGTTCTTTCTCTAGTTTGAAATTGATTTTAGGGTGTTTTGTGTTCAAGGTATTGACAAATGAGTCTAGTTGTCTAAATGTACCTGTCCAGCATATAATGATGTCATCTACATACCGGTAATAATAAAGTATGTTTCTCTTCCCAACTATATGATTACGTTCAAAATTATCCATGAAAATATCAGCTAGCAAAGGACTCAATGGTGAACCCATACAAACATGAAATAATTTTGACGCATGCATACTGTTGTTAATTCCAATAATTGTAATTTTTCCCCTGGATGAAGACGTTGCATGTCCATGAAGTCTGAAATGAACTGAAGACATTCAGGGTACGGAACGTTAGAGAAAAGACTGTCCACATCCAGAGAAATCAATTTTGCATTGCTGGGAAGAGAAACATCCTTAATCCGCTCTATAAGATCCAAACTATTTTTCAGAACAAATTTGGGATTAAAAGCTGTCTTATCCCTAAGAAGATCGTTAAGACGTTTGGATAAATTATATGCTGGAGCTCCAATATAAGAAACAACAGGACGAATCGGTACATTTTCTTTGTGAATTTTAGGCAATCCATACAAAATCGGTGGCAGTGGATTCATAGGTGCAATTTTACTCTTTTCAACCTCTGGATTTGTAAAAATAAAAGATGACTCCGACACCGCCTTCTTGACCTCCGTCACATATCTTTTTGTAGGGTCAGATCCTAGGCGGTTAAAATCGTCTCCCTGAATTACATCGTTAACCTTCTCTTTGTACGAATCTCGGTCCATAATAACTATAGTGTTTCCTTTGTCAGCTTTGGTTAGCACAAGGTTATTAGACTCCACTTTTAGCTTTATGGATCGAGTGGTAGAGGCATCTGTCATGTTATTATTTAACCTTGGGGTGTTTCGAATATCATTGGCTACGAGACTGTTAACGATGCCGCTTTTCTTATTAGTTACAATTGCAACCTCCGAATCCACCGCCAAATTTTGCAAACATTTGTCGTCCATCCTTGGTGTTATATTGTGTTTTAATCCCTTTTCCAATAGCGACCATTCATTTGGCGAAAACTGTACGTTTGTAAAATTTTTTACCCGTGGGCCAAAAGTGTGTGAATTCTCGCTAGTGTTCTGGGGAACAAAACGATTTTGTGTTAATTTACGGATTTTGTCACATTGGACAAGATATTTGCGGTGAGCTATTTGAGAAGCCATATCTCTGGCCTTCTCGTCGAGTAAATCAAATTCAATATTGTGTAGATGGAATAATAATTCTGTGTGTAATATTTTAAGATGTACCTTCAGGTTGTCGCGAACCGTGAACCATTTCCGAGACTCCTCATTGAGCCAAATCTTACGTGCCTTGTCCAATGCAACAGAAGCCGCCCTGCTATTGTTACGGGTGTTCAAACGTATGTAGTCGGGTAAAACTCCTAATTGTTTACAACGCTGATTAAACCAAACGTTTTGAACCGCTACACGGTGGAGTTTAGTTAGCTTGATGTACAAGCGTGCCTGTTCGGCTATGCTTACCGATTTCAGATGTTGTATAGAATCAGGCGTTACTTTGCGGAAATCCATAATAGCATTAAAAAGTTAAAATTACTTTGCTGAATTCCGCCAAAAATCCCACAAGCACCATGCAGCTAGCTAATGCACCGCCCTCCCTCCCACTTTTTCAAGCAGAAGCAAGAACGAACACACCACCACCAACACCAATACTTGTGTGAGAAAACACGCGACGCGTTTCGCCTCTAACACGAGGCATCCTCAGGCTCCCAAATGCAAGTGACCGTCTCCGCAAAAACGCTCCGTATTTATAGGCTAGGCCGCCCCTCCCCCCGATGACGCAATGTAACCGTTAAACTGGTGACCGTTAAACCGTTTCAACCGCCTATGGGCTATTGTTGTTTTGTGCAAATATATCGATTAATGGGGAAATAGAGGAGCTGCCCACCTGTTCATTCAGCATTGTAAACAACCTATCCCTAGATAATTTGGAAATTTCCAGCTGTTCAAGTATAGACAATCTCAACCCCTTACTGCAGGTGTGTAAAATTTCCAAATTATGGTTATTATTAAGTACATGACCCGTATCCAAAAGGTGTTTGGCAAAATGAGATTTATCCGGATGATTGTTTCGGAAAGCTGCCACATGCTCCCTATACCGAGTTATAAAACTCCTACCGGTCTGGCCAATATACACTCCGTTACATTCCGGACAAGCAACTCTATACACCCCAGACCGCTGGAATCTATCCACCTTCTCTTTTTGATTGCACAGATTTCTAGCCAAAGAGTTGCTCGTCCTGAACGCAACCCGTATCCCAGATCTTTTTAACGTCCGGTGGATTTTTTCAGAAATCGGACCTACATAGGTAATACTTGACTTCATTTTTTGAGGCCTTTCAGGTGGCACTGCGTATAAAAGTCTACTAACCATACCGTTCCGCTTCCTGACCACCAGCCAATCAATCATTCGCCTGCTATATCCGTTTGCAACTGCTATTTGATAGATGGTATTTAGTTCCTTGTTGTAATTAGCAGAAGACATTGGCACAGTTAGCAAACGGTGAACATAGCAATGGAATGCTGCCATTTTGTGTTGCCACGGATGACAAGACGTTATTGGGATAACAGTGTCAGTCTGTGTTGGCTTTCGGTAAATCTCAAACTCATGCTTGTTACCCACCCTAGTTATTTTTAGATCTAGGAAATTAAGCGATTCGTTCTGTTCTTTCTCTAGTTTGAAATTGATTTTAGGGTGTTTTGTGTTCAAGGTATTGACAAATGAGTCTAGTTGTCTAAATGTACCTGTCCAGCATATAATGATGTCATCTACATACCGGTAATAATAAAGTATGTTTCTCTTCCCAACTATATGATTACGTTCAAAATTATCCATGAAAATATCAGCTAGCAAAGGACTCAATGGTGAACCCATACAAACATGAAATAATTTTGACGCATGCATACTGTTGTTAATTCCAATAATTGTAATTTTTCCCCTGGATGAAGACGTTGCATGTCCATGAAGTCTGAAATGAACTGAAGACATTCAGGGTACGGAACGTTAGAGAAAAGACTGTCCACATCCAGAGAAATCAATTTTGCATTGCTGGGAAGAGAAACATCCTTAATCCGCTCTATAAGATCCAAACTATTTTTCAGAACAAATTTGGGATTAAAAGCTGTCTTATCCCTAAGAAGATCGTTAAGACGTTTGGATAAATTATATGCTGGAGCTCCAATATAAGAAACAACAGGACGAATCGGTACATTTTCTTTGTGAATTTTAGGCAATCCATACAAAATCGGTGGCAGTGGATTCATAGGTGCAATTTTACTCTTTTCAACCTCTGGATTTGTAAAAATAAAAGATGACTCCGACACCGCCTTCTTGACCTCCGTCACATATCTTTTTGTAGGGTCAGATCCTAGGCGGTTAAAATCGTCTCCCTGAATTACATCGTTAACCTTCTCTTTGTACGAATCTCGGTCCATAATAACTATAGTGTTTCCTTTGTCAGCTTTGGTTAGCACAAGGTTATTAGACTCCACTTTTAGCTTTATGGATCGAGTGGTAGAGGCATCTGTCATGTTATTATTTAACCTTGGGGTGTTTCGAATATCATTGGCTACGAGACTGTTAACGATGCCGCTTTTCTTATTAGTTACAATTGCAACCTCCGAATCCACCGCCAAATTTTGCAAACATTTGTCGTCCATCCTTGGTGTTATATTGTGTTTTAATCCCTTTTCCAATAGCGACCATTCATTTGGCGAAAACTGTACGTTTGTAAAATTTTTTACCCGTGGGCCAAAAGTGTGTGAATTCTCGCTAGTGTTCTGGGGAACAAAACGATTTTGTGTTAATTTACGGATTTTGTCACATTGGACAAGATATTTGCGGTGAGCTATTTGAGAAGCCATATCTCTGGCCTTCTCGTCGAGTAAATCAAATTCAATATTGTGTAGATGGAATAATAATTCTGTGTGTAATATTTTAAGATGTACCTTCAGGTTGTCGCGAACCGTGAACCATTTCCGAGACTCCTCATTGAGCCAAATCTTACGTGCCTTGTCCAATGCAACAGAAGCCGCCCTGCTATTGTTACGGGTGTTCAAACGTATGTAGTCGGGTAAAACTCCTAATTGTTTACAACGCTGATTAAACCAAACGTTTTGAACCGCTACACGGTGGAGTTTAGTTAGCTTGATGTACAAGCGTGCCTGTTCGGCTATGCTTACCGATTTCAGATGTTGTATAGAATCAGGCGTTACTTTGCGGAAATCCATAATAGCATTAAAAAGTTAAAATTACTTTGCTGAATTCCGCCAAAAATCCCACAAGCACCATGCAGCTAGCTAATGCACCGCCCTCCCTCCCACTTTTTCAAGCAGAAGCAAGAACGAACACACCACCACCAACACCAATACTTGTGTGAGAAAACACGCGACGCGTTTCGCCTCTAACACGAGGCATCCTCAGGCTCCCAAATGCAAGTGACCGTCTCCGCAAAAACGCTCCGTATTTATAGGCTAGGCCGCCCCTCCCCCCGATGACGCAATGTAACCGTTAAACTGGTGACCGTTAAACCGTTTCAACCGCCTATGGGCTATTGTTGTTTTGTGCAAATATATCGATTAATGGGGAAATAGAGGAGCTGCCCACCTGTTCATTCAGCATTGTAAACAACCTATCCCTAGATAATTTGGAAATTTCCAGCTGTTCAAGTATAGACAATCTCAACCCCTTACTGCAGGTGTGTAAAATTTCCAAATTATGGTTATTATTAAGTACATGACCCGTATCCAAAAGGTGTTTGGCAAAATGAGATTTATCCGGATGATTGTTTCGGAAAGCTGCCACATGCTCCCTATACCGAGTTATAAAACTCCTACCGGTCTGGCCAATATACACTCCGTTACATTCCGGACAAGCAACTCTATACACCCCAGACCGCTGGAATCTATCCACCTTCTCTTTTTGATTGCACAGATTTCTAGCCAAAGAGTTGCTCGTCCTGAACGCAACCCGTATCCCAGATCTTTTTAACGTCCGGTGGATTTTTTCAGAAATCGGACCTACATAGGTAATACTTGACTTCATTTTTTGAGGCCTTTCAGGTGGCACTGCGTATAAAAGTCTACTAACCATACCGTTCCGCTTCCTGACCACCAGCCAATCAATCATTCGCCTGCTATATCCGTTTGCAACTGCTATTTGATAGATGGTATTTAGTTCCTTGTTGTAATTAGCAGAAGACATTGGCACAGTTAGCAAACGGTGAACATAGCAATGGAATGCTGCCATTTTGTGTTGCCACGGATGACAAGACGTTATTGGGATAACAGTGTCAGTCTGTGTTGGCTTTCGGTAAATCTCAAACTCATGCTTGTTACCCACCCTAGTTATTTTTAGATCTAGGAAATTAAGCGATTCGTTCTGTTCTTTCTCTAGTTTGAAATTGATTTTAGGGTGTTTTGTGTTCAAGGTATTGACAAATGAGTCTAGTTGTCTAAATGTACCTGTCCAGCATATAATGATGTCATCTACATACCGGTAATAATAAAGTATGTTTCTCTTCCCAACTATATGATTACGTTCAAAATTATCCATGAAAATATCAGCTAGCAAAGGACTCAATGGTGAACCCATACAAACATGAAATAATTTTGACGCATGCATACTGTTGTTAATTCCAATAATTGTAATTTTTCCCCTGGATGAAGACGTTGCATGTCCATGAAGTCTGAAATGAACTGAAGACATTCAGGGTACGGAACGTTAGAGAAAAGACTGTCCACATCCAGAGAAATCAATTTTGCATTGCTGGGAAGAGAAACATCCTTAATCCGCTCTATAAGATCCAAACTATTTTTCAGAACAAATTTGGGATTAAAAGCTGTCTTATCCCTAAGAAGATCGTTAAGACGTTTGGATAAATTATATGCTGGAGCTCCAATATAAGAAACAACAGGACGAATCGGTACATTTTCTTTGTGAATTTTAGGCAATCCATACAAAATCGGTGGCAGTGGATTCATAGGTGCAATTTTACTCTTTTCAACCTCTGGATTTGTAAAAATAAAAGATGACTCCGACACCGCCTTCTTGACCTCCGTCACATATCTTTTTGTAGGGTCAGATCCTAGGCGGTTAAAATCGTCTCCCTGAATTACATCGTTAACCTTCTCTTTGTACGAATCTCGGTCCATAATAACTATAGTGTTTCCTTTGTCAGCTTTGGTTAGCACAAGGTTATTAGACTCCACTTTTAGCTTTATGGATCGAGTGGTAGAGGCATCTGTCATGTTATTATTTAACCTTGGGGTGTTTCGAATATCATTGGCTACGAGACTGTTAACGATGCCGCTTTTCTTATTAGTTACAATTGCAACCTCCGAATCCACCGCCAAATTTTGCAAACATTTGTCGTCCATCCTTGGTGTTATATTGTGTTTTAATCCCTTTTCCAATAGCGACCATTCATTTGGCGAAAACTGTACGTTTGTAAAATTTTTTACCCGTGGGCCAAAAGTGTGTGAATTCTCGCTAGTGTTCTGGGGAACAAAACGATTTTGTGTTAATTTACGGATTTTGTCACATTGGACAAGATATTTGCGGTGAGCTATTTGAGAAGCCATATCTCTGGCCTTCTCGTCGAGTAAATCAAATTCAATATTGTGTAGATGGAATAATAATTCTGTGTGTAATATTTTAAGATGTACCTTCAGGTTGTCGCGAACCGTGAACCATTTCCGAGACTCCTCATTGAGCCAAATCTTACGTGCCTTGTCCAATGCAACAGAAGCCGCCCTGCTATTGTTACGGGTGTTCAAACGTATGTAGTCGGGTAAAACTCCTAATTGTTTACAACGCTGATTAAACCAAACGTTTTGAACCGCTACACGGTGGAGTTTAGTTAGCTTGATGTACAAGCGTGCCTGTTCGGCTATGCTTACCGATTTCAGATGTTGTATAGAATCAGGCGTTACTTTGCGGAAATCCATAATAGCATTAAAAAGTTAAAATTACTTTGCTGAATTCCGCCAAAAATCCCACAAGCACCATGCAGCTAGCTAATGCACCGCCCTCCCTCCCACTTTTTCAAGCAGAAGCAAGAACGAACACACCACCACCAACACCAATACTTGTGTGAGAAAACACGCGACGCGGTTCGCCTCTAACACGAGGCATCCTCAGGCTCCCAAATGCAAGTGACCGTCTCCGCAAAAACGCTCCGTATTTATAGGCTAGGCCGCCCCTCCCCCCGATGACGCAATGTAACCGTTAAACTGGTGACCGTTAAACCGTTTCAACCGCCTATGGGCTATTGTTGTTTTGTGCAAATATATCGATTAATGGGGAAATAGAGGAGCTGCCCACCTGTTCATTCAGCATTGTAAACAACCTATCCCTAGATAATTTGGAAATTTCCAGCTGTTCAAGTATAGACAATCTCAACCCCTTACTGCAGGTGTGTAAAATTTCCAAATTATGGTTATTATTAAGTACATGACCCGTATCCAAAAGGTGTTTGGCAAAATGAGATTTATCCGGATGATTGTTTCGGAAAGCTGCCACATGCTCCCTATACCGAGTTATAAAACTCCTTTCCGATTTCTGAAAAAATCCACCGGACGTTAAAAAGATCTGGGATACGGGTTGCGTTCAGGACGAGCAACTCTTTGGCTAGAAATCTGTGCAATCAAAAAGAGAAGGTGGATAGATTCCAGCGGTCTGGGGTGTATAGAGTTGCTTGTCCGGAATGTAACGGAGTGTATATTGGCCAGACCGGTAGGAGTTTTATAACTCGGTATAGGGAGCATGTGGCAGCTTTCCGAAACAATCATCCGGATAAATCTCATTTTGCCAAACACCTTTTGGATACGGGTCATGTACTTAATAATAACCATAATTTGGAAATTTTACACACCTGCAGTAAGGGGTTGAGATTGTCTATACTTGAACAGCTGGAAATTTCCAAATTATCTAGGGATAGGTTGTTTACAATGCTGAATGAACAGGTGGGCAGCTCCTCTATTTCCCCATTAATCGATATATTTGCACAAAACAACAATAGCCCATAGGCGGTTGAAACGGTTTAACGGTCACCAGTTTAACGGTTACATTGCGTCATCGGGGGGAGGGGCGGCCTAGCCTATAAATACGGAGCGTTTTTGCGGAGACGGTCACTTGCATTTGGGAGCCTGAGGATGCCTCGTGTTAGAGGCGAAACGCGTCGCGTGTTTTCTCACACAAGTATTGGTGTTGGTGGTGGTGTGTTCGTTCTTGCTTCTGCTTGAAAAAGTGGGAGGGAGGGCGGTGCATTAGCTAGCTGCATGGTGCTTGTGGGATTTTTGGCGGAATTCAGCAAAGTAATTTTAACTTTTTAATGCTATTATGGATTTCCGCAAAGTAACGCCTGATTCTATACAACATCTGAAATCGGTAAGCATAGCCGAACAGGCACGCTTGTACATCAAGCTAACTAAACTCCACCGTGTAGCGGTTCAAAACGTTTGGTTTAATCAGCGTTGTAAACAATTAGGAGTTTTACCCGACTACATACGTTTGAACACCCGTAACAATAGCAGGGCGGCTTCTGTTGCATTGGACAAGGCACGTAAGATTTGGCTCAATGAGGAGTCTCGGAAATGGTTCACGGTTCGCGACAACCTGAAGGTACATCTTAAAATATTACACACAGAATTATTATTCCATCTACACAATATTGAATTTGATTTACTCGACGAGAAGGCCAGAGATATGGCTTCTCAAATAGCTCACCGCAAATATCTTGTCCAATGTGACAAAATCCGTAAATTAACACAAAATCGTTTTGTTCCCCAGAACACTAGCGAGAATTCACACACTTTTGGCCCACGGGTAAAAAATTTTACAAACGTACAGTTTTCGCCAAATGAATGGTCGCTATTGGAAAAGGGATTAAAACACAATATAACACCAAGGATGGACGACAAATGTTTGCAAAATTTGACGGTGGATTCGGAGGTTGCAATTGTAACTAATAAGAAAAGCGGCATCGTTAACAGTCTCGTAGCCAATGATATTCGAAACACCCCAAGGTTAAATAATAACATGACAGATGCCTCTACCACTCGATCCATAAAGCTAAAAGTGGAGTCTAATAACCTTGTGCTAACCAAAGCTGACAAAGGAAACACTATAGTTATTATGGACCGAGATTCGTACAAAGAGAAGGTTAACGATGTAATTCAGGGAGACGATTTTAACCGCCTAGGATCTGACCCTACAAAAAGATTTGTGACGGAGGTCAAGAAGGCGGTGTCGGAGTCATCTTTTATTTTTACAAATCCAGAGGTTGAAAAGAGTAAAATTGCACCTATGAATCCACTGCCACCGATTTTGTATGGATTGCCTAAAATTCACAAAGAAAATGTACCGATTCGTCCTGTTGTTTCTTATATTGGAGCTCCAGCATATAATTTATCCAAACGTCTTAACGATCTTCTTAGGGATAAGACAGCTTTTAATCCCAAATTTGTTCTGAAAAATAGTTTGGATCTTATAGAGCGGATTAAGGATGTTTCTCTTCCCAGCAATGCAAAATTGATTTCTCTGGATGTGGACAGTCTTTTCTCTAACGTTCCGTACCCTGAATGTCTTCAGTTCATTTCAGACTTCATGGACATGCAACGTCTTCATCCAGGGGAAAAATTACAATTATTGGAATTAACAACAGTATGCATGCGTCAAAATTATTTCATGTTTGATGGTGCATTTTACCAACAAAAGGAAGGCTTAGCAATGGGTTCACCATTGAGTCCTTTGCTAGCTGATATTTTCATGGATAATTTTGAACGTAATCATATAGTTGGGAAGAGAAACATACTTTATTATTACCGGTATGTAGATGACATCATTATATGCTGGACAGGTACATTTAGACAACTAGACTCATTTGTCAATACCTTGAACACAAAACACCCTAAAATCAATTTCAAACTATAGAAAGAACAGAACGAATCGCTTAATTTCCTAGATCTAAAAATAACTAGGGTGGGTAACAAGCATGAGTTTGAGATTTACCGAAAGCCAACACAGACTGACACTGTTATCCCAATAACGTCTTGTCATCCGTGGCAACACAAAATGGCAGCATTCCATTGCTATGTTCACCGTTTGCTAACTGTGCCAATGTCTTCTGCTAATTACAACAAGGAACTAAATACCATCTATCAAATAGCAGTTGCAAACGGATATAGCAGGCGAATGATTGATTGGCTGGTGGTCAGGAAGCGGAACGGTATGGTTAGTAGACTTTTATACGCAGTGCCACCTGAAAGGCCTCAAAAAATGAAGTCAAGTATTACCTATGTAGGTCCGATTTCTGAAAAAATCCACCGGACGTTAAAAAGATCTGGGATACGGGTTGCGTTCAGGACGAGCAACTCTTTGGCTAGAAATCTGTGCAATCAAAAAGAGAAGGTGGATAGATTCCAGCGGTCTGGGGTGTATAGAGTTGCTTGTCCGGAATGTAACGGAGTGTATATTGGCCAGACCGGTAGGAGTTTTATAACTCGGTATAGGGAGCATGTGGCAGCTTTCCGAAACAATCATCCGGATAAATCTCATTTTGCCAAACACCTTTTGGATACGGGTCATGTACTTAATAATAACCATAATTTGGAAATTTTACACACCTGCAGTAAGGGGTTGAGATTGTCTATACTTGAACAGCTGGAAATTTCCAAATTATCTAGGGATAGGTTGTTTACAATGCTGAATGAACAGGTGGGCAGCTCCTCTATTTCCCCATTAATCGATATATTTGCACAAAACAACAATAGCCCATAGGCGGTTGAAACGGTTTAACGGTCACCAGTTTAACGGTTACATTGCGTCATCGGGGGGAGGGGCGGCCTAGCCTATAAATACGGAGCGTTTTTGCGGAGACGGTCACTTGCATTTGGGAGCCTGAGGATGCCTCGTGTTAGAGGCGAAACGCGTCGCGTGTTTTCTCACACAAGTATTGGTGTTGGTGGTGGTGTGTTCGTTCTTGCTTCTGCTTGAAAAAGTGGGAGGGAGGGCGGTGCATTAGCTAGCTGCATGGTGCTTGTGGGATTTTTGGCGGAATTCAGCAAAGTAATTTTAACTTTTTAATGCCAAATATAATGGTTCCTTTCAAAGATAATGGACACCTGACCCAACGTCAAAAAAAATTCAATTTTTGTCTGTCATCAGCGAGAATGTTCATTGAAAGAGCTTTTGGAGTTTGAAAGACACGATGGCGCAGTATTCTAGATTGCTTGCCAATGGTGACTATAGAAAAAAATCCTGAATATTTGCTTGTACTGCATAACATTTGCATTTCGAGACGTGACATAATCCAACCTAAAATTAATTTGCGGCTGCCACAAAGAGGTCAACTTAATAATGAACGAAGGCAGGAGGGAATTGAGAAGAGAGAAAGGATATCAAACAATCTTATTATTAGACATGTATAGTTTCTTCATTCTTTTAATTAAAGACCAGTTATAATTACGGTATTCTTATGTTATTTAGCCAGTAACCTTCCCTGTGTACTAGTTTTAATTTCAGTCAGATGGATGGCAAGAATTGCATAAACAATAAAATATACTTTTTTCAAAGCTTCCTGCAGGCCGTGATGTATGAATTAGGAAAGCAAAAAACAGACAAAACTCTGAATACAACAATATGATATTTTTTTCTATGTTTAAATTCTAAGCATATTGGCATCCAAAGACGCATCGAACTCTTGCTGAGTGTTATGCTCGCATTGTGCATCGCCCGATGCAGAAGATTGATTACTCATAACTCAAAATTAAAAATCTTAGAAACTTAACCACTTACAACAAATAATATTATATAAAATTTAGTCTTCTGCCAATGGGACCAAAATGTAATTTAGTTGTCTATTTATTTTTGCCTGTAACAATGTCATTTTCTCCCTGTGATGTTTTTCTCTTTTTTGCAATAATCTATCATAATTTTTTTTTTGTATTTTGAGTTTTTCTTCTCTATATAGTTTTTTGTCAGTGCTTAAGTCTTTTAAAATGGTTTCAAATTTTCTTTTTGTGGTTTTTTTTTCTTCTGAGGCTACAATTGCAGGCCCTGCTTCTGTAGCTGTTGCAACGGGATGGGCCCACCCATTAGAGCCAAATAACTCATTCATTCTCTGAAAAGGAAAATAAAATATTATTAGTCTTTGGTAACAGCACCAACATGCTACGCAATGCAAAGCATGTGCTTAACATGCTTGAGAACATCTTGAAAATTCCAATAGCAATCAAGAATCACCCATCCAAGTACTGACTGCAGCCAGCAACAACTTTTAAAAACAGTTAGCACCAACCAACTATGAGCATTGACCTACGAGCGCTATGGTTGCAATGTTACCATTTATTCTTACATTGTATGTACTTTTTCAATAGGGAAATCCTGTACGCTTACCTCAAAATATAGCCAAGTAGCTCTGTCGTTATCAGATGTTGCATTGTGATCAACAATTTTTTTGTATTTTTTTTTTAAACTATTTAATTTTGACTGGCACTCGCCGCCACTTACTATGTAGTTGGGGTTTGATTCTCTTATTTTGGTGGCAATTTTATCAAAGACCTTTTTATGTCGTGAGGTAAGAAATTCTTCTTTGAAGTCTTCATATAAACTCAGTAAGAGCAAAATGCATGATTAATTCCATATGAATAAATTAGACCCAGAGACTGAGTGACCTGTAAGTAAATGAAACAAATAAGTACACATTGGTTTGTCAAATTAGTACATAGTTCACTGGAGATTTTATAAGAATTATGTCAGGATTGGGGCATGTGACAAACCATTGTCTCTGCCTACCCCTTTGGGATAAATGGGTTCAGATTAATGTGTCTTTTATAATTGTAAACTCACCATTTTCATCAACCTCTGTTATTGAAGGCAGGTTGATTTCCGAGGGTGGTTGTTCAGCGCTTAACTTAAAACGCTTCTAACAATTGTTTAAAATAATTAGAAGCTGGAAACACTTCACACGAAGATTTAAGCCCGGCAATCTAATTGCCACACAATTTTGGGCACATTTTGTGAAAAACACACGTTTCACAAGCAACAAAAACAAGAGGGCAATTTTCAACTCATCTGACAGCTGTTAAGTAGTTACGCCCATCATGGGTGCGTTCCAAAATCAAACTTCTATCTAAACATCCCCTCGCTCCGGGCTGACCAGCTCAGGTCGCTCGCTAGCTTAATCAACCGGGAGTTTATTAAGCTAGCGGAAATATTTATTAATTTAAGGTTTTATTTATCGACTCAAGGTTTTAATATCAATATCGACTTGAGATGACCACATAAAAGGAAGAAAGAAATCAGTCAGGACCAGTTTAATACAAATCAATATCTTTAGCACAAACCAATAGTAATGATTATTACAAAAAACAAACCAATTTATATATTTATCAAAAAGTTAATCTTACTGTAAAAGGTCTTCATCTAGGTATTCCACTCCTGAAAGGACTTCTTCTTGGTTTGATCTTCCAGCTAAGCCAACGTCATCATCTTCAAATTCGGACGCACCACTGCTGCTGCTGCTGTCATCTCTGAGATTAGTAACCAAGCGCTCTATTTCTGTGTACCAGCTTCCACCTCTATCGTAATATTCCTTCTCAATTTTCATCACGTCTCTCCAAGATTCTTGGTTTGATCTTCCAGCTAAGCCAACGTCATCATCTTCAAATTCGGACGCACCACTGCTGCTGCTGCTGTCATCTCTGAGATTAGTAACCAAGCGCTCTATTTCTGTGTACCAGCTTCCACCTCTATCGTAATATTCCTTCTCAATTTTCATCACGTCTCTCCAAGTCTCTCCAAGATTATAGTGTAGCAGATAAAAATTTAATCGAACCCAGATGTTTTTTTCACTCTTACCTGGATATAAGTGGAGCACACATTGCTGGAGGAAGATCTCCCAAAATCTGGTCGATTTCATACATTGGCTCTGGCTTGTGTCGCTTTACAAGTGACAATAGTTCTGGTTTGCGGAGACTTTCGTCAAAGTTTACGTTATTAGCCAGCAGCTACAGCTTTATATCAGCAACCCTTGTTGCACTGGTTGGTGACTCGTTCAGAACCACTGAGTGGTAGGGCGCATTATTCATAACAATTATTGAGACCTCTGTGAGGTTGGATATTAATTTTTCCCTGACCCATTTCCTTCCTTTTTGTTTGTGCCTAAGGAAAATAATAAGGCATTCGGTACAAACCCTTTCTCGCTACCAGCATAAACAATAGTATCTTTTGCCTTTGGTCACATTGGGTTTCACTCCACTTAATTATGTCGATCGTTTGCCAGCACTTTTTGAGTTTGTATGAAGAATGTGCATAGCTCCCATCTAATTCCACCTTTTTTTCTGCAGATCCTCACACAAATTTTGGTTGTCCATAATAACTTTGAGGTATCTCTCGCGTTTGACAGCTATATTAAAATCACAGAAGAAATGCACGTATTATTTAGAATAAGCAAATAATCGTAAGATCGTCGAATGAATTACAGTGCTAATACTAGTGCTTGTTAGTTACTTAGGTGTTGCCATCAAACAAAATATTTAGTTGCACCTGTCACCGCAAAACACTCTTTTTGCCAAGCTGTACAGAGTTCATTATAGGTTATATTAGTTTTACCGCTCTATGATTCTTAGTCAGGATTAATATAACCCTTTTGGAAGACTTGAGTTATTACGGGGGTTGGTCTATAAGACTATTTTGCTAGTTGGGGGGTCGGTTGGCTGAGACAATTCTTCATCCCCAGTAGCCCTCACAGCCTCTTTTAGCTCTTTGACGTTGCGCGTTGCAATTATAGTGCTCCACCAATCTTAACCCTTAACCAGGCCAAAGAAAACTGCTGATGCTGGAGAAATGGTTTCTATGGATTCAAACTACTGGTTGCGTTGCGAATGAAAATAATATAGTGAAAAGTGAAAAATGCTAGGAAAATTGGAAAAATCTGGTGGGAAAACATATTCAACCTAATTATATACGAAATAAAAAATAATCATTGCTCAACGAAATCGAGATTGTAGGCGTTCCAGAAGATGAAAACGGGAGCTTGGGACACTTAGTATTTCTCACAGATAAGAAAATGGGTGTAAACCTAGAAGAATCTGAGATATGGTGGTGTTTTATATCCTTCAATTATAATAGGTACTTCTATCTTAACTATAACTCTAGATACAATAGTTTGGTATTTAGACAAAATTCAGTCAAAAATAAACTAACGTGATAAACTTCAAAATATTAATGAAAATGTAACATTTTGAAATTCGATATAATTTATTTAAAAACCTCAAATTTGGTGGTTTGGACAAAACTCTGTCGAAAATAAAAAAACGAGATAAACTTCTCAAAAATTTAAACTTACAACCAAAAGATATTTGTTAGTAAATTATTTATTTGATACTCAAAACTTCTAACAATACAAATTTAAAACACAGTTGGGTTAGATTTGGCACCAAATTAGTCAAAATATTAACAGGTTGGTAAAAATATTACATGAAAATGTAATATTTTTAAACTGGACATATGTCTACGCTGATATACATGAAGGGTTCTTCTTTTGGGTTAAATCGATGTAATATTAATAATTTACAAAAAACAATAACAGACAATATTCGAGCGTGCGTTGCATGCAAGTGACATTTGCAGAGTAACTCGCCGACGCGCCGCGTGGGGGCGCGCAGGTGAAATATATCAGCAGAGACTAAAATATTTTTCTGGTTGTGCAATAAAGTGTTCTCTATCTCTATCTATCTATCCATCCATCCATCCATCCGTCCGTCCGTCCGTCCGTCCGTCCGTCCGTCCATCCATCCATCCATCCATCCATCCATCCATCCATCCATCCATCCATCCATCCATCCATCCATCCATCTATCTATCTATCTATCTATCTATCTAAATAAGCTTCAAGCCGTCTTGGCTCATACGTAGACAGCGGCACGTTATATATACGAGCGTATCTCTATCTATTCATCTAAATAATCTTCAAGCCGTCTTGGCTCATAGTAGACAGCGGCATGTTATATCGTAAAGCCCGACCTTGAAAATAACAAATGTTTTTGTGATCACTGGAGGACATTGGGCCTTAGAAGGGTAAACGAGCGTGTCCATACTCCGTGGCGTTGAAAGCACAGCTTTCAATATCTTTAACGGCCTAGATTTAGAAGACTATACGATTTATTCCATCTACTCCTAGGAATAGACGACTGGTCCGCGCCAGACGCCATTGCAGTGGAGGAGCATTATCTTCTTTCAGGAGTGCTTGCTCCCCGACACGAAGCTCTCGCTGACGCGTTCGCCATTAGACAGCTATGATGTGGCTCTATCTCTCTCCAAAAGTGCTTCCTGAGCTGTTCAATGCGCTCGTATCCCTTCGTAACCCTTCCAAATATCCTCTCGTGGTTTTTTTTGTGACGTCATTGCAACGTCGTCTACATTTACCGTCGCACATTTTAGGAATCATGGGATGCGTTGTTTTATTCTTTATCACCTTTGCTGTTTCTTTGAGCTTGTCTGAAATTTCGGTTATTGTACTCGTATCAAATATAGGGCCTGGATATATTGCATTAAACCGAGCTGGTGGACGTTAGTCATCTGCTTGTTCCGTTTTGGTCTTTGTATCTTGTCCTATAGCTTTCTATTTTTTTATTTGTGTGTGAGAATCAAACAAAGCATATCATTTGTAAAAAGAAGTTCCCACAGATCAGTTAAGTTTGTAAATGTCGAGGGTGCTCGACTTCTTGACATGTGGACTATATTATGGCTCTGTGTTGGGGTGGTACGTGCATAAGGCTCTGCAGATGACCATTTATAACGATTACGCTGAGTAGAAACGCTGTATTACCTCAGAAGACTCTGACCCAGGCTGAACTTCAGTGTGAGTTATGTCATTGTCCACCGCATTTTCTTGACGTAACATACTATCGTCTACCAGCATACCTAAGGGGCTCTTCAGGTGACACATCAGCATCTTCGCATATATGGGAAAGGTCTTCAGCTTCAGGATCGACTGCTCCGAATCTGAATGATCCCCTATCTCCAATACAAAATTTGTTTCTACTTCGCTGTCGTCAAACTGCCTAAAATCTGAATCTGCGTTTTCTTCTTGAATCTCATCATAAAAAATTGCTTCTAGATCTTCAGGAGCAATTGAGCGACGGTCCCTTGCATCTGTACCCTTCCTTTTTCTTGTCGCTGACTCTTCTGTTTCAGACATCTACAACATGGAAAATATCTTATCATTAACACCGTCGCTACGTCTGTGAGGCATTAAGAGAAATATTCATAAACCGCGTGCAAGCGTCTTTGAGACGTATGGACAAAAGAGCATTAGTGCCGACCTTGTCTGTGAGACGTCGATAACAGCGTGGCGAGATACATGTGCACTTCTCGCGCTTTCGCGCCACTCTGGACAGTGGCGGCGCGTGCGGCGAGGGGAAGCTACTACGGGGGCAAGGAAGTAGCGGCTGACAAAATATAGGTAATCACGAATAGGTACGTCAACGTTTATTAGTCTCCTCTGTACTTAAAGGTTAAAAGAAAACCGACCAACATTCTGGAAAAGATAATAAAACCAATATTTTTCCAACACTTTTCCACTTGGAACAAAGGAAATTGGAATGAGAATGTATGGAAAGGAATGGAAGATTCCCCCACAATATCAAGAGAAAAATCAAGAATACTCACAGAGTTTCTTTAAATGTCACTCACGACGATCGCATTGTCGTGAATTAACAAATGTATGTAGAAAACCTGTAATAGAAAATGCATAATTGAGGTTAAGTCGTACAAAATGTATTCCGAACGAAAATCACTTCTGTGTCCAGGCGAATCCTTGATATACTTACAGAATTGAAGAATTAGTGACAAATCCTGTCTAATACATGTGCAAGAACATGTCGAAATTTCTAATTCAGCGCGAAACTCGAAAAATAATTTATAAAACAAGAAAAGCAATCTAAATAGTCTTACCTGATTAACACTAGAGTAGGCGTGCCTTGTTTTACTCCTTAGATAGTCGCGTGGGCTACATGTGAAGTTCATTTAAGATACCCATATTTGGATGTATTTAATATTTAGATTAAAACACTCTTATATTTTATTAATGTTGATTAATAAAATGT
Organism: Yponomeuta sedellus; assembly: GCA_934045075.1. NCBI lineage: Eukaryota > Metazoa > Arthropoda > Insecta > Lepidoptera > Yponomeutidae > Yponomeuta > Yponomeuta sedellus. The sequence continues at coordinate 7,099,174 of OW203744.1, forward strand.
AAGAGTGTTTATTTTAGCCATAGACATATTAAAACAATAGTTATACTTCTGTTTTTTATATATTTTTAACAAAAATAAATAATCTTCTAAAAACCAACATTATTTAACAACATGAGTTACACAAAAGTTTTTTAAGAGATAATTGAGCTTAACTTGCAATGTTTTTATCTTATAACCTAGTTACTTAGTATAAAAATATACGTAGAAGGTTTCAGTCTTCAATGTTGCTGCATTCTGGGCACAAAAGTACCTGATGAGCAGTACAACTTACGTTTTAGTTAAATAGGTTTTTAAACAACTTACGTTATCAACCCTTTTATGTCCCCACTGCTGGGGCACGGGTCTCTTCCTGCATCGCAGGAAGGTTAGGCCATACTCTACCACGGAGGCCAAGTCCGGGTTGGTGGAGGGTTGTAAGACAGTGGCGGGCCTTACTGTCAGAAGTTATCAAGCCGCCCATAAGGCCTCTGACAGGGCTTGACGACTGCCATTATATGAGAGCCGGCACCAACAGCTTAACGTGCCTTGCGAAGCACGGAAGCGCTCGGAAAAATGCCACTAGCGGTAGTCACGGGACGCTCACCCATCCTGTACCTGACCGCGCTTGTTGTTGCTTAACCAAGTGATTGATTCCAATTACTCGGTTCGCCTAGGCCACGAGCGCAGTATAACTTGACCTGCTGCATTTACTGCATCATGTTCGTGTGCTTTTATCTCGGGCTCGGCTACAAAATGCACACCGACCTACACCAGTTAAAGATGGCATGTTTTAGTGGTGGGGTGTCTGACAATCCGAGAAGTAGTTTTCCCTTCATTTTTATTCCCCTCGGTATATTTTGCTGACATAATTATGCGACGTTCAATATGGAATTTTGCAAGGTGGAATGCGACTTCTCGAGGATAACTATGACTAATAACTTCAAGTCCATTGATTCCAACCGTATTCAAAAAATTGTAAAATATAATTGTGTTGCGAGAAACAGAAACTACATATTGTCTGCACATTTTATCGAAAATACCAACACCGCAATTTGTTTGGTTATAGAACGTTATAATTTCGGTTTTTTTTTTGCATCAGCGCTGCTAAGGTCAATATTGTATCATTTTGAAGTGTAGATAGTAACAGAACTACCCTCTTTTTCTTAGGCACAAAGCTTACAGGTGTGCAGTTTGTTTGTGCATTGCTGAAAACTTTGTTATTGAAAGCTTTGAATACCTCTGGTATCTCTGGTTTGTTTTTTTTTCAACGTACCGACTGTTGTTATTTTCTTTGCAAGCTGTTCTTTACGAGTTTGCAGGTTTGTCAGCTGATGTTGCACTTGGAATGTTGCTCAGCTCAGCCAGTGAGACGATTCGGTGCCGGGAGCCATCCGGTGCCTCCAAGTGCACTGTGCCATCCCGTGTCCAGCAGTTGGTCACACCGAAGCGCTCCCTCGCCGCCATGAAAGAATCGTGACATCGCTTTGTTAAGAATTCTGACAGCGTGGTGCCAGAACCTTTGAGCCGTGTTTTGGAATACCAAACGTTGTCCCTCACGCTCACATCTCTTCACATCTTCATCTTCTCACACACTTCATCTCTCACAACTTCACTAGGATCGGCCTGCACTTGTCATTAGTAGAACGACCCATCCTGTGACAGCGGTTAATGCTGGCTCCACTGAAGTTGGTTATACCAAGTTTGTCAGTCACCAGCTTGACAACAGCCGCTGTTGTGTCCTCCTTCTTCACCTCGACAACGCCTTGCACAAGCAGGATTTTGCTTCGTCCCCGCGCCTCCAACTGATCCGTCTCCCGGGCCAACATCTCCATCTGTTGCTGCAGAAGCTGCACAACCTTCATAATGAACGCCCTGAAGCCGGCAAACTCAGTTGTGAGAGTCGTGGTGCAGGAACGGGGCCCTTGTGAAGCTCCTCTTCGAAGACCGCCATCCGGCTATTAAATAGCACCATCATGTATTCTAAGGACTCCTTTATAGACTCCATCGTGAAGTGTTGTATTGTGCAGTTGATAAGTTTCAAATGTATCAGTAAGATTTCCACTTCCACGAAGTTGGTCCTTTCTAGATGCAATGAATTGCTTGCAGGTAAAAGTCCACTAAGAGTTATTATAGCATGTAAATAACAGTGAATTCCACTTGTTTTGTATTTTAAAATAAACTTACAATAGCAGCAACATTTTATGCTGTTTACTTTACTATGTATACTTTTTATGCCCAAAAAAAAGCATCCTGGATAGAACTTTTAGGTAATGGGTGTATCTGCTGCATATCAAAGCAAAATGCCAAAGCGTCATTGACATTTTCTTTTGTGAGTACATAGAAGGCGTTTGCCTTTAAAATATGCACCCGTTTCTGTGTTATGGTTTCAACACGTTTTCGAAGATTCTTTTTAAGTTGTTTTTTTTATACAAAATACATGTTCCACATGCATCTGTTGGTGGCGAGTTAAATCCAATGCTAAAGTTATTGAAAGTTAGTGACGCACCGCATGCGCAGCTCGGCAATCTCCTCCGACCACCAATACACCTGGCGTCGGGATGTAGGTGCTCGCACTCGGGGCATGGCCGAGTCGCACACGCGAGTCATCGGCCGGGTCAGCTCGTCGGCCTGCTGCTCGACACTAGCCGATTCAGCGGGAGACGGGTTTCAGGTTTAGCCTCTAAATAGGTTTTTTTTGTTCCTTAGCACGGGTTAGTGCATTAAAAATAAAAATAGTGTGATCATGTGGGTACAGTGATATCGTTCCGATGTTAAACCTAACTGCAAAGTAGGTGGTCGGGGCTGTAAGTAATGCAATTTGCTTAAGTCAGATGTCGCTGCCTGTACGTAATACAGAGAATATTGTAAAGAGGTTCGAAATTTCACTGATGCCGTGAGTCGCCCATTGGCTCAATTGGTAGAGCGCTGGTACGGATAGCCAGAGGTTGCGGGTTCGAATCCCGGCATGGGTGAAATTTTTAGCCTCTAAATAGGTTTTTAAATTTGTTCCTTAGCACGGGTTAGTGCATTAAAAATAAAAATAGGGTTTCAGGTATTCAGCTTTTTGAGGGACCACTGCGGATCGCTTTCCGTCTGCCGAGCACTCTCATGAGGTGGTGATGAAGAGGAGACGCTGAACCGGATATACAGGTGGTCCGACAAAGTCTCCTCCTCGACCTGCACCTCCCAGTCTTCCACTCTCCGTGCCTAATCGGGGGTCGCGAACGAGACGTCGATCACCGACGATCCCTGCCGGTGGACGCACGTGTCCACTGACCCCCGATTCAGGACAACCAACCAACGTCGAGAAACGTCTCAAACTCTGCAAGCACTCTGTTCGGCGAGAAGTATACCCCCACCACGACTACTCCTCCGACTTGTGCCGCCACGAAGCCATGGCCTTGGACGGCTCTGTCGAGCGCTGGCGAGGCCACCGGGGACAGCGTGGTGATTGCGACCACTCCGTCTGGGTTCCCAATCCAGTCGCGCCTGGGGGGAACCACTTATGGCTCGGCCACAACCCTAACGTGAACCGAGCCCTCCGCCAGGCTCCCAGGTTTCCCTGAAGGAATCGCAGTGGACCCATCCTACTGAGTGTCCATCTGCGACACCTCTTGCTTCTGTGTGGAGCCGGTTGGCTGTGACCCGGCCATGACCTGGGTCGGAGCTGCCACTCGCTGTTTCGCCCCTTTTCTGGGCGGGGACTTAGCTCTACAGGCCTTGCCCTCGCAGAGGTGCGCCGCAGGTTATCCCTGGGCTTCGCACAGGGTGCAGTGCGGGGCCTCAGTGCACAAGTTGGCCTTGTGGCCCTTCTGGCCACAGCGATATCATTCCTCGCTGCGGTCCACTTCGGCTTGGCATAGGGCCCTCACGTGACCCTGCGCTAACCATCGGAAGCACCTCTTAAGCCTCGCCGCCAGGATGCGCACTCGCGCCGCGACCTAGCCCACGTTGAGCCGGGTGTTGCCGCCAGCTGTTTCGGCCGGCCGTTTTTCGGGCGGCAGTCATGGGGCGCCGCGCCCCTGCTGTACCCATAGCACCAGAGCCAGCCCTGATGGATCCGATGGAGACCTCGGTGGGAGGACAGCAGCCCGCTTGGCGAGGGCCTGCTGCAGTCGTTCGGGTGTCACCGAATCATCCAGGCCGGTCACCCGCATGTCTGCCGATTCGACCGGCCTTGAGACCCGGATGTCCTCCGACGCCCCAAACAGCTCTCAGTTTCTCCTCGTGAGTTTTATCCCCAAGCATGGTTTACATTCTACCAGTTCAATTAATGTAATTATATCATATTGAAATGATGGCGCTATGATGACAACCTAACTAATAAACAAGTTCAAAATGGCCGCCGCGCATCGGGCTCTACGCACACAGAGACAATTTAGATACACGTATAGCACACATACAAACATTATCGCCCGACGGCTCACGGGCGTCCGATGGTGCCGCCAGCTTATCGGTGTCGGCTCCGATATGCGATATCGGGCTGGACAATATGAAAGACAGGTACATATTTCATACATTTTACTTACCCCGATATCGGATTGGCTTCCGACACCGATATCGAATCGGATAATGTGAAAACGCTCTTAGGCTTCGTTCACACGGCATTGTCCTGCACGTTTTTTTCGTATTCGTTTTTTTAACGTACAATCATCCAGGTCTTCACACGGTAAATTATCATTCGTGTAAAACACGAATAGCCGCAGTCTTCACACAGCTGTCACAGTGAGTAGACGTCACTGATGGATCCACGCGTGGTTGTACTTTTATATTGGTATCGTAGGCGCCAACGGTCTCGCCGCCGACAAAACAGAAGGTTTTGGGTACATCCTATTAATCAAGAATCTGTGCGAACGATCACATTTGAAAAATTATTCGAAAATCTTAGAAACGATGAAAAAAAGTTTTTTAATTACTTTCGAATGTCTGTTGAAAGTTTTGAAAAGTTATTAACTCGACAGGAAAATTCAAGCCTACCAAAATCAAATACGAATATGCGGAAATGCATAAGTACTAAAATGAAATTAGCCATCTGTTTAAGGTAAGTACACAAATAAAAATACACATGTGATTATTTAAGTGTTATTAATGTTAATTATTATAGTTAAAAATTTGACCAATTTTACTATGGTATATTCGTATTTCGTATTAAAAGACATTGTAATCAATATCCGTGTAGTTAGAATAGCAGGATTCGACAGAAGACGGACTTTGAAGAGAAGCTGCTGTAGTTAATTCTACAGAGGCTGGACTTTGAAGAGAAGTCGTTGTAGTCATGTTTCTACTAAAAGAATTTGTAGCTTCTTGTATATTACTATTTTGGTATTGTCGCGTAAAATATCCTCTGTGAACAGATGAGAGATTAAAAGACGACGACTCACGAATTTGGCTACTGTTTTTAATTTTTTTAATTAACTGTAACACACCCATTTGGAACTCAAGGACTTCATCATCGTCATACTTATCTAATGATGGTAATATCCCATTAAAAAATGAAAGATGCCGATTCATTGTTTTAGGTTCGTTATTCAAATAAGAATCCATAAATTTCATCATCTTCGCATCTACGGAACTAATCATATTCTTTAGAGATCTTTTAGGTACACGATTAGGTATTGGGCTCTTTGCCGCCATTGTGTAATGTGTCTCTATAGAGTTTGTTTCCAAGTTTTCATTTCCACCCTCCGAATTTTTTTTCTGGTTTTCGGATTCTGTGTTATTATTGGATTTCGTGTTGTTATTTTCGGTAGTAGCATTATTAACTGTCTTTTTAGGTTCAATTTCTTTCTGCAGAAAAGATAACTGTTTACTATATACATAAGGCTTTGCTGTTTTGGCGCCACTTCCTGAGCTTTTCTGATCTTTTATCTTTTTATACGATCGATTATAATTATCTCTTAAATGAGTCCACCGTTGAATAATCATTTTACCTGTAAAAGACAAACAAAAACGGTAAACAAAAAAGTAATACGGTACAATAGTACTTCCCTCTTTACACTTCCATTATAAACTGATCTTGTCAAACCAGTCTGTGTAATGATGCCGCGTGTCAGTTTATATTGGATCTGTATAGAGGGACGTGCTGTTGACTGTATATATATATTTTTTTTAGGTATTTAGCATCGGGGTGCTCCATGAAAGATTTACACTATTCATACCAAGTTGGAGTATCGACTATAAGTGGTATCATCTGGGATGTTTGCTGGACTCTATGGCATGTCCTTCAGGGAGAATATCTTCAAATGCCTTCTACAGAAAGTGAATGGATAAAAATAGTGGAAGGTTTTGAAAGAAAGACTAATTTCCCTCATTGTTTAGGTGCAATTGACGGAAAACACATAAAAATCTTAAAGCCTCCTCATAGTGGATCCATGTACTTCAATTATAAAGATTATTTTTCAATTGTGCTATTTGCGGTGGTTGATTTGGAATACAGATTTATATATGTAGACATAGGATCATACGGAAAAGATTGTGACTCATCCATTTTGAAAAAATCCGTCCTTGTGGAAAAAACTTAATGATGGTTCGTTGAATATACCCAAACCAAAGCCATTATTAGAAGGTGGAGAAAGTACACCTTACGTATTTATTGGTGATGAGGGATTTGCTCTACATAATAATTTACTACGCCCTTTTGGAGGAACACATTTAGATTTACGTAAAAAAGTCTTCAATTACCGCCTGAGCAGAGCAAGGAGGTACGTGGAGTGTGCTTTTGGTATCTTAGCGGGAAAATGGAGAATTCTACATAAGGCTATCGATGTTTCACCAAGTTTATTGACAGAAATCATAAAAGCATGCATTGTATTCCACAATTACGTTCGTGAAAATGATGGACACAATTTTGAAGATGTGGCAAATCCTTCATTATTTGAAAATATTCAAAATACGGCAGTACTCTGCTCCTTGGAAAATGGACCTTACGCTGTTTGCTTGAACATTTCGGTTGAAGCAAACAGCGTAAGGTCCATTTTCAGTCACTATTTTTTATCAAACGAAGGAGCAGTCCCATGGCAAAATGAATACATTAGAACTAAGCAGAGCAAGTTAAAATATCGAGGATAGGGAGCAACAGAGATTGCGCAAGCGCAATCTTGGTTGCAGTTGGCAGGAAATTCCGTAACCTTCTCAAAGAAGCCGCCGAAGCTAATATTTTCCGACTCACTTGGGCCAGCTGCGGTGCCCAGGATAAATACCTGTCCATAATAATCCCCAAGTTCTTCACCTTCTCACTGTATGGTATTGTTACACCTTCAAATTGAATTCGAGGTAGCTGTTCCCAGTCAACTCTAGCCAACATTCTAGGACTGCCAATCACAATAACTTGCGTCTTGGTAGGATTAACGTGTAAGCCATGAGATCTGCTCCAATCCAGAGTGCGTTTGAGCGTTAGAACTAGTAATAGCCAAAGGCAGACTCTCTACGGGAGAACGTGCGTAAATCTGAAGATCATCTGCGTAAAGGTGGTAGGAAGAAGTAAGCGTTGCAGAAATATTGTTGATGAAAATAGCGAAAAAAAGTGGAGACAACATGTGTTAGAGTTTCTGGTAAACTGGCACGTATATTTTATATATATTTTTTTTATTGTTCTATGTCTATATGACACATGTTATTCAAAACTACTTCCAAAATAAACACCGTAATATACACATGTTTTTCCTTCTATTATTATAATTATAAAACGTTATCAGCACGAGGACGAAATCTTATCGAGCTAAAATAGGAGTGAACTAATGTGCGTGTGAAATAAATAAAAAGGTGATTTTATTTACGGTGAAATAAAATGAAATTTTGTGAAGTCTATACTCTGTCGTGATTCCATTGTATGAGTGTGGTGATCACGTAAGTCGCTTTACAAATAGCTCCACCATGAACATCCCTCCTATAAGACTTTGTGGTCGAGATGGTTATTCTGTCTGGAAATTCAAAATACGAACTATCTAAGACATGAAGACCTCTGGGAATGCATTGAAGGCTACCCAGATGGAGAGGTCTCACCGGAGGTAGCTGCTGCGAGGAAGCGCAATGATTCTAAGGCTCTCTCAAACATATGCCTGACGCTGGATGGTCCAGCAATAACCCACGTCCGCAGCGCGACTACGGCGAAGGATGCCTGGAATGCTTTAAAAATAGCTTATGAAGATAAAGGCATTGGTAGAAGGCTATCATTAGAACGTAGATTGTACCGTTTGAATCTCGTTGATTTTGATAATATGGAATCATACTTGAATGCTGTATTGAGTACTGTACAAGATTTGGACGACATAGGCAAAAAGATTGAAGATGCCTCAGTTGCGGCCATTATATTGGGCGGTCTCACAGCGAAATATGAACCCTTAATTATGGGATTGGAGAACAACAACATCGATATAACCACTGATCTGGTAAAAACGAAGCTCTTAAGCGAAATGTCTCGAGATACTGAACCAGAGGCTGTTGCAATGCGAGCTCATGATGCGCACAAGACAGCGAAGGTACAGAAGAAGAAAAAGAAACCGAAACCTATGGTTTGTTATGATTGTCAAGAACCAGGGCACATGCGCCCAGATTGTCCCTATGCAAAGAAGACAAAGAAGGATAAAACAATGCTGAGTGCACAAGCTCTTGGAGTAACTGACAATGACAAGGATAAATGGGTAATCGATTCAGGTGCTACCAGGCATATGACATCAAGGTCAGATTGGATAATAAATATGGATCCTAATATATTTGGTAAGGTGACGATTGCTAACGGTGAGCACATAGAATGTCGCGGTGTAGGAGATGTCTCGATTAATTCGAAGAGCAAAGCTATTAATAGAATTAGTGAAGTTGCGTTTGTTCCCGAACTTAATACGAACCTTATTTCGATAAAAAAGGTTGTTGACAAAGGTTACAGTGTGATTTTTGATAAAAATGGATGTAATATCTATAATATTTCTGACTGTTCTGCTTGTATTTCAGACGTGCCGATTATGCATGGTTCTAGTTGTGGTGGACTGTACACTTTAGATTGTACGGTAAATTCTGCCGTTGAGTTCAATGCAAATGTATCGCTAGTGACTGCAGATGGGACGTCAGAGTATCGTTTGTGGCATCGAAGGCTGGGTCATCTCTGCCGGTATGCTATGCAATCGCTGAAAGGTCAGTCTATCATTAACTTTGGTAAGGTAGATAAGGATCCTTGCGTGGCGTGTATTGAGGCAAAGCAGGCGAGAAAACCTTTTAAGAGGATTAACGGCGAAAGGGCGAGTGAACCTCTTCAGCTGATCCACTCTGATTTGTGTGGTCCAATGCCCGAGTCACTCCAAGGTAACCGATATGCACTTTTGTTTATTGATGACTGTACACGTAAAGTATTTGCATATTTCTTATCTTCAAAGTCGGAGGTGAAAACAAAGTTTGTAGTTTTTCAAGCTCTAGTGGAAAACCAAACTGGTAAAGGTATAAAGAGTTTACGTACCGATAATGGGACAGAATATGTGAATAAAGAGTTCAGTGATTACTTGAATTCACAGGGGATACAGCATCAGACGACAGCGCCTTATAGCCCGCAGTCTAACAGCGTGGCTGAGCGCACTAATAGGTCGATTATAGAGAAAGGTAGGTCCTTATTAGCTGGTAGCTTTGTGTCCAAAACCTACTGGCAGGATGCCTTTGAGACTGCTGTATATCTTAAAAATAGATCCCCACATCGTGCCCTGGACTGCTTAACACCACACGAGAAATGGTTTGGTAACAAGCCAGATCTAAAACATCTCAAGGTATTTGGTTGTAAAGCATTAGCCCATATTCCCTCTTGTAATAGAAAGAAGTTAGATTTCAAAGCAGAAGAACTTTACTTTGTTGGGTATACCGAAGATAAAAATACTTACTATTTTCGGAATGCATCTTGTCCAAGGAGACTCATTAAATCTCGTGACGCAACATTCTTTGAAGATCAATTCTTCATGTCAAAAGGAAGTAGGTCCAACGTGGAAAGTACTGCAGTATCTAGTGGTTTACCTCCTCCGTTGACAATGACTCATAGTCAAGATAAAGATAGAGTCGAGGCGGTACCAGAGCGAGTACAACTACCCGAAGAGGCAGTTCCAGTCTCAGTTCCCGAACAAGAAGAAGTTCAAGAGTCGGATCCCGAACCAGAGATAACTCAAGTCTCGGTACCCGATCAGGAAGCTCCCGTCTTAGTTCCTGAACAAAAAGAAATGAGTGAACGGCAATATCCTGTTCGTAAGAGGAACCCACCGGACTTTTACTCATGTAAGGTGTGTGTGTCAACAGTAGAGTCTGATGAGCCTAGCACTTATACGGAGGCTATCAGAGCTGAAGATGCTGATAAGTGGAAACAGGCGATGATGGATGAATATGATTCCCTGCAAAAGTTGAAGACTTGGAAACTTGTTGACAGAGGCAACAAGAAGGTAATACCCTGCAAGTGGGTATATAAGGTGAAGCGTGATGCTCAAGGCTCTATTGTGAAATATAAGGCGCGTCTTGTAGCGAAAGGTTATAGTCAAGAGGAAGGCGTAGACTACTATGAGACTTTTGCTCCGGTCGTTCGGATGTCTTCACTTCGTACTCTATTTGCGTTGGCAGTTGAGAAAGGTATGAAAACACGGCACCTGGATGTAGATACGGCATTCTTAAACGGAGAGTTAGAGGAAGAAGTATTTATGGAGCAACCTCAAGGATTTTCGGAAGATCGTCAGAAAGTATGTCTACTGCAGAAATCTTTATACGGGCTAAAGCAGGCACCTCGTGCTTGGAACATAAAGCTTAACAAAACTTTGTCATCTATTGGCTTTATAAGGACTCCTTCTGAGCCATGTGTTTATACTAAAAAGTTTGGAGACGAGTTGGTGATTTTGGCCGTATTTGTCGATGACATAATTTTGTTCTATGAAAATGACGTGACATTTGACAAAGTCAAAATGAATTTAGAAAAATCGTTTAGCCTGAAAGATTTAGGAAAATTGAGTTATTATTTGGGAATGAATATCTCCCATGAAAATGATAGACTCGTACTTAATCAAAGGAGTTACATTGAAAAGCTGCTTGTAAAGTTTGGAATGGAAAACTGTAAACACGTGAGTACACCATTGCAAAACACAAAGCTTGAACACAATGTAAACAAAGAGGGAGAAGTGTGTTCATATCCCTATCGAGAACTCATTGGCTCTTTAATATTTTTGGCAGTGAATACGCGTCCAGATATTGCGTTCGCCACGAGCTATTTAGGGCAGTTTTGCTCAAATTTCAATAAGAGTCACTGGTTGGCGGCCAAAAGAGTTCTCCAGTACTTGAAAGGTACAATGCACTTTTCAATTACTTACAGTAAGAATAGTACTGGGCTGCACGGGTATGCAGATGCAGATTGGGCAAACTGCACCTTTACTCGTCGCTCATATACTGGCTTTTTTATGAAGCTGTCCAATGGGCTGGTATCGTGGGAGAGCAAAAAGCAGCGTACTGTGGCTTTATCGTCGGCTGAAGCTGAATATATGGCTTTAACGGCAGCTACAAAAGAAGCATGCTATCTTAGACGGTTCATTTCTGAAGTCACTGGTAAGTTACATTGCGTTACTCTACATAGCGATAGTCAGTCTGCTATTAAACTAGCAGAAAACCCAGTCCACCACATTCGGACCAAACATATCGACACTCGGTATCATTTTATTCGAGAAAAACTTGCAGATAATATTATATGTTTGGAGTTTGTACCTACCCAAGAAATGTGGGCCGATACTCTCACAAAACCTTTGGATCGCCTTAAATTTGAGAGATGTGTATCTAATATTTTTATAAATTAGGTAACATTTGCATCAATCATGGTCATATAGAAATATCGTCAGTTTAAGGGGGCGTGTTAGAGTTTCTGGTAAACTGGCACGTATATTTTATATTTTTTATTTTTATTGTTCTATGTCTATATGACACATGTTATTCAAAACTACTTCCAAAATAAACACCGTAATATACACATGTTTTTCCTTCTATTATTATAATTATAAAAACATGCCACCTTGCGGGACACCGGCTGAAGTATCACACCACGCAGAAAAGGAATCGTCGATACGTATACGTTGCCGGCTTCCATGCAAGTAACTTTGAAACCAGCCGATTGCCGACGGAGATATGTTGAGAGAGCACGGTATTCCCAACAATACGTCAAAGTCCACCGCGATAAACGCATTGCTGAAGTCCAGCAAAGTGAGCACGGTGACCTCGCCGTCTTCCATACCCAGCCTAATATCCTCGGTAATTTTGACCAGAGCAGTTACTGTGCTATGCCCAGGACGAAAACCAGATTGGAAGGGATTAAAGAGTCTATTTTTGTTAAGAAAAAAGCTAAGTTGATGATGGATGAGGCGCTCAAGGACTTTTGAAAGGAAAGGAAGGATAGATATAGGACGATAGTCGGAAGAGGATGAAGGGTCAGGTCTTTTAGGCAGTGGAGTGATTTGTGCTTCCTTCCAAGCTTCCAGGAACACACTAGTTGCAGCGGAATTGTTGAACACACCGGCGATTACCGGAGCAAGAATGTCCAAAATAGGAATTATCATCCTCCGACTAATTCCATCGGTACCAACAGCGCTGGACGTGATGGAAACTATGCTCTTCTCAACATCACGATCGAAGAATTGACTAAGACAAAAGGATGAATAGTCGGGAGTTGGAAGTGCTGAAAGAGAACTCAGTGTATCGGCTTTAGTAGCTTTATCGAAATTAGAAGCAGAAGAGAAATGTTGATTGAGAGAGTTGACATCAAGGTCATTAGGAATTCTGTCTGGCCGCGGTTTTCCAACTCCAAGAGACTTAAGAAATTTCCAGACTTTAGCTGGGTCACCGTTTTCTACAGACTTGTGAATATGGCGTCGTTGTGCGTCCCTACACACCCTGTTGCAGTGATTTCTAAATTTCAAAAAGCGTTCCCGGTTGTAAGCTGTTGGTCTAATCTTATAATTATATTTGGCTATCGTTTTCTGATGCATAGCTGTTCGAATATTATCTGTAAGCCAAGGTGCTGGCAGATGACGAACTTTTACAGACCTAACTGGTGCATGAATGTCATAAAGTTCAGTGAGAAGGGTGTTAAAAATGGTGATTTGCTCATCGACGGTATCCGCCCTAGACACCACAGACCAGTCGGTACTCAGCGCATCCTCTCTGAGTCGGTCCAGATCCATACCAGCAAAATTCCGCTGCAGAAGTATCCTCGGTTTTGCTTTAAGGGGACGAATTTTATAAGAGAGAAAGATCAAATCATTATATGAAAAGGCATCAGCGGGAAATTGTCCGTGCGCAGCAACATGTCGGGAAGAGAAGACTATTATTAGATACAGGAGCGAGGTGGTACAATTCGGAAAGTGATGAGTAGCATCAAGAGGGAGCGTAACCATGTTGCTGGCTTGGAGCAGAGAAAGAAGCGAAGAAGAACGATGGTCATTCTTGAGAAGACAGACATTAAAGTCGCCCATTATGATGGAATGATCATAAGACGGTGTAATATTTTCTAGAAGACTTTCAAAAGAAGAAAAATAATTAAAACGCAAAGAGGGACTGTAGTAAACACCGAGCAAGACCTTTCTGTGTGATAGGAGGAACTCTATGAATAGGTGTTCTCCCGCATTTAGAGGTGGAGGCTGAGCTGACGTGCTAACAACAGAAAAAGGAATATGGGCTCGTAGATAGATAGCCACACCACCTCTGCCACCACCAGTACGGTCATTGCGGATCAAGTGAAAGCCTGGGAGAGAGTAAGAAGTGGAAGGGAGACAGGGCTTAAGCCAGGACTCAGAAATAAGGACAGTATGTAGGTTTTTTATATTAAAAGTTGCCAGCAGATCAGGGAAGTGTGCAGGAATGCTCTGTGCGTTAATGTGAACGACATTAAAGTTATGAGGTGAATCAGAAAATTGGGAGTCGAGACTGTCTGAAAGAGAGGGAATACTATGAAAACTGTCAACACTGCCGTTCAATCCATCCAAAGTATAAGAAAAGGATAGGTAATTGCTGCAGTCATTATCAGACATAGATAAATACAATGTAGGTAATAAATTATACCTAAATAAAAATAAATAATATGTATGTGCTAGACTAAAATATGAACAGATAGAGCCTCCAGCCACCCGCCAGCTGTACAGATCAAACTTGAGAACAAAAAAAAATAAACAGGCAAAATGAGATTTTTTTTCTTTTACCCACTGGCAACATTTCAATTGAGAAACAAAACGCAAACTATAGCAAAAAAAAAAAGAAGTTAAATGTCATGTCACCTGTCACTCCAACAAAGCAACAAAAAAAACATTAAATGAAAGATCTTGAATTGACTAAAAGTGATCGAAGTGGGTAAAAGCTCAAAGATATAGAAATTGACACAGATTGATTACGTATGTGCACACAACTAAAAGGAAACTAGAAATGAAAGTTACACTTAATTCTACTTTGGAGCTACAGCTTTACGTTTGGGCCGACTGACGCTCGCCTTAGCAGGGATTTGCTCGGCGGGGACTTTCGCTGAACCCTTGTCCGTCACAGCGAGCTTTTGAACATCCGCCAACGTGTGCACTTTATGTCGCACTCCGTCTGGCGCCAGAACATGAATGGTACCTTCCCTGGTCCAACACTTAGAGACACCAAAACGCTGCCGCGCGTCCATAAAAGCTTCGTGCCGGCTCCTTGTTAAGAACTCCGACAGAGTAGTATGGGAACCTTTGAGCTTGGTTTTAGAAAACCAGACTTCTTCCTGCGCCTTCATAGAGTGGAACTTTACCAGGACCGGTCTCGCCCTACTTGCACTAGGGCGCCCCATCCTCTGCGACCGACTTATGTCATCTGAGTTGATGCTAATGGAGTGTTTTTCGAGGACCTCCACCACTGCAGTCAATGTGTCTTCCTTCTCGGCCTCTGGAAGTCCATGTATTAACAACATTTTCCTTCGGCTTCTCATCTCCATGTTGTCCAAATCACGAGCTAACATGTCATCTTGCCGTTGGAGAGTAGTGAGTGCAAGAACCACAAATGTGCGGAACGAGCTAAACTCTAACTGAACAATCGAGGTTGAAGATGGGGTTGCTGGGTCAGATCCCTTGTCTAGAACGTCTTGAAACGATGCCATCTTGGAAGCAAACAAGTTGAATAGCTCAGTGATGGATTGTTTGATATTATCCATAGTGCACAGTTGAAATATCGCTGATGTGTAGAATCTTGTGTTGAATTTAGTGTGTGACAGCTGGCAGGTATTTATCTCACTATTTAGTCATTTATCATTAGGGTATTTAATGTTTTTCAATTTTAATTACTCAATTAAACTTTAGCCAATTATGAGTTGACTTAATTATCCGACTACTCGCGACAGAAAAAAGTTCGTTGTCTATAGAAGATTCCTCAACCATTTTGAATATCAAACCAAATCAAACATAAAATACGTGCCACCCGTCCAAAAGACGCTCAGGTACTAAACGCTTCTTCGGTTGCTATTCGATAAAAAAAGTGTGAACATCGTGCAGTGTGAACGAGACAGAGCTATATTATGTGCCACTGCAAACCGAATACGTCAAAGTTCATTCGATTTTCTTGACAAGTCCGTTGAGTATGTGTTTAATCGTATAAGCGGTACACGTTTTTTTGCAGTACAATCGACGTGTGAATGGATATATGTACGTTGTGTGGTCACTATTTATACGTTAAGACGTATGCTGCAAAAAAACGTGCAGGACAATGCCGTGTGAACGAAGCCTTAGTGTGCTCCATGTAACACTGCCACAACGATTGAAATATGTAATAAAGGTAATAAAGCGTAAACGCGGAGGGAGGGATGTCAAATGATGGGACCTGTGAATTGATGAAAACATACATCACAGATTAAGAGGTGAATAAAACTAGGCTTGTGTAAAAAATATCGATACATCGAAATAACGATATATTAGATTTACGAAATTACGACTTACAAAAGCTAGGGGGCGGTAGCCCTGTGAGTAGTAAGTACAATGTACTAGGAAGCGAGAAGCCCAGGTTCGATTCCCAGTGCGGGAATCAATGACTTTATTTTCTAAGTTATGTACCTTTGTGTAGTTCTACTAGCAACACTAAACGCCTACGGTGAAGGAAAAATTCGTAAGGAAATCTGTGGAGTATCTTAGGTGTTCAGTTAATTCAACGCTTGAAGTTGCCAATCCGCGGTGGGCACGCGTGGTAACTTACTCTTTTTCTGACAGAAGGCCTGTGCCGAAGGCTTGGACGTTTAACTATGAAAAAATATGATATTTAATGACGGTACGATTTTATTACTGCCGATCAAGCAAAACCACATGCTATAGCCTATCAACGAAAATTTCGTGAGAAAGCTCACGGCTGGGCTTCCTCTGCACGAGTTAAATTGTCTTTCTTGTGAGCTAGGCCGACCAAACTGTCAGCCTAGTTACTGGGCAAGCTTGCCTTGTAGAACGATGTCCACTATGGTACTGCAGCGTCCGGGTGGTCCCTTCACCCATCTAGTGTCCGTAAAGGTCCCACTGGTCGTTGTATTTTCTTCTTCTTCAGGCTATATTAGTCTACTGCTGGACATAGCCCTCCCCAAATGAGCGTAAGGTTGTGCCATTATTAAGGGGAAATGCCCATAATCCCCACGCTGGGCATGCGGGTTGGGATCACAGTTTTGTAGAATTGTACTGCAGGGGGCGCTGCTGCCCACCCTCTGGTTTGAGTCTCTGACATATCGATTTTCTATTTCAGGATATCGTGATCGATGTATTTTTAGAAGCTCAAGCTTCGTTTAATGTACAAATCCGATTTTTTAAAAAAGACTCCGCGGACTGACAAAAGAGAAGATATGACAAACAAAATGTCAATGTAAGTATGTCTTATGAATACAATTATCACTTATTTTATTACAATTTTAGTCAAGGATGCCCCTGTTTGCTTGTTGATCTTAGAATATTACGTGAGATAGTTATTAAAAAAAAATATACAAAATTAAATATTTAATAGTTTACCTCATACTTAGTCACGACTCGTCTTGTTAAATATATAATTAAATAGTTATTCCATACTTTTCTTACACTAACAGTGCTATAGGTACAACCTTTGTGCCTGTATGTGGGCTGAGCAGTGGTTCTATGAAAATGCCAAAAAAAGACCACAGGTCTGGTTGGTGTCACTCAGTGTCTATGACTGAGTGACACCAATTGTGTCTATGCGTATCTGTTCGTTTTTTTTTTCAACCATTATTTATTGGCCAGAAATCGGATACATCGATTTATTTAGACGATATGATGATGATGTCCTCCTCATCGAGTCCGATGATGGCGACCTCAAGGATTGGTAGGATTTCTGCGGCGGTGCGCTCAGATGTGACTCGCGAAGCCCAGCTTGTTTTTAAAAGTCCGGTTACATTGGCCGCAGTGAAGCTCACCACTGTCATTGTACGTGTAAGAGTATGCGGGCTTTGGACGGGTTTTTTGCTGCTGTCTGTTGGAGTCGAGAGTCTCGAGCCGAGTAACCTCAAAAACTCCCACCCTGTGTTAAGGGGAAGGTGTGCTAGACGTGGTATCCTACTTCAGATACCTTGGTAGCGAGATCAGAAATGACAATCGTCTAGATACCGAGATCCCTGTGTGCACAGCTAGAGCTGCTATGCTACTATTCCCAAACGACATTTAGGGTTGCCAGTCTTGTATAATCGGCATCGACTCGGTATCGATTAATTCCAATTCGAATAGACATCGATTATTGTGTGGCAAATATATTTAAATAATGTAAACCTTACACTCGTCCATTCTGACCTCGTGTTTGTCCCCAAACACGGACCCAGGGTTGCGAGTACTAACCTTACACTCGGCGAGAGAGATCCCCATTTTCTCACTTGACGAACTAGAATACAATGCAACTTGTTTTCTGGTTAGCATTAAAAAAATTACGAAAAATAAAGAACCTTTATAAAAATTTTAATGAGATCCTTATAATAAATTCATAAAATTAAACATTTTGCCATATAATTTATTACAATTTCATTTAAGAACACAAATATTCACTGAAATATATTAATTGGTGTACAATTAAACATTAATCTTTTAATTCACCGTAGTGCCATCCAGCTTAACAATCACAAAATAAGTAACATTACCAGACTTTGCGAACCCATCCGAAACTCGCAATTAAGATTAAATGACAAAACTTGCTAACCCATCCAATTCTAGCAAGATTGCCCTCCGTAGTAGTGCAGCTTTAATGACAAAACGTGTTAACCCATCCAATTCTAGCAAGATTGCCCTCCGTAGTAGTGCAGCTTTCCTTTTCTAACCGATCCAATTCTAGTAAAAACTGCAACTACTCTCCGTTAACCCTGCCAACCGGCTGTAATCATTAATAGTGATAACTTGTCAGTAAACACATCACTGTCAACATTACAGGTCCCACTAACCCATCCAATTCTAGCGAGAACTGTAATGAGACTCTTTATGAATGGAATAGTTCCCGCTAACTCATCAAATTCTAGCAAGAACTAAAGCAGAGTTTATACGAAGCCAGTCATGCTGGCGCCAGTCCTGCGACAAGCCAGTGTTGGCCTGGCCCCTGTTGTTTAGACGAGGCCATTTCATTCGCGGATTTTTCTTCGGGTGTGCACACGTTTGAAGTAAAAAATAATGATTTCGCGGCAAAGTCTATTGAAAAAAAAATGTTTAAGGAACATCTCTGCACTATTAAAAGAAGAGTTGATTGATATGTTAGAAAAAAAGAAAGCGAAACGACTTTGGATAAGAAAATGGTTAAGCGATAGACCTATAACTGGTGCTTCTGCCTTGTTGCTGAAACAACTAAGATTAGAAGATCCTTCTGAGTACAGGTTGGCGTTGCGGGTTACTGCTGAAAACTTTGATGAGTTACTTTCACTTATACAGAGCTCGATTCAGCGCCAAGACACCCTGATGAGAGATGCATTACCAGCAAAAATAAAATTAGAAGTAACGTTATCGTTCTTAGCAACTGGAATGAGTTATCGAAGCCTGAGTCATTTTTACCGTGTTTCCAAACCATCTATATCAAAATTCATTCCAGAAGTTTGTCGAGCAATCTATGAAGCATTAAAACAGTTTATTAAGGTAAGAGTTTATTTATTTACTTAAAATTGAAATAATAAGGCACACATTTTTAAAAATACAACTAACATGGGATAATAAGCCTTATCGAAGGCTTGTTGAATGACATCACTGTTGTCTACGCTTTCGCTGTAACTTTCATAATTATATGTAGTTTCTGGGGATACAATATTAGTAGTATACTGGGAACACGAAGAAGAACATGTCGATGGACTGGGCTCTGGAGGAGGACAGATTGTAGTTGTTGGCAGAGAGTATTGGGGTACTGTGAAGCTTGGAAGAACTTGTGTAGAATTCCAATTATTTTGCAATTGCATTTGACAAGAATACGCATTCTCGGCTCGTATATCTGTAAGCCTGCATTGTGTCAATATACTCTGTATCTTTTCCTTAGCAATGACTGCCTGTTCCTCTGTCAATTGTTTCAATTGTGCCGAGACGCTTTTTCCAAATAGATCTAGTTCTGTTTCTTCAACGCATGTTCTGTCGTTAATTTCTCTTAAGTCACTTATCATGTTAGATATTTGTGTTAACTTGCTCCGCTTAGGTTTTGTGGGTGGGGTAAATTGTGGTATCTCTTCTGCCGACTCATTTTCTCCATTTTCAGAGCGTGGAACCAACGATGGTCCTGATTCATTGCTATTCGATGATCCTGATTCATTGCTATTTGGTGTATCCATGTTATTCTGTAATTAAACAAAATAAATTACTGTAATTGTAATGTTATAGTATGTTTGTGTCTAAAATTGTATTAAATAGGAGAGATTTTAATTACTATCCTTTTTTTACAGGTGCCAAATGCAGAAGAATGGAAAAATATCGAAAGGGGGTTTAAAACACGATGGAATTTTCCCTTATGTTATGGTTCTATAGACGGAAAACATGTGTCAATTAAAGCTCCTCCTAAAAGTGGAAGTTTATACTTTAATTATAAAAAAACAAGCAGCGTCGTATTCTTAGCTATTGCCGATCACGACTACTGTTTTTCGTACATAGATGTCGGCGCATGTGGTAGCGCATCTGATGGAGGAATTTTTAAGAATTGTTCGATTTACCGAGACCTGGAAAATAACTTATTACCTGACAGTGGAGTCATTGTAGGAGATGCGGCATTTCCACTAAAGACTTATTTAATGAAGCCGTATCCAGGTGTAAACCTCAGTACAGAAGAAAAAGTTTTTAACTACAGATTATCTCGGGCAAGACGCATAATCGAAAATGTATTTGGAATCTTAGTTAGTAGATTCCGGGTATTAGAAAAGCCAATACTGACTAACTTGGAAACAGTAGATGCAATCGTTTGTGCTTGTTGCGCCCTTCATAATTGGCTACGAAAAAAAACAAGGTCTTACATCACCGTTACTTGTGTTGATAGGGAAGATGAACAGGGAAATTTTCTGCCCGGTTCATGGAGGAGTCAAATACATGCCCTACAGAGTATTGGCAATCAAGGTAGCAATCATTCAGCAGACACAGCAAGGGAGAAAAGGGACATTTTGAAAAACATGTTAAATAATGAAGGAAGAGTTCCTTGGCAATTAAATAGCATACATTAACAATCGACCTAGAAAATAAACATTGAAACGAAAATACATTTAAATGTACATACAAACATACATACACTGATCAAATACATAACCTTCTTTTGTTGTGACATGTACCTGACGAGTAGTTGTGTATCTGACAAAACGCGTATCTGTAAATGGCTTTATAAGTTGCTTAAATGTAAATTTCGTTTAAAATAAATAATAATGTGATTTTACTTACTGTGGTTTTTCTCCTTATAGTAATCGGCTTTACAAACGAATCATATTCATCAAACCATTTTGCCTTTGGCTTATAAACGCTCCCCCCAGCCCCAGACCTCGTAGATTTTTCGATTTTGTCGAGTTCCAAGAAGTAAGTATTTCGAATACTTTTGATTTAACTTCATTGATAGTAAGTCCATCTATATTCATTCCTAGACGAAGTTGTTCTAGTGCTGCAGTGCGCATTTCTTTATTTTTGTATGCATCACAACGTTTATCCCACAAGCATTCGTGCTCTCTATAAAGTTGTACGAATTTTAAAGTATCCTCTTCATTGAATTTTCTCGACATTTTGTCGCAGAGTTCCGAACAAAAAACTAAAACATACACACCGTATAGACGTTCGCCAGTGACTGCGAGAAGCGTCTACACGTGTCGCTGGCGCTGGCGCGGGGGTCGAGGGGTATGCGGGCGGAGGTCACTGGCTAGAAAAATAGGCCGGCGCTCTATTCACGCCAGCGTTGGCTGCCAGCGCTGGCTTGGCTTGAAAAACTGTTTACACAAGGCAAATGGCACGCCAGCGCTGGCTGCCAGTCTTATTGGCAGCCAGCGTTGGCTTCGTATAAACTAGGCTTAAAACCATAATTAATTCATTGACACAAAACATGCTAACCCATTCAATTCTAGCGTGACTGTCCCAATGCATTAATATTCATAGATCTATTTTTCTTATACACAGAATAGTCATCAGTAAATACATCATTGTCAACATTACAGGTCCCACTAACCCATCCAATTCTAGCGAGAACTGTAATGAGACTCTTTATGAATGGATTAGTTCCCGCTAACCCATCCAATTCTAGCAAGAACTAAAACCATCATTGAAACATTGATACAATATACGCTATTCCATTCAATTCCAGCGTTCTTG
Organism: Yponomeuta sedellus; assembly: GCA_934045075.1. NCBI lineage: Eukaryota > Metazoa > Arthropoda > Insecta > Lepidoptera > Yponomeutidae > Yponomeuta > Yponomeuta sedellus. The sequence goes on from OW203744.1 coordinate 7,120,911, forward strand.
TCCCAATGTATTATTATTAGATTGGTACTCATTGTTGACAAATAATCAGTCGACATCGACATAGCTTAGTCATTAATTAAAAAATATATCTAATTAAATGAATTATAATGACCCTAAGTAACTCATCCAGCTCTAACAATATTGCTTTAATCGTATATAAGTTAGAAATGAATTTCCATGTAATTTTAAATAATTAGTTACATATATAAACAATATCTCATCAATACCATCAGAATTAAATTCATCATCATTATCTGGGGCAGAATTACAGACCGGTACTGTCATCATTACAATCACTGTGAACCTCTAAAGCCGCTATGTGAACCCAAGGCAACATTCGATCAGCCGCTACTGTGGTCTTGCGTTAATCTTACCCCCAGTCAGGCCAGGTATGGCAGCTTACTTATAACGGTCGTTTCCTAACACTGTAACAACCCTGTATGGCCCTATGAATGAAGGCAAGAGCTTTATATTTGTTTTTTTTTAATCTGGACATTTTCGGGAACCAATATGACTTTTTTATTCGTTCAATGGTCTTTTCCACAACAAAATGCCTAATATGACCGTGGTTTAATCTACACAACTGCCATCTCGCGCCCTTCGGCACCATCCACCGTACATTATTATCGCCGTCAATAGATTTATAAGGCCGATTGTCTCGAAGCGTGTTATTGTCCCGAATATACTTTAAACAATCGACATCAATATCCGAAGAGCTAGTATCTCTTATTCTGCTAAGCTCGGAATCTCCCAACTGCAGCGTTAGCAGCCTGTCATCGGTACTAATTGGCATTACGACCGGATATGATCCTAATGGTGGCCATATACGCTACGAGAAATCGTTACGATCAGACTGTACAGTTCGAACGGTGCAGTTTATCGTAGCTGGCATACAAGCTATACACGCTACGAGAAATCGTTGCGATCAGACGGTACAATAAGCGGCGCCGACGCACACGTGTCAGTGATGGCTTCGACGGACGACGGTTTAGCAATTATTGGATTAATATTCGCCCTGAAGAAACAAAAAGTGAAGCGGAAAAATCGTAGCATCTGGTGTAAAGAATGGCTAATGAAAAGAAGAGTATATTCTCATGTCAATTTTTTGGCGGAATTAAAGCTTTTTCCAAAAGACTGGCATAATTTTTTAAGAATGGATCACGATACGTACTTACATCTACTGAATTTGGTAGCACCAATTATCGAGAAGCAAGACACTATTATGAGAAATGCTATTCCACCCCACGACAGGCTTGTAGCTACTTTGAGGTTTTTATCAACAGGAAGAAATTATGAAGATTTAAAATTCTCTAGCATCATTTCATCTCAAGCCTTGGGGCGCATAATACCGGAAACCTGTGAAGCAATATATAAGGTTCTCCGCAAAGACTATTTTAAGGTAAGAAATAAAAAACTACTAATTACTTAGAATGTAATGTTTATTAATTTGTACTTATAATGATGGTGGATAATACATTAAGTAAAATTAGACAAAAAAGTAGCCGCTGAATTTTGCACTTGTTGGGACTGATCTTGTTGAGAAGTTTGCATTATTGGGGTTTGGAGAATTGTCTGGGAGCCTGGATGTGTTTGGAAATCATAATTTGAATTCTGATAAGGTACTTGGCTAGGATTGTTTCCTAAAGGGCTGGGAGTATGTGCAACGGGGCTGGGAACGTTGTAACCATAATTATTAAAACGCACACTGGTTGAATCCATCACTTGGTGTGAAATAGTCAAATTTTCCATCTCTGCCAGAAATAATGTTTCGTTAATTATTTTTTCGGCCAAAATACGTTGATGTTTTGTGAGGTCTCTCAGCTTAGCTGCGACGTTTGCTCCATAAATATCAAATCGATCATTAGTAATTGCAGGCCTTTTAAAATGGTTTTGAACAGACTGTAAAACTTGAGTAGTTAGGTTTTCATTTGCATTTCTTTTTGGCCGACTCTTATTAAACAATGTGTTTGTAATTGAACGAGTATCGGGAGTTGACTGTGAAGTTGTTTGTGTAGCTGGAGGTGACTGTTGAGTTGACTGCGTGGCTGGAGGTGACTGTGGAGTTGACTGGGCGGCTGGAGGTGACTGTGGAGTTGACTGGGCGGCTGGAGGTGACTGTGGAGTTGACTGGGCGGCTGGAGATGCTTCACTTTCAATTTCCTGAAACAATTAATATTAATTAAAAACATTTTTACAGTTTCCACGCTCGGAAGAAGAATGGAAGGATGTGGCCAAAGTGTTCGAAAAGAGATGGAACTTTCCGCACTGTCTAGGCGCGATGGATGGAAAGCATATAGCAATTTTTCTTCCTAATGGATGTGGCTCAGAGTATTTCAATTATAAAAACCATCATAGCATGGTGTTATTGGCAATCGTTGATGGAAATTATCGATTTCTTTTATGTGATTTTGGAACAAATGGAAGAATTTCAGATGGTGGCGTACTCACAAACACAAAGTTTTTTGAAAAATTTTATAATAATCAGTTGTGTATTCCAACCGACACAGTTGTCGCAAATAGCACTAGAAAGTTGCCTTATGTGTTTGTGGCTGACGATGCGTTTCCACTTAGAACAGATTTAATCAAGCCATTTCGACAAGCAGACTTGACCACAAATAAAACCAGAATTCTAAATTACCGCGTATCACGAGCAAGGCGCATTGTCGAAAATGCGTTTGGGATCTTGGCATCTCGATTTAGAATTTTTCACACAAAAATTAGTATTGATCCAAAAAGAATAGAGTCTGTCGTGATGGCCAGTTGTGCTTTACATAATTATTTAATGAAGACTTCAGAAAGTTCTTACTGTCAACAAGAATGCTTCGACGTAGAAAATGTTGATGACGGGTCAATAACCCAAGGATATGATACAATGAATTCAGCGATAGTTAATTTGCAACGAGGAAATCTTGGTAATACTTCGATTGCCGCAAAAAAAGTCAGAGAAGAGTACATGGAATATTTTGCAAATGAAGGCAGCGTTCCGTGGCAAAATAATTTTATACGTTAACTGTTTGAGAATAAACGATTTGATAAAAAAGTTATTTACTTTTATTTATTATTTATTCATGTAATAATATAAATAACTATAGAGTAAGATGACTTACATCGTTGTCTGTTGATTCGTCGTCCATATTAGAGCGTGAACGCCTTGTTTCTTCTTGGTCATCCAAAAACAGCAACATAGAATAATACCATAGTTTTGGTTTATACACTTCTTGGGTTCCTGCTCCTGATTTTTTTGAATCAGCGATCTTCTTACGCTCTTTTTTGTAAGTAGAGCGAATGTTGTTTATTTTTTTTACAACAGCATCTTTGTCAGCCATAGGGTCTACTGTTTTCAATTTTTCAACCAGCTTAGTATATGCTGAACGTTTTAAGTCACGATTGTGATAATCTTTGCCTTTAATATTCCAAAGACAAGGTTCACTGCGATATAACTCAATAAATTCTTCAAGCCATTTGCGATTAGTTTGAGACGCCATGACGCGTGCGCACGTCTACCCGAATGTCGATCGACGACAAAACTGAACACGAAAACGGAACGAGCGCATACACGTTTCGATCAGTCGGCACAGTTCGTCCGATTCCGATAAATCAATTGAAATTTTTGTATTGTTCCGTTCAACTGCACAGTGCTAAAAAATCGGACAAAACTGCACAGTTTTATAACATACACGTAGTGATTTATCGGTACCGTTCGAACTGTACAGTCTGATCGTAACGATTTCTCGTAGCGTATATGGCCACCAGAACACATCGACAGTGTCTTCCTCCGGTATAGGATTGCGTGACAGCGCATCCACGTGCGTAATTTTTGAACCTGCTCTAAATTCGATGCAGCACCGAAATTCCTGTAGTAATAGCCGCCAGCGTGCTACACGTGGTATTATCTCAAGTTTTACAAATGTACAGCGTAATGCACTGCATTCCGTAACTGAACCATTTAAAGGTCATGTTCGATTTAGAAGTCGCTCATAAAAAAGAAATGAACAGGCTCATGGAGGAGGAACTACAAACAAAAATAAAAATATTAAAACAAAATAAATAATATAAAAATATGGTTTGTTTTATAGCATGTCTACATTAGTTAAAATTAAAATAAATGTCTTATTATAGCATTCCTTAAAGCTAGCCCTTCTGCAGCATGTCTTCTTGCTATTTGAAGTTGAGGTTGTGGCAAATCAGCAACAGTTTCCAAACCTAGATAGCCATTGGAACTTTAATTTTTCATTGCAATATTGTGGAGAATACAACATGCTAATATTATGTTACACGTTGTTGAACCTTCTTTTTAATACTCCAAACGTACGCTCCACCACATTCCTTGTTCTTATTTGCACTTAATTATAGTTTTCTTCAGATGGTGTTGAAGGATTTCGCAAGGGAGTTAGTGTGATGCCTGTACATGCATATCCGCCATCATCAACAAGAATCCCATCAATGTCTCTATTTGCTAGCCTTGCATGAACTCTTGGATTCCGGAAAATCCTACTGTCGTGCGAGTTTCCTGACCACCTTGATACAACATCATGTATTTCCATTCCCGGGCCGGCGACAACCTGGAATTTAACAATTACTGGAATTTAATAATTGAGATTTAACAATTACTTAACTAGTAAGTAAATCACCAGTAAATAGACTAGTAGGTACCACCCACTGAACATTAATAGAAAACCACCCATGCCGATTTCTGTAGGCTTCTGAATGTAGTATTCCACGGGGTCTATTAATTTTGATATGAGTGCAGTCAATAGCTCCCACCATTTCCGACAAACCAGGTAGGGTTTTTGTGCACCCAAATTACTAAAGTCACGTTTTGTTATTGCCAAATTTTTCCTCCTTGGAATGTGAACAATTTTTTTTAATTTTCCAGAAGTATACGTATTTCCGGAAGTGCCGTGACCTACACTAGCAGCAAAGGTCAATTCATCTAAAGGTACCTGCTCCCGTAAATCTCTTGTTCTACGCCGCTTGCTCCTTTCACTTAATTCTTGGAATTGTTTTTGCGGTCTTCCCGACTTAAAAGACCATATAGGCAGCTCAATTGTTGTTTTGAGCCAATCTGCGTTCTTGTTAAGAATCTATTCTCTACACTTTTATAAACTGGTCTTGAAAAATCGCAAAGAGCGATTTAAAACGCTCTTTTCTTCTACGGGGCATGATGTGAGCCGTATAAGGCGTTCTTCTATTAAATTGAACTGCTCTTCAAGTTTTTTTCCTTTAAACTCTTTCATTATGTTGCATAATTCCAATCTGTTTAGTTTATTTACCCTCTCCGAGGGATCTGTAACAAAAGAAAGCAAAAATGGCGGATTTCCATATGTTCAACATTTTTACCTAAAATTTTAAAATGCTATAAAAAAAAGGTGAACGTTCGTGAACGATTTTATAACATTTTCGTGTACAGAAAGGTCCTAAATATATTACACTATTTTTATTTTTAATGCACTAACTCGTGCTAAGGAACAAATTTAAAAACCTATTTAGAGGCTAAAAATTTCACCCATGCCGGGAATATATGCCAACATAAAAAGCGAAACGCGACAAGGTGCGACACTTCGTCAAATATACTATGATATCTCGAATTCAGTGAAATAATCGAGTACTAAAAAGGTCTTTCCAATATGGACCCCCCAAGATAAGAAATAGGGGAAAAATAACGTAAAATTAATTTTATTATATTGTACATACCTTCTACTTTCATTGTTGTTGCTTACAATTGTTGTTTTTCTTGTAGTCCACCACACGAAGTCATGTTTGCACTGAGAACTTAGTGTCACAAAAGAGAGCGCCGAGAACAAATACATGCGATTCCGACAACGACTTAATTCCGACTGAGCAGTTAGTACGTTCCTGTGGTCAGACCACAGGAACACAGGTTGTTCCAGACCCATTCAGGGGCTGCCGTATTGTTACAAAATATTTATTTGGAAGCTTAAATAATGCAAAAAAATACAAGTGATGTATGTACTATGCGTGTACTACTTTTAAAGCTACTTATTTTATACATCTCCATATAGGTTTTCAATAGTTTCTAGTACTTCTGATTCTGCCGCATGTAAGTCATACTGTTTTTTATCTTTCATTTTACGAATCATTTCGTTTGGTACAGCGCTGGGACAGGCAGGTAGCTGGCCCTCGATAAACCGGTTACTACGCCACATGATACATGCATTTTAAGTGTCATTATTACATTCAATTTGTCATTTTCACTTTTGACCGGATTTATGCCTCGAATACTCCTTTTTTAGCATTGGCCTAAGAACATGCTTAGCCAAGCAAACGTCTAAGATATGTCTATTTTAGTAACGCATTGATACTAACACGCGTATTTATAAACAAGTAAAAGTAATTACTTGAGTAAAAGTCATAACTTAAGTACTGTTTTTATTCCATAGTTAAGAAATTGCTTGAAGTTAGAACTGTCAGATGTTAGAATTCTCAGCTAAGTAATAATAGTCACCATTTCCTTTACTTTAGCAATACTTCGACATTATTTTGGTTTAAAATGGAAACTTTGGTTAGCATTGAAGAGGTTTTTGCCGTTGTAGTCAATATAGATAATGTTATTAATATCCGCTAATGCGGAGATAGAAGTTGCTGAACCCAAAAATCCCAAAGTTTACTTTCGTGATGTGGATCCATTTCTTGACTATTCGGAGAATTGTTTAAAAAAAAGATTGCAATTCAGCAAAAATATTGTGAGACGTGATTTTACCGAGAATTATGGATTCTTTGCAATCAGATACACAAAGAGGGCTTCATATAAATCCAATGTGTCAGTTGCTTACTGTTTTACGTTTTTATGCTACTGGAAGCTTTCAGATAGTTCTCAATCGACGGTGTGTATTATGGTGAAGAGAGTTAGTCAAGCATTGGCATGACTGATGCCCGATTTAATTAAATTTCCTAAAAATTTGAGGAAGACAAAGGATGATTTCGAAAAGCTTGGTTGCATTGACACAGCCCCTGGACTGAAAAATATTATAGGAGCATAGATTGCACCCACATTAAAATCACCAAGCTTAGAGGTATTCTTCATACAGAGCAAAACCGGAATAGAAAGGGTTATTTCTCATTGAATATACAAGTAGTTGGTGGCCCTAATTTGATGATATACGATATGGAAGTACGTTGGGCTGGCAGCACACACGATAGCAGAATCTTTAGAAACTCACGATTTAATACTTGGCTATGCAGTAATGAAATTGATGGGGTGTTACTTGCAGACGGAGGATATCCTTGCACTAGGTACCTAAATAATATTACAATATACTTTTATATTCATAAGCAATACAACCACCATTTATCAATACCTGCTATGTGCCATATGGTCCTCAAATCATCATTAATATGTCAATGTGATAGCTATAAAGCACTTTTTATTTCAGATATTTATTGACTCCGGTCTCTAATCCCAGAACTGTTCACTAGGAGAGATACAATAAGGTGCAAATAAAATCTAGAAATTCAGTGGAACGATATTTTGGAGTATGGCAAAGAAGGTTTCCATGCTTACAAATCGGCTTAGCTACTAAACTTTCGACAACATCCAATATAATAATTGCTTGTTCTGTGCTAATAATTCCACAACATCGGAATAGAAGTTAATGACACTTTTGAGCTTGATAATACTATGGACTATAATCTTCTTATTCAACCTTCTTATACAACAATGGCATGAAGTATGCCCAGTGGTGGGGGGAGTGGTTGCAGGACGGCGGCGCAGCAGGGAAACAACAGGAACGGTTGATCACATTTTAATTAATGCATCGTTAAGACTCCAGTCTCTTAACTTCCTTATTCTCGTCTTACACTAGCTTATATATAATATTCCTACGTGCCTTGGGAGGTGTTGTCTATATTTCAGATACGTGAAGGCATGTGGCGTGATGATGTTATTTGCCTATCACAGCAAGCACCACAGGTACCAGTGATGGTTTAGTTCTTCGAGCAAATATAATTTCACGCTGTTATATGTTTTGAATTCATTTAAAATAAAACCAATATTCACACTTACATTTTTATTACCTATGAAAGAAAAAATTAAAAAAAATCTGATTTTAACACTACAATATTTACTTGCCATATTTCTCTAGTTCTTTGATTTTTATTTGCATTTCAATTTCGAACAATTTTTCTTTGTGCTCTCTTTCGAAGAGTATAGTTTTGAGTTGTTCCTCATGCATTCTTTTCTTAAATTCTAACTCTTGTTTCAATGTTTTACATTTTAAAAAATCAATATTATTAGTTTTAAAATTTTCTAAATTCTTCTTGTTTTTGGACTTTATTTCCTTTTCTTGATCCTTTCCGCCGGTTGCTTCTGGTGTTTTACACCAGGCTTCATTATTAGCATCGCCATCATTATTAGCCTAACTATGCTCTCTGTAAAACAGAAAGTCACAAATTATTATGATTCATATACTGTGTACTAACTGTCCCTTGCAGCTTAACACCGCATCGTATTTTTGTATTATATTTAAAAACAAATCCTTTTCTAACCTTGAGAACGGTTTTTTTCGGTCGAGTTCTTGAGCCGTGCGAGATGTAATTCACGAAACATGGTATTATCTTTGTCGAAAGAAATAGGAAAATGTAACAGCAAATTATCAAACACGCACGACAAACGGTTTTCAATTTACACAACAAGTACTTTAAAGGCGGAAACACAATGTTAAAACGTGACACGACGCAACGTGATGTGCACCGTGCACATTATGGCCTCATGGCCTGGTGACCTGATGTGCACCGTGCACATTACCAACACGCGACACCATGACACGCTAGCAATTTTAGAGTTCATTTAGCCGACAGTAGTGAAGGTGTATAGTCGTGTGCTAATTATTGTGCTATGGATTTAATAAATAACGAGTCAGATGAAGATTTTGAAGAAAATTTGATGCAAATTTTGGGTACATATCTGATACTTAAGCGACTCAAGAAAAAAAGAATGACTAGGCGTTACTGGGTACATGAAATAAATCAAAAGAGAAGTACATGTGGTGAATATCATACTCTATATCCAGACTTACTTCAAGATGATGAAAGATTTTATATGTACTTTCGGGTTACTAAAACACAATTTGAGGAAATACACGAATTTATTAAAAAGGACATATACAAGAAAGACACTACATTTCGCGAATCTATTAGCACTTAAGAGAAAAAAAAACATCATAAAATTATAATAAGAATAATATTCAAAATTTCGCTTCGTGACCAAAATTGTCATAAAATGCTTTCAAACTGTTGTTTGTATTCTGCGACTGTACAGCTTCTACTTCTGAAACTTCATTTTGTGTCAAAATTGGATACGACATTGTTTGATCTGTATTTGGATTTTATAGTGATGACGAATCTGTGAAGTATTCATCTGCGTACTTTCATCTTCTGCTGTCATAATGTGTGTGTATGTACTTTGTCTTGGTTTTAGAATCCTATTTCTGTTTTGAATAATTTGGTTACCAGTTATATTTATCGGAGTATTCAGAATTTGTTCACGGTTATTTAGCATATTCATTTCCGATTCGTGTATAAGCTTGTGTAATTGAAACTTAATTTCAGCTTGATCCGTTTTAGGTAACTTTTTTAGTTGTTTACTCATTGATAAGAAGAATTAGTCATTGTCGTCCATATCTGTTGCTCTCTTCTGTCTCATTTCCTGTGTTGTTTTCATTACATTTACCATTTCTTTTAATACATTATGGTCATTATCATTTTTGTTTGAACGTCTCGGAGTAAAACTTGCAGTAGAATTTGGAGAAGATGCTCTTGCAACAGATGGCCTTGTAGAAGAGGTCTCTGGAGTGGGTGAACGAATGGTAGGAAGAGGTGAAAGTGCAGATTCTTCAAAAAAATTATATTCTGAACCTTGTGTCGAATTGTCATCATTTGATGTACTTAAGTTTGTAATGTAATGGAAGCGCTCGTGGCCTAGGCGAATCGAGTGATTGGAATCAATCACGTGTTTAAGCAACACAGGCGCGGTAAGGTACGGGATGGGTGAGCGTCCCGTGTCTACCGCTAGTGGCATTTTTTCCGAGCGCTTCCGTGCTTCGCAAGGCACGTTAAGCCGTTGGTGCCAGCTGTCATATAATGGCAGTCGTTAAGCCATGTCAGAGGCCTTATGGGCGGCTTGATAACTTCTGACAGTAAGGCCCGCCACTGTCTTACAATCCTCCACCAACCCGGACTTGGTCCCCGTGGTGGAGTACGGCCTAACCTTCCTGCGATGTAGGAAGAGACCCGTGCCCCAGCAGTGGGGACATATAAGGGTTGATAACGTAAGTTTGTAATTGTAGATCTCCCTTCAACATGTGGTAGCAGAAACTCCATTTGCTTTTCAAATTTTTAAGGAACTGTTTTAGCTGCGGCTTGTCCACTCTTCTTGCGGCGTCTCTTTAATGCATTGGTTAAGCAGTTTCTTAATTTGCTCCACTAATTTTTACTTCTTCAACTGGAAAAAAATATGATCATATTAATTCATTGTTACAGGTTCTTAGCTACAGTTAGTTCATTCAGAATGTTGGGATTCAACTATCGCATGGGATTCAGTACCGTACAATAAATAGTACAAGACGTTTGCAATGCAATTTGGACGAAAATGGGTCCAGTTTATATGCAGTTTATATAAGAATCTGAAAATGGTTTTAGAAATTATTGGAATTTCTCCAATTGCTGTGGGGCACTGATGGAACACATGTTACCATTATATGTCCCATAAATAGTGGTTCAAATCATTGGAACTACAAGGGGACAAATTCCATCGTACTGGGATTAGTAGATCCAAGATATCGGGTGTTAAAGAACCGCAGCAGTATCGGTAAATCACGCATTCCCGACATCATGACGAACATTTTGTCTTATGGCACCATGCTTGGGGAACTGACGGTTTCCGAGATATTGAGGTGCACAGTCGAGACTTTTTTTTACATTTTTTTGCAGAAATAGAACTAGAATCGTATGAACAATATTTCTCCCATATAAACTCCATGTGAATTATCAATATCTCAAATCAAAAATCGACTTTGAAATTTCGCCGCGCAATAGTTCCCAACCCCTTCAAACGTTCCATGCATCACATAAGCATAGCTACGCAACTATCGCACGCTCGCTCGCGCGCGGTATTTGACCCGCCCGCTATCAGGTGTTTTGTTTGAGGTCTGCCGCGGTCGCGCGCGCACTAGAGTTCCTTGACCCGGACCGACGGACTCACGCGCAAGTAGGTAGGCGAAACGCTAAGATACCCCATTTCGTTCGATTGACCGACGTATCCCGTGTTTAGTAAGAGCTATCGTTGTATTTTAGATTTCGTCAATATCCACGACGTATAATGCTCGGGGTACGAAGTCATCAAATCGGGAATACTGCAGCAGGTCTACAAAGACCACAGTATTTTCCAATTGTGCCATCATTTTGGTTTTTGATGTCAGGAGAATCGGGTGTATACATTCTTGTGAAAATTCCAAACTTACACCATCGTGTTCGTCCATTTAACAAAATGGTGTAGGTACTTAAAGATACTACGAATATCTACCACATAAAATACTTCGATCCACGACTTACCTAAGGCTATACCTACCACACACACGCCGCTGCTGCTCACCGGCCGAGCGCCGCTGCAGACGGTGGAGCGCGCTGCACTAAGTACCTACCTACCTACCACACACACGCCGCTGCTGCTCGCCGGCTGCGCGCCCCTGCAGACGGCGGAGCGCGCTGCACTAAGTACCTTCCACACACACGCCGCTGCTGCTCGCCGGCTGCGCGCCGCTGCAGACGGCGGAGCGCGCTGCACTAAGTACATACCTACCTACCACACATACGCCGCATCAGCTCGCCGGCGGCGCGCCGCTGCAGACGGCGGAGCGCGCTGCACTAAGTACCTACCACACACACGCCGCTGCTGCTCGCCGGCTGCGCGCCGCTACAGACGGCGGAGCGCGCTGCACTAAGTACCGACCTACCACACACACGCCGCTGCTGCTCGCCGGCTGTTATTTCCTCGTTAATTAATATTAGTTTGAATAAGTTCTAAAAAAAGCATACTTTTGGGTCCTCTTTTAGTTTTCCCGGTCTTATTGATTTTTAGAAATTCAGTTCTTTAAAACTTTTGAAGTACGTGTAGTTTAAGTATTTCACATGATAAGGTTTTGTCTTCTTCGCTTTCTGACAGACTGTTATAATATACTCAGCTGGTACATTAATGGTTTGAGTTTTTAATTTCTTTTCGATCATTGCATGCATGCTGTCGACCTCCATTTGCGTATGGCCGACTTCCAAATATTTTTGTGTGATTGTCACATTGTACAACATTGCCACATTGGAAAGGGCATTCGCTAAGACAGTATTCCTATTTTGGTAACAGCAACTATCAGAGTATAAAATTATTTCACGGTTTGTATTACCCATTTTAGGTATAACAGTTTCTATAAAGAATGTAGCTGTGAAATCTTGAGCTTTCTTGCGATTAATTAAATAAAATACCAGGATTCGATGCGAGTGCTGCGCCATATATTTTACAAGAGGACTACCCTCCACCATACAATAATACAGATTGTCCGAATACCCCACAATCCCCTACACTTAATCTACAATTTTTTTTTTTACATTCTAATATTTAGCTTGCTAAAACAATCTAAAACTTATATCTAGGGCATTTGTTAATGTTGCAAGCCCGCTTGGGTCGGTTGGTCAGTTGGGCCGGCGCACCGATGGGAGAGGGTTCCGTGGATGCAAACGAATCATCAGATTGAACACCGGACGGCGTGCTAGCCTGCCGCTGCTGCCCACCAGGGCTCCGCGCCGGCGACACCGATGGCCCGCCACACGCCTCCGACCCAGCCTCACTCGTTGAAGGACGAACCGATAACTCTGGCTCGGTTGTTACCGCGACCGGGCTTCGCGAAACCCAAGAATCTGAACCCGAACTCTCCTGTGTACCCTTCGGGGGCAAACAAGGGAGCTCCTTGAACTCCGTCTTAACTGGTCTATGTGTCTATGGTGCAACTGGTTACCTTCGGTAGCAGAGATTACGAAGTTCTTAGGACCCAAACTCTTTACCACCCTGCCAGGCAGCCACTTATCCCCCCTTAGGTACTGCCTATACCAAACCTCATCACCTGGGTTAACCTCTCTTCTGACCACGCCTGTACCTTCCACCTGACGCTGCTGCACTTGACAAATCCTGTTTTCCACGTCCGGTTTCAATGCATCTATGTGAGTACGTAGCCGTCTACCCTGTAGTAACATAGCGGGACTTGCCCCTGTAGTTGCGTGTTCTGTATTTCTATAATGTAACAGGAATGTATGCAAAGCTCTTTCTATAGATTTCTTATCGTAACTAGCTTTTTTTATTACCTTCTTTAGTGTATTGACTGCATTTTCAGCAGCACCGTTGGAAGAAGGGTGGTACGGAGCCGTTAACACATGATCTACCCCATAACCCTTTAGAAATGCCGAAAACTCGCTACTAGTAAACGGGGGACCGTTGTCGGAAACTAACTGCTTAGGTACGCCCCATCTACTCCATAGCTCAATCAGTTTATCGATAGTCCAAACGGCGGCCGTGCTGGGAACCGGAAACACCTCGATCCACTTAGAAGTCGTATCAACCACGACCAAATATGTTTTTCCGAAAATAGGGCCCATAAAATCTATGTGCAGCCTCGTCCAAGGCCGTGCCGGCCAAGGCCACGGCGTGTGTTGCACGCGCGGCGGCGAGTCGGCCTGCGCGGCGCACACTGCGCAAGCGCGGCACGTCGCCTCCACCGCCTCGTCCAAACCGGCCCACCACACGTAGCTGCGAGCCATTGCCTTCGATTTCACTATACCCATATGTGGCTCATGTAAGATTTCTAAAACCTTGGCCCAGCAGGATTCCGGCACGACTAATCTGTGGCCCCACATGACACAACCTAATTCCTCATACAACTCGTTTTTTCTGTTAAAGTAAGGTTGCAAACCTGAAATATCGCAGTCCGCGGGCCAGCCATTTCTTATGTAATGTAAAACCCTGCCAAGAATAGGGTCCTTTCCGGTTTGCAACCTTATGCAGTTGTAATCTAAAAGTAAAGCTTCTTGTGCAATATGTAAAAATGTTTGCTCTAACAAGCTACCGCTGTCTCCGCTAGTCGCTAAGGGCAATCTCGACAACGCATCGGCGCCATTGTCGTATGTACGAACATATTCTATATCGTAATCGTAAGCCGACAGTATGATGGCCCACCGCTGCATCCTGCTTGCCGCCATTAATGGTATACCTGCGTTCGAACCAAAAATAGAAACCAACGGCTTGTGGTCTGTCCGAAGAGTGAAATGGCGCCCATAAACATACTGATGAAACTTTTTTAAAGAGAATACTATCGCAAGCGCCTCCCGGTGAATCTGCGAATAATTTTTCTCCGCGTCGCTCAGCGTGCGTGAGGCATAAGCCACAGGCCGCTCCTTCCCGCCCGCACCCCGCTGCGATAGTACGCCGCCGACGCCCTGCGCGCTCGCATCACACGTCACGAACAGCTGAGCTGTTGGGTCGTAATGTGCTAGTACTGGTGAACTAGTCAACAACTTTTTAACGTCTTTGAACGCGCTTTCACATTCAGAATTCCACTGCCAAGCAAAACCTTTTTTTAGTAACTTATATAAAGGTACTAACAGCGAACTCAAATTCCTAACAAACTTCGCATAAAAGTTTACCATCCCGAGAAAAGAACGCAGTTCTGGTACGTTGGCGGGTCTAGGAATTTTCAATATCGCATCTATCTTAGATTAGTCTGTCTTAACGCCGTCCTTGGAGATAATAAACCCTAAATAGGTAACCTCATCAACCAAGAAAACGCACTTACTCTTTGTAAGTTTTAGCCCTTTTTCTTGCAGGCGCATAAAAACTGTCTCCAAGGCCTGCAAATGTTCTGCCTCGGTCCGCCCCCCGATGATGACATCATCTAGGAACACCTCCACGTTCGGTATTCCACCTAACAAATTGCACATAATACGTTGGAAAATACCGGAACTGGACGATAGTCCGTATACCAACCTATTATACTTAAAAAGGCCCCGATGAGTATTAACAACGGTGAATTCCTTGGAGTCGTCCAATTCTATCTGATTGTACGCTTGACTTAAATCTATTTTGGAAAAATATTGTGCTCCATTTAACCCTACTAAGACTTCGTCAAACCTAGGTAACGGATAGCGATCGACTCGGTATTTAACCTCCGGTTTTATTATACCTAAAGGTTGAATTTTCGTGCCATCAATTAGCTTTAGGGATACATTGTTTTCCTCAATTGGTTTGTCACGAAAGAACCTGTCGTACACTTGTTTACTTATACAAGATATGGCGGTACCTGTGTCCACTTCCATATGAATTTTCTTATTATCTAGGGACAACGGTACACTCACCGGCCTGTAGTTGCCTAAGCATAGGTTATGCAACTCCTCGTCGAGGTCCGCGCCACCGCCGTCGGCAGGAATGACCCGCTCGGCTTGTTCCTCCGCGTAGTGAAGGCGGTTTCCTGCGGCGCGATCGCCGCCGCCCAAACGCCCCGCTCGGGGACACACTCGACGCAAATGCCCCACAAGTTTGCACCGGCTACACACATAGTCACGGAAACGACAACAATCCGACGAATGTCCTTGCGAACCGCAAGCCCAACACGAATGATATGTCGTCGGTCCGCGATGTATTGCTCCTGTGCCGCGCGATCGCGAGTCCCGTGCGCCCGCGCCGCCGCCACCCGCGCTACTGCCCGCGCTGCTGCCCGCGCTGCTGCCCGCGCCGCCGGCGCCGCCCGCGCCACCACCAGTGCGCCCTCCGCCGCCGCTGGGCCGCCCTCGCCCGGCTAGCTGGAGCGCGTGCACGCTGCTGGAGCTCCCCGCGACCGCCCCGTCGCCGCCCGCCCCAACTTCCACCGCCGCTGCGTTCATCTCCGCCGCCTCTAGCGATGAGGCTAGTTTCACCGCGTTTGTGAAGGTCAAGTCCTCATCCTCCGCAAATAAGCGCTGGCGGATGACATCACTCCTGAGCCCGCAGACGAACTGGTCCCGTAGATTGTTGTTTAGGTTAGATTCGAACTTGCAGAATCGAGCGGCTTTCTTTAGGGCCGCGACGTAAGCCGCAATATTCTCACCTAGACTTTGCCTTCTTTGTCTAAACCGAAACCTTTCGGCCCAGATGGACGGCGATGGTTGCAAATGCTGACGTAACATGTCACACGCCTGTGCGAAGGTTAGAGCGGACGGTTTTTGAGGACACGCCAAGTTCACCAATAATTCGTAGGCTTCATTCCCCATTATTGCGATCAGTGTAGGTAACTTCATGTCGTCCTCCACTTTATTAACTTTGAAATACATTTCCAGTCTGTCCTCGTAAGCCGACCACGCGGCGCCGCCAACATCGAACTCGCCCAGCTTGCCGACCGACATAGTTCCGTTCAAACGAACACTCCGCACGCACAACTGAACTGTCCAGTGAGTGAATTTCAACAGGGCCTATAAAATCTTCATTTCCGTGTTTTTTTTTTATCTTTGGGCATTTTAAAAAAAAAACGCTTTTATTAATGTTTTTGATAATGTATGTAATGTTGCTTAATGTCTAGCACATAACTTAAAAAATTAACGAGATATACAGGATTAAAAATTTCGTGCCACGGCGATGAAACATGCGTGCACGGCAATGAAACAAGCGTCCACGGCAATTAAAGAACTGTGCCATGGGAATGAAAGAATCAATCCACGGAAATGAAAAAATATTTTATCTATTCAGATACGTGTCTGTCTCCATGTTTATTATTCTTCTTGCATCGGCCACTTCTAGTGAACTAACTACAACCGCTGTCATAATATGATGTGATATTAAATTATGCAAAACTAAGTAACTATTTGTTATCTATCTGCTTTCAAACCATATAATAAATAATATGTAGATTAAAAATATGCAAAAGGAGTAAAATTAAACAAAAGTTAATCGAAACAAAGCGTAAGTATTTATTTAAATTCTTTCACACAATTTTTTTTAATAAATTTAAAGAAAAAAATTATGAATAAAATCAGCTTTTCAAACTTTTAATCAAATAACACCAACAATATAGCTCTGTTTACAGGAATATCAGTATTTCAAGTTCACTCGTCACATTATTATTAAGTAGGTATCTCTATTAACTTCTATAGGTCACAAAGTTATATTTTTGCAATTCGCAAAGCAAAATAGTCTCTTCACAAAATCGTACATTGTAATCTGTAGCAAGTAAGATGCATTTTCAAAATAATAAGTACTAAAAATACGATAATTTTGGTACTCTTAAAATTTTTCAGGTATAATCTTATCCCTTATTAACCTAAGAACACAATGTAAGTATGGCACTAGAAAACTCAGCCTTTCAATATTAACTTACAGCTAACTTACACAAATCTTTACACAAAACTTTTACGAAATTAAGCAAATTATATTTAATCAGGTAGGTACTTACAAAATTAAATTTGATCATCACCAGTATCACTATCAATTAGAGTAAAGAAAGTAGATTTTTTTTTTCTCGGTTTAATATTGCTGAATATACTTTCATCTGAATCACTACTTAAGTCTATATCTGGTTTTTTTGATGTTTTTGTATGGTTTTCCTCAAACGTACCAGATATTTCCAACTCTTTTAAAACTTCAGAGTCAACATTACATAAGTATGAGCACGATGGTACATTTGTAGCACCACTACAGTTTAAATTTTTTAAAACATAAGTTTCTAAAACTGTACTATCAAACTGAGGTACAGCTGCTGGCTGGATAGTTTTCGTTGTAGAAGTTGAGGGTTTAGGAGCCAATGCAAGTTTATCAGTTAATTTGACTGGACGCATTTTACGGATGGAAGTTTTAGGTATAATTTTAGTGCAGTTTGATGAACGTTCAAGAGGAGTTGATATCTGAGGTTTAGTTGAAAATTCATAAAATCCTAAGTGATTACCATGAGGGCATTCTTTGACATTGTTAAGACATTCAATATTTGTGCAAGATAAACGACGCAATGCTAAACGGTTACCCGATTCTGCAGTCCAGACAACTTGGTGGACTTTTAAAGTACCTGGGAAAGGTTTCAAATTGTCAGGTAGTAACCAGTCCTTTTCAGTGATCTGATAATCTTCCACGAGTTCTATTTTAACGCCCTTGACAGAAGACTTCAAAGCATTTACAAATGCATCAAGATCAGGAATGTCACTCTGTAATGCAACGTATTGGTCTGCAGTTCTCTTTAGAAGTCCACCAACGCCATCTGGAGCACCTTTGCCGTGACCACATTCGCAATAATTCCAAACTACTTTGATAATTGAAGGAATATAGATCGAAAGTCGAGACATCATATAAAATATTTTTTTGTTACGATATTGTCCAGAAGGAGAATCAGAAACTATATAAATATTTTGGACGAGAGGTACTGTTTTTTCTATTTCTGTCAATATTGGAATCAGATGTGCCCACACTGCAGCAGCATCGTGTCGCAAAGAAGTATTTATAGTACAAAAACATTGGGTTTTTGTCGTGTGGCCACCAATATTAAAATAAAGAACTGCAGTATGTAGAGTAAACTGCTTTCTGCTACCACCAAAGTGTACTGACTGAATTTCAGAGTTATATTTAGCACTGTAATTTTCGCTAAAATCCATATGTATAAGACAGTCATTCTCGGTCAAATTTTGCTTAATTTCTTTAATTGCATCGGTCTGATTACGAATGTTTGCACAATGATTAAGGAATGGCTTAAGATCAGTTTCAAATTGTTTTATGAGTATTAACGGTTCTACGTGGTGTCGTACTTTTTCAACGGTGATGGCAGTTTTCTCAATCCCATTTTTTGTGTATGAATTTTTCTGTTTTTTCCAGGCCCAATATAAAACTTTTTCCGAGTTATCAATTTCTTGGTATATTAGATGTCTGTTTTTACAGGTAGTACACTTTCTTTGTAGACATTCCAAGTTATAAATGTCGCAAAATATGCTCTTAATAACGTCAGTTGTCGAATTTTCTTTTATGATATGATTCTTTTTTAGAGATTCAATTAGCAGATTCATGTTTTCGTGTTTTTCACACAAGCAAGTGTTGCGCATATTTATTTTTGGTTGCAGCACCCAAAAAGGTTTTAAACGTGAAAACGTTACGTAACTAATCGGTGGATAACCAGACTCCATGTATTTTCTGTGTAAATTTTTTATTGTATCCGACATTAAACGTTTCTGTTTCTTTGTTCCATTTCTTGTTATCGTGTCGTTTTTACCTGGACACATGCTTGAATTTTCGTCATCTTCATAAAACTTGAGTACAATTTGGCGGATTCGAGTTTGTTTTGGATTACTTGTGTCGCTCTTATCATTCAAATCTATCGCTGGCTGTTTTTCTTTTCTTTGATTGGTAACTCTATCTTTTCCTTTTTGAATAAGTCTTTCGAACCGTTTTTTATATAAGTTCCTTTCGCGGACAACTTGATCTAATTTTTTTTGTAAGCCAATGAGCTGGGAGTGTTTACATTTTTGGTATCTACGGAATTTTTGTTGCAAATCACGTTGAAATGTTAAACTTGCAGTAGAAGAATCGGATGCTGGACTATCAGGACGTAATGAAGAATCTATACTACTGATGTTTGGTGCTAGTTGTGGTGATCCTGGGGGTGTCTGTTGTGGACTACTTGTGGCCAGAAAATTAGAGCTATTTGCTACGAGAGTGCCAATCCGCAAATTTTCACAGCGACGTCGGTTTGATTTTAAAGATTCAAGACGCGAGCTACGTCTTGTTAGAGGAGTCATCGGCGTGTTATCATTAGTAGCTACTTGAGATAACCCAAAAGACCCAAAAGACGTTTCATTTGACTCCATCGACGTTTCATTTGGCTCCATCGACGTTTCATTGGGCTCCATCCTCGGTGTTTTAGAATTTTCTACATCATAAGTCGCATTTGGACGGGTGTTCTTGCGATGAATTGCTGTCTTACTTTTATAAGAAGCAAGTGCACTCACTAAGTTTTTCTTACGAAGATTCCGAAGCTTTTGCAAAGTCATTGCACTTCGAGGAACAACTACTCCTGCAGCCTTCTTCTTAAGATATCGTTCTCTTTCTTTTCTTAGATACTCCTCTCTCAATAGAGGGTCGCTTCTTAATTTTTGACGCCGCTTTTGTTCAGCCAATCTTTTCCTCTTCTTTCTCTCCTCTTCGGATAATTTTGGTTTAGGCATCTTGGCATCCTAAAAATAAACAATCTATTATTACAGACTGTACAATGTGGGGGTACGTGCGTGTGTGTGAGTGTACATACATGATATATAGTTTAAACTGTAATGTTTTACAATTTAAATAAATAAATAATAATAAAAAATAATAATAATATAGTACCAAATGTTATATAATTTTGTAAGGTTAACATGAAAACTTATTTTTTAGTTGACTGTACAGTAAAAAACTTATCAAGTCTATCCTTAAGTGATTTATCGCATTGCAGAGAGAATTAACTTGGCGAGTCTTGTACTGTCACTAATCGGTAGGTATTACCTGCATTACAGGTAAAAGGTGTTAACAAAGATGTTTTTTTTGCCTAATACCATGGCGATGAAAACACAAGTCACGGAAATGAAATACCTGGCCACGGCAATGAAATTAAATTGTTTTACAAGGCATGGCAATGAATTTTTTTTCATTCCCGTGTCTTTTTTTTCATTGCCATAGCAAATTTCGGCCACGGAAACCACGGCAATGAAAGCACGGCGATGAAAATCAAGGCAAAAAATATAAATAACAAAAAATCTATTAACTATTCGAAGATATAAACACTGCACAAATAAACATAAAAGAAATGGCGTTCTATCGAATGCTAACTCAAGAAGGCAAACTTAATTCAAATAGAAGTTATACCTATCCACGGCGATGAAAGAAAAAATGTCCAGTAACATAAAAATTGAATACTTACTTTTGTGGCGCGAAAACGCAGGAACGTGTATACGTCCTTCCACGTCGGGCACTTAGGCGGCACTAATACGCAACGTTTAGCGCACCGGGAGGGGGACGCAAATCGTTAGGTAAAACAATATCCTTGAACATGATTAGGACACGGCGATGAACGGTAGTTCTAGGACAAGCGAATTTGTATTAACCATTCATTGTATTGTTTAAATATTTAAATGTATTCCGTAACATTACTAAAACTATCCATGTATAAAATAAAACTATGTTTTAATACAAATAACCAATAGATTTTTATCAATTAGGAATAATACACAACAAGGTGACGTGTGGACAAACACGGCAATGAAAGATTTTGTGGTTAAATAATTTTTTTTGGAGCATTCATTAATCCCATTAATAAAATATTTAGTGCTACACATACATTAATATTTCACCTAAACGGAAAAAAAATTTAGAACATTATAACTATGTTTTTTAGTACCGATTTCATTGATGCCACGCAATTTTGAGTCCCAGGAAATTCACTCCAGTATTCTTTATCCTCGTCGTCACTGTGAAATCTTGAGCTTTCTTGCGATTAATTAAATAAAATACCAGGATTCGATGCGAGTGCTGCGCCATATATTTTACAAGAGGACTACCCTCCACCATACAATAATACAGATTGTCCGAATACCCCACAGTAGCTATTATGGTGGCAAACACGTTTGAATTAAGACCACCCTCGGCCTCGTTCCAAAGAAAGCAATAGGGTCATACACAAAAATTGGTTATAAAAATGTTCGGAAAGTAAAAAAAAATCTATTAAAATAATATTCGGAAACAACTGCCGTCTATAGAATTATATTAGGCTAACCAATAAAAGACAAAAAGAAACAGATTGACTGAACAGTCAGTAAATAAATTTCAATAAATTTAAGTGACTTCCTGCAGAAAAAGATCCCCTCCTGTAGACTGTTCAGATTTTTGTCTATAAGTTTGATTGATTTTAAAAAATACTTTGAAAATAGCTTGTACTGTGGTAATAATATAAAATATATATATATATATTCAGGTAAAAGCTTTCGATCTATAGACAATATGCGTATTTTTTTAGAGGAGCTACAGGTTATAAACATGTCGTTACGAGGAACAATGTCTTCTCTGTAGACCTTAAAATGAGCTACATTTTTTTAAATTATTCCGAACGCATCCATTCTATTATTTTATTGGGGCAACACTGCATATTTTCTGTCATTTTCGCCGGTGGTGCATCTGAAACGTTGCGCGTGAGCCGATTTTTTGTTATCGAAACACATTATTTATTGTTTTTGTCAAAGCTCAGGTGTTCTTTCCTGTTCTGCATAGATTTTAGTAAGTACTGCTTTAAATTAATTATTGATATCATGCCATTGTGATCAATCAGGGATATTTTGTGCATGTGTAGGGTCGGGCAACTAACCTCAAAATATATGGTAGCAGGATTATTTTGTTTTCGAAAAGTCTTTTCTGTAGTCATCTTTTCTGTAGACACTGTCGTCTACAGAAAAGACTTGGTCTACAGAAGTCAAGTTTTATATAGTATTACATGTATTATAGTAAAGTACGCTTCGAAATTTTTGTTTTGTTTTATGTAATATTTTGTAGAATTGTTTTTTACCAGAATTTACCGTTTCATTAGAATGTATTACTTTTATTATAGATGCAATGCCACGCTCAAGTAGATCAAGGACTCAACTTTCTGAAGAAGAAAAAAAGGCTAGGCGTCGTGAGCAGAAAAAACTCAGTATTCGTCGAATGCGTGCTAAAATGAGTGAAGAAGCTTTGGAAGAAAGAAGAGCAAAGGATAGAGAACGGTATAAAAAAAAGAAAGAGCAGGGACTTACAAAAACGATAAAAGATTTTAACCCGAGAGAACAAAGACAAATAAGAAAAATGTGGAGATTAAAGGCGATGAAGAAACGTGAGAAAGAAAAAATAAAGGAGAATGCTTTAAAATTAATCAACGAAAATACGCCTCCATCAAGCCCATTCACTTCACGTGCCGACAGGGGTCAAGTAATAGCAAGTCGCAATAGGCGAAGACTAAAAACAGAAAATCATTACCTCAGACATAAAATAGAACAATTAGAACGAAAAATGGCAAAATACCGAATGAGACTTGTTAGAGCAGCTAAAAGAAACCAACAAAATTATCTAAAGAAGAAACGGGAATCAAAAAATAAGCAAAAGCCATCAATGAAAACCAAAGACTTAAAAAAATCTATACATACATTTTTGAGTCAAGATGAGAATAGTAGACTAACATCGGGTAAAAAAGAAACAATCACAAGACGCAAAATAAAAAAGCAAATTCGCTGGCTCAATGAATCGTTATTGAATTTACATAAAGTATTTATGAGTGAGACTGGCACAACAATATCTTACGAGACTTTTCGCAGATATAGGCCTTTTTGGATATTGGTTCCAAAAGTTAATTCGAGAAACACCTGCTTATGTGTTATACACACAAATATGAATCTGATTGTTCAAGCTCTTCAAAAATCAAAAATGGTTTTATTTAGATCTGCTTCTGAAGCGCTTAAGTCAATATGCTGTAACAATTCCCTTCAAGTCTCTTGTTTAGAAAGAAAATGCGAAGACTGCAAAAACAAAACTATTGAATATGGTGAGTTTGAATCAAAAGATACCGTGAGTTACGAGAGATGGACAACTAAAAATGAGAAAGTAATAATTAAAGGTAAAATGAAAATATGCAAAAAAACTGTAAAGGAGATCGTTTGTACCACAAAAAAAATGCTTTTAAATGTTTTCAAAACTGCATTAACACCTTTTATGCAGCATGTGGCAAATTACGTCCATCAGTTGCAGGCTATTCAGAAAATTAAGCAACAACTGACACCATCCGAAGGATTGTTGCATATTGATTTTTCGGAAAATTATAACTGTAAGTATGGAGAAGAAGTGCAATCTGCACATTTTGGGGGCTCAAAGCCTCAGTTGTCCCTCCACACGAGTGTGTATTACAGCACTACAACAGATCCCCCCATGAATGTGCTGAAAGCCACTTCGATGTGCACAATTTCGCAAAACTTGCGACACGATCCGATTTTGATATGCACGCACTTAATGCCTATAATTACCAGAATAAAAACATTGTCACCAAAACTGAAACATCTGCACATTTTAAGTGACCGCCCCACAACACAATATAGAAACAAAACCATGTTTCATTTGATAGGCACTTTTTTGGCCCAAAATTTACAGGTTGATACGATCAACTGGCATTATTCAGAGAGGGGCCACGGTAAAGGTGCTCCCGATGGAGTAGGTGGGTGCATCAAAAGAATATGCGACAGCTCTGTTGCGAGAGGAAACGATATATCTAACTACGAAAAATTAATGACCTGTGCAAAACAAAATTGTAAGGGCATCGAGGTATATGACATAACCGAAAACCATATTTCCGTACTTCAAGATATGATTCAGCATAGTGCAACCAAACCCTTTCAAGGCACCTTGAAAATACACCAACTTAGCTGGAGTCTAAGTAAACCAGCAACAATCCAAGTCAGGCGTCTCAGTTGCTTAATATGTGCAGCTCACGTAAATTGTCCACATTATGGAATTGGACAAATCGATATTGAGTTCAAAATTGACTCTCCTTGTCTGGGATCACCGGATTATTCTCATCACCCAGCTACACCAGATACGCCCGACAAGTTGCCTGAACTCAATAGTCCCCTAAGATCGCCTGTGACTCCAGCTACACCAGATGCTCCAACAGTGCCTAACTCGCCAAATCGAAGCTTTACTCCAGATGTATCCACTTCAGCAGCGGCGCATCTTCTAAATCGACCGCAAAAAAGGACCCGGCTAATTTCTACCGATGACAAATCACTGGAGTTACCCATGAAAAGGCTGTCATATATTCCAATAAGTGACGATTCATCTTCAGATGATTATGCAATTTTTAATTAAGTTCCTTACAGTCTACAGGAACCGATGTCTTTTCTGTAGAACAATCTAAATATTTTTTTTTACATTATAACTGTGATTTTTGCTTGTACTTTTCTTGCTATGGCAGAGAATCCAGTATTATGACGACTGTGTCTTGTTTTAGTTTTACCAAATAATTGTTGTTTTTTTTTGTTTAAGTTGATCTTGTACTTTTCTGTAGAAATATTGTACTCTTCTGTAGACGCCAAAAACACGTAAATGTTACGTTTTAATCATTTAAGCCAAATTGATCTCTGTAAGTGACATTTTTTGTTTTAAAATTGTTTTTTATTAGTAAACTGAAAGATTATCAACGTTAACAAAACTTTTTTATTTTTTTTATTTTCATGACCTTCGTTTGTGTATGACCCAATACCCTTCACTGGTTTTCATATCATAGATACAATAGTTGTGTACGCACAACTTAGTTTTATAATAATGCGACGACACATTAGACCGAGGTGCAATCAAGACCGCTTGAAGATCTACAGTAAACACAAAGTCTTTTTGCTCTTTATCGAAATCTTTCTCTGCTCTTGCTTCTTCTTTCTTAGCAATGTGAACATCGTATTCATCTTTACTTATATTGTTTAGCTTGTATCCGTTGCAGATTTCGCATAAATCTTTTTTGGGTTTAAATAAAGATATCTTTTGGACTGCCAGGGCGTTGGAAAATGTGGCTATCGATAGTCAGCCGTAAGTTTTAAAAAGGCAGTCTTCTGACAATTGAACAAAATTGAGATATTTAGTTGACCGTGATCAGGAAAAAACGGCGCGACGACCCATCGAACACGTATTTTTCTATCTAGTCTAGTTCTTGAGATATTTTTTTCATAAAAAGCAGTCTAGTGTATTAATACCAAACATCGATTCATTAAAAAGCAGTCATATCAAAATAATTCTTAAAAAGGCAGTTAAAGTACTTTTATTGCACAATATTTAGGAAAATTTTTGGCAAAAACTTTTTTAAAAAGCAGTTTTGTACCAAACAGCCTTTTATAAATTTATAGTAAAAATATATTAACACAATAATTCATTGAAAAGCAGTTTAGGATAATTAATTTTTTAAAAGGCGGTCTTGTGACTTTGGCTGCCTTCTTAAAAATTATTTTGTTAAGAAATCTTCTTTAATACTGAAAAGAAGGAAGTTTACGATGGCCTCAAAATTATAGCTAGAGTTTTTTTTTATCTATCGGATACTAAAAGGCAGTCTTCCCGCAATAATTCATTACAAAGCAGTAAAGTTTCGTCGCGCTAGTATAGAGCTTAAGTAAGAGTTGGCACATTTTATTACTATCCCTCTCGCAATCTTAAGCGCTATACACGCGTATTCTGTCAGTTCGCCGCCAAACACGAGGCGAGACAGACGTTAGAGGGTGGAAGTTGCGTCGACGTCGTCCGCTTTCGCGCCAATATAACCTGAGCGCGCCAGTATTCGAGGTAAGTTCTGTAATGATGGTGTATATCTGTGTCGTATTATTTAAATTTCGTATCAAAACCTAAACATCCGTGTTAAAAGTTCCCTGAACCTTTGCAGCTCTCTCGCTCGCCCTTTTCAACATTTTAATTAATTGTAAGAGAATGATTTACTTTGGACGATAAAATAAGGCATAGATAATGAAGCTATCGACATATGGACAATTCATTTCACATTTTTAGTTACAAAATATTACTAAACTACTGTACTACTTTTAACCGAAGTATTTTATATTACTAGAAATATTTCATATTTCTAGTAATAAAAAATATCACTTAATTTTTTATTACTAGAAATATGAAATCAAAAGTGTGTCCACATGTCCATCGCTTTATTATCTATGCCTGCAGCTATATTTTAACGTTTAAAGTTGAATTATTCTCTTAGAATAAATTAAAATGTTGACAAGTGCGAGAGAAAGGGCTGCAGAGGTTCAGGGGACTCTTAAGTAAATATAAAACCCTTCTCACTTATTGTATATATAAATAAATATCAATACATAGTATAAAACAAAGTCTCTTCCCGCTGTCTATCTGTCTGTCTGTCCCTATGTATGCTTAGATATTTAAAACTACGCAACGGTTTTAATGCGGTTAATTTAATTTTGATGCGGTTTTTTTTAAATAAATAGTGTGATTTAAGAGGAAGGTTTGTGGCACCCGTGCAAAGCCGTGGCGGATCGCTATAAGTTCAATAAATAAGATAGGTCTACCTTTTCTTATTTAAAGCAGTTAAAGAATTACCTTCTTAATACTATTTTAAACATTCTCAGGCAATCAAGGATCCGGAAGTTGTTGGAGTTGTGTAACGCAAGAGGAGGCCGTGAAGCAGACAACCAAGAACCTATTGAAATAAGTGGAAAAATTGTGGCACCCATACAGAGTATCAACTATCAAGGCAGCAAAAGGAACATAGGATCAGACACACACTTGTCTAGAGGACCTGAAATTTGGAAGAGGTATTATTCACTCAATTTAACTATATTTGAAACCTTTAATGAACACGGTACACATGTAGGAACCATGTCGGCTGCCGCACTCAATAACCTCAGTAATGAAATAAAAAATACTTTATGCTTACCTTCACCATCCGCAAAGCCACCAGCCTCCCCGAAGATTGTGATGCCTTTGAATGCCCTATCACCCTTGCACAATTCACCATCACCCTTAGAGAAGCCTCCGTCGCCCATAGACAAACCCCCGACACCCTCAGAGAAGTCCTTGTCGCCCTCAAAGCCATCAACCGAGCAAAAGGCCCTATCTCCAGAATCCCCGGCACCCGCGTGTCTACGCAAAGCACACTTATTTGGCTATGAAAACGTCTCATCGACAGATGATGGTGATTACGGATCAGATGATTCTGTAAAAGATAAGACCTACGAGCTTCCACCTCCTACAACCAAGCGACTGCGGAGAAAATTATTTTCAACAGATGACATTTTTTCTCCTCAACCATCTACAGCAAACGGTTACCAGGCCAGTATCAATCAAGAGCTATCAACTATTAGCCAACATGATGGTAATATCAGTGTCAATGTGGTAGACTCTGCAAGTGACGCCAATTTTGGCAATTTACTTTGATTGAACCGACAACTGTACATGCACCTGGTCCATCTACATCTTCTTCAACTACAGGCGCATTTTGCGCTACTAAAAGACCGCACCATGAAGAAAAGTTTCTTGTTAAGCCTGGGTGTGACGTCAAATGCCTCAAGAAATGTTCAACCTACATCAGTGACCTCCGTCGAGAAGAAATTAACAATTACTATTGGAGCTTAAGTTGGAAAGAACGGCGCATATTAATATGTACTCATTGTGCAACTGCGACCCCTAAGAGAGTAACAACAAAGGAACCGAAAATACACAAACGTCGTGTGTTCTCCTTAAAAAATACCGAAGACGAAGCTGTAGAAATTTGTAAAGTGTTCTTTTTAACTACACTTGGCTTTAATAAAAAAAATGATAAAGTCTTGTACAACTCTTTACAAAAAGATAATATTGACAAGCGAGGCAAACATGCTAAAATTCCGAAAATAGATCGCTCTACAATAGATCAGCATATTGACTCGTTTCATCCACAGATTTCACATTACCGCAGAGAGCTTGCACCCCAACGTCTGTATTTGCCCAGTGACATAACAATTAAATTCATGTTTGAAGATTTTACGCTGAAATACCCGAACGTAAAGTTTAATTACGATTTGTACAGAAAACATCTGAAAACGAGAAACATTTCTTTTGCCCAACTTGGTAACGAGGAATGTGAGCATTGTGAGTCTTTTAAGATGCATTGCCAATCCACTGGACATGAAAAAAGTAATGTTCCACCTAATTGTGACACTTGTTCAGACTGGATAAATCATCATAGAAGGTACACTGAGGCACGAAAACTGTACGACGAACACAAACAAATCCGAAATAAAAACGATACTGTATATTTCAGCACGGATCTCGAAAAAGTAATAATGCTGCCAAGATTGGAAACATTTAAAAAAGTTTTGTTTTGCCAGCGTTTAACTACTTACAATCAAACCTTCGCTTCGTTAGGAAAAAATGCTGAGCACGATACTTTTGCCGCTTTGTGGCATGATGCAGTTGCGGGAAGAAAACAGGAGGATATTATGAGCTGTTTTTACGAGTTCATTCTACGTTTTCGTGATATTAAATTCATAAACATTTGGATGGATAATTGCACCGGTCAGAACAAAAACTGGATGTTGTTTTTCCTAATAGTTTACCTTGTAAACTCGGATCTGATATGTGCTGAGGTAATAACCTTCCACTACTTTGAACCCGGGCATACTTTTATGAGTAGTGACCATTTCCACCATCAGGTCGAACTCTCTATGAAAAAGATGGGGAAAATATATGACTTTGTGGATTTTTGCACCGCAGTTTCGAAGGCTTCTTCCAAAAAAGTGCTTGTGAAAGAAATGTCTCCGCAAAATTTTTTGAATGTGGATGATTATGTTTCTAAGAGACGTGTTCAAACTTCCAACCCAAGGGCATACATCAGTAAAATGACTAAAGTTAGTTTCAAGAGGGGGTCACACGACCTTTTTTATGAAAATGACTACAATGGCCAGGAAATTTCAATGTGTTTTTTGAAAGACACTTACTTAAAAAATCCCAGTCTTGTCACAGTGTTGTCATTCCGTGACAAACCAAGAGGCATTTCAAAAGAAAGAAAGGATAATATTATCTCTAAACTTGGCTCTATAATGCCACCGCACAAGCTATTGTTTTGGAAGAATTTGCCAGAGTCAGACGAGTGATATTATTTGAACGTTATGTAGGTAATAACACTTTTTTACGTATCTATGAACGTAGCATTCCTTTTTTATAAATTAAGTATTTTATTACAAGACTGATTAATAAGCATTTAAAACTCAAGGCTGTTATTAGACTGATTAAGATTTAATTACCAGTATACTATTAATGTTAACAGTTTAATAGTTTAGAAGCCATATTAGTTAAGTTATGTATAAGGGTAATAATTTTGAATACTATTGATCTCTTATTATAAGTTCATAGTTATCACATTAATTCAAGAAGTTCTATACATTTTAATATCCAACTGTGATAAAATAAACTGGTTCACTGTTATTGTTCATCTCATTTACTTACAATTTACATAAAAACATTTATTTTTCAAATTAATACCTTTAGGATGACCTAGTTTATTGTATATTTAGTTACAGTTAATAATTTAAAATGCCACGAATGCCTTATTGTTAAATTTTAAGACTGTTTTAACTACCCTTGAAAATATTTTATGATTGTTATACTAGTTTGAGAGTAAAACTCTCATCAAAGATTGATCTCAACATAAACCCTCGTACAACGAGTTTACGTGATAAGAAGGCAGTTACTGGACTTATACAACTTTGTTAGTAATTATTTTGTAGTAAATTTTATTATTCATTATTCTTAACAAAGCAGCTTAGTAAACTAACTGCCTTTTAAAGAATCATTAACTGTAAATCAAATCTTTGCATAATCTGCAATAAAAAACCGTTGCTTATAATTCACTAAAAGACGGCTTCGGGACTAAAGCTGCGTTTTAGCAAATTATTTGATGTAGTAAATTGGACTCAAAACTTAAAAAAATATTAATATTTAAAAAATATTGTTATTTAAACGTGTAATTAATAAATTTAAGTACAGAATAAGGTAAAACTGGCCGCCTTTTATGAATAAAAATCATCATTTACGTCAAATTTATTTAACAGCTTAATTAAATTTAATAAGTCAAAACTAAGACTGCTTTCACGTTTTTCTCAAAAGTATGTTTTGTCAGAAGACTGCCTTTTTAAAACTCACGGCAGTAGTGAGTTCGTATTGTTGTCCAGGCAGTGTTGTTTATAGAGATTGTAGAGTTGCCGTTTGCTCTCAATGTCTGGCTGTAAATAAACCTGACTGGTCCTTTTCCTACAATAATGCGAAGGCATCTTCGGTAACTCGTCGAGAAAGTTTTGCATTGATTTAAGCTCAGTCTCAAAAGGTGTCTTTTTAGGCTTTGGTGTCTTTGTTTCATCAGTTTTTGGTTCATCACTTGTGGTTTTAGCTTGCGTCTTCCAACTCCAGATACATGATTTACCGATTGAAAAAGTATTCAAAAATAATGTTTTGCAAACTCTAACCGGCTCTTCTCCTTTTTTTAAGTAGTATACAAAAGTGCACGTTCTTTTGATTCATCAGGGTTTTTTCTGTCCCTCTGTCTATTGGTGTGAATCACTTTTACCAAAATTTCAACGTACATCCGTTTTTCGTCCCAAGACATAGCCCAAAACTTATCAAAAAGCTTTTGTCTATCCTCTTCCAATAAGAGGTGACACTGAATCATTCCTTTCCTTTCTTTACATGCACATCGAGGTTTCATTATCCTTTTAGGTTTCTCAATGTCTTTTTTCCATTCACCTTCAATTTTTTCTTACCGTAGTATTTCTTTCCATTTTCTCTGTTCTTTTTGTTAATTTCTTCCGCCCATTCTTCTTTCTTTACCTGACATCGTTTTTTTCTTTTTATTTTTGGTTCATCTCCTTCAGATTCGGTATCACTGTAATCAACGAGTTTGTGTATATCTGGGATAGGAGTATTGAGAGTTTGGGTTATTAAACTGTCTTCCTGTATACAATTTGAAGATGTTGAAGGAACTGCATCTTGTGAACTAATTCTAACATCTGTACTAACAGACGCTTCACAGTCAATTCGTCTTTATTTGGGTACCTAGACTGGTCAAGGTGTGACAGTAAACTTGGGAATTTTTCTGGAGACCTTGTTTCGGACACTTCTTCAATAATTACTCCGTCAACAATGCTGTAAGTATCTGTATTTTTGAGTGCAAGGATCTGGTCATCAGGTAAGTTTAACGATTCAAGAGTAAATAAAATCTCAGTGGGTTCTTCAAGCGCATAACATAATTCAGAGCTGCTGTTGTTGTTAGGAGAAGCAGCTAAACGAAAAGGATTTTCATCATACGGCGTAGGGAACTGATTATTCAGAAACAAATCAGAGTCAGGGTTATCTATTTCTTCCGTGCTTTTTTTTGCATGCTTTGAATTTTTTTTTATACGTGCTTTTTGGGCAGCCATCTAATGTAATAAGTACATAAAACAAGAAGGTTACCACATAAGCAAAGAAAAGCAAAAAAATAATAAGGTAGGTAAGTAAGGAATTTTATGAAAATTAGGTGTTTCCCTTTTCCATCGCTAGCGAAAACGACCCATTAATGAAATAATTATTCGTTAATTAATTGTTAAAAGTAGGGGAAATGAAATGAAGAAGATAAGCCAACTCCCGCCACATTCACAAAAATCATAAGGCAAATCGGCCAACTCCAAGCAAAACATAAAACACAAATTACCCAAAATTTACGGCGCATTTAGAAAAAAGCAATTGATTAACACTTACCTTGAATCCAAATAATATTGCTTTGCACACTTTTACAACCTTCTCCACTGTTTTTATATCAATTTATGAAAATAATCTGGAGCTACAAGGTGTTCGTCCTGTTACGCCATACAAAATGGCCGACTGAGCGGAGTTAGCTGTCAAAATTCGCGCGCTCTCAAACGCATGGAGTTGTCTGATTTTCGAACAGCAATTTACTGTTATTTCCTGATTACGCGCAGTTACTGTAGGAAAAAAACGGCATAATAATATTTTTTTTCACAAAAGTGGAGTTAGCCGGTTTGCGAATTAAGGTATCGAAGTGGTGTCATTCTGGGTACAAATAAAGGTTGTTACACACCCGTTATGTACATGCCAAAAGGAATTACCTCGTTTCTTTTTGATTAAATGCTCGCAATCGCCATTAATAAAAAAAACTTCTTGTACACCATTTTTTCGATATCAAACCTTTTATATCCCCATTGCTGGGGTACGGGTCTCTTCCTGCATTGGTGTTGGTGGAGGATTGTAAGACAAAAGTGGGCATTAGTGTCAGAAGTTATCAAGCCGCCTAAAAGCCTTCTGACACGACTTAACGATTGCCATTACCAACACCAATAGCTTAACATGCCTTGCGAAGCATGGTAGCGCTCGGAAAAATGCCATTAGCGGTACTCACGGGATGGTCACCCATCTAGCACCTGACCGATTCTGCTGTTGCTTAATCAATTTTCCGATAGATTCCAATCACTCGTTTCCACTAGGCCAAAAGCGCTTCGTAGATGCAATTAATTTTAATCAAATGATTTTTTCTGGCACGGATAGCCAGAGGTTGCGGGTTCGAATCCCGGCATGGGTGAAATTTTTAGCCTCAAAATAGGTTTTTAAATTTGTTCCTTAGCACAGGTTAGTGCATTAAAAAAAAATACTATAATCATGTGGGTACAGTGATATCGTTCCGATGTTAAAACCTAACTGCAAAGTAGGTAGTCGGGGTTGTAAGTAATGCAATTTGCTTAAGACAGATGTCGCTGCCTATACGTAATACAGAGAATAGTGTAAAGAGGTTCAAAATTTCACTGATGCCGTGAGTCGCCCATTGGCTTAATTGGTAGAGCGCTGGCACGGATAGCCAGAGGTTGCGGGTTCGAATCCCGCCATGGGTGAAATGATTAGCCTCTAAATAGGTTTTTAAATGAATTTTTCTCTTTTGCAACATAGTCACCCAAGTAGTGAAATTGAGGTATAAACTCTTTGGGTAGAGAAAATGAAAATACTGGCATGCAGCCACACTTATTTGTCGACAAAATAAAATAAAAAGGCTCTTTTGTTTATTCAATCATAAAAATTCTCACTTGTGTTCTGTCGGAACGAGTACTCGAAAATGAAAATTTTAGTTGGCACGGTAACCATTTGCAATTTTACTACGGAACAAGTTAATCAAGACTTGCAAGAATGGTTCATTCCTCCTTATACCACGGTTGCGCGTTGGTGTGCTGAGTTTAAGAGGGGAAGCACAACCACTAAAGACGACTCGCCAACGACTGCAGTAAGAAACGATAAAAAATGTTGAAAAAATTGTTTTGGCGGATCGTCATACTACTGTTCGTTTTAGCTGAAGAATTAAAATTTTTAATAGGGAATGTTCATGACCATTTGTCTAGAATGCTAACGGCCGAACAAAAACGAACCAGGCTGTAAGTGTAATACAAGCCTATTTAAATTCAGGAAATGATAAAAGTAAAAAATTAACCAGGCTGAGCATTTAAATAAATCTGTTTGGAACTCCTACAACAAGAGCCTGACCAGTTTTGGCTCGATATCTAACAAAAAAAAAACGATCTATGACTTTAAAAAGACTATCATCACCAACCGTTAAGAACGTCGGCAAGATTCTTTTTTGGGACAGCCAAGAGGTGATGATAATTCAAGACGTCATTTATGGAGCCACTATTATGAGTTTATGCATTTCCGAGATTGAAAAAATATCTAGGTGGCTAGAAATTTGACGATGATGACGCAGTGATCGCAGCAGTGCAAGGTTTCGTAAAGAATCAAGATTAGGATTTTTTTAATAAAGGAATTTTAAGTTTAGCTAAAAGATGCTATAACTGAAAAATAAAATAACATTTCACAAGAGTTGCATTCTCAGTTCATATTAAACAGTTATACCTACGCCTGGTCGTCGAGTTACATTTTTTTTTCAAATCATAGTACAGAAGAAGATATTGTGTTATTTTACTATGGTGACGCGCCGCTAGTGTCTTATCTAAGCTAAAAAAAAGATCTTGCGAGTTCAAGACGTTTATTAATATTGTAATTTGTCAAATAAGTACCTAATTAAGTTACAACCATAGGTTGTAACTTAATTAGGTAATAAATTAGGTGGCAAAGAAATA
The DNA here is from genome assembly GCA_934045075.1 of Yponomeuta sedellus. Classification (NCBI taxonomy): domain Eukaryota; kingdom Metazoa; phylum Arthropoda; class Insecta; order Lepidoptera; family Yponomeutidae; genus Yponomeuta; species Yponomeuta sedellus. The sequence goes on from OW203744.1 coordinate 7,155,597, forward strand.
GAGTCATCTCGGTATTTTTTCTTAATTATTCTTTTTCCCTGTTATCTTATTACCATTTCGAACTCACTGCTGCTGCTATTTTGTTTATGTTATGTCTATTATGTTTTTCCAAAAACAGGGCTTCCTTCAGTGTTGCTAAAAAATAAGAAATATTAAAAATACATATGTCATAAGTACCTATTTAATATTTATACACAACAATACAGAATACAAGATGCAGGTTAAATTCTGGTAACTATGTGATGCAAAGTTACTTACCATAATATCCGACTATTCGGATATTTGAATACTTCATCCAGTCTTCTTCAGGACTCATGTTTAATTTAATGGTTTTTCTCTCAATAGATTTGTTTCTAGGCCACATCATAATAGTTTCATTTTCGCAAAGCCATTTTTTAGGTGCAGCTGACACATATTCTTCATCTGAAAATATTACCACCATATAATTAAGCTGACAACAAGCAGTAAAAACTTCAATCATCGTGTATTTAAGGCTTAAACCAAATATTCCAAGCTTAAAAAAATGCGAAATTTTAATTGACTTACTTGAATTAAACTGATGCGGTGCCAGATGGATTGCCTATCTATTAAATGATATTTATTAAGTACTACAATTCTACATAGGTATTACAGCGTCGTGGCGACAAATATCTACCCTACACAGATAATGATATACAACAAAAGTAATAACATGTTCTTTGTAATGAATACATGTCACAACTTCATGGGCACCAATAATCTCATTGCTATTTGACAAATTCTTTAAAACGCCTCCGTAGAATAACTTGGAATTACAAGGTTGTATAAGAATTTTCATATACTAAATACCTTTGAAAAATTAAAAACACATCAGTTTTTTGACATTGAATAATTTTGTTAATTTTAATGATAGCATTGCCGTTAATAAGGCAATGATTGTTTTTAATATCAGTTCCTAATTTAAAATGTAGTAATCTAAGTGATTCTTTGTATGTAGTTGTATGATTAAATATAATATTATTTATGTTGATAGTGTTGTTATTTTTCCTCAGATGTGACCGCTTTTCATTTACTCTGTTTATGAATTGTTGTAAAGGCATTCTACTAGTTTTTAAACTTTTTTTATTTCTGACATATAATTTTCATACTTGAAGGCTGAAAAATTGTCCAATGCACCCAAATTTGATACATCATCAGGCAAATGTATCAGATTGTAAACATTATGAAAAACATATTCTTGACCATAGACTCGAGAATAATTTCGAACAAAATACATTAAGAATTCTTTAGCATAATTTTATTGATTTAATCATTGGGTCTTACTGCATTAAATTCTAATTACACAACTCAAACTTAAGAAATGCATATACTGTGATGGCTTTAATCGGCCTTTTAACAAGATGGGGCCGGTATATAATAAAAATTGTCTAAATTCAGTTGCTTTCCATCTTTTAAAGTCACTAGCAATGATTCTAGCAATGATTTTTGCGGAAGATGGCATGTGTGAAGATTGTTTGCTAGTACCTGGCTGAGGAGTTGACGATTTTGAGTCAAGAGGATCACTACTTTCTTGTTCGAACATAGTGTCAATACCCGTATTATCCTGTTCTATCATATTATCCTGTTCGGGATTAGAGGCAATAGGAGCTAAACTTCTTTTTGAATAGACTTTTTGATAATCTTGAAACATGTCTGGACCAATGGGGTTTATTCCTGATTTTCTAAAACCGTTTACGATGTCACTAACGGACGCAGCACGTTCTTTCCAAAAAGCATTGAGATTCTGTACTGAGTCACTACTCTTCCCGGATTAGCCTTTTCACCAAAATTCGTGATAGAGCAGTTAATTAAAGATAAAATCATTATTTACACCTTTTTGTTTCTTTGTTTTTATGATTCTATAACTTTATACTTTGGCTAACCGCATGAAACAAATCAACCCACTATTTTATAACATTTACTATGGGTAAAACTAATTTGTTTCATATGTTAGTGAGTACCCGATCGTCTTTTACATGCTTTGGTTGCGTCAAGATTGAGTTATTTTTATTTGCAGTTCCTAGGCACTTGGTATAGTCTACTGCATCTTCATTCCATGGGCAAAGTCCAGTTGTTCTAAAACCGTTTATAATTGTTGACGGTCTTAGACTTCTTTCCACAGTATCTTTAAGTAATAGTACGAATTCAACCTTTGTTAATGCTTGGGATGGATTAGTTCGACGCCATTTTAGGGCTGTTTTCTGCAATTCTGTTTTTAACGGTTTGAACGCGGAAATGTCTGCAGGTTGCGGGAGCCTAGTACAGTTAGAATATAAAGCTATAAGAATTATAGCCAAACTAGTACATAATTCACTGGTAGCGTAGGTCAAGTGCGATTTGTGGCCGTCTACAAAAAGTACTATAGGGAATTGTGTGTCATTTTAACCAGGTGAGGATGCAAAACGTTTTTGATGTAATCAAAAAATACATCCGAATTCATTCATCCGTTGTCACTTGAGCCCACACCCGAATCTTCAGGAATTTTAGAATTTATCTCGCCAGGTATACTTTTATATGGAAATATTACCATTGGCGGAGTAAGTTGACAATCTGCACCAAAAGTAAGCGAAGTTTTGGCCTGAGCGTGGTCGATTTCATAGACGTTTCTTTCACCCTTTGAGCTTAAAACGAGACCTGTTTTTGGGCATAGCACAAAGTTTGTTTCATCTCCATTAAATACTCTTGATGGGTCTGCTAAGATGTCAAAGTAGCCATTTTCAGTCATGTAGATCTTAATTTGCTCGAACCATCCTCTAACATCAGATTCAGAGACTGTGGAGCTGGCACCTGTAACGGCTTCTGGTATCCGGAATGTAACAGTTGGGTGTCCAGCTAAAAATAGTTAAAGCCACTTCTCACTTCTATTCTTAAAACTGCTCGCTCGCCCCGATTTATTCATAAATTCTGACACACTCTTTATTAAATCTTCTTTTCTCTTCGAAAACCCCTTTCTGCTGCTGATTTGTATCCAATCGATGAAAAGCAGTTCTTCGTCATCAGTTAAAATTGTGGACGGACGAGGTTTAGAGCCATGGTCAGGATATTTTATTCGGAATTGTAAAGTATACCTGGGTATGTTGAAAGTTTTTGCAGCAAGTTTTTTACTCCTCCCCTTTGATATTTCTTACAGAGCTTCTTTCAAATTTTCTTCTGTGTAAATTTTCCGTTTTAAATATTTTTTTCTTAGTTTTTTCACTAGACTTCTGCAGAATAGTTTTCATTTTGCAAGTAGCTGAACAGAAAATATTTTTAGTGGCACCTTTTTAACCAATATTTGTCACCCGTGCGAATTATTGGATTATATGTAATTGGTAGTGGGCCAATATTTGGATTCGTGTATCCAAAACTTTATAAAGTGTGTTCCATGCAGTCTAAATTCGATTTAGAGAACGTTATGGTATAATTTATGTTAACAGTAAATTATTTTAAATACCCTTTTATTGGCATATGTGCCAATAAAATGGATAAACCGATTTAATACAGACCAAATGTTGGCTCACCCCATATAACTAAAAGGGTAGATAATATATTCATCAATTAGACAAAATGAATTTGTACACGAAAAACATGAAATATTAGCAAAAATAATTAAGATTATGATAGCACCTTAGCAAAAAACTAATGTTTTGATTATTTTTGTTGCACAGGTCCCGGCTTGTCAAGCAGATGGTTACTGCGTCGCTATATTGAATGAAATAAAAAATGTATGTTGCCAGTACAGTAAAGAATAATACTACAATTTAATTTCTATCAACAATTTTGCAGTCTGGCCACAAATAATCTTATAAAACTGAAGCATGCCAATAAATTGGTAGAGTGCCAATATTAGGTTGGCTCACCCTATCTTGTATTCTTTTTTTATTTATTATCTTTGTGTTTTTAGTGAATATCTTTGTTTTTAGTGAATGTCATGTTTAGTAATATGTTTTAAATTTGTTTTGTTACTGTGGCGTGTGCACTGTTTCTATGATAAATGTTTTTTTTCTTCTATTTCTATATATACATGTGTGTTTTTAGTGAATATCTTTGTTTTTAGTGAATGTCATGTTTAGTAATATGTTTTAAATTTGTTTTGTTAATTTGGCGTGTGCACTGTTTCTATAATAAATGTTTTTTTTCTTCTACTTCTTCTTCTTCAACATCTCAGAAACGGATGAGGTGGTATTCACAATAGGAGCTTGGTAGGAGTCGCAATTTATATCTATAGTGACAGAACAGTGGTCATTCCGAAGAGGATCTGTAGTGTCATTTAGGATTAGTTGCTCCTTGGACTCGCACTTAATTCTTTTTCTCACTCTCGTTCAGAAAGGGGATCAGAGGATTTTTTATCGATTGCTGACTGAGGAATCGACTGTTCAAAATCCTCTTCAATCATTACGTTCTCCACAGAAATATAAGTGGTGTGCAGTACCTCATTGTAAAAACACATCAATCAAAACGCCCAACAAGGTATTTGTGTATATCCCAAACAAGAAAAAAATAAGAGATACATGGTTAAAGCTCGCACGGCGAAACCCGAACGAAGTAGTCACAAATTCGCCAATTTATTTCTGTGAAGACCACTTTGATGTGAGTATGTTATCATATTTTGTTGGGGCTTAAAGCTGAAATATTTGCTTGACGTAAAATAGTTTATATACTAAGGCTTTGGAATAACTAAGTTATTGAGGTTATGTTTGTGTTGGTTTCACTCCTATTATCATTATATTCATGTTAACTTTTGTTTTTCTAGTTGCCCAATAATATGGAAAATTATATTGAATATCATGTGATGGGATCGGTATCACAAGTACCTATGAAACCAGGATGTATTCCCAAAAAATTTATTTGCCAACCAGACAGGAAAACACGAACATCTAACACAACAGAGCGTCCCTACATACCTAAGAAACGAAAAATTATGATTCTTGAAGAGTGTGAAAAGGAATTTGGGGGAAAAAATATAGTTACAGAACAATCAACTTCGAAAGAAATTGCGTCTGTTTGTTCAGGTACATTTATTTTACTAACTTATATACAATATAGCATAATAAAAAATAATGTTATTCTCAGTATTATTACATGCATTGTTGGAAAAATCTAAACTACATAGTCTTTTCCTGCTATTTGTGTTCATATCTATAACATTGCACTTTTATAACAAAACTTTTGTTTTACAGTTCAGCAGACTACTGAAGAAGTTCCCCAACTAACACCAAGAGTGTCGGATAAATCAATTCAAGTACACATGTGTAAAACAGTCAGAAGTAAAGCGAACCAAACAAAAGTCAAAAACCTATTTAGAGGCTAAAAATTTCACCTATGCCGGGATTCGAATCCGCAACCTCTGGCTATCCGTGCCAGCGCTCTACCAATTGAGCCAATGGGCGACTCACCGGCATCAGTGAAATTTCGAACCTCTTTACACTATTCTCTGTATTACGTACAGGCAGCGATATCTGGCTTAAGCAAATTGCATCACTTACAGCCCCGACTACCTACTTTGCAGTTAGGTTTTACATCGGAATGATATCACTGTACCCACATGATTATACTATTTTTATTTTTAATGCACTAACCCGTGCTAAGGACAAATTTAAAAACTTATTTAACGTGTTGTCGCCGCACCTGATTGAATGTTTGGATGTTCTAAAAAAATGGTTAGTAAATGTCCAGGATGATGGTGGTGTAGGGGAACGGGCCCCATTATGGGATAGTTTTGTATAAACATCTATTTCTATAAACTTTTAATGCAGTATACTGATCAAACTAAAAATAATTCATTTGAAATGTTATATTTGACATTGCTATGAAGTTGTATTTTTCTACCATTCATACTTTTGTAACTACCGACAAAAATGTTATAAATGAGAAATTTTGCCATAAAATTAAGTGTGTCCCATTATGGGATACCATACACCCCCATCATGGGATATCCCATATTAGGCCCATGAACCTATAATGGGATATCCTATATTGGGGATGTACGAATAAGTATGGGAATTCATCCTTAATAGTGAAATGAAATAAATTCTACTTATTAAAAGATAACGATAAAGATATTTATTGAGAAACAAAAATCGGGATCAAATATTTAAAATATTTATTAGCATTTAAATCTTATACCTAATCTTTGCAAAGATCACAAAAAAATGTTTTGATGTGCGGCTCTACACCAGCACACAACTCATGACACCACCGAAAACATTACACTGTATCCACTTTTCTCCAGCAACGTCATTTGAATATTGACTTAGGCAATAAATGCACTCTTCGTCTTCAGCAGTCTCGCTTTCGTCGGAGCTCATTAGTGGCGGTTCTTCCTCGTCACTCTCACTAGACGAACTTTGTAAAATCTTCTTGTTTACAGCTATCTTCTTTTTTTCATTTTCTTTAGCAGGCATCTTCATTTTTACAGGTATCTTCTTTTTTTCATTTTCTTTAGCAGGGATCTTCTTTTCTTTAGCAGGTAGCTTCATTTTTACAGGTATCTTCTTTTTTTGTATAATCTTTGTAGTTTTCTTTTTATCAGGCATCATCTTTTTAATCTTACTTTTAGAGGTCCCTGGTATTGCTTGTTTTTTGGTCAGCTGTTCTTGTAATTCATTTTTGTATGGTGAACTGGTCACTAATAAAGGTTTTCCACCTCGGAGCTGTGTTACTTGGTCTGGTTTTTTGCCTTTTGACTGAATCTTGGGTAAGGGACTGATTTCAGCCGGTTTGACGCAAAATTTTGAAATTGACAAGCGTGTATTATGTGTCCCGGTTAAAGTGGACGAGGCTGAAGAATGAACTAATTTATTATTTGAAGTCGACGGTGGCATTGCTGATTCAGTATGGGGTACGTCTGGAAGCGGAGTTGATTCAGCACCTGAATCCCATGAGAGTATAGATTGTAATGCAGTCAAGACAAGTGATCCTAGACTCGATGGACCCGAACCTGAAGGCGATGGGACTAGTAGTAGAGATATTTCAGCACCACAAATTGACGGCGGTGTGGTTTGTGTCATAGTTAAAACCGGTGGTAATGAGAGGTGCGTCGGTTCAGCACGTGTCGTCGCCAGGATCATTGCTGATTCAGTAGCTGAAACGATCGGGGATATCATTGGAGCTGGAGATGATTCCTCATCCACACTCGGGTCATCATCTTCGTCGTTCTTTACAGCACCAGAATTTGATGGTGGTGTGGTTCGTGTGCCAGTTAAAACAGGTGGAAATAGGAGGTGCGCCGGTCCAGCACTTGTCGCCAGGAGCATAGCTGATTCAGTAGCCGAAGCGATCGGGGATATCACTGGAGCTGATTCCTTATCCACACTCAGGTTCTCATCATCATCGTTTTGTACATCGGAAGCACATGGTAATGGAAGATGCCCTGGTTCAGTACCATCCCTATTCTCAACATGGTCGTCGTTTTGCATAGCAAAGTCGTGGTCTCTGAAATGATTGCGGTCGAATGGGAATATTCCGCTTTTACGGAATCCATTAACTACGACCTCTAATGTAGCAGCCCTCATGTACGCCTTCCCCACTAATTCTGCTACTTGAAATGCGGCCACCACGCGGCCTGGATGATTTTTTAGCCATGTATCAATTTCCTTGGCATAATACGTTTTGAATGGACTCATGAACGACACATCCAAAGGCTGCATTCGGTGAGACGAATGTGGTGGGAGGCATATCAAAATTACGCCATTATCCCGGCATTTATCGATAACATCAATATTTCGCGTGTGGGTGAAGTGGCCATCTAAGATCAATATGACTGGACTCTCTTTAGATGGATGGATAGTGTTGATGAAATGAACAATCCATTGCGTAAATATGTGGGTTTGTATCCAACCCGATTTGTGACACGCAAACTGAGATCCAGGTGGAGCACCATTTTTTAACTCTTCTTTCATGTTGACTCTGGGAAAAATGAATAAGGGTGGAACAAAACCTGACGCACTCATACACGTGACAAGAGTTATTAGGGCTCCCCGCTCCGCCGAAGAAATTCCGCCAACTTGCTTCTGATCCTTTTAGACATAAAACTTTCTCCATTTTATGTTGAACAACAGTCACACCTGTCTCGTCAACGTTGTAGATTTTTGTGGGATCGAAATTAATTTTGGGCAACTCGGCCTCCAAGATATCATTAAACTGGTCCACTTTCTCTTTTGAAAACCCTTTGGCTCGATTAGCAGATGTAGCTTGAGGTGTCCTAAAAGACAAATGGGGATTCCTTTTGAGAAATTTCCTCATCCACTTCCGGCCTGCAATCTTCCTGTCCGCATTAAACTGATGGGGCAGTCCATTCTTTATTGCCAATTGGAACGCCAAAGCACGAATGTCAGATGCTCGTAATCCATAAAATCTGGAAACCATTGTTAAGCAGTAATCGACAAGCTCTTCTTCCATAGCAGGCGAAAAAGTATGCTTTCGGCCCATTTTCATGGAATTTAGCTGTGCTACTGTATGGGTTTCATTTTTGCAATACCGCTCCAACGTTGACTTTGGTACATTAAAAAATTGGGAGGCCTTGAGGTAACCCATTTCTTTATTCTTTACAGCGTTGTACGCACGCACCATCTGGTCAGCGTCCCATAGCTTACGTTTTTTTTTGTCTTGATTACTCATCTAAAATGAAAGGAAATAAGGAACATTTTAAAAATGCAAAAAAAATATACTGCAAAAGAAATTTAATGCTATAAAGAATGTAATATAGAATGCAAATGATTGAGTGAAACAAAAATTCTAATAATAAATATTATTAAGAGTTTGGACTTGACTGAGTTGACTACATGTACCTCAATATTAGATATCCCGTATTAGGCACACCCTGGTATCCCATATTAGGACGATTATGTGTTTTGCCAACACCTGGTCGTAAACAAAAAACTAATTGAAATGCAGCAAGAAACAACTCGTGCACCTCAACACAAATGTTATTAGATGATGCAGAACCACAAACAAGAACAAAAAATCAAACTTACCTTAATAAAAGTAAACTTATAACTGGCATATTACAAAAACTCTTTTACAAAATATTGATGTAAACACACCTCCCGTCTAGCCGAATGGCGACTGACTCGTGAGCGTTTCAAAATGGCGTCCGTACAACAAGTGGCAGTATTTCACAGCATGTTCGTGAGATGGCGCTACTAGACAGAAATACTTCGCTATCCCAAATTGGGAAACTTATAAGATAAGTTAAAAAAGATAAGTTATCTTTTTTAACTTAACTAAGATAACTAACGTAAGATAAGTTAAAAAAGCTGCTCTAAGTTTAGGTTAGAGAGTTTAAATATAAGATTTTATAAATAAATAGACAAATAGTATGAATGAAATGTGTCCGAAAAGTTAATGTGGTGATTATATACAGAAAATTAAAACTATAAAAAGGCGGTGTCGGTAGGTTTTGTACAAGTTGACAATTAAAATATTTAAAAAGAATACGGATACTATAAAAAAGAGGCTAAGAAATTATTTTAGTAATGAGGTAAGGATGGGGTGAGGGTGAGAGTTTTTTATTTTAATGCCAAAGAGTTCCTTGTAGATTTAACCTGTGGAGGTTTGTTTTTAGAATTTTGAAAACTTTATGGTGATGGATGGTGTCAGTATTATAGACGTCTAAAAATTTTGGTTTGAAAAGAATTTGGAAATAATTTTAATTTAATAATAACATAACATAACAACATAACATAACATTTACATACAGGCACATGGGCGTTTTTCAAAATTAATGTACACGTGACGCACCGGAAGTCATTGTTAAGTTGTGGTGGTTTGGCTGTATTTTTTCATCTAATTCGATTAAATGTATCTTTAACTGTGTAAAAATCAATCCAACATAACAATAATAAGCCAAACATCGTGATAATATTTGTTTTATGTCAGAGCTCGACTCGAACACGTTCCGGTTCGTCACAAAGAAAAACATAAATAAAGTATAAACTATTGGTTGTTGTATTAGTTTCTCTTTATTTATTACTAAATGAAGTTAAAATATTTATAAATCAACAATCAAACAGATATCAGCGACAATAATTCTTGTCAAACGAATACTTTTCTTTCTAGATAGTCACAGTGTGACGTTTTGACTTTAAAAACAAAACAATAATTTCTCTTCCTAAAGATAAAAACTCCAACGAATAAACTCAACATCAAAGCATACGTCAATGCCAACTAAATCAGTTCAAATAAATGACTAATAACAAAATATTTATTAAATAATAACCATTTTTGTTTCCGTAACAATATGGGACAGTGACTATTTGGAATTCAAAGTGACTAACAAGAAAAACTTAAGGTAGATGTACATTGTACATGTTATTAAATAAAATCTTAAAATTAGATAACTTATAATTTTTAGGTATTCTAACAGTCTTTGATGTATCATTCAAAGTGAAAACATGTTTCTCTATACCCTATATATTCTTGTTAATTAATATTTGGTTTTATAATACTAGAGGAACTGAAATTATAACATTTCTAGAACCTTGAGTAATGTTTTTTTTAATTAACATAAATTTAGTATTGTTTAAAAAATATATTTTGTATCTTACTATACGTACGTAATAACTTTGGTAAATAACTGGAACTAGGGATTAAAAACGATAAAAATCTACTTATTCAAAACATTTGTCGCAAATGTAGTCGATGGCTGGTTGATCGCAACACACTCCACATACCCAGTTTTTGCAAGCAATACACTTCGTCATGTCAGTGATCACAAATAATTTACGAAGCTTACATAAATAGCATGTGAAGTTTCGGTTTATTATGGTTTTTAGTGACCTTGAACTGCATTTTTCTTGGTTTGCTGGTATTAGTTTTACTTTTTTCTTAGACGTACCTTCTTCTTTTAGATTATTCTTCCTTTTACTAAGATTTTCCTTTCCTCTATTTTTGTTCAAACATTCCACTTCGTCTTCTATCAAGGAATTTGCGGTATCTAACAATCCAACAAACCCTGTTTGAGGATAATCTTTGATATCATCCAACATATCTAAGTCCACAATATCATCAATATTTAGGCCAATTTCCAAATCGGAGAGGTCGACAACATCACCGTCTCGAACATTCTGTTTTATTAAACTGCTTGATGAAGTGTCAGTAATGGAAGGGTTTCGTCCGACTCCGTTTTCGTCGCTAGGTGGATTTTCAAGAGCAACTATTGAGAAAGTTTCATCATGACTATGGTCATGTTTGATGGCAGGAATAGCATTTTGATCGATATCTAAAACTGTTGCAGCAACCTGATCGACCTGCTCAGTTTCATCATAAGATGCTTTATCGGTAACGGAGAGCGCCGTATCAGGATCAACATAAACAGTTTGAATATTGCGTTGATCAAAACCAAATGAATGCGTTACTGGATCCAAACAAGTGCATAGTCCGCGTTTATCGCCACAAAAACAACTTAATTTTCGATACAATATTTGACCGGGATTCACTGATATGACTTGGTGGAGTTTCATAGTCTGCGGCACAGCTTTGAGATCTCTCGGAATAATTTTGTTTACATTCTCGATATCCGTATCTGAGATTATAAAACATTTCACAGATTTCATACTGGCTGATAGAAAAGTATAAGCATCATTTGCATCTGTCACATCGTGTCCGTACGCCACATGCCTATCTAACTGTCTTTTGACTGCACCCCCAATGCCATCTGCAACACCCTTTCCATGCCCACTTTCCGAAAATGACCAGGTAATATATTTCAGTTTCAATTTTGTTGCAAACAAGTTGATTAGGTAGAAGTTCTTTTTCTGCCTGTACTGGGATGTGGGGCCGTCAGAAAAAAAATGGATTGTTTCTATTGTGGGGTCCATTTCCTTGACAAATTTGAAGATGGGCAAGAGGTGCGCCCAGATGGCATTGGGTTCATGACAAACGTTATCAGATATTGTAACGAATGATTGAGATTTATCATTCCAATAAATGATACCACAATGAAGTGAAACACAATTTTTCGACGCTCCGAAATGCATTGACTGTACTTCAGTCCCAAGTTTACAGTCGTAATTTTCTGAAAAGTCAACTAATATGGCGATCTCTTTAATGCCCAAATTTTTTATGCAGATTTGGTATTGTCGCTGTTGTTCCTTCCAGTTGTAATAATGAATCTTGAATTTCGAAAATTCCTCTTTAAATTGGGTTACAAGCTCGCGAACCGTTCCTTTCTTCAAAAGTTTTACAGTTTTTTTTGTAGTACATTCTTTTCCCGATTTTTGGTATGTGTGTGTAACTCTTTCCCATTTCATCCACGTGATTTCCTCATCAAATTTATCTTCTCTGTATTGCAGGCATTGGGTACTACAAGTTTCACATTCATCGGACATGCATGCGTACGAGTATTTATCACAAACAGACTTACTAATAGTTTCTTCCAGATTTTTGTAATCTACGATATGTTTGTTTTTGAGAGCCATGAAGAGGTACTCCATGTTGGAGTGTTTGATGCACATACATGTATCTCTATTTTTGGCGGTTGGTGACAAAACGTAATACGGTTTATATCGATAAAAAGTCGTAAAACTGATTTTACCACCTTCTTTTTTATAAGTTTCGTATAAATTACTTATTGTGTCGGTTAGGTATCTTATCTGCATTTTCTGCTTCGATTTTGTTTTCGTTTCCCGTTTTCCAGCAGTAGTCCTGCTGATATCGTCTCTCAAATAAAAAATATTAAGTTCGTGTTGTATTTTCTTGTTTACAACTCTATCTTTGTTTTTGCTGTGCCTTATACGGCCTTTAATGCCTAAACAGCTAGCAACAGCTGTTACAGATTTGCTGTTTTTGACCACTTGGTTTAGCGCAATAGATTTAAGCAGCCTTTTTTCTGATATGATTCGGGTAGTTTTGTAGGTTTCACGTAATGACAGCTCTAAGATTTCCTGGCGTGCCAATAGTTTATCTATTTCTGTCTGTAGTTCATCCACTTTTTTCGTGTGGGCAATTTGTTGACGGTAAATTTTCTTTCGGGTCGCTTCATTTCTCGTTTTTAATTTTCGAATATATTCCAGAGACTTTTGATAGTTTCTGCATAAATTTTTATAGCGTATTTTTAAGACAGGAGTTGTCGTGTTCTTGGACTCCGATGTGTTTGATACAGCTACAGCTTGATTTTCGTTTTCTTTTTTTTTTCTTTGTTTCTGTTTTTTCTTATCATCCCTCCATTGTTTTCTTTGAATTTTTTTTTCTTCTTCTGATAAGTCTTTTACTTTTTTTCGACTCTTTTGGAGACGTTTTAGTTGTTTCTTTCTCTGCTCCTCAAATTTTACGGGGTCTTGTTTTAATTTCTCTCGGTACCTTTTGGCCCGTTCGGCTGCTGTGAGGGCCATGTCAACTGAAATAGAACGTATTATTAAAGTAAGTGATATTGTGATTAACGATGAACGCGTCTCCCCTGTGTGGGACCTCAGGGAAAATCTTCGAGGAAAACAACGAACTCACACTTCAACGTTAGTATAATCAATATAATATGATAACAGTTCACACAATATACAGTCACACGTGCGCGCGTCACAACGGTTGATTGCCAAGTGAGTGCCACAGTGCCCAGTGCCGCCTTATTGGCTCGACACAGATTAGGTTGGGACGTTTGACAGTTGTATTGTAAGTCGCAGACTATCGGCTACTGGCACATCTTAGCAAAACAATACAATACAGAATAACCAGCCACAACTGTCAGACGTCTACACGGGTTAAAGAACACAGACAATATTTATACATCAGAATCGAAATGAAATAAATGAAGGGTTCCTAACTGAGCAAAGAATAATTGATTGTTACAGTCGGCCATCCTTAGAAAAACGAGTCCCTTCGTTTGTTTTACAGTTAGAGTAACACGCTATCATTCCTAATTTAACTGCGTTACATCAATAACGTTAGAAAATCTAATTCTATATAAAACTTATTTAACTTTTGAAGAATTTTAATTTATTATAGAATACATAATATGATTGACTTTGTACATATCTAAATAAAATTGATTTACCAAGACTAAAAAAACAAAATAACAAAATCACTTATTTTATAGCTAGAATATAATGCAAATTGCTTCTTTACTTTCACTTTCTTTCTATCAAGGTTGCAGTGTGGCGCACCACTCATGGGTGGCAAATTCAAATGTCGCCCATGCCCGATGCGCTACACTTCATTTTGTCACTTTGTCTTAATGTCGTGCTTCTCATTTGGGCGGCAAAACATATGCCACTCCTGCCCAACACGTCATTTAAGACTCACTATTTCATTAAGACGGCAAATATGCCTTTGAGCTTACTCTTAATTTTTTTTTTTTTTTGCGATGTGCTTCTCATTTGGACGGCAAGACCATATGCCACTCATGCCCAACACACCTCTTCAATTCGCTTGTCACTAAAACGGCAAGTTCATATGCCTCTAACTTACTCCATAACACCCTAATTTGTCTCCATGGTGTGCTTCTCATTTGGACGGCAAGACCATATGCCACTCATGCCCAACACACCTCTTCAACTCGCTTGTCACTAAAACGGCAAGTTCATATGCCTCGAACTTACTCCATAACACCCTAATTTGTCTCCATGGTGTGCTTCTCATTTGGACGGCAAGACCATATGCCACTCATGCCCAACACACCTCTTCAACTCGCTTATCACTAAAACGGCAAGTTCATATGCCTCTAACTTACTCCATAACACCCTAATTTGTCTCCAAGGTGTGCTTCTCATTTGGACGGCAAGACCATATGCCACTCATGCCCAACACACCTCTTCAACTCGCTTGTCACTAAAACGGCAAGTTCATATGCCTCTAACTTACTCCATAACACCCTAATTTGTCTCCATGGTGTGCTTCTCATTTGGACGGCAAGACCATATGCCACTCATGCCCAACACACCTCTTCAACTCGCTTATCACTAAAACGGCAAGTTCATATGCCTCTAACTTACTCCATAACACCCTAATTTGTCTCCATGGTGTGCTTCTCATTTGGACGGCAAGACCATATGCCACTCATGTCCAACACACCACTTCAACTTCCTTACTATAATTAATTCACATCGTTTTCAATTACAGTTATTAAAGGAATTCATTATATTATCATTCAACTCAGAAACATCATCATATAGCATCATAATTAGCATCTAAATCATAATCATTAATATATTTTGTTGTATCGCTGTTATACACAATAGTGATATTAATCATATTACGTTTTTAGTTATTCGTTATCACAATCATCGCTTATTGTATCACTTTCTTCATTCGAGGAGCAAGCAGGGGCGTTATAGCTCAGCCACGGGAATATTTTATCGATGGCTACTACGCTTTCATATCTCTGGCCTTTTTTTTGTTAAGGGTGTATCTTCTACGAGAAAACGGTCATTTGGCAACAACTTTTTAATCCTATATGGCCCTTGACATTTGGACTCTAACTTATTGGACTGACCAGGACCGGTGACTATTGCCCTCGCTATTCGCACAAGGTCACCCTCTTTATAAATGTGGACCGTAGAGCGTTGCAGTCCGTAACAATAGTAAATTTAATTCCAATAAGGGAAGTCCGAAATTTGTTCAAGGCACTAATAACGGCTAGCGTCTCCAATTCAAATGAGTGCAACTTCATTTCGTCTGTAGAAGTTTGGCGACTAAAATAAGCCACAGGCTGCCAGGGATCACTGTTTCTTCTTTGCATCAAAATGCCAGCAACTCCAAATTTGCTAGCGTCTGTATGCAGCTGTGTTTCTGCGTCGTGGTTATACAGAGCTAAGATCGGCCTACTGATAAGTTGGTTTTTGATGCATTCGAAAGCATTTATTTCAATCTCCCCCCACTGCCAGGGTACATCTTTCTTTAAAAGATTCGTCAAGGGTCTTGCAGTCAACGCAAATCCCTTGACAAATCTTCTGAAGAAGCCTGCCAAACCGATAAATCTCCTAACCGCGTGTTGGTTTCGAGGTGCTGGGAATTTAGACACCGCTTCTACCTTCTGCACTCCGGGTCTGATGCCATCTTTATCTATTTCAAACCCAAGGAAATCGATCTGCTCCTGGAAAAATTTGCATTTTTCCATCTTGAGAGTTAGTCCTGCCTCTCGTAGTAGGATTAAGACTTCCTCGAGACGCTGCAACCCCTCCTCAAATGTTTTAGATGGTATTAAAATGTCATCCATATAGATAATAACATAGCCTGCCTAGATTTGCTTAAGATCTTATGTATAGCTCTCTGAAATACGGCTGGGGCGTTTGCCAACCCGAAAGGCATGCGATTATATTCGTATTGCCCGTCGGGTGTAACAAACGCCGTCTTGTGTCGGGATTCTTCCGCTATCGGAATTTGATGATATCCGGACGCGAGATCCAATGACGTGAATAGTGATTGTCCTGAAAACTGATCTAATAAATCCTCTATAATGGGTAACGGAAAATGGTCTCTTTTCGTCCGGCTATTTAAGGCGCGGTAGTCTACACATAGCCGCTTCTCCCCGGGCTTTTTTTTTGAACTAGCACGATCGGACTAGCATATGGCGAGTTCGACTCGCTGATTATGTTCAACCATTTCTCCCACCATGGACTGAACCAATTGCCTTTCTGAATGCGCTAAGCGATAAGGCCGGTATACTACTGGAGAGGAGTCCTTTAGATGAATCTCCATCTCCGTTGCGGTTGTGAATCCCAAGTCATGCCTGCCGTGAGAGAAACAGTTTTTGTACTTAGCCAAGAGGTTCTCGCATTGCTGTTTTTGAACGTCACTTAGTTGGCTGCCACATTTAACGCCTATTTCTTCTATTGGAGCATCGGAAAACTTTGATATCTTATGGACTGATTTACTAGCTCCTAAATACTGCGCTCGGGTAACAAGAAAACCTTCGTCAATTAGTACCGATTTAGTAGCCACATTTTGCACCAGTAAACGACACTCGCCATTCAACATTTGGTACTCCCCAGGCAAAAGGTAGTACTCATTGCCAATGCTACCTCGTATTGATCCGCCAACATAATTATATGCTCCCAGTAAGCTTAGCACTGGATCTGATCAGAAGAGATTTCATTTCACCAACCTCCACACACATTTCTTGTGCAAATACAAGAGGAAATTTTATGATATTTCGTGGGTCAGCGCGTTCAAATTTTAAGTCCGTTGCAGTTTTAAGGATCCGCACGTTAGGCCTTTTGGTGAAACTGTGTCCAAGCAATACATTGTAGCTGATCAGAAAATCTTCTACGATGTATACCTCGACGTTTTCCTCCAGGACGCCTTGCACATCGACATCAATGTATGCACGACCTGGGGGTAAATAGGGCACATTGCCCAGCCCTTTTAGGAATGGGCCTGTCACTTTTTTCCACCTCAAACCTAACTGTACAGAATCACTCTCACGTATTACAGTTGCTTCACTACCTAGATCTACTAAGCATGGCGTCACGGTGTTATTAATCCTTATGACAATTTTGTATTTATCACTGGGGTCGTCACCCACTTGTGCTTTAGGACAATCGTCCTTGTTTGTAGCAATGTCGCATTCACCTACAGATACCTTGAGGATGCTTTTAGCTTGGCTTTTGTCGTTAGTTTGGCTATTAGACTCTTTCGTTTTGGACAATTAGGGGAGGTGTGTCCCATTAGGTTGCCAACGGTGCACTTTAAGAGTGGCTTTAGGCATTTAAATCTCGGATGCCAAACTTCCCTGCAGTTAAAGCAAGTGATTGGACCTGATCTGGATCGTGGCCTGTTTGCATCATTATTTCGAGCATGAAAATTGGATGATGGCATATTGTAGGGCATACGTCTATCGCGGTTATTGTCCTTTTTAGTGTCAGTATATTCTCGATTGTTAGTTTTAAGGGTTTTAAAGAACTCATGAACGTCCTCTGGTTTTTCAAATTTAGCTGCTTGCGCACCTACCCTAACCCCCTGTCATCGACTCCGTGCACTAAACAATTCACCGCTTGCTTCCCAAAGATTTTACAGCGGTTCAAAAGATTAATTTTAGAGAAGTAAAATATTTCTAGGGATTCCCCAGGGCGTGCTCTCCTATTAAGCATCTCCGTTAGGAGTTCTGCGTAATTTTCTGTAGCAGGAAAGGATTCGCTGAGTAATACCTTCCATTCAGCCTAAGTATGCTTAATAGAGGGCAAACCCTGGTACCAGGTTCTGGCATGTCCGGTGAGTTTAGGCAGGGCATAGTGAATCTTCTGTTTTTCGCTCCAGCCATATATTTCCGAACATTCGTCCACTTTATCAAGCCACACACTTTTAGTTTGCTCTTTCGATAGTGGATCGAATTCAGGAACTACATTGCTTAGAGTAGAAAACGATTCGCGATCCCCTGACCTATCCTTTAGTACCTTCAAAAACTCTTTTTTTTTAAACTAAAACTTTCGTAAGCACAACACATTGTAGACTTTTAGTCCTTCAAAAACTCTTCAAAAAAATCAGGAGTATTTCCTAAATCCAGTCTAGGTTTTTTTGTGTTCGGTTGACTATGTTGTTGGGTATGCGAAATATTGGGAACACTGTCCTTGTCCGTTGGTCCTTGCCTGTTGATATCCGGGCCTTCTGACTGAGCATGTGAACAGGACTTTCCACTTCCCAATCTTTCGCGTTCACAACGTAGCTCATTTTCTAAATACCTTAGCTGTTCCCTCGTCTTTGAGAGTTCCCGTCTCAGTTCACGCAACATTCGATCCGCTCCTACGTCGGTCACGCGGCGTGCTGCGGCTATGGCTGCGGCTGCGTCTGCCCCGAAGATGAGCACACCTGCGGCTGCGGCTTCGTGTAGCCCGGTGACGGGGACCATGTCAACGACTGTGACTGCGACTGCAAGAGTTCTCTTCCGGACGCCGCCTTTGTCCAGAATCCCTTGGTGGAGTCGTCAACTGTCTCGAGTGTCTCTCTATCAGTCTTTATCAGTCATGTTCTGGAACTTGAAACATTTTATTTATTGTATATTTATTTATGGAGAAAATAATCCAGCTATATCTAACCAATCACTCACAATTTTTGGCATAAGGCAATGGGTTTAGGTAGCACAATGGAAGAAACTACAAAAGCAAGGTATATGTCAGGAAAAAAACAAGTAACTATTAAAAATGTATTGCATATTTTATGAAAAAGAAAATCCAGCTATATCAAAGCAATCACTCACGGTTTTGGGCTTAAAACAATGGGTTTGGGTAGCACAATGGGAGTAGCTACAAAAGCAAGGTATATTTCGGGAACAACAACTATTAAAAATATTGCATATTTATGGATAAGAAAATCCAGCTACATCTAAGCAATCACTCACAGTTTTGGGCTTAAAACGAAGTATTCGGGTTGCACAATGGGGGTAACTACAAAAGCAAGTTATATTTCGGGAAAAACTAGTAACTATAAGAATATATTGTTCAAGTGAACCACTAAATCTGGTTACATCGAGTGCTAATTTTAAGAAATTAATGTTATTACCGAATGCGTGACGTGTCACCACTAAGATTCAATAAATAAAGCTAGAATTTCAATGAAATATAGTTACCTACATGTGGAAAATTCAATTCACTAAACTTCTTAATCCACATCCATCTTTGAAATTGGCCGTCAAAACAGCTTTCTATCAACGATTCCTTGGTCACACGTAAAGTACTTATTATAGGAAATCGATATTTCAGAAATAAAACGATAAGATAATCTTTTAAAAAAAAATCCATTGTCAAATGTGAAATCAAAAACTTTACCTTAGTTCAATCCTGTTGGGCGTGTAGTTTAACGCAAAATCTTTTGCTTTCGCGCGTATCCCACTTCTGAGCTGTGGGACCTCAGGGAAAATCTTCGAGGAAAACAACGAACTCACACTTCAACGTTAGTATAATCAATATAATATGATAACAGTTCACACAATATACAGTCACACGTGCGCGCGTCACAACGGTTGATTGCCAAGTGAGTGCCACAGTGCCCAGTGCCGCCTTATTGGCTCGACACAGATTAGGTTGGGACGTTTGACAGTTGTATTGTAAGTCGCAGACTATCGGCTACTGGCACATCTTAGCAAAACAATACAATACAGAATAACCAGCCACAACTGTCAGACGTCTACACGGGTTAAAGAACACAGACAATATTTATACATCAGAATCGAAATGAAATAAATGAAGGGTTCCTAACTGAGCAAAGAATAATTGATTGTTACACCTGCATATTTGTAGTTATAAATATCTACGCTACATTTGTTGATTTGTACACAACATTTTTATTTGTTTCAAGATTACGAGTCGTCTGGTTGCGAGATTATTATTATAGGCTATTATTATTTTACGCAAATATAGAAAAAAACAAACATACATAACTTTCACTAACATTAGACATTAGCCACATGTAGCACAACCTTAATAGTTCCAGTTCGTCACAAAAATATTCCTGTCATACAATACGTGATGGACCGGAACGTGACGATTAATATCAACAAATCTTCAAACAATAATTGACGATCTCGTGATTATGTTATGGCTACTTACAACTTTGTAAACGAGAGTTTCTGAACAAAAATAGGATTGTGTTACATCAAATATCGTAATAAACTGCTAAATACCTTGTAAAATCCAGTGACTTTCCGGAATACAATTTCGAGACCACAAAAATGCACCCACTTTCGTCACAGATTTTGTTCAATGAAATTGATTCTGCAGTGGCGGCCGTACGCCATAGACAAGAATAGTGTTGCCAGAAATAACCAGTAATATAATTCTTCGGTAATATTTCGTTGAAGTGTCGAAATCTTTGCCGTGACGTTTTCCGGAATTCCGGTTACGTGTTATTCCTGGGACAGCAATTAATTAGTGTTACCGGCTATTTCAAGCTCAATATCTACAAAATAGAGCTTGAAATCGTCTGTTTGGTTAATATACGTCTGTACAGCAGCTATAATAGTGGTGGTAGCACTAATATTCAGCCAAAACTTACGAGTTGAAAGTTTGAAGTTGCAGGTGGGACATGAAGATTTTACACTTTTTTACACTTTATTTTTATTACATTTTATTCATATAAATATTTGGCTCGCATCTAACGTTAGTTTGTGATTCTAAAATATGTTACTATTGGACAAAAAAGCAGTTTAACTACTTACATTGCTTACGAAAAATCTAAAAAAAATCTTAATGTATAGGACACTTCTTATCTGCAATGTACATTTGTTTTGAAAAACACCCACATACATTGCTTCTGGCCCCACACTAGTAATAATATAATATTGTTACTAGGGGGCGAACCCCCTGCGCGCTTACGCGCGCCAACCCCCAGCCTCAGCTGCGCTCTCCGCGGCGCTCGGCCTAGGGCCTCGCTAGACACTTATTGTAGTGAATTGGTTGATTGTATACTGTTAGTGTATACTAACTGTGGTCTGTTTCGGTTAGGTGGGGTCCAGATATATAGAATAAGACTTTTATTAGGGCTGAAACTTTGCTAATGGGTGAATCTAGTTAGTGAATAATGGGTTATGAGTAGTATAATGAATTACCTTTTGGTCCAGAAGTCAAGTCGCACTTTTAGCTGAATTAATTATTTTTAATTTTTAAAAAATTAAAACACTTTAAAAAAATTCTTGCAGGTCTTGCGAATAATGGAATCCTTAAGGAAGACTAGGCAGCTCCTGGGGATGCGCGTGTGATGAATGGGGTCGTGGGTATGAAGCAGCAGCAGCTCGACGATTGTGCACTCGTATAATCGTGGTAATCGTGCTCGTATTCGCACTCGCACTTGCAGCGTAGTCGTGGTGGGTGGGCAGTGTCGTCTCGGCGTATCAAGCCGTGAAGTGACGTTGGGTTTCGTTATTATCGTTGGGCGCCAGTGGAACGTTGTATATCTTTATAAATAATAAAAAATGGAACGACTTTAGGTGTGCTTTTATTTGTAGATTAGTAGGTACTTAGTAATATTAAAACAGGAAAACTGGATAAAAAACGGATAAGCAGGTAAAAAGTCAGATCTGGTCAAAGGGAAATCGAAGAATATGTGACGTAAATAATTTAAATATTTGAAAATGATAGAAAAGAAATAAACATGGTGTGAAGAGGTTTGCACCGTTACAAGTTGACTAAGGCTGAAGCCAAGGAAACTAAGCAAATAGCCAGCTTACGAATACGTGTTGTTGACGAACGATCTTGCGCTACCTAGCAAATTGTCACATAATTTGACCCAGTCAGATTCATGGTTGGACAATAGGTGTGCGTAAGACAGGAGTAAAAAGGGGCGTGGCCCACTCCAAGGCCAACGAGTTTCGCCGATTAATTCTAAATAGATTTGTTGATTAAGTTAATTGATTTTATAATGTTTGACTGTTAGAAATAAGTTGTTATCAAAGATATAAGTTGACTTTATTGAAATTACTTCATATAAGTACTCGAAAGTATCAATTGATAGGCAGAATCACTTTTGATAGTTGTTTTATGTTAAAAGGGGAAAAAAACCCAATTAAAGCCTGGGAAAGCGGCTTATTTATGTTTATTTGTACTCAGGACTCCGTCCTTCATCTAATTGTAACACGAAACTTGTCTTGTTGTTTTCATTTAACGTAAATTTCATGTCTTGTTGTTTGAATATCGAAATCCGTGTAAAACACGCTGTAGACCTGCGATTTGACCTGTAAAACCCAGAACATTAGTAAACTAAGCATAAGTACATCAATAGTATCAAGTTAAGAAAACCTTACGAAAATAAGCAAAACGTAGACAAATTTTGGGGCGTAAAATATAGCTTTTTAAAAACACAAGTTTTTATTATTAACTTAAACTACTCTCAAAATGTCTGGACGATTTGGAGCCCGGACTTAATACTATTCCTAAAACGTCTGGACGATTCGGAGCCCAAACGACTAATGATCAAATGCTCTCACGTCTACGCTACATCGAGATAAAGCTTAAGACTAAAATCTGCGCTTCTGGGAAGCGCTCTCTACCTACAACATTGTTGCTGATGAAGCGTTGACAGTAAGCACTTTAGGTAGATGTTTGGTGAAACAACGAAAAACAGCAGCTTTCTTCTACTTTTTGTTTTATTTATCTCGAATACAGTTGATACTATAGTTAGTTTCAAAATTTACAAAATATGAGGCAGACAAAAACTACAGCGTTCGTCACCTCGGTGTCGATTTGCTCAATGACAAGCAAAGGGCGATTTAAAAATGGAGTGGCGGAAACTGCATCGCCCGCGCGCCTCTTCACCCCGCTCCCCTCATTCGTCTGCGGCGTTAACAACCTCCCGCCCTTGAAGCTCTGTCTTCAAGTCTTCTTCATCTTCATGCTGTACCAAGGGACACAACCGGTTCAAGGCTCTTCGGATTAGTCCACTGTTGATATATATATCAGCTATTCGAGCAATCCCATCAGATCCAGGGTAGATGGTATGAATCCGGCCGATTCGCCATTTCAAGGGTGGGTAACCGTCTTCCTTTATCACCACCATGTCACCAACACGTAGCTCTGGATACCTTTGCTGCTTCCATTTAACTTTGTTCTGCAACTCTGAGATATACTCATGCTGCCATCTGCGCCAAAAATGCTGACGCATCGATTCCAGTAGTTCGTATCTATTAAGGCGGCTCTCCTTTATGTCTGTCAGGACCAGTGACGGTATGGAGATAAGCGGTCTTCCTATTAAAAAGTGGCCGGGGGTCAAAGGGACAAGGTCGGTGGGACTGCTGGATAGGGGACATAAAGGCCTAGAATTCAGTATGGCTTCTACTTGTACAAATAAGGTTGATAACTCTTCATATGTTAAATGCCTATCTCCTAGAACCCTTTTATTGCGCAGATTTCACCCCTGCCTCCCACAAACCACCGAAATTGGGTGAATATGCCGGCGAAAATTTAAAAGTAATTTTTTCGTCAGTACCGAATTGAGCCACATACGCTTTATTATTTTTTAAGAAATTACCTAACTCGTTACTGGCTCCGACAAAGTTTGTCCCGTTATCACAAAATATAATACTAGATTTCCACGACGCGACATAAATCGTCATAGCGATAAAATAAACGCTTCTTTACTTAACTCACTAACTGCCTCTAAGTGGAGCGCCTTAGTTGCAAAACACACGAAGAGACATAATAAATAACATTTGGTAATTTTGCAACCACGACCTTTCCGGTCTGTTATGTAAAAAGGTCCTGCAAAATCAACGCCAACTGTATCAAACGGTACACTCGGAGTCAGGCGTTGCTTCGGCAGATTTCCCATCATCGGAATTATGGTTTTACCCCTATAACGTTTACATAAAACGCAATTACTACACTACGTGCCATGTTTCTACTATTAATTACCCAATAAGTTTCTCTTACTGAGTATAATAAGAGTTGGGGGCCAGCATGCATCAATTTACGATGCTTTTCTTCAAAAATTAATCTTGAAAACCTATGCTTAGAGTTTAAAAGTATTGGGTGCTTTTTATCACACGAATAAGTTGAATTTTCGATTCGCCTCCAACTCTTATCAGCCCAAATTCATCAAGAAACGGGCTCAATGACAAAATACTACAACTGCTACTCAATTGTTTCTTAGCCTTTAATACTTTTAATTCATTACAATATACATCTTTCTGTGATAGCTCAGCCAAACACATTTCACCTTTATTTATTTCATCTACACTTAAATCACCAATAACTTTTTATTCTTATTTTTACAATTATACGAAAATCTTAGTATGGAAGCCATGACTCTTGTTAAGAATTTTAATGAAGAATATCTCTGAAATTCAATTATTCCATTGTCGATAGCAATGCCAACTTGAGATAGTATAACATATTCTTCATTTTTGTTTTGAAAACGAGGCCACAATTCTTTATTTTTACGCAAAAAATCGGGTCCGTTAAACCAAAAAGATGAAATTCCTTCGGAGAAGGTGGCTACCCCCGCGAAATCAGATCAGCTGGATTTTCTTTGGTGGGTACATGCTCCCACTGGCCACTTTCTGTTAACACTTGAATTTTTTGCACTCTGTTTGAAACAAAGACTTCCAGTTTTTTGTTGGCAGAAGCATGTATCCAGCTTAGCGCAATCGTCGAATCCGTCCAATAATAAATACGATCAAATAAACACGTCATGGCTTTACAAATCATCGAACCTAGCTTGGCCGCTAGTAAACAACCGCACAATTCTAACCGAGGAATCGTTAGCTCCTTTAAGGGAGCCACTTTCGACTTAGCGCACAACAGTTTGACGCTAACTTGAACCTCATTGGTCCACTGAGCGCAAGTATGGGCACGTTCCCATAGCGGATAAAGCCGCATCGGAAAACAGATGCAACTCAATTCCTACTACATTCCTACAAGATACATACCGGGGTACTTGTATACTTAAGCTATTTACACTATTTACAAATTTTGTCCAAATAAGTTTTATCTCATGATTGATTTCATCATCCCAATTCACTTTACAAGCCCATAGTTTTTGTAACAAAATTTTTGCCCGAATGATAAAAATGCTTAATAAGCCTAACGGATCAAAAATCTTGGCTACCGCCGATAAGATACTACGTTTAGTAGGCTTATCTAACTGGTCAAACTTAATCGAAAATAGCAATTCATCCTTTGTCGGACACCAAACTAAACCTAACGTACTGGTTGTGTTGGACAATTCCGAAATTTGCTGGTTTTCATTCAGTGTATGCATAGCTGGATCTAATTGTGAATTAGTCCGAAATTTTCGTAAGTTAAATCCGGCTGAAATCATCCTCTCTGACACCGAATTCGCTAACTCCAGTAATTTATTTACAGAATCGCACCCGGTTATTAAGTCGTCCATGTAAAAATCGTGTTGCATTGTTTTCTTAATCATTTCATCATTACATTCCTCGGCTAGCTGGTAAATACACCGCGTACTAAGAAATGGCGCACTTGCTGTCCCATAAGTCACGGTGTTTAATCTCAATACTTTTATAGGCTGGTCCTCATCGCTCCTCCACAAAATAAGTTGAAGATGTCTTTGCGAATCATCAATTAAAATCTGCCTATACATTTTTTCGATGTCGGCGGTTAAAACGTAGGTATGCTGGCGAAATCTTAGTAAAATACTAAACAAATCATCTTGTATTGTAGGCCCAACTGCCTGCAGGTCATTTAAGGAGAAGCCACTACTTGTTTTAGCCGACGCATCAATAACGACACGACATTTTGTCGTCTCACTTTTCTCTCTCAATACAGCGTGATGGATGAGGTAAGTAACAACCAAAGCCCGGTTTATTTACTTGAGTCAGATGTCCCAACTGCTCATAATTCCACATAGGACTGTTTAATACATGGTTGTTTACGAAACCTTTTCTCTAAATTATACAATCTTAACTTTGCCATTTGATAAGAATCACCGAGGGTTGAAGGGGGTGTGTGTAAGGGCATTTTAACACAGAATCTACCGTTGTCTGTTCTATACGTATTACATTTATAGTGCTCCTCACAAAACATATCACTTCTTGATAGTTTACTACTATTACTACAATTTTCCCCCGCCAACTTCTCGATTGACCAAAATTTTTCCACCTGCTTTGAAATATCCAGTTTAAACTGGTACAGTACATTACTACTACATGTTGCTTTGATATTGACTGGCCCCGACACTATCCAGCCAAACTTGTAAAACAGGTTTGCCTACTCCCAATCTGATTTTACGCTCATTAATTATCTCCCAAAACAAATCGGCTACAATCAATAAACTCACTCGGTTGATAAAAGTCGGGGTCAGCCAAATTAATATCGTTCGAAATATTTAAAGAACTATATTCTATTTCTACGCTCGGCAATGCATTCGTTATTTGAGATACAACCATGCCACTCACACTACATGAAAAATTACCGTCGCGGGAAGACATAACAAACTCACAGCTATCTTGAATAGCAATTTTCATATTACTTATTCCCGAAACAGTGAGTGGCTGATTATTTTTCGTACAAGTTAGCCCTAAGCGCTGACATAACTTCTTGGTAATTACTGTAATTTGGCTGCCACAGTCTAACAAGGCTCGCGCAAATTCATACTGTTTTGTTTGTTTATTTTCAATACATACGAGCGCTATCGTAGATAAGGAAACCGGTCCAAGCGCCAGCGGCGGCGGCAGCGACGTTGTGTGGCCCGCTCCCGCGCCACTCACAGTCACAGCTGATTCATTGTTGGAGTTCGCTAACGGGATATTATTATTTACAACGTGATTTCGTTTAGGTCGATGCAATAAGGTGTTGTGCTTATATTTACAAATATTACACGGTGGTGACCGGCACACACTCGCGTAGTGCCCACTTCTAAAACAATTACTACATAACTTATGCTTCGATACAAGTTCATGGCGTTTTTCTGATTCCATGGATCGAAACTGGGGGCACTGGTAAAGCTTATGTGCCTGCTTACAAATAATGCAATGGCATGATTGTTTACTATTACTAGGGCCCGCGTCTGTAGAAGTGACAAAGTGGGAAACCTTTTCGGTCTTTGGAGCTAATTTATTTTGTCGAACAGTTTCTAAAACGTCAGCCTTGTTTCTAAGGAATTTATAGAAAGCTACTAAATTAGGGAAATCGTTTAATTCACCTTTATACTCTTCCCATTGCCTGTTGGTCAAGTTGTCTAACTTCATTGAAGCGAAATGAATAACAATGGTATCCCACTGATCGACGGGCTGACCAAGTGCCTTTAATGCACGAAGATTTTTAGAAAGGTGATCAATTAAGTTACGCAATACCTGATCGGATTCTTTACTCATTGCTTCAATGAAAAAGAGTGACTTCAGGTGGTTATTTATCAACAACCTTTTATTATCAAAACGCTCACATACCAAATCCCACGCTACCGAATAATTATCTGCACTTACTACCAGTGATTTTATAACCTCTGCCGCAGTTCCATCTAATGAGGCTCGCAAGTGGTGATATTTATTTATATTATCGATCGACTTATTACCGTTTACAAGGGATTCAAAAGTATCACGAAACTCCAACCAAGAACTAAAATTGCCGTTAAATGTTGGCAATTTTATTGTAGGTAATTTTATATTACTAGAACTATTGGTCTCGCAACTACGTGACTGTTTTATTTGTATTTCTGACAAAACTTTCTCTCTACTTTCTACTTCTTTTACTTTTTCCAAAATTGATTGAGCCTTCGACATATAACAAAAGAATAAATTCTCTATTTCCTCCCTTTAATTTAACTGATTTTCTTCACTATTAGTCAACACTTCAATTTCAGTTTGAATTTCATCGAAGGCATTATAAACAGCTTTTAATCTCTCTAATCTAATATTCAATTCAGTTACATGTTGTTTCTGTTCGTCTATCGGGCTACTTAGAACTATATCTAAATAATTTTTAAACATAGTTATCCTTCCTTTCACCGAGGATCGCTTCTTAACTAAATTATCCATCTTTGTGGGAGCCAGCAACGAATAAAACTTAGCAAATATGTAAATAGGTAAGTACCTGGCTCAATCCGACACAAACTTGAAAAGGGCAGGCCGCGTATGATTTGAGGCGGCTGGGCTAGCACGAATCAAGTGCAGCGCGATGTGGTCGGCATAGGCCAAATCTCGAAATCCGTATCAAAACACAAATGCTCCGTTCACAAGACGGCCTGAAATTTGCAGAAATACGATTTTTGAAGCAATATAATTACAGAAACATTCCAAGATTAAAGATTTAACCGAAAATTTATATTTTTTTTACAAACAGGAAGGTAGGAAAATAAAATACTTTGGACTGTACTCGAAATAGATTCTATGATTCCACGAAATATTGCTACTTGAAATACTAATAATTAACCCAGGATTTTACAAATTGACTAATCTGACACCCTTTAAACTCAATTCCAAGACCAGAAGGGAATTTACTAGGGGGATGGCGGGATAAATAACGAAAGACCTCACCGCGGATTCACTTTTTCTTCGCCTTTTCACGAGCGTCACTTCACCCTTTTCATTCCGGGTTTCGTCCAATACCAAATGAAAAATCCTTATTCCAGATATATTTCGTCTTGCTCCTCCAGATTCGACCTTTTGGCTCGTAGCGTCCCAAATTAGTCCTGGTCACGGCACCATCGATTGTTTGGTGAAACAACGAAAAACAGCAGCTTTCT
The DNA here is from genome assembly GCA_934045075.1 of Yponomeuta sedellus. Classification (NCBI taxonomy): domain Eukaryota; kingdom Metazoa; phylum Arthropoda; class Insecta; order Lepidoptera; family Yponomeutidae; genus Yponomeuta; species Yponomeuta sedellus. The sequence goes on from OW203744.1 coordinate 7,184,652, forward strand.
TCAACTTTTTGTTTTATTTATCTCGAAAACAGTTGATACTATAGTTTCAAAATTTACAAAATATGAGGCAGACAAAAACTACAGCGTTCGTCACCTCGGTGTCGATTTGCTCAATGACAAGCAAAGGGCAATTTAAAAATGGAGTGGCGGAAACTGTATCGCCCGCGCGCCTCTTCACCCCGCTCCCCTCATTCGTCTGCGGCGTAAACAGTAGAGATGACAATATAACTCCTCCCTCCTTAAGAGCAGAATCACCTGATGAACAATTCTGATGATGATCAGCGTGATTCGGCAAACATCTTTGGGGCCAAATTGTCTTAATATAAATTACAATTAAACACAAAACAATTAAAAACAGTAGTACATATAACACAATAATAACAAGGCTTACTCTATGCACATACACTATACTATGATTTTCACTGTTACTAAAGGCGTCGTTTTGTTTCATTACACGGGATAGGTAATTCAATTCATCCAGGTTGACGTCTTCCAGGTTGACTGCAGGTATGCTGGGTATTGAAGTATGCCCAGTGGTGGGGGGAGTGGTTGCAGGACGGCGGCGCAGCAGGGAAACAACAGGAACGGTTGATCACATTTTAATTAATACATCGTTAAGACTCCATTATCTTCACTCCCTTCTTCTAGTCTTACACTAGCTTATATATAATAATCCTACGTGCCTTGGGAGGAGTTGTCTATATTTCAGATACGTGAAGGCATGTGGCGTGATGATGTTATTTGCCTATCACACCTCCCCTGAAAAGGTAGGGATTCCCTCCCCTGAAAAGATTATTCATAAAATAATTTTAATCTATTCTTATGCACTAAATAGTCCTTATTGTCTTTATCTATTCTTACATTAGTTCCGGCTATTTCTTTTATTCTACATGGTCCTAAATACAGTTCATTTAATTTACTGCTATTTTCATTCTTAATTAACATTAAATCTTTAAATTTTACAACATAGGCTGTTTTATCATAACAAATTTTTCTCTTAGTCTTATTTATTATTAAATTATTTCTATCATCTACATGTGCTTTTTGCAGTCGAAATTTTAATTCAAATGGGTAATTATCGTATACATACAGTGGTTCAACTTTATCTACAAGATTACTAGGGATATTACATGGTTTACCAAATACTAGTTCAAATGGTAAATAATTTGTGCTGGTATTTACGGATGTATTATAAGCAAAACACCAATATTGAATCCATGTACTCCAGTTTGCTGAATCGTATTTTGTTTGAATTCGTAAATAACTACCAAGATGTTTATGCCAATTTTCTAATGACCCTTTGCTTTCATGGTGGTAAGGCGTTGAGTTTAGTTTCTCAACATTCAACAGTTTACAAACTTAATTCAAGGTGGAATTCATGAATTCTGTACCACAATCCGTAGCTATAGTTTTTGGTATCCCATATGTTAAAACAAAATTTTCCACAAATGCTTTGGCTACAGTCTGAGAATCTTTTCTATCTAAAGCATAAGCCTCTACAAATTTTGTTAATTCACACTGTAATGTTAAAATATATTTATTTCCTGCCAAGTCTACATCTAAAGGACCTACAATATTTAAGTACACTTTCTCAAAAGATGTTGAAGCTGTGGTTGTTATGACCATATTGTCTCGAACTTACCTTGTATTGAACTTTTGTTTCTGACAGTCCTTACAACGTCTGACGAAATCTTCTACGTCTTTACGCATATTTTGCCAATAGAACTTCTTTTGAATACCACTCAACATCCTAGTGATACCTGCATGCCCGCTAGTGGGTAACAAGTGATAATAATTTAGAATTATTCTAATCATGTCACGATCGGTTACTTTCGTTTTTCCTTGTATTATACATAATTGCGGTAAATTACTTTCTTTACTCTGTTGATAATTACGTATTAACGTTTCTACATTTGATTTATTAAGCTCATTTTTAACTATTTTATTTTATTTATTTGGCACACAAAACAGGTTACAGACAATATTACACAATAAAAACAAAGAAACAACTTATTTGCAACTAGTCCATAGCCCAAAACTTATGCGCACAGCATGATCAGAAAATATTTAGGTCATGAAAAGAAATGTTACAAAACCAAAACAATAATACTATCAAGCATTACAAAATGATCGAGATATTACTCAATATGTAAGAAAAAGAAAGAAAAAAAAATCAAAAATTGCATGCCGAAACAGTAACGTAAAAAGTACAACCATGAGTAATATTATTATTACATACCATCTTCATCTGAGCATACTTAGTAGGTTCTTTTTAAAGACACAAGGTCTTTGGAAAATGTCGACATCGCCTTGTTGAGCTACCAAGTCATTATACAAGCGGCGCATCCTAACAATTGGGTTAAAGTATGATGTATTATTTTTGTACGTTTCTAAGGGGAATAGGTTGGGTTTCCGAGCACGAAAATTTGTGTTTAGCTTTATTTGAGACAGTAAGGCAGGAGAATTTATTTTTGAGTGTACAATTTTATGCAAATATAATAAATCATACTGTTTTCGTCGCTTCTCGAGTGTAATTACATTAAATTTAAGTAATCTGTCACTATAGCAGTTAATAGAGCGGTTACAATTAAGCTTATAGCATAAAGTTTTAAGAAACCTTTTTTGCACTCGTTCTATATTGTCTATGTGTACGGAGTAGAAAGGAGACCATATAGGGCATGCATATTCCAGAATGCTGCGTACTAGGCTATAGTATAGGTACAAAAGACTGTCTGTCTGTTTAAAGTCTCTGGTAGTACGAACAATAAAACCCAATAGTTTGTTGCCTCTATTGATTATGTACTCGTAATGCACCCTGAATGTCAGCTGTTCGTCAAATAGGACGCCAAGATCTTTAATAACAGATTTACGAGTTAACAATTCATTGCACAGCTTGTAATCAAAAGTAATCTTTTGTAGCTTTCGAGTAAACGAAATAACGAAACATTTGCTAACATTAAGATACATTTTATTACGTTCACTCCAGGTAGCCAATATATCTAAATCCCTTTATAGTCTAATGCAGTCACTACTGTCTTTAACTGTCGTGAATACCTTCAAGTCGTCAGCGTACAGGAGACAAGGACATGACAAACGGTCAACCAGATCATTAAGGAAAACAATAAACATAAGAGGGCCAAGGTGCGAGCCTTGTGGAACACCAGATGTTATGTGTATCGGAGACGAAGACAGATGTCCCTTTATGGCTACTAGTTGACTACGTTTTTCTACATAGGAGCTAACCCATCGGAGCAGACTACCATGGATACCGAAATGCGAGATCTTGAAACACAGTAAAGCATGGTTTACTTTATCAAATGCTTTTGAGAAGTCCGTATAGACAGAGTCAACCTGTACTCCAGATGCGAAAGCTGTACATAGATAGTTTTTGTATTCCAGTAAGTTGCTTACTGTCGATTTATTCTTTACAAAGCCATATGATGGTAGATATGTTCATAGATCAGGGATTACCAACTCTACTATCCCTAAACTCCTACATAGATCTACCAGGTCTCGTAACGATACGTCTAAGCGTGCCTTCGTCGATAGAGAATCCTGATTCAAATAAACCGTAGAGTCCACAATAAGTACATTATTCGGTCCGGACCGCCTTGTTTCCAACATTAGTTTCGATAATTCTCTATATACTTTACTCGAGCAAATAATCAATTCCGTGTCTCCTTGTGTCCCTTTGATTATGTCAACTATTTTAGGCTGGCCGGGCACTAAAGGTGACAACCCTGTATCGCGGGGAACGTTTGTCGTGTCAGTCTGTGTATTCGGTGAGCGACTCATAGAACGCGTTATTATACCTATAAAATCCGAACTTAAGGATTTTAGTTTGTCTGAAGTTATTATGACCCTTGATAAGGCATCTGCAGTTACGTTTCTCAGAGCCCTTAATGTATTCTATCTCAAAATCATACTCTTCTAAACTTAATCTAAACTTAGTCAAACGACTACTAGGATCTGTCATGCTAAATAAATGTACCAAAAGTCGATGATCCGTAAGAATTTTAAACTTCCTACCAAACAAATAAGGATGGAAATGCTTCTCTGCCCAAACCACTGCTAACAATTCTTTGTGAATAGTTGGATAATTAATTTCTGACTTATTCAGCTGCCTACTAGCGAAAGCTACAGGCTTGTTATTAGCGTTTGACAAAACGGCTCCAATTGCTACTCCTGATGCATCTGTTTGGAGACGGAAAACATTGTCATCTGATAAATCTGGGTAATCTAGAACTGGAGGAGAGCTAAGTACTGATTTAAGCTTCTTAAACGCATCCTCGCAATCCTTCGACCACTGAAATTCCACGATCTTTTTGCAAAACCGATTCAACGGATAAACTATATCTGCAAATCCATTTACGAATTTCCTATAAAAATTAGCAAAAGCTACAAAACGACGAACCTCATCTGCTGTTTTTGGTGAAGGATAATTTTTCAAGACGTAAATTTTACTACTATCTGGCCACACTCCACTGGAAGTTATTATATGCCCTAAATAATTAATCTCTTTCTTGAGGAAGACACATTTGCTTGGATTAAGTTTTAAATTTACTTTCCTAAACCGTTCGAAAACTTTGATAAGCGAAATCGGGGCGGCTCTCAAACAGCTTAGTAATGGGAAGGCTGCCGGTGAAGATGGAGTAGCCTCTGAGCTCCTCAAGGCTGGTGGTGAACCTGTTCTTGGGGAGTTGAGGAGGCTCTTCAACTCTGTAATAACCAATGGTACTACCCCGAGGGCGTGGAGCAGAGGTGTATTGGCATTGTTTTTCAAGAAAGGAGACAAAACGCTCCTTAAAAACTATAGGCCGATCACGCTTCTGAGCCACGTCTATAAGCTGTTCTCGAGAGTCGTCACGAATCGTCTGGCATCAAGATTTGACACCTTTCAGCCACCGGAACAGGCTGGGTTTCGTAAAGGCTATAGCACCGTAGACCACATCCATACTGTTCGGCAGGTTATACAGAAGTCCGAAGAGTATAACCAACCGCTATGTCTGGCGTTTGTGGACTACGAGAAGGCCTTCGACTCCATCGAAACCTGGGCTGTTCTGGAGTCTTTGCAGCGATGCCAAGTCGACTGGCGGTACGTGGAGGTGCTGAGGAGTCTCTACCAAGTGGCGACGATGTCCGTGCAAGTGCAGAACCACCAAACAAGACCCATCCAGTTGCTCAGAGGTGTAAGACAGGGTGACGTTATTTCCCCGATGCTCTGGAGGATGTTTTTAAGACCCTGTGGTGGAATGGCATGGGCATCAATGTTAATGGCGAATATCTCACACACCTCCGCTTTGCTGACGACATAGTCTTAATGGCAGAATCGCTGCAAGACCTACAGAAAATGCTGTCTGGTCTTAATGCTGCCTCGAGACGCGCTGGGCTTGGAATGAACTTGGACAAGACTAAGGTCATGTTCAACGAGCACATCGTCCCTGAGCCCGTTCTCGTCGAAGGTGTAGCCCTTGAAGTTGTCCAAGAGTACGTCTACCTAGGACAAAAGTTCCAGCTGGGTAGAGACAACTTTGAGGGTGAAATCACCAGAAGAGTGCAGCTTGGCTGGGCAGCGTTTGGAAAGTTGCGTCACATCTTCGAGTCACCCTTGCCACAATGCCTGAAGACCAAGGTATTCAATCAATGCGTCCTGCCGGTCATGACATACGGAGCCGAGACGTGGAACCTGACAGTGAAACTAGCCCACCGATTGCATGTCACTCAGCGAGCTATGGAAAGGTGTATGCTCGGAATCTCGTTAAGGGACAAAGTCCGGAACGAGATCATCCGACAAAAAACCAAAGTCACTGACGTAGTTCAGAAGTGTAGCAGGCTGAAGTGGCAGTGGGCTGGTCACATCTGTCGCAGAACCGATGATCGTTGGACCAGACGGGTTCTAGAATGGAGACCACGACTCGGCAAGCGTAGTGTAGGACGCCCTCCGGCCAGATGGACCGACGACCTCAAAAAGGTGGCTGGTGGTGACTGGATGGCGAAAACGGGAGATCGGGTCTTGTGGCGCATCCTGGGGGAGGCTTATGTCCAGCAGTGGACTGCAATAGGCTGAAATGATGATGATGATGACGAGATTCATCAAATTTACTTTATACATTAAGTTTTCTGTTTCGGATATTAATTCAAGATGATGGAGTAATTCCGTGGAATTTATGATAGATTGATGTAAAACAGATACCTTGCTTAAAGCGAGTGCAGTTTCAATATCACTTAACCTAATATAAATTGTACGAAAATTGCTTAAAAACAAGTTATACAATCCTAAAATATATGTAGAGTACATAGCGTTATTTTCCTTAGTGACAATATCTTGAGTCATATTTTCAACTCTTTTTAGTCTTTCATCCAATAACTTTGTGTTGCTATGGAGAGCTTTAGCGCTGTTTATAAAACTGTCCAAGACCTTGGTGATCAGGGTTAGCTTGTTTGTCGTAGAAGTCTGTTGAGACTTCATATTAGAAATTAAGGTGTCATACCTGACGGCGTCGCTATGGTCCAAATTACCTGTTATGAGCTTTACTATGGAACCTAGAGGGTCTAAGATTCCTTGCTTAAAGCGTTTGTTGGGTACTAATTGTTGGAATTTAAAAGAGGTTATGTTGCTTACATACTCTACTTGCGTTTTTAAGTCTAGAAATTCATAAACATAAGGCTTATTTACGTTAATTAACTTATCATATTCTTTGTACTTTAAAATATTAAAATCTAAATCTCTCTCTAATCCGCTTAAATCTAAAATCTTAATTATTGTCCATTTGTCTTGTTGAACAGAAGCTTGACCTTCTTTCACGGTCAGAATGCCAGGGTTCTGGTCAATCTTTTGCAGATGAAGGGCCAGGCTGAGGCTCGTTGCGGTCAGCATTACCCAACACCACCTGTGGAGGACGTTTCACGTTTTTAACAGGGACCTCAGAAGGTCTTTGTTCAATTTTAACTGGAACAATGTTTCTTTCAACCTTGCCTGTTACGACGGCCTTTTGACAGCGAGGCTTGTCTTTGCTTTTACGCGTATTTACGATTTTAGCGAAAATTTAAGATCCTTCAGGGAAATTTCCTTCAACTTCTCCTCCTTTCTTTTCTTCAACTTTTGTCTTCTACTCTAAAAGCTTTTCTGCCAAGTGACTATACAAATGCCGTGTTCGTTTGGCATGGTCTCTTAGGAGTTGTTGGGTGTATTGTTTTTCAAACTCTACATCAAAGATCTTTTCGGAGTCTGTATGACCAAATACCACCTCAAAAGGCGTTAAATTTGTAGCTGTGTGTATGGTATGGTTATAGGCCATCACGGAGTACGTCATTATGGATGCTGCATCCGTACATTTTTCCGTTTTTATCCGTACAAAACTTTTTCAAAACTACCTGTAACAACTTTGAATAAATCTCCATAATGAGCATTTGCATTAAGGGTCTTATTATTTTGTGTAGGTAAGCTACTTTGTATGTAATTTCTAAATAATTCCATCTCATTGCTGTAATGGGCCGATAAATTATATCTTGCTCCTTTTTTTTAAAATCTGCTTCAAAGTGGACAATTTGACCATTGTGGTCTGACTTTAAGCAAGTTACTGTAGAACAATGCGAAAATTCACAGTGGCAGAATACATTGTCAAGACAGGTGGCTGTGTTTTCGGTAATCCTAGAAGGCTCTTAGAAAATATTAACTAAATTAAAAGACTTGAAAATAAGTTTTAATTTGTTATTTAAAACGGAGTCTGCCAGCAAGTCTATATTAAAATCTCCACTTACTATAACTTTCTTGCTACTACTTGAAGCTACCTTTAAAACATCCTCTAGTACGGATTCAAATAAACTGTAGTCACTGGCGGGGGCCTGTATACGCTTACTACAATATGCTTAGCCAGTTCAACACATGATAGTTCTACAACTTTTTCAACAGAAAGTCTGCTAATATCTTTTCGTTCTTTATACTTTAAACTACTATTTACTATTATTAAAGATCCACCATGCAATGCAGACTTTCTATTAAAGCAACTGGCTATTTCATAATAATTTACAGAAAAAATCATTTGGAACTCTAGTAGCCAGTGCTCAGTGACACAGAGTACATCTACTCTATGTTGTTCTAAAAATAACTCTCATTCTAGTAATTTACCAGAAAAACCGCCCTGTAAATTTTGATTAGCTAAGTTTTTTTAAGGGGGGCTTTTCTGTTGTCTGCGCTGATAGTTTAAATCAGCAGTCAAGCTTAACCTACTTATACTAGGTTTTTTTTGAACCTCAGAATGCAGAGGTTTGAGTGTAGAACTTCTACAGTTAGCAATTTTAGTTGATCCCTGTTTTATTGTCTTAACAATAATGGGGTCGTAAATATTGAATGCCAATAATTTGGCAATCTGTTGTTTCGAAGAAAGAGGCACATGCATTGTGTCCCTGGTCAATATAAAGTTTCGAATAAAATTATTCGTATCAAAATATAATACTTTGTCTCAATGGCCAAAGGTCATATTAAACAAGTGCCGATTTAATTTATCTAACCGGGCATTTTGTGTCTCTGACAGTTTTTGAATAAGGGAAAGCTCAAATTACAATTTTTCTTGCTTGAAGAGCAACTATAGAATCAAAATAATTTGTCAAATCTTGTTGCTGTATTCCTGTGCTGTCCCCTATTAATAACACAACAGTAGTATTATTATCATACTCCTTACTAAGCATGCAGTTAACTATTTGCATGTAAGATGCATAGGGCATACATATATTTTCAACATGTTGTTTTAAGTTATTTTGTAGTCTACTGCCTAAACCTAAACCTTTTATTTATCTGAATAGATAATGGTTTTGTACTGGATGTCATTATCAGGAACTCGGTAGCTGGTGGGTCTAGATTGCGGCTGTGCATCCAGTATGGCATCAGGGGTCGGTGTTGCACTGTGCTACTCGTTGACTGGAACTGAAGAGCTGGTCGGTCTATTAGGTGATACTCTAAGTCTGGCATCATAGGTCATTGGTCCACAGGTCTCAGCTGTCACATTCGGTGTTGCAGGCTGTCCACTTAGCTTGCCTCCATGCTGCTGTGCCGTATCCAGCTGTAAAGTATCCAGCTGTAAAGTGGCTGGTATGTTGGGCATGCTGCACGGTGGACATAAGACTAGCTTCTTACTGCCCTTTTCACTACTCCGTGGTTGCATGGAGCTCTGCTGCAGAGGGGCTGTGTCTCCAATCACGGCTAATGGTGGATTTAAGGGTAGCAAGCTTGATTTGCCTTCTGTGTCTTCCAAGTCCTGGATAAAGTTTGATTCAATGCATTCCAGGTTGTTTTTGCTCAGTGCAATCGACTCGTTCATCGATGAAATGCAGTCACAGTACTGAGTTTGCATAGGTGAGTACTTGCAGGTGATGTCCAGCAACTGAAACTGCAGATCTTCAACTTGTAGTTCGGCCATCGCTAGCTCGTGGTCGACATTGTTGGTGAATAATTCCTTCTGACATTCGGCCATTTCTATTTCTAACCGCAGCTTTTGACGGTAAATGGGTATACTTTCTATACTCTTCCGGCTTCGTTTAAAGAGTTTCTGAACCTTTTCTATGTACTTTTTTGTTTTAATGTACTTCTTAATTTTCCTTACACTGTTCATTTTTATACTGGTGCTACTACTGGCTGTAGTTAGGTCGACAGTTGGTATCCCTGTGTCACTCATGACTTCACTATACAAAGCCATGGTTTTAGCACTCTCTTTTTGTTGTTCCTGCTCACTTATCTGCTGAAGCTCGTGGTGTGCCTCAGCAAGCTTGTGTTCAAGTGAGCGTTTACGTTGTAATGCTACATCGTGGACATCATGGCATTTGATAAATGTGTTGACTTGATGTTGCAGCTCATCGCGCTGGGCACTTAGGTCTTGGCATTGGATATCCAACTCATGGAGCTCTTCTTTGAGCGCCGAGTTGGTTTAGTTTTGTTGACGGATCTCCTCTTCGCTGTCCTCTCGTTCTTGAAGAAGAGTGTCGCACAGCTCTTTACTCTTTTGGAGCTCTAGAAGGGTCGCCTTAGGCCTCAGTTCCATATCACGTACAGTCATCTTGCTTCGGGTCAACATGGTACTGGAAATCCTGAAAAGAAACCGAGAATCGGTGTCAGTGTCTGACCATGTAAGATTATATTGACTGATAACGAGTGGATGTCACGTTTATAGAGGTAAGGTGTGAGTTTTGTGATGGCTGAGGCTATTATGTTTAGTCTCAACTTTGCTTCCACTTGCTGTTAAGTAAAGAGAGCCAAAACTGAGCCGGAGTGATTGTATGGGACGTATCTCACGTACGTGAGGTTATGTATAGTTGGTGTAAGGAGTAAAAGTGTGTTGTATGGCGTAAAATACAGTTATAAAACAATACTTCCCCGGAGTAGTCGTTGCAATTTGAACCGTTTGACAGTTCAGCAGCCCGGTACAATTAGAGTACGTTTGTACTGTATTTGTTTGATTTTCACTAGTAACTTTTATTTACACATCACTGCTATGTATTGTTTAATGAATTTACGTTTAATTGGACTCTAAATACACATAAATTACTAATTATTTTAAATAATACTACAGAGCTACTTTTGAAGTCAGCTGTTCGGTCTGGGGTTGCCAGCCGAATCCCATGTATACCCGAACAACAACAAAAAATAGAAAGTAGTCTAACAATAATGAAAAATAAAATGAGCACCCTATATCTGCCGAATCACCCTGTGTTCGCGTACAGTAATGAGTGGAATCACTGACTTATATTAAACACACAAATAAAACCCAAAATATAATAATCCGACCGACGACTACACCAGGTTCATATTTTCCCTAAATCGGGGAATATTTCTAGGCTGGCCACCCTAATATACTAAATATAGAATATCTAAGTAACAATGCACATAATATGATAATAAAATATGTAGCAATAAATAATTATAAGCAAAGAAATAACAAATAAGTACATATTGGAATTATTAAAATAGCTTAATGTAATTAAAGTTAACATAAAGGAGAAAAACCATATATATATATATATATATATATATATATATATATATATATATATATATATATATATATATATATATATATATATATATATATATATATATATATATATATATATATATATATAACATATATATATATATATATATATATAACTTGGGGTAAGACCGGAAGCATTTTTGAATAGTTGGAAGAATTTTTTAATATGGTTTATACTTAACAATCTCAAAATGTATCTTAGTATTTTAGTTTATACATAAATACTTTAGGTATTGTATACGCTTAAGTCTGTCTAAATCCCTACATAGTTGCTGTCAAACGAATATAAAAAATTTAGTTTTTTTTTTAAAGAAGGGGTAAGTGCGGAAGGTACCGGGGTAAGTCCGGAATAGTTTCTAAAATAGTCCTTGTTCCCTCTAGCTTTATAGTTCAACATTAATGGCATTCCTATCTTACCCCTTAAATGTTTTAAAGATAGAAACTCTTGAAAAAGTCAAAGCCTGTTGAATAATGAACAACTGCTTTTTTTGTATTTTTTTTTAATTCGTTCTTACCCCACGACAAGAAAAGAAACAGAATGGCTCCCAAACCTTGGGTATGAAAAAAATGTCTAACTAATATGGTGATGTGTTATTTATTGTGTTAAACAAATAAAAAAAGGAATACACAGTCATAAAGTCATTTATTTCTTATAGAATCACGATACAAATGTTACTTTGGGCAAATCAAATTGATGATATATCCGTACACAGTAATTTTCTACTCAATTAAACTAAATTTTAGAAAAGTCTTCAGTCGCATACCTAAATAAAATTTGTAGAAACGAGTTAAACGGAAGAAATACCTGTTTACATGGTTAAGTATTTAAAAATATGTAATTTTAGAAAAAAAACTAGTCTCTCTCGAGAACTTAATTTTTTTTTAAACTAAAATATAAAATACGACAAGAGTTCACACTTCTTTAAAAATACTTATATCAAAATGTCAGTCTCATCTTGCAGGTAAAACTCTCCTTGTTTTGGGTTTCTCATTGAATCAACTTTTTGCTGTATTATGTTAATATAACAGCAAAAAGTTGATTTAATGAGATCTCATCACGGTCTATTTGTCGCGTCAAAACAAACTTTACCTTTGGTCTTTTAACATATCTTAAATATCCTTCAGTGTAACCTGTTAATTTAAATAAATGTAATTTTAGAAAAAAAACTCGAGTCTCACTCGAGAACAAAATTTTTTGACTACTCAAGTATAAAAAACGACAACAATTCACACTTCTTTAAAAATATATCAAAATGTCAGTCTCATCTTGCAGGTAAAACTCTTTGCTATTTGTTGGGTTTCTCAATAAATTAACTTTTTTCTGTATCAACATGTCTGTGATCTCATCACGGTCAATTTGTCGCGTCAAAACAAACTTTGCCTTTGGTTTTTTAAGATATTTTAAATATCTTACAGTGTAACAGGTTTCGTTTTCTTTTTTAATAATCTTTTCAATTAATCCCACATAGTACTTGCAAGCCTTTCTCTTATAATATCTCACAAGTACTGCTTCATCAACACAATACCCTACAAGATCTTGTTCAGTCTTTTCATCAAAATCAGTCTTGTCGTATTTTAATTCTATATTTGTCTCTTTTTTTTTAATATTCTTCTCACTAAATGTATTTCCCTTTGCGATATCTCCGCTTACTTCTTCACTGGTATTACCTTTTTGTGTTTTTTTTTTTTTCTTTCTCCCATCGTTTTATTGTTGTCCTGTTGTTGTTTATGCTCTTGTTGTTTTATTACATCCTTTTTTCCAGTTAGCTCTTTTTTTACTTGCATGGCTTTTTCACGTTTTTCCATACTCTCAGGGAGCTGCTGCACAATGTTAACTGTATTAACTTCATCTTCTGAATCTATATCTATATCTGCAGGATAATCTAGTAAATCCGAATCACTGTGCTCACTTAATGAACCCGAAACACTGGTTGTGGAATTAGTATCTTTTGAATTTAAACGTCTAATCTTTGGTCTGCGTTTTCCATAGACATTAACATCAGGATATGTATGGTTAAACACCTCACTGTGTTGTATATTTTCTTTACTAGCACAAGTCTTTTTTCCAATCCCTTTGCCTTTAGGAGTCGACAAAACATTAGCTTTCTTCTCAGTAAGAATGTTTTGCTTTTGCAATTTAGTTTGTTGCAATTCTTCGCCTTTTTTTGCTTTATATTTTTTGTTGAATATTCCTGATGGACCTGGTACTGCGTCAACTACAAGATTTGTATTGACTGGCAAGGAATTGTCCACACCATTCACCAGCGTGTTGAAATCAACATTCTTAGTAGCAGTTTTAGTGCCAATTTTGGCAATCGTTTTTTGTTTCGTAGCTGTAGCTTTACATTTCTTTTCCAGTAAAATTTTATTGGCCGTCGCTTTTGTAATCACTTCAGCACCCGTAGTTAAGCGTTTCTTTTTCATATTAGTGTTATCTCGCTTGTTTTGTTGCATTTTCTTCAATAAAAGTTCTTCAAAACTAACGCTTTGTGCTGGTGTAATGACAACATTTGACAAAATATTTATTTTTTGATGTGGTCTTTCTTGTGGGTCAACTTTCTCTGAAGAGTCTCTATGTTCAGTCTCTTGGATTCCGAATAATATGCTTTCATTTTTCAAATCAGTATTTGTCTCGTAATTATGTTCACTTTCAGTTTCTTTTTCTGGCATTTTTTGTTTTTGCGTTGAAAACTCTTTTTCCAAAAGTTTATTGACAGCCTCAGTGCACAGTGTTATAAGTGTTTTTGGTGATGAATTATGCTTAAGCCATCTTGCATAGACCGTAGGATCATACTTGTCTACAGATATAACGTTTCGATCATAGGGATAAATACCCCCTTTTCTGAAGCCATTTTGAATAACTTCTTCCTTTGTATTGTGCCAAACATCTGCTAACATTTGTGCAAACTCTTTTTTCTGCATTTTAAGGCCATTATGTGTTCGCTGCCACACACACAACTTGGCGTCCCATGAAACTTTAAAAGGCTTAAAAACAGCAAGGTCTAGAGGCTGTAGAAGATGTGATGTGTGAGGAGGCAACTTAAATATTGTCACATTGTTGCTAATAGCCAATTCTACAACTTTCACGTCCACATGTGTACTATGTCCATCATAGATCAGTAACACGGGTCTTTCTTCACCCAAGCTCGGTATAAAAATGTCTTTTAGATAGTTATAAAAGATTTGGCTTTCCATCCATCCTTTTTTACTCGCAGCGTTTGATAACTCAAAGTCATACTCATCTTTATCTTCAGCCATCCATTGATCCCATACGTATTTGCCCTTGAACACTACCAACGGTGGCAGCTTTTTACCAGCAGCATTAACAGATGCTAACACGGTGATATTTTCTTTACCAGAACCATAAGTGGTTCTTGAGCAAGGCAGTCCAATACCACCCACAACTTTGGTCTTAGATGGGTCTAATGAAACAGAAGTTTCGTCCAAATTCCAATTTCTGCTGGGGCTGTAACGCAAATCTAATGTCGTCAAAGTTTGATCTAACAAATCAAAGTATTCGTTGATCAAAAAAGGATCAGTGTTTTTTTTTCGTACGTACTCAACCGACTGTGGTTTCTTTATTGAAAGTCTGTGGCGCTGTCGGAAGCCAATAAACCAGTCTGGACCTGGTCTGTGATCTTTGAATGGCGTTTTTATCTTGCCTAGTCTCACATATTCTGCAACTATATCGAGAACTTCGTCTCTAGAAAAGACCAAAGCCCCATTTTTCTAAGACTCTTAAAGCACTTGCCAGCTTTTGCTCGTCTTCAAATGGGATAACTGTAGGCCTACCCAAAGTCTTGCTTTTTAAGCCAGTTTTTTTCTTCACACGGTCATGAAGTGTAGATATCGGTATGTCATATTTCTTTGCTGCTGCATAAATTGTAAGTTGATTACTTTCTATTTCCTCAACTGCTGCCAACAAACTACTAGGCGTGTAGCATGTGGCACGAAGTGATTTCCTCACATATGTTCGTGGCATTATCACAAGATATAATCGATCTGATTTCCAAACGTGAAAGTTCTCGCAGCTCTGAACACAGGTGGTGCTAAAAACAAATATTAGAAATAGTTATATTCACAAGGGGAGAGTAAAAATCCGTAATCTGTGTCTTACAATTTTTTTACAGCTGTCCATGAGCGCAATTATTGATATGTTTGTTATTAAATAATATATTTTTTTGGTAATCGAAGTTTAAGAACCTCTGACATTTACTATTGACACCGGTGTGGGGTAAGTTCGATAGATTTACTATTCCGATCTTAAACCGTGTATTCCGTCAGGGGGAAGATCGTAATAAATACATAACCTCAAAACCACCGAGTTTTATGCATGCTCAGACCATTTTTATAAATCTAGAAATGATAATTAGTGGATTAAAGTAACTAAACATTGACAATCTTACTTGGTTTCCAAAATAATGTCACTGGGGAAAGTCCGGATTTCCACTAAAAGGGCAGAAAAGTACTTCGCTCACAAAAACTTCTTTAATCACGTTCGCAACAAAGAACCATCCGTCGACGAAAAATGCCTCGTAGCGCGAAAAGATGGCGTCACGGGAAATGTTGTCAGGAACAAAAAATATTGCTTAATTTGGTAGATATTGATAAAATGCGATCTTTCCCCTATATATATATATGTATATATATATATATATATATATATATATATATATATATATATATATACTAAAAAGGCGAACTGCAGGGGGATTCGGTTAAGTTTCCGCAGGGACATTTTCAGCTTTCGCTTAAATGTATTCCTGCTAGTCACACTGCGGAGAGGGGGAGGGAGATCATTCCAACACGCCGCAAACCTAAAACTTCCTCGAAACGCTGCGATCCGGTACGCCGGCATAGACAACGTCACAGTAGTTCAACCTTGATAATATGAGTGATTCACATAGGTGGATACGCAAATCCACACTAAGGTAATAACGCACATTATAAAGTACTTAAGTGTTTTAATAATTAATAATAAATTAAATACTTGAGTACAGTAAGTTAAGCACCAGACAGCTCCTGTCTGACCAGCTCGCAATCCGTTCAAGCTCGTCATTGATACAGCGTACACACTCCGCCGCACCGTTAGGAGTGACGGAGGCAGCAGACAGCTACACATCGTCAGCGTAGAGATGATAGCTACTAATCTTCACATTGTTGACGATGTCTGCACTATACAATGCAAAGAGCAGGGGCCCCAGGATTGATCCCCGAGTCATTGGACTAGAGGATGACAGCAGAGTCCTCCCGTTCATCGCACGCAACCCAAGGACCTGCGACCGACCCGACAGGTAACTGTCAAACCACCGAACCGTCGCATTGTCAAACCCGTAGTACGACATCTTAGATAATAGTAGGGGGATGCTCAAGCAATCGAAAGCTCTTGAGAAATCAAGCAGGACTAACAATGTGCTTTTGCCGGTATCCCGCGCTTGCATGATATTGTCGACAACATCGAGCAAGGCGGTAGCAGTGGAACGGCCCTTGTGAAAGCCCGATTGCCGTTCCGGCAAAATGCCGTATTTCTCAAGATATTCCGACAGCTGTTCGCAAACCACCCTCTCTATTATCTTCGATGTGCAAGGAAGGATACTGACTGGGCGAAGCTGTGAAATGTGGGTAGGGTTGGGTTTTTTGGGTAATGGCGTGACCTTAGCCATCTTCCACTGTGTCGAAAAAGTCATTGTGTCTATGCTCCTGTTGACAATTGAAGTCAGAACGTCCAGAGTTGTCGGCATAGTCATAACTATCATGTCACTGTCAATACCATCCATACCCTTGGCTTTAGTTCGTATAGTCATAACAATTTTTGCGATTTTGTCGGTAGTTACATTGCTGAGTTTGAATGTCTTGTCTGTGTGTCGTCTAAATTCAAAGAAAGTCAAGTCAGAAATATTCAATTTGGAATTGCCAGGTATGTCCAGGAAATGGTCGTTAATTTTGTCAGGGTCATTGAAGTGCATCGGCAACTCCACACTGCGTTGGTCTGGAACAACGTGACGCTTCAAGTTCTTCCACAGAGTCTTAGAGTGAATAGTTTTGTCATTAATGTGATTTTCAAAGAAGGCCCTTTTTTCGTGGTGGATCGCTTCGATAACCATGTGCTTTAACAGTTTGTAGTACTGCTTATGTGCATCGTCCTTTGTCTGTTTGTATCGGTCATGGGCTTCATTACGTAGTCGCATCATAAGCAGTACATTGCTGGTGAGCCACGGTTTCGGACCCTCTCTGACCATCACTGTCTTCTCAGGTGCGTGTTTGTCAAAAAGTCCTAGTAAGTGGTCATTGAACAAACTCAGCATATCGTCAACGTTGTCAAGAAGTAAAATCTGTGCCCAGTCTATCGCGGTCAGGTCTTTATTAAACTCAACCAAGTCCATGTCTTTTAAAGGTCGGTAAGTGATTCGTCGGGGGATGGGCTTCTGTCGTTTCACGTCGATTTCAACAGAAACAAAAGCATGTCGGCCTAAATCGGGTATGTGTCTTATGTCTGTTTTAAGTACTCGAGAGTCGGTGCATATTAAGTCAATTGTAGTCTGTGTAATCTTCGTGGTAACTAATAAATATAATTTGAAGGCTTACTTACCACTTAAGAATTCAGTGTATGATAATTATGTCACACTGTGTTTTGCATGAAACAGCACAGAATGTGGTAAGCGCAGAGATGCAAACAAACCAGTCTAATGACACTGCACGTTGTTAGCATTAGATTACATCGCCTCACGCCTGTTGCTATTTGATGGCTGACATTAACGTAAGTGGAAAAAATACAAAAAAAAGTTTGGAGCACAACGTATCTAATCTCTTAAAATATAGAAAATAAAATTTTTTGATAAGAGTTGTAAAATGTCGAAACTACAAGCCTAAACACTACTTCGATTTTGTACAAAAATATCAACCACCAGTGTGCTTACAAATTACTGTCTTGTATAAAACGGAACGGATTTTTTTCGCCGAGAGGGACGGATTGCTGGCCATCCGAGCAAAAAAAGGATTTCGACTGACGCGTTTTATTATCAGGACGCAGATTGAAGATCGATCTTTAGATATCGGACTATCTAGGATTGTTTGCAATCTTGGATTGGGGATTGGTTACTAAGTTCGGGCGTAGATCATAACATAACATTTATCATCTTTAAAACTGTTTCATACGGATTTCACTCGTTTATTTTATTTTTTAGAATTTTCCGACGTTTCGGCACTTTTACAGGTGCCGATTGATTAGTCATCCGAGACATTCCAATTACGGAGGAACTCGTACACGGCGACGTTTTGTCATCGTCTGAGATTTCACAATCTTCGACGGCATCATGACTATCGTCACTGTCTGAGCTATCATCATCACTGACACGAATAATAAACTGTTCCGTAAAAAATGTTAATAACGTGATCGCTTTTTGAGTACTTCTCTTCTACAGCTTTCACTTTATTACACAAAGCCTGACACTCTTGTGCTCCCATAAAATTAACTTTCTCTCTCACTAGTTCAATGGCTTTATTTATATTCCACTTGACATATTTACTACCAACGTACTGATTAATGCTGAACCATGCCATCTCAATCGGATTAAGGTCCGGGTGGTACGGAGGGAGTCTCAGGATATCGTGACTATGTTCGGCCATAACTTTGTCCATTGAAAATATTTTCAACGTTTCTTTATTAGCTTCTATCAATTTGTAAAACTGCGGTTTCATATTCAATCCCTTTTTCGGAGAGCTTGACTTGCATATCCGCCTTTTTTGATTATGATTTAGGCGCGAGGTCAAATTGCTTGTTATGGTAAGAAGCGTTGCCGAAAAATTAATTATTTGGTATATTAGGAATCAATCGAGTCGCAGCCATTTTTCATAATTTTCGTAATTCATATTATCGCGGTAGTCGCCTGATTTGGAGCCAGGTTTAAATGTGAGCAATCCATTCAAAACAAAGCCTGCTTTTGATCCTCCGTAAACGATGACTACGCGTTGCCCTTTTGATATCGGCTTTTTAGCTCCTTTAGGAGAACCAAGCTTAGCTTAGGGTTACGAACCCCAAAGCTTGGTCGGATGGTTCAACTCAACACATTTATTTATATCTCCAAAGCTTCAACTTAACATATTTTTTTATTTATTTCAATTAATTTACAGACAACGTGGTCCAAGTGTTATATTAGTAGCAATAAATATAGAACTTAGCCTAGGGTTAGTATTTAATATGTAACAGTGACTTGGTGCATTTAATTAAAATCCAAATCAGTGGATTAACCAGCCGTGATGCAATCGCGTTCAGAATGCTATTGCCGCTCCCGCACATTCTGCTCAGTAATGATTTTGACTTGATTCTTGTATACTTTTAGTCATATGATTCTTGTAGACTTTTAGTCCGGGTCTACTTACGGGTGTTATATTGGAAGAGTCCGACCAGGTTTTGCTCCGATTCGCAGAGCTTAATCATGGTGAGCAGAGACGGAGCTCGCGTCGTCGGTTGCGCCCGCGCCGGGATGGGTGGGGCGGGTACCGGTACCGGCAGAGAGGGATTCCCTCAGCCGGTGCCGGCACAATGCACAATGTGTTGTGCTTGCGAAAGTTTTAGTTCAAAAACATATGATTCATCTGTATAAATTATGGAACCGCCATATCGGCGATATTTTTTTATCTTATCCAAATAATCAATCGGTTTTGGTCTAATATTGGAGGTGAGCGTTTTCAGAAAAAAGTGTACCCTATTTGATTTCATGGTTGAATTTATATTGTTACATATTTGATGATTTTGTTATTTAGATATTAGAAGTATAAATTAAAGTTTATGAAATCAACTATGAACTCTTAAAAAATAATCTACTTTACTAGAAAAGACAAAATTAAACTGGCACTGTGGAAAAAACTGTCGGTTTTGCGACGATTTTCAAAGCTAATTTTTTCATAAAATATTTAAGAAAGAGGTTAACGATTTAAATTGTGTGTCGAAGATTATAATAAATATTATTTATGAATAGGATAATACAGTCGCCGGATTAATGTGATGAAAATTAAGTTAGTTTGACGTTCGGTTTTGTCGCAGCTGATGCCAAAGTTACCGTTACTTTTACGATATAAATGATGAAAACCTTTCAAAACGCAAAATAGTTACTGTATTACGGAGTAAAAAAAACAATAAATAAAATTGTATTAAAATTATTCAAACTCTTCATATAAAAGAAATATATAACTTGAAGGGGGTGGTTAAGTGAAAACGCCAATTGAGTAGCAGAAGTAAATCCTTGTATTGATTCGTTTTACATATAACTGTACATAGGTAGGTTTTTCCTATCGACATATGTTTTGACAGACATTGCTGTCCCTATAGATACTGTGAGAAATCACTAGAGGTCCTGCAGTTAAGCTGGTCGTGTCTAGTGTCCCTAACCTGACGTTACTGGTTAGACCAGCAGTAAAGCCGGTCCTGCCCAGCGCAGTCTTCTAGTTAAGCCCTAGTCCAGACGTTACTAGATAGACCAGCAGTTAAGCCTGTCTTGTCCAGCGCGGTCGCTAGCTAAGTGATGTGGTGCGGCTCCTTATATTGGGCTCTGGCGGCCGTTGCTTGTTGGTGGGGCGCAGCGGGAGGGCGACGAGCGAGAACGATAGTCTCTGTGCGAGCGAGAAAGTATTCGGGCCCATGCGCAAATGGTTCTCTTGTTACAAACTTAAGATTTTCTTAGTCGTAAAATAGGGGACAGTCGCAAAATGGACATACCATTTTTTGTAAAGCTAGGCTTACACTAGGGAAACAGAACCCAAAATTTATAAGAATAAAAGTCTTAAGCAGTTTATTTTAATCACATACAATATTAAACTTACTTATCATCTTATATAGTTTTTAAGAGATCAATGTTATTTAATGTCAGTACTGTACCTATCTACTTATGCTAAAGTAGGTATACCCGTATCATCAAAAAAACATTAAAAAAAAATAGCACTCGGTACAAAATGCGACAAAAAAATAAGTACGAGCTATATTATAATGAATGATACTTATCAATAATCAACTTTTACGCAACCTATTGTGCAATAAAAACAAATAATATCTTCTAATAAAGCGCTTTTTCCTTATGATGCTGACAATAAAAACTATATTAAAAATGGCACCTATGGTAACTGTTTGCATTCAAATTTGTTTTTGAGCTGGAAGTTTCTGACAGATCCAAATAAAAGAGAGCAGGTGATAGCAGGTATTTATGTTTTTTCAAAAAGCTTTAATTATGGTATCAAGGGTGGAAATATCGGCAGTCCCATAGATTTTCATCGATTGTATCGATACAATTTATATGGAGCAGCCGGTTTTTTTCTTAGTGGTTATTATAGAAAGGTTCTTGTTAGCCAGAAACATCTGGTATGAATTAAATAATAATAATAATATTATAAAAAAACCACCAATCTTTCTTCCAAGTATTTCTAACAAAAATAACAAAACCATTCATTTTAATATTAACATATTTCGTAAGAATATTTTCTTACCCATGCCAGCAAATGTTACACTCATCTGCAGGATAATGATCATAAATACACAGATTGCAATAACTACACCAAAAAAAATAATTGAATTTAGTAAGAAAAAAAGGTCAGTTTTACTCATTGCTGATGTAAAATGTTTCGGTCCATGGACATCATTCGTATCCAGCTCTTCCTGACATCCATAGCACATTTCAGTTATAACAAAGTGAGTGACAGGCCACGGCCACTTAACATTATTGTTATAAAACTGCTTGAGATCATACATTGATAATATTTTATCAATATCGTAAAAGATAACCATAATGCAGCGAAGCACTGTGAAGATGGCAATGATTGCCTTTTAATCGTAGATTTATCTGAAACAAAAAAATTATTAGAAATATTAAGATAACAAAAGGATTCTATGCATACTAAGGAAATAATAAGGAACGGATGATGATGTTGATGGTAAAAAAATAACATTATCTTCAAAATAAAAGTTTTATAAAGGAACATTACCTTTTAACTTTCTAGGCATGGATCACAAATATAATCAATGTATATCTGCCGTCCAACGCTTTCAGTGCAAAACATATTTTTGCAAACGATGCATTTCCGTTTTGGTCCTGAGATGTGCTTTAAACATCTTACACATTGACGACCCATTTTTGTCTGACTTTCTGATTTGCAACGTTCAGAGACGTTGTTGGCAAGAGGTTTTCGAGCATTTTCAGGTAAGATAACCCTTTGGACGGTATGTCTTGACTTCTAATATCTGTATCTTATTTTTGCAACTTTTGGGTGTGTCTATTTCTGGTTTGTAACTAATTATTCCTGGGGAATCCTTTGTAGAAATAACGTCATCATTTTTAGATAAAGGTTTACTTTTTGTTACTTTTTTATTTAGATCATTGTTACCGTCTTCTTCACCAATACATTTTACAGACCCATTCACGTTTGTTGGTAATTCTTCTTCTTCTATGTTTATTATTGGTAGTTCACCCGTATCTTATTCCTCAACGACTTGCTCGATGAGAAACGACTCTGCCGTACAGTTCTCAAAATCTTTCATATAAGCAGAGAACTCTCCAGGTGTAGCATTTTCATATTCTTCAATGTTTGTGGTCTCAACTGTCGAGTCGTAATTCTGGTTGATTTTAATATTTGGTGTCGTAACTTTAGAGTTAATTTTTGTTTCAGGTTTGCAGTTTGTAGATTCAACTCGTCTGTATATTTTAAGTGTCTGTTTTACAGGATTGCAGCGTTTAGTGCTTAGGTCGTCGTTAGTAGAACTACTAGTATATTTTTGGGCTAGAGAATTATTTTCTGCTGGTGCTGGGTGAAGAGGATCATTTAAATCAACTAACTCAAATGGTATTTTGTCAGATACCTCTGAAGTCGAGTCTGAGGTTTGGCAGGCATCAAAAGATCTCATACTAATACCATCAATTACTCTAGGTGCATCAATCACGGAATGAGACCGTGGAGAGAAACAGTCGCACTGTCCTCTTAAATTCCCACAAAAGCAGCTCAAATCCCTGTATTTTATTTTATTATCGTTATGTTCGGATGTAATTATCTGATGCAATCGCATTGTTCCTTTTAGAACTGGGATCTTAGCTGGTAATATTTTAGATATGTTATCAATATCACTCCTCTGGATGAGGAACACTTGGGTTTTTATCAAACTTTCTTTGGACACTTCGTAAGTGTGTTTTGCATCTACTACGTCCATACCAAGGCATACTTTTTTGTCAAGGTTCCGTTTCACGCTACCCCCGATTCCGTCGGCAACACTTTTTCCATGATGTGCTTCGTAAAAAGACCAAGTCGAGTACCTAAACCCGTATTTCTTTGTAAAATGAGCCAGTAAATAACAATTGTTCTTCTGGCGGTACTGCGAAGATGGGCCGTCAGTATAAAAATGAAGAATGTCTACATTTGGCGTCTTTTGCTTTATCATATCTATAACGGGACCCAGATGTGCCCAGATCGCCGGTGGCTGATGACTACTCTCATCAGACATCGTACAAAAAGATTGCGCTTCACCTTTCCAATATACCATGCCTGTATGCAAAGATATTTGGCGTTTGGAGGCACCGAAATGCATGCTTTGAACTTCGTTGGCCAATTTGGCTTCGTATGATTCTGAGAAGTCGCATACAATCAGGCATTCGTTGTCATGTAATTCAGAAATAGCTTTTTCGTATTCTTTTTGCTGATGTATGTTATTGAAGTGGTGTTTTTTAAATATAATCAAATCTTTTTCATATTTGATTTTTAAATCATTTATACTCCCTTTGTGTACAACTTTTTCTGTTCTTATTGTCTTTACTTCTTTCTTTGTTAATTCGTCATTCTTTTCGTATGTATGTTCTTTTCTTTCCCATTGCAACCATTGTACTTCTTGATTTGACTCCTCTGTCGCCAAATTGAATTGTACTATTTTATCTTTGCAGTGCACACATATATTGTACATGCAATTATAATTGTTTGTGTCGCAACATATATTTTCTAAAGCATCTTTCCTTGTGCCACTGATGAGGTTGCGTTTTTGTAGAGCACAATGTAGAAAGTCAATATTGCTATGCTTTGGGCACAAACATGTGCTTCTAGAATTCATTCCTGGCGAAAGAATAAAAAACGGTTTGTTTTTGAAAAACGTTGTGAATCCGCAGCGGCCTCCTTCATTTCTGAATCTTTTAAAAGTGTTTACTAGTGTATCACAAAGGTATCTTATCTGCATTTTTCTTTTACTTTTGGTTCTTGTTTCTTTTACACCTGCAGTATTGCGACTGACGTCATCTCTCATATAGAATTTTGTTATTTCTTTGATTGTGCTTGAAGTTTTTTCAACGTATTAGTAAAATGAAAGTTTCCATAACTAGTTTAGATAATGTTTAATGCGAGATAGAGGCTATAATATGTATGGCGAGCATTCATAGGATATTACATGAACATTTGTCTGTAAAAAAAATTTGTTCGCGTTGGATCCCGCACAACTTAACTCAGAATCAAAAAGATGCTCGCGTCGAATGGTGCAAGAAAACCTTAAAAAAAATCAACGGAGGCGACTCAAAATCTGTTTATAATATCTACACAGGTGTCGAATCCTGGATCTACGCGTACGATTCCGAAACTGAACAACAATCAACAGTTTGGGTGTTTCAAAATGAGCCGAACCCTACGAAAGTGGCTCGTGCAAAAAGCACTGTAAAGCAAATGGTGGCCTGCTTTCTTAGTGTTAATGGCCATATGGCTACAATACCACTGGAGAATCGCAGAACCGTTAATTCGGAGTGGTACACGACCATTTGTTTGCCGGAAGTATTTGAAGAAATACGCCAAAACAACCAGCGAAGCAGAACCATAATTCACCATGACAATGCCAGCTGTCATACATCTCAGGAAACAACTACATTTTTGGATGGTCAAAAAATAGAATTGATGGGTCATCCACCGTATAGCCCTGATTTCGCTCCCAATGATTTCTATTTATTCCGAAATGTAAAGAATAAATTAAGTGGTCAACGATTTTTGACCCGTGAAGATGCCGTAGATGCGTTCAGACAGCACGTTTTGGAGATACCTCAATCAGAGTGGAAAAAGTGTTTTACAAATTGGTTTCATCGAATGCAAAAGTGCATCAATTATACTATTTTTATTTTTAATGCACTAACCCGTGCTAAGGAACAAATTTAAAAACCTACTTAGAGGCTAAAAATTTCACCCATGCCGGGATTCGAACCCGCAACCTCTGGCTATCCGTGCCAGCGCTCTACCAATTGAGCCAATGGGCGACTCACGGCATCAGTCAATCATAGTGGAGAATACTTTGAAAAACAATAAAAGCATATTGAGCCATATACATTTGTTCATTTTTTCTATTCCGCATACATAAGTACGAGTAGCAGCCCTCGTAAATTGTTGATGATTCGTTGCAATCTATTCTCATTTGTTTTGCTAACTTGTGCAGCCTTTTCTCGGATCCGCTCTACCTCATTGCAAATTTCAGTTAGAACGGGTTTATCGGCAACATTTGATGTTCTATTTTCAATTTGTTGTAATCTCTGGTTAATGTTTTTCAAGTTTTCACAATCGTCTCGATTGAGGGGTTTTTACCTCCTTTAAATCACCATCGAAACTATCTGTTTCCTTTTTAATAAAACTATTTATACCATAAAAACAATTTCTCGATTTTCTTTTAAGCACATTTTGTTTCCACGACGAAACTTAAAAACTAAGAGCGCAACTGTACTTCGAGGACCAGAGACGGGCATGCACAGCGCGGGAAATGAAAGCTCTGATCGACCAATCACGCGCTAGCGCTCTTCGGCGGTCGCCGTCTCTCCGTCGCCCCTCACGCCCCACCGCCAAAAGGACTGAAAAAACGACTTCAACGTCAGAGCGCTCATTACTCGTGGCGATACCTGTGTATAGGCTGCATTATCTATATTGGTTGTAGGAAAACATTTTGAGAATAAAACTCAAATTAATGTAAACAAGCTTCATTTTACTAATAATTACTTACAAAAGGTATGATCAAATCACAGTCTGTGGTCAGTGTATTTTGTACATTTATTTTGTTTTCTTTCTCTTCAGCATTAGTTTAGTCAATGGGCCTTGTTTCTTTTTTTAAACTAACATGGCTTCTGTAATGGTCTACCTCTCGTGAAGAGCGGATCGACCAACTCTGGCATTAGAGCATCGAAATAGAAAATGGATAGTTTCGGTTGGTTCCATGTGTTCCTTTCAGAATTGCTCATCCTTTTCGAAGGTATCTTTTTTTTTAATTTGTTGTTACAATACCATACAGCTACAATACATTTTTGTTTTTGTATATGACCTTGTACCTGAAAATTCCAATCAGATTTTTTGTTCACGTACGTTGTTCCTGTTTTTTAGTTAATTTCTCAGTGGTGCTATTTAGTGCACAAAAATATTTCTGAGATTATATTTAAGCCTTAAATATCACCTCAGAAATATTATTTTTTTACTTTTTTTGCTTGTATCTCCGTCATTATTCAATGGTCGTTGAAATTCTTTATTTGAAAAACGCTTCACTTCATCATTGTCTATTATAGTTTGGCCATCAGACGTCAAAGTAATTTCATCGTTGCAAAGAAAACCATCACGAAAAAAGATAGGCAGTGAGTTTATGTCCATATCCATAAAATTTAAGTGTTCTTTATCTTCTACAGTAAAATAGCTTTGTGACTCTTTCACTCTCTTTGGTGAATTCCCTTTAACTTTAGTGCGGATCGACCAATTCTGGCAATATAGCATCGAAATAGAACATAGTTTTGGTTCCATGTGTTCCTTCCAGAACTGGTCATCCTTTTCGATGGTCTCTATTTTAAATTTGTTGTTACCATACAGCTAGAAAACATTTTTGTTTATTGCTTATACGAGTATGCATCTGACCTTGTACCTCAAAATACCAATCAGATTTTTTATTAACGTATGTTCATGTTTTTTTGTTAATTTTCCAGAAGTGCATTTTGTTCTGTGTTTTAGCTCCGTCGAAATCACCTTTCTTATGGGTTGCTATTGGACATTTAATCTCCACAAGTATGTCAGATTCTGGAATAATGCCATCCAGACCAGTCCCAGATATGGTTGCTCTTTGTCCACGAAAAGTCCACATAAGTCTATTTTGACGTTAAGGATATTTGACAGCTGTTCTCGAGCAATTTCCTCGTGCATTGAGCCGTTATTTATAGATGCCACATGGCTAATATTGGGCTGATACAACATGTTCTTCACGATTTTTGCTGTAGCTAAATCTGAAATGTAGTTAAAAAGTAAAATATTTTGAGTAAGAAAATCTACGCAACAGAAAAAATATTCAAAATAAAACAACAAAAAGAATACTTAAGTTTCCTTTGCAATGGCGGGTGCCTCATTTGCATAAAAAAATGGTGTACTTTTCGCCTTATAGCCGCAAAAGTAAAATCGTCTTATTTATCTTTGAAATTATGTTTCGGTCCACGTTTCTCGGGAGAGTTGAATTGCTCGTTCTTTTTGTATTATTTTAACACACTATAAACTGTGGTCATACTAATTCCCAAAATGTCAGCTGCTTTAGAAACGCATTCATTTATCTTTGGCGACTTCGTAGGTAATAGCGAAGCAGTTTTCTCCTCAAGTACGAATTTGTAGGCGTTGCGTACCATAAGTTTTTCGGTTATGGTTAAAGCAACCCGTGGTCTCTTCTTTTTCGGGGACAAGTGCTTTGTCTTGAAGTTCTTGGCTTAGGATCCATATCGTTCGTACGCAATAAAGAAACAAAAAAACTTAACAAGAACCACAAATATTACTAAAAAGTAAAAACTTAACGACAAACTTAACTAAAACAACAAGTGAACACCGTGTGCGCAGAGAAAACATTCGAGCAGGCTTACCAGAGGGTAGAAGCTGAATGACATAGACAAAATTGCTACCGACGCGGCGAGCGTAGGATGCGTTCCGATTGAGCCGTTTTCAGAAGAACTAAAAAATTACGGCTGTCAAAGGAATGCAATTTTGGACCTCAGCCCAATAGCCATGTGTGGTACATCATAAAATAGGTCTCAGCTAGCTGAACAAAAGTTACCATACAATGAATTTTCCATACAATGAATATTATACTCGCTGTTGTACATATTTAACATTCCGGAATTTTATAAAGATAAATTTATTGTGTTGAGTGACTCCTTGAGTTCATTGCAAGCTATATCCTCTAGAGCTATACTTGCAAAAGCTAATCATCTAGTTCTTTATGTTAAACATTTGTTACATTCCTTATTAGACAATAATGTAACTGTTGAGATGTGCTGGGTCCCTGGCCATTCAGGTGTATTCGGCAATGAATTAGTTGACAAATTGGCACGTTCTAGTCACTCCTTGTATGTCTCAGAATACTTGGTACCTCCGACTGATTTAGTTTATAACCTTAAAGTAAATATGATAAAAAGGTGGATAATTTATTTAAACACGTCTAGAGAATTGAAGGGAAAATGGTTAGCAGAAATAGCTCCAATACCTTCAACTAAAGCTTGGTTTGAGAAGTCTCAACAATTCCTAGGAAGGAATTTTATTACAACTTTATGTCGTCTTAGAATCGGTCACTGTAAATTTCCGGCTCATCTCAGCAGACTTAAGTTAATAAATAGCGCATCCTGCACGTACTGTTATTCTAACGTGGAAGGTAGTTTACAATATATATTTTTTGACTGCCATGAATTTGAACCTCAGCGTGAAATATTTCTAGGAAAGTGTTGTAAAATTTTGAATATCTCACGTCAACGATTTTTAGGTTATAACGTTCCAATATAGGTACATAACGTAACGTATGTACCTATATTGGAATTCATTTCTTCATCCGCAAAGAATATTTAATCCAAATTAGTTTACTCTTCAATTTTAGTTTAGGTTAATCCTAGATTATTTTCATAAATGTAAAATAGTTTAAGTTAGGACTTCAGTTTCGTACATGGTCCTGTAAAATAACAATATTAAAAATTACAACCATACTGAATTGCTTTTTTTATATCTTTCAGTACAGACTGTCAAGTATAAGTTGACGTTCCTGTGGCAGCGCCTTCTAGACCCTTTATGCCACTTTTTTGTTTATTTTTCCCAGATCTGCCGCAGCAGAAAACAATTCTGTACGTCTCAATTTTAATAGATTTTGGGTAAGTTTTCTAGATCAGGGTAAATACATTAAATAAGATATGATTGAACAAAAAATCATTTTTTCTAAGAAATTACTTAAGGTCTATAAAAAGTAATAAGACATAAAATTATTGTTTATAGTAGTTGTGGTCTGTTAGCGGCATTATTCCTTCCATGAATTGTTCAGAGTCATCTGGGTCGAAGGGCGAAGAATCTGGGTCGCTACTATTCAGATCAATTAAAATCAATTAAAAATGGTTCCATTACTGTTTCAAGGCGATTGTCTGCTATGCGATAATTATTTTCAACATTTTTAACGTGATTAGTTTTTCTGCCATTCTTCAGCAGTTATTTTGGAAAACGCATTATGGATTCTCTGTTCCATGTTTTCAGAGAGACCAGTAACATTTGTGTCTGCAAATATTCTTTTGAAAGAACTGCAAATTAATTCGATAGCATTAAAGTCACAATGATAAGGCGGAAGTCTGACAGCCTGTCATAAGTGAAGGAACATTCCTTTAATATTTCATCAATTAAGTAGACATTCTCCTGATTGATTGTTTTCACAGTTTCATACAATTCAGCCTTTTTCTTGGTTTCCAAGTATGAAAGATTGTTTTTTTATGAAGTCTTGCATTTGTTGTTTCGTACTGCTCATTGTCACGCGCTTATTTATTTTAATTCAATGATATGGCGCATTGTCCATCGCTATTAATGAATTGAGCTTTAAATTTGGGATAAGTTTTTGTGGCAGCCGTTTACTGAATTTATCTCCATTCATTTTATCGTGATAATCTCCACTTTTGGTCTGAGATTTAAAATATAAAATACTATTGGGGATAAAACCTTTCTCACTTCCGGCATTCACGATGATCCATCTCTGACCTTCTGAGACTTCTGTAAGGACACCTTCAGTTTCCTCTGACTGCCAACATTTTTTAACTTTATAGCCAGGGTGTAAATAAGTCTCGTCCAAATAAACGACCGGCCTCGGATTGTCACTCCTTCTATTATTGTCTATTTCTCGTAAAAATCTTGATCGCCAGGCCACAACATCATATCGTTCCATGAGAACCATCCTTTTCGATTTATTCTTTTTATATAGCTAAAACCCAACTTGTGTAGTTTTTCTGAGAGATTCTATAC
Source organism: Yponomeuta sedellus (assembly GCA_934045075.1). Lineage (NCBI taxonomy): Eukaryota > Metazoa > Arthropoda > Insecta > Lepidoptera > Yponomeutidae > Yponomeuta > Yponomeuta sedellus. The sequence goes on from OW203744.1 coordinate 7,214,930, forward strand.
TGGCCTTGAAATTTATTTCTGCCTTTAGATCACAATGTACTTTTCTGAGAGTAGGGACTGAATAATTTAAATTATGAAATTGGATTTTGCGTTTAATAACAGAAAGATCAAAGTCATCCAAATCAGAAACAGACAATTTTCTTTTTCTAGTTTTACCTGGAGTGACTAGTTTTACCGCCTCAGCCTCAGAAGCAGTGTCTTCTGGTATGAAATTGATATCAGAAGCTGAGAACGTGGAAGGTCCTTGAGCTGCTTGATTAGGGACTTCAATTCTCGTTGTAAAATTACTTTTCACGGTTTTTCCCTCCGAAACTATACGGTTCTCGGTTCTTTCAGAAACACCTTAAATAAAACAAAAATAATTTAAGTTATCCATTCACATTTTACTTTCAAAAGGAATTATTATTTTTCTCTAAGTTAGGGGATATAAATATCACTTTTAACTGGCAACAGTTTACCTGTCAAAGTATTCGAGCATTCGCTTGTTGAAATGGAATAATGGGCTTATTATTACGTTTCTCTTCTTCACAAAAACGTTTTACAGCAAGAATAACTTCTCTACCTGTACTCTGTACTACTTTTGGCATGTTTCTTAATGATTTTTACAATAATAACAAATTACTAAATTACACTATTTTTATTTTTAATGCACCAACCCGTGCTAAGGAACAAATTTAAAAACCTATTTAGAGGCTAAAAATTTCACCCATGCCGGGATTCGAACCCGCAACCTCTGGCTATCCGTACCAGCGCTCTACCAATTGAGCCAATGGGCGACTCACGACATCAGTGAAATTTCGAACCTCTTTACAACATTCTCTGTATTACGTACAGGCAGCGACATCTGACTTAAGCAAATTGCATTACTTACAGCCCCGACTACCTACTTTGCAGTTAGGTTTAACATCGGAACGATATCACCGTACCCACATGATTACACTATTTTTATTTTTAATGCACTAACCCGTGCTAAGGAACAAATTTAAAAACCTATTTAGAGGCTAAAAATTTCACCCATGCCGGGATTCGAACCCGCAACCTCTGGCTATCCGTACCAGCGCTCAATTGGTAGAGCATGGGTGAAATTTTTAGCCTCTAAATAGGTTTTTAAATTACTAAATGTGAGACCAACAAGATTTGAGAAGTGTCAACACAACTGTCAACGTATTTTTGCCACACGCTAACTTACACTTGACGTGCTGTAAACCACTTTGATTTCTTCCACTTTTGCAACAACTTAGACACAAACACGTTCAACACATATATAAGTTTATTTAAATAGTTATTTGAATGTTCACATTCACTAAATTTATCTAATGTATAGCTAGTTAAACGTTCTTTGCACATAGACGGTGATTGTTTATCCAACTTTTCTTTTTGTAGCACAACTCAATTTTTTTGATGCTTATTTTCGTCGAAACTGACTCACTGCGACTAGGTACCTGCGAAAAAAAGGGTCTAGTATCTCAATGGGTTCGTAAATTTTACAGTATCCTTAGCTAACAGACGCTCGAGTATTAATATAAGGTGCTTGGGTCGGTACTAAGCGAAACTTTCAGCTCTCAAAAACAAAAAACAAAATTACGAAATAAACTGCCTACGAAAAAGTTTGAGAATAAATAAATAGGCGACAACTGAAAACTGTAGCCAAACAAAGCCAAGGGAAAACAGAACCGAAAAATAACAGGCGATACGTTCGAGTATCACTCACGTACCATGTGCTCCGGTAACGGTTCGGCGTAAGAGTGAAAAAGGCGTAAACATTTTTCGAGACAAAGTGGCACGTTATACTCCGGGCACTCGTATACTGCCTTCGTCCTTCGTTCGCATTTTTTGCACCAAGTACAATAGCCGCGACCCAAGTTCGAACGGGTTTCCGACGAATAAAATATCGCTCTGTCAATCGCCGAACTGGTAGTGGGAACTGTGACGGTACAGCCTGCCGCTCAGTGGCCCGAGGAACATGAGGAAGGTGTTTGTAAATAATGGATTGAACTAGCGTCAGCCGAAACGCCAGCGAATCCAATTTCGACTACTTTTGAAATGTTCAAGGTCCCGGCGCGTCCAGAAGTTCCAAGACACCAAACCGCGGCACCTCTTCTTCGTGAACAGACCTGTAAAGTAAAATTAACTTGAAAACGGTTCTATAGATACACAAAAACACAGCATGTGATTTGAGCAATATAAATATTTATTCAAACTTACTACGGGCTGATGTTACGCAACATGTTCATCATCACTGCTGCTGCTGGAGAGCCTGTTCGAAAAAATAAACGTTAAAAAAGTAGTACCATTTATTTTCTCCATACATATAGGAGAGTAACAAAATATTTCACTAAGATAATTTACTCTAGTCCCGGGAGGGCGAATCTCCGTGAGATTCTCTGTAAACAATAACATATTTGTTATTTAACCACTTGCAAAAAAAAATTAGGTAGAATAAAAAATCAAGTATGATACCTACCTAGATGTAGAAGGTGGGACGCTTAATACTTCCAGTGGCACTAGCTCCCCGTTCTCCTTCTCCAGCATGATGTCCATTGCCTGTAAGAAGTATAAACCTAAAATAACGGAACGAACAAATAATACAAAATTAGTATTCATATAATATGTATAATAACATCTGCACCACCTGCTGCCATAACATACAACTATGACAACGGCATTCTCACGTGCCCTCAGTGTGCACGGAGTTTCGCCGCGAAGATAGGCTACATAAGCCATCTTCGAGCGCACCAGCGCCACATATGTGATTAGGGGTCAAAGTGGTCGCCATGGCCGAAATCGGTCGGATCAATCATCATCATCATCATAATAACATACCATCAGGTTTGCCACCCCAATCTCCTCCTCCTCCAGCCCGAACTCCAACTCCCCCTCGCTCTCATCCTCTTCCTCCTCATCGTGATCTTGGAAAAGATCAATAAATTCAAGGGGAATTGGGTGTCCGGGTCTCCACATCTATAAAACAAAAATAAATAAATAATAATTTTCCTATAAACTATCAGATAAATATTAGAATCTAATTAGAAATTTGCGTATTCTCACTAAAAACTTATAGGAAATGTCGATAATCAATTGAAATAGTCATAGCACATCACTACAGAACTGGAACAGACACGACCGGAAGTCGTGACCGAAATTTCCGATATACGAACCGACTTCCGGTATACGAACGACTGGGAAAGCAACGGCAAATATTTAGTTTTTCTAATTATTTCACCATTACTTAGTAACATAAAAACGATGAAAATAACAAAGTACGATAGTTTTACTGGCCAAATATAGCGGGTTTTATCCAAATTACTCAAACATTGTTGTGAGATTATATTCCGCTGCTTTACGTTTTAAACAATTGCGGTAATGAAAATAACAACCTTTAAGGGTTGAATTTTTTCAATTCGGACTTTTATGCATTTAATGTAGCCTTTTCATAATCAACGTGTATTTTTTAGGATCCCATTGAGGAATATTTGATTTAATTAAATCAAAAACAATTCTATATGCCTTTGTGCTTTTATGTGACATAAATACAAACACCAGCGGCTTCACATTTAACGTCTATATGGTGCTACACTAGTTCCCATGAATGCTAAATAACTAAGCAAATGGTATAGGGCTTGACTTGAAGGTACCATTCATGAAGTGTTCCTTGGCCGTTCCCATATAATCCCGTGCGTCACTGCTACAAAATATTAATATTCTTATGTCTCCATCATAATAATCCGCTAGCAGAATATCAGCAAATTGTGATGGAACTTGCACTTCAGAAGTTGTTGTCGAACCTATTTTGTCTACTTCCGCATTTTTACAAATCATACGATAAATCGTATTTTCTTTTGTGAAAATGAAGGAATTGGTTTAGAAGATGCCAAATCCAGGCCTTTATTTCGTATGGCGACCAAACATTTACGATATGCTCTGGGAGCAGGTTCCTTCCCTTCGGTAGCTTCCGTTATGTTTTTATTTATTAATACATAGATAGATAAATAGATAGAATATTCTTTATTGCATGTACACCAAGGGATTGGTTTTTGAAGTTTTGAACATTTCTTTGTACGTTTTTTGACAAAGTTTTGTTTCATTTTTTACTTTAACCGGCACTTTTTTTGTTACCCATTGTTCATAGCATATCATAATCATTGTTTTTTTGTATAGGAAAGATTTTGTCTTTGCATACACTGCATTGTCTTTTGATGCATTCCGATTTTAAATGCCCATCACAACATATTTGTTTGATGACTTCGTTTGCAGAGCTAACAGTTATCATTTTACAACCTTTCATAGCTTTCACTATTAATTCCATATTTTCATGTACGGTGCATAAGTTGGCGTTTCTTGTTCTAGCATCGGGCGTAAGAATCCAAAAAGGACGGTGTCTACAGAAGAATGCGTAAGACATTTTCATTCCGGTATCTGTGACGAACTTTTTATTTAAGTTTAATAAAGAGTCGTTTAGAAGTCGTTTCTGTTTTTTTATTTTATTTTTTGTGACTGTTTCCTTCTTTCCGGCGGTTAGGTAACTAGAATCATCTTGTTCTAAGAACTTCTGAATCGCCGCTTTCATATTTAGAAATCTTTCTTTTTTGCGATTAACAATTTCTTCACCTTGTTCAACAGAAATTGAGTTACTGGTTTTATTTTTGCGGAGATATCTCATTCTGTAATTAGCTAGGGCATTTTCCATGTGCACCACTTTGTTTCTTAAGAACAAGTTTTCCATTGATAATCTCTTGTTCCCTTTGTCTCAACTCTCGTATTTTATCACGGTGCTTTTGAGCTCGCTCACGCCGCCCCTTCCTTATATTTCGCTGTGTTCTTGGAGTTTGTTCTCTTATAGGTTTGATTTCTCCTGCTGCTTTCTTTTTTTGGTACGTTTCTCGGTCTTTTTTGCGTCTTTCTTCTAGTTCAGCTTCTGTCATTCGTTGTCTTCTATTTTGTGTATATATCCTTTATTGTGCTTTAATCCGCGCTTTTTTATTTTCGTGCCATTCTTTTAAAACCAAAGCGATCCCTTTAAAAGAAAAAACCAAAACTCAGTTAGGTACCTACTTGACTAGCTTAAGAGTATCTAACAGTGAAGAGTTCATATCAGTAGAATGACGATAATTTGGAATTTTGTAATTTTTTTCCCAAAAAAGTAACTTTTAAGCAGAAAAAAGCTTACAGAAATAAATAAAACATTAAAAGTAAGTACACTTATCATAAAATCATATTATTAAAAAGATCACTACTGTCGCTGTACATCACTTTTAATACAAGAAATGCAAGAGTTCAACAAAAATAGGAAATTAAAAAAAACAAACATTACCAAATAACCTCACTGAAGTTTAACTGACAAAAAAAGTTTACTCCAATAAAAACTATACGATTTACAAAAAAGGATCACATCTGTAGACAAGCGTCACGTCTGTAGATATTTTATCTACAGAAGTGAGTTCGACAGATGTGACGAGCAGGTAGTTTAAATCCATAAACTATGATAAATTTTGAGGTTATAATTTGCGACGTGTGAAAAATCAATAAACATACCAGTAATTAATAAGGCCAAATAGAATGCAGGATAGTAAATAAAGAACTTACCGTTTTGCAACAAATGTCGAAGTGATGCTCGAACTTTTACAATACCTAAAATCACTTTTGTTTTAGTTCTCATTCGTAAACAACTAAACATAGTCGGTAGTGGTTATATACTCTTTGATAGTCGGCAAACGTTAATACAGTAACAAGTGTTTTTTAGGGTTGCTAGTTTTGCTAAATTGTGTGGCTACGCCAATAAAATAAAAAAACTACCATCTTTGTTAAATGTTTCTACAGGAGTGATTGAAAATCTGCGAACACTGTAGAATGGCTTGTATTTTCAAATATAGGCGTCGAATATTTTTTATATTGCAATTACATAAATAACATTATGTTTGCAATGAGATAAGTTTATGAAATTTACTTCAGCTCACGCGTAAATATTTTTCAATAGTCTATCAATACGTCAACCGAGACTGCGAACAATCTACAATCTCTGATTTTTTCTACAGGAAACTTGCAAAATAATAAAAAATAATCAACATTGCTTAGAAATTTCATTATGAGTTGTTAGATAACATGTAAATATCCACACTCTGATTGAAATATAATATAAGTGAAAACAAATATTAATATTTAACACGATTTAGGCTAATTCGTAGAATGACCGATTTGCTCAAGAGTCACATCTTGTGATAAATACTTCATATTTGTTTATATAAACCAATGAAATTCTCAATTATAGAAGTATCCACTTTTGGTTTACTGTGTGTACCTCTTTTGTCAGATAAAGACGATAGATCTGATTCTGCTTTCAGTTTCTTTGAGATAGTCGTTACAATAAAGTCGTTTTTATATCCAAAAGTATTTAGGAATAAACTTCTTACAGACTTGTTTCATTGTACCGCGTATGGAAGGTAATTCCAGAGTATGGAAGAAAAATATTTCTGCTTTTTTTTTATCTCTATCTGTTTGACTCCGTTTGGCCTTCACTGGTTGCAAATTAATGTATTTTGCCAAACATTTGATTTGTTCGTAATGTGTTTGAACATAACGAACCGTCCGTAATGTGTCTAAGGCAATAAGATACTTCAGCGTTTTGCTTTTTAGATGACCTGTTTAGGAGGGATAAATTAATGTTCAATTTCCATCATTTCTAGCTGCCTTTCTTTAAATTCCTTGTTATTTTCAACGATTGACTTGCGCATGTCTTCAGTTCTGTAAAATCAAAAGTAAAGTAAATTAAATATCCTACTTACAGTTGTGTACAAGGTAGTAGTATGAGAAGTTTGTTTGTGGGTGGATGAGGCATAGGCTGTATTGTATGTTAGGGTTATTATAAAAATGTTCAAAAGTGTATAAAAGACTAGGTTTATATATTTATTTCAACATACCTATTTTGCAAGCTCTTCCAAAAGGAATTAACCTAACTAAAACGTTACTGTGCTATTTGTACGATTTCTCTTCTCATTTGTAGTTAGGACTGCATGAATTGTTTCCGAAATAAATTAGTATTTTGTAAATATTTTACAAAATTAAAATATAAATAAGACTAAAACAGCTTTTTAATAACTATTATTTACCTTTCTCCTCTATAACATCATGTCCTACATTGTCTTCGTTTACCAGTACAATATTTTATATACTGCTAGGGTCAGTGAATCTGAAATAAAAATGTAAATAGATATAACTTAGCATTACCTACAATATGGCATGCACAATATAAATTTTATTTACCACTGCATCACTATCATGTCATTAACTTCGATGACAAAGTCGTGAGGAGCAATTGCCATTATTGCCAAGTCCTCTTGAGATGGTGAAGGTGGTTTTTCGCCACCCCCTGTTTTTTCTTGTCCCCTTCTAAATTGGACTTTGTAGACAAATTTTGTCTCTTCCAAGCCAACTTCAGATCTTCATCTGATCGACGTTTGCCAGTCAGCTCATTGAATCTAAAAGAAAAGGTATGTTTTATGCTATCACATTAACAATATCAGCTGTCTGGTACCCAAACTAAAGGCTCTGCTTAGTTTGGGTACTATCTGACGTCTTCGTTGATCTGTTTTCGATGATATTAGCAGATTGTGCTATAAGTTTACGTAATATTTCCTGTAATAAAAGAACAATTAGTCGATTTAGGGATTATGGCTAGCTTGTGCCGTAGGTGTTGTAATATAATAAACGCGAAAGTTTGTGAGTGTGATGAATGTTTATTCCTCTTTTACGCGAAAACTACTAAACGGATTTGGATGAAATTTGTTAATAAACTGAAAATGTTCTTTTTATTAGTTAATTACCTGGATAAAGAATTGGGTGATAAATAGATAGAATATTCTTTATTGCATGTACACCAAGGGATTGGTTTTTGAAGTTTTGAACATTTCTTTGTACGTTTTTTGACAAAGTTTTGTTTCATTTTTTACTTTAACCGGCACTTTTTTTGTTACCCATTGTTCATAGCATATCATAATCATTGTTTTTTTGTATAGGAAAGATTTTGTCTTTGCATACACTGCATTGTCTTTTGATGCATTCCGATTTTAAATGCCCATCACAACATATTTGTTTGATGACTTCGTTTGCAGAGCTAACAGTTATCATTTTACAACCTTTCATAGCTTTCACTATTAATTCCATATTTTCATGTACGGTGCATAAGTTGGCGTTTCTTGTTCTAGCATCGGGCGTAAGAATCCAAAAAGGACGGTGTCTACAGAAGAATGCGTAAGACATTTTCATTCCGGTATCTGTGACGAACTTTTTATTTAAGTTTAATAAAGAGTCGTTTAGAAGTCGTTTCTGTTTTTTTATTTTATTTTTTGTGACTGTTTCCTTCTTTCCGGCGGTTAGGTAACTAGAATCATCTTGTTCTAAGAACTTCTGAATCGCCGCTTTCATATTTAGAAATCTTTCTTTTTTGCGATTAACAATTTCTTCACCTTGTTCAACAGAAATTGAGTTACTGGTTTTATTTTTGCGGAGATATCTCATTCTGTAATTAGCTAGGGCATTTTCCATGTGCACCACTTTGTTTCTTAAGAACAAGTTTTCCATTGATAATCTCTTGTTCCCTTTGTCTCAACTCTCGTATTTTATCACGGTGCTTTTGAGCTCGCTCACGCCGCCCCTTCCTTATATTTCGCTGTGTTCTTGGAGTTTGTTCTCTTATAGGTTTGATTTCTCCTGCTGCTTTCTTTTTTTGGTACGTTTCTCGGTCTTTTTTGCGTCTTTCTTCTAGTTCAGCTTCTGTCATTCGTTGTCTTCTATTTTGTGTATATATCCTTTATTGTGCTTTAATCCGCGCTTTTTTATTTTCGTGCCATTCTTTTAAAACCAAAGCGATCCCTTTAAAAGAAAAAACCAAAACTCAGTTAGGTACCTACTTGACTAGCTTAAGAGTATCTAACAGTGAAGAGTTCATATCAGTAGAATGACGATAATTTGGAATTTTGTAATTTTTTTCCCAAAAAAGTAACTTTTAAGCAGAAAAAAGCTTACAGAAATAAATAAAACATTAAAAGTAAGTACACTTATCATAAAATCATATTATTAAAAAGATCACTACTGTCGCTGTACATCACTTTTAATACAAGAAATGCAAGAGTTCAACAAAAATAGGAAATTAAAAAAAACAAACATTACCAAATAACCTCACTGAAGTTTAACTGACAAAAAAAGTTTACTCCAATAAAAACTATACGATTTACAAAAAAGGATCACATCTGTAGACAAGCGTCACGTCTGTAGATATTTTATCTACAGAAGTGAGTTCGACAGATGTGACGAGCAGGTAGTTTAAATCCATAAACTATGATAAATTTTGAGGTTATAATTTGCGACGTGTGAAAAATCAATAAACATACCAGTAATTAATAAGGCCAAATAGAATGCAGGATAGTAAATAAAGAACTTACCGTTTTGCAACAAATGTCGAAGTGATGCTCGAACTTTTACAATACCTAAAATCACTTTTGTTTTAGTTCTCATTCGTAAACAACTAAACATAGTCGGTAGTGGTTATATACTCTTTGATAGTCGGCAAACGTTAATACAGTAACAAGTGTTTTTTAGGGTTGCTAGTTTTGCTAAATTGTGTGGCTACGCCAATAAAATAAAAAAACTACCATCTTTGTTAAATGTTTCTACAGGAGTGATTGAAAATCTGCGAACACTGTAGAATGGCTTGTATTTTCAAATATAGGCGTCGAATATTTTTTATATTGCAATTACATAAATAACATTATGTTTGCAATGAGATAAGTTTATGAAATTTACTTCAGCTCACGCGTAAATATTTTTCAATAGTCTATCAATACGTCAACCGAGACTGCGAACAATCTACAATCTCTGATTTTTTCTACAGGAAACTTGCAAAATAATAAAAAATAATCAACATTGCTTAGAAATTTCATTATGAGTTGTTAGATAACATGTAAATATCCACACTCTCATTGAAATATAATATAAGTGAAAACAAATATTAATATTTAACACGATTTAGGCTAATTCGTAGAATGACCGATTTGCTCAAGAGTCACATCTTGTGATAAATACTTCATATTTGTTTATATAAACCAATGAAATTCTCAATTATAGAAGTATCCACTTTTGGTTTACTGTGTGTACCTCTTTTGTCAGATAAAGACGATAGATCTGATTCTGCTTTCAGTTTCTTTGAGATAGTCGTTACAATAAAGTCGTTTTTATATCCAAAAGTATTTAGGAATAAACTTCTTACAGACTTGTTTCATTGTACCGCGTATGGAAGGTAATTCCAGAGTATGGAAGAAAAATATTTCTGCTTTTTTTTTATCTCTATCTGTTTGACTCCGTTTGGCCTTCACTGGTTGCAAATTAATGTATTTTGCCAAACATTTGATTTGTTCGTAATGTGTTTGAACATAACGAACCGTCCGTAATGTGTCTAAGGCAATAAGATACTTCAGCGTTTTGCTTTTTAGATGACCTGTTTAGGAGGGATAAATTAATGTTCAATTTCCATCATTTCTAGCTGCCTTTCTTTAAATTCCTTGTTATTTTCAACGATTGACTTGCGCATGTCTTCAGTTCTGTAAAATCAAAAGTAAAGTAAATTAAATATCCTACTTACAGTTGTGTACAAGGTAGTAGTATGAGAAGTTTGTTTGTGGGTGGATGAGGCATAGGCTGTATTGTATGTTAGGGTTATTATAAAAATGTTCAAAAGTGTATAAAAGACTAGGTTTATATATTTATTTCAACATACCTATTTTGCAAGCTCTTCCAAAAGGAATTAACCTAACTAAAACGTTACTGTGCTATTTGTACGATTTCTCTTCTCATTTGTAGTTAGGACTGCATGAATTGTTTCCGAAATAAATTTGTATTTTGTAAATATTTTACAAAATTAAAATATAAATAAGACTAAAACAGCTTTTTAATAACTATTATTTACCTTTCTCCTCTATAACATCATGTCCTACATTGTCTTCGTTTACCAGTACAATATTTTATATACTGCTAGGGTCAGTGAATCTGAAATAAAAATGTAAATAGATATAACTTAGCATTACCTACAATATGGCATGCACAATATAAATTTTATTTACCACTGCATCACTATCATGTCATTAACTTCGATGACAAAGTCGTGAGGAGCAATTGCCATTATTGCCAAGTCCTCTTGAGATGGTGAAGGTGGTTTTTCGCCACCCCCTGTTTTTTCTTGTCCCCTTCTAAATTGGACTTTGTAGACAAATTTTGTCTCTTCCAAGCCAACTTCAGATCTTCATCTGATCGACGTTTGCCAGTCAGCTCATTGAATCTAAAAGAAAAGGTATGTTTTATGCTATCACATTAACAATATCAGCTGTCTGGTACCCAAACTAAAGGCTCTGCTTAGTTTGGGTACTATCTGACGTCTTCGTTGATCTGTTTTCGATGATATTAGCAGATTGTGCTATAAGTTTACGTAATATTTCCTGTAATAAAAGAACAATTAGTCGATTTAGGGATTATGGCTAGCTTGTGCCGTAGGTGTTGTAATATAATAAACGCGAAAGTTTGTGAGTGTGATGAATGTTTATTCCTCTTTTACGCGAAAACTACTAAACGGATTTGGATGAAATTTGTTAATAAACTGAAAATGTTCTTTTTATTAGTTAATTACCTGGATAAAGAATTGGGTGTATCCACAGACGAAATAGGGACGTATCAGACTACCAATTAAAGAACAAAAAAATATTGCGTATAAGAAAAAAAAAAGTTTTGGTGTTACATGGCATTAATTTGTTTTTTTTCTTTATTATGAGACTTTAGTATAGCATGGAAGCATACAGCAAATAGAAGCATACAGCCTATGCCGCAATACCGGTTAGTTCTCAATCCTCACATATTTCCATATCCATGAGATTGAGGGAAATTAAGTAAAACTTCACATATGAACATTATAAAATAGTTTATATTATTATTAATGGTGGCCATATACGCTACGAGAAATCGTAACGATCAGACTGTACAGTTCGAACGGTGCAGTTTATCGTAGCTGGCATACAAGCTATACACGCTACGAGAAATCGTTGCGATCAGACGGTACAATAAGCGGCGCCGACGCACACGTGTCAGTGATGGCTTCGACGGACGACGGTTTAGCAATTATTGGATTAATATTCGCCCTGAAGAAACAAAAAGTGAAGCGGAAAAATCGTAGCATCTGGTGTAAAGAATGGCTAATGAAAAGAAGAGTTTATTCTCATGTCAATTTGTTGGCGGAATTAAAGCTTTTTCCAAAAGACTGGCATAATTTTTTAAGAATGGATCACGATACGTACTTACATCTACTGAATTTGGTAGCACCAATTATCGAGAAGCAAGACACTATTATGAGAAATGCTATTCCACCCCACGACAGGCTTGTAGCTACTTTGAGGTTTTTATCAACAGGAAGAAATTATGAAGATTTAAAATTCTCTAGCATCATTTCATCTCAAGCCTTGGGGCGCATAATACCGGAAACCTGTGAAGCAATATATAAGGTTCTCCGCAAAGACTATTTTAAGGTAAGAAATAAAAAACTACTAATTACTTAGAATGTAATGTTTATTAATTTGTACTTATAATGATGGTGGATAATACATTAAGTAAAATTAGACAAAAAAGTAGCCGCTGAATTTTGCACTTGTTGGGACTGATCTTGTTGAGAAGTTTGCATTATTGGGGTTTGGAGAATTGTCTGGGAGCCTGGATGTGTTTGGAAATCATAATTTGAATTCTGATAAGGTACTTAGCTAGGATTGTTTCCTAAAGGGCTGGGAGTATGTGCAACGGGGCTGGGAACGTTGTAACCATAATTATTAAAACGCACACTGGTTGAATCCATCACTTGGTGTGAAATAGTCAAATTTTCTATCTCTGCCAGAAATAATGTTTCGTTAATTATTTTTTCGGCCAAAATACGTTGATGTTTTGTGAGGTCTCTCAGCTTAGCTGCGACGTTTGCTCCATAAATATCAAATCGATCATTAGTAATTGCAGGCCTTTTAAAATGGTTTTGAACAGACTGTAAAACTTGAGTAGTTATTTTTTCATTTGCATTTCTTTTTGGCCGACTCTTATTAAACAATGTGTTTGTAATTGAACGAGTATCGGGAGTTGACTGTGAAGTTGTTTGTGTAGCTGGAGGTGACTGTTGAGTTGACTGCGTGGCTGGAGGTGACTGTGGAGTTGACTGGGCGGCTGGAGGTGACTGTGGAGTTGACTGGGCGGCTGGAGGTGACTGTGGAGTTGACTGGGCGGCTGGAGATGCTTCACTTTCAATTTCCTGAAACAATTAATATTAATTAAAAACATTTTTACAGTTTCCACGCTCGGAAGAAGAATGGAAGGATGTGGCCAAAGTGTTCGAAAAGAGATGGAACTTTCCGCACTGTCTAGGCGCGATGGATGGAAAGCATATAGCAATTTTTCTTCCTAATGGATGTGGCTCAGAGTATTTCAATTATAAAAACCATCATAGCATGGTATAACACTCATCGCAATCGTTGATGGAAATTATCGATTTCTTTTATGTGATTTTGGAACAAATGGAAGAATTTTAGATGGTGGCGTACTCACAAACACAAAGTTTTTTGAAAAATTTGATAATAATCAGTTGTGTATTCCAACCGACACAGTTGTCGCAAATAGCACTAGAAAGTTGCCTTATGTGTTTGTGGCTGACGATGCGTTTCCACTTAGAACAGATTTAATCAAGCCATTTCGACAAGCAGACTTGACCACAAATAAAACCAGAATTCTAAATTACCGCGTATCACGAGCAAGGCGCATTGTCGAAAATGCGTTTGGGATCTTGGCATCTCGATTTAGAATTTTTCACACAAAAATTAGTATTGATCCAAAAAGAATAGAGTCTGTCGTGATGGCCAGTTGTGCTTTACATAATTATTTAATGAAGACTTCAGAAAGTTCTTACTGTCAACAAGAATGCTTCGACGTAGAAAATGTTGATGACGGGTCAATAACCCAAGGATATGATACAATGAATTCAGCGATAGTTAATTTGCAACGAGGAAATCTTGTTAATACTTCGACTGCCGCAAAAAAAGTCAGAGAAGAGTACATGGAATATTTTGCAAATGAAGGCAGCGTTCCGTGGCAAAATAATTTTATACGTTAACTGTTTGAGAATAAACGATTTGATAAAAAAGTTATTTACTTTTATTTATTATTTATTCATGTAATAATATAAATAACTATAGAGTAAGATGACTTACATCGTTGTCTGTTGATTCGTCGTCCATATTAGAGCGTGAACGCCTTGGTTCTTCTTGGTCATCCAAAAACAGCAACATAGAATAATACCATAGTTTTGGTTTATACACTTCTTGGGTTCCTGCTCCTGATTTTTTTGAATCAGCGATCTTCTTACGCTCTTTTTTGTAAGTAGAGCGAATGTTGTTTATTTTTTTTACAACAGCATCTTTGTCAGCCAAAGGGTCTACTGTTTTCAATTTTTCAACCAGCTTAGTATATGCTGAACGTTTTAAGTCACGATTGTGATAATCTTTGCCTTTAATATTCCAAAGACAAGGTTCACTGCGATATAACTCAATAAATTCTTCAAGCCATTTGCGATTAGTTTGAGACGCCATGACGCGTGCGCACGTCTACCCGAATGTCGATCGACGACAAAACTGAACACGAAAACGGAACGAGCGCATACACGTTTCGATCAGTCGGCACAGTTCGTCCGATTCCGATAAATCAATTGAAATTTTTGTATTGTTCCGTTCAACTGCACAGTGCTAAAAAATCGGACAAAACTGCACAGTTTTATAACATACACGTAGTGATTTATCGGTACCGTTCGAACTGTACAGTCTGATCGTAACGATTTCTCGTAGCGTATATGGCCACCATAAGAAACTTACTTATTTAAACACTTTTTTTTCAACTCTTTTTGAAATTTCTGAAAAGCCTTTTTCTGCATAGGAGGCAAAGTACGACCACGCAATCAATAAATGTCCGTGCCCTTTAAAATTTTTTGGCGTTGGTATTGTCCCTTTCAGGCCTTAATTATTTTTTTGGTAAATGTCATGTTTTCTGTGTTAGTGATGGAAAGTGAGCCTAAAAGGCATCTTCGAAAAATATTAAAAAAAATCCAAACTACCCCCAAAGTAGCTTATAGCCCCTGCACGATCGTGACATGTGGGCTTTAACTATACTTATGCACGATTGTGATGTTGTTGGGTTTATGGCTTTTGTGGTACATTAAATTTGAAAAAAAAAGACAACGAGGCAAAGTAAATATTTATATAATGTAGTTTTGATGTAACATAATCATAATGTCAAGAAAGTATTGAGATCACAAAAAATAACAAAAACATAATCAATCTTCCCTTTTATTTATAAATCAGTCTATTTAATTACTTGAATCGTGGAATAGTGTCCCGACTGTCTTTCGAGTTGATCGCATGTTTGTTTGAATTGGTCTAGCATTGGTTGGACTTTCCAGAGCGAGTTGGTACTACTTGTTGGAGGTGTGTCGCTGTCGACAACGTGCAATGCTGATCGAACAGTCTTGAACCTGTCTCTAGCCATGACTTTTGCTATTATGTTGTAACACTAACCTCTTGAGGTGCTCTGCCTGAGGGGCTAGGTTTCTACGCGACCCGGTGAAATACGACCCGGGTTGGCGCTTTCAAGGATGCCTATGAGGACTACTCACAAATGACTACGCTTGGATTCCAAAAACCGACACCATTTAATATATACAGACCTAATATTTACACAATTAACCCTACACACTCAAATTGTCTCTCACTTAACCTACCACTGGTTTTAACCATTGTCCCTGTATTATCATTGTCTTTGTTACACCACCGACACTCACACAACTTAACTACTGATGGACACTAGGGGCGACTTGCTCACTATTATTAACTGCTGTACTTATTCCCGGTGAGAGGTACCTACGACTCTCAATGATCCTGGAGTGGCCGATATCGGGATCCCCAACATACCGCTCTCAGGATTCCCTATTATCTGGGGTGGCCACCATCGGGAACCCCAACGTGCCAGCACCCAGAGGCTAAGGTGGGCACACGAGATGTCCTAGGCCGGCTAATATCGGCAAACCAACATGCCATGCCCTAGGACATCTCGTGAGTGGCATCGGCTAACCTCGGATGGGCCCACAGAGGCGGACCACTGTACCACTTCCGGCGATCAGCCGATGTGCCCTCACTTGTTCCTCAACCCTCTACAGATCGGGATCCCCTCCGACTGTCCTGAAACCCTACCGGGACTCCCACAGCGAACCAGAAACCCCTTAATTGACACCGGGACCGGACCTACGGTGAACGTCTCTACTGGTAGTGGGAGCCGACTGAGCTAGCGCTGCGCCTTTTATATTCGCGTCGCCGCCGTGCCGCGCCTCCCGCCAGTCCTTGCTGGCGTCACTGCATGCGGCGCCCCGCGCCGCGGGCCGCACTCCGCTGGCGCCTTGTCACGCCGTGCCTGCGTGGTGCTTGTGGTGTGGCTGGTGACGTGGTTAGCTACGTCACATTCCCCCCCTTCGTGTGAGGATTTTTTTCCTGTGTGGAAAAAATCAGCATTACAGAAACGCCCGGAAGGGTTGCCCTAACACTTTACTCCTTTACGCGTTTTTCCCGACTGTCTAATAACACGAACTTGCCTTTTAATCCTTTTCCTAGAACATTTTAGTTGTTTACTTTGTTAGCTGTTTTATTTACACGATTGTAACCTGATAACCTCCCGACAAAACAATTTACCGATAAATAAGCTGTCATCGACTTCTTTTTTTTGCGTTCCGTTCTACGGCTACTTGTCGCCCCTATCGATTACTAATTTAGTAACTAAAATAAAATCGTTCGTAAAAAAAATAAAGTTGTACCGAGAATTTATTTGTTCCGTTTTCTGTAAATATCATCTTTTATTTTTCTGCGTAGTATTCCTTTAAATCCTTTACGTGGCTTGTTATCAATCGCCTTCTTCGTGCCTGGTCACTTAAACATTACGGGTGACATTATCTCGACTATTCTATAGGGTCCTGAAAACTTTCGTGCTAGTTTCGCACAGAAGTCTCGACCCGCGTTTGAGAGTGGGAATTCTCTTTTCAGTACTAAATCCCCTAGGCGTGGTTCCCACTGTCTCCGGTGCTTGTCGTAATGTATTTTTTGCCTGTTCGATGCCGTGTTCTGATGTATTCGTGCTAGTTCATATACCTCCTCGATTCTTTGTCTTTCTTTTAGGGCTGGTGTAGGGAAATCGTTTCTATCTCCTGGCATTTTAAGTTCTCTTCCGAACAGCATGAAGGCCGGCGTATATTTCGTTGATTCTTGTCGTGATGTGTTAAGTGCGAAGTTAAACTCTGGCAAGAACTCGTCCCATTTTTTGTGGTTTTCTGATATGTAAGCTGTTATCATTGATTCTAACGTCTTGTTTACTCTCTCTGTGGGGTTGCATTGTGCCGAATAGGGAGGTGTTAGTCTTTGTTCGATGCCGTATTTCTTGAGTTCGTCCTGAAATTGTTTGCTGACGAATTGCCGGCCATTATCGGACAAAATTGTTCTAGGACATCCGTAGCGCATAAGAATGCATTCTTTCAGGGCTCTTATTATGGTCGTTGCGGTTGCTGTTCTCAGTGCTCTTACTTCTGTCCACTTTGTAAACTTGTCGTGGAATACTATTATATAGTTGTACCCTTTCGATGACCTTGGGAGTGGTCCTATTAGATCCGTTGTTATTGTTTGCCATGGTTCTGTATCATTGTTTACGTGCATTAAGCCTGCTGTTTTTGTTTGCTGTGGTTTATATCGTTGACAAGTTTCGCAGTTTCTCACATATTTTGCAACATCTCGGTACATTCCTGGCCAGTAGTAACGTTGAGCTATCTTATTTAAAGTTTTGGCTGTTCCCAGATGGCCCGCGTTAGGTGAATCGTGGTTCTCCTGGAGTATCTCTGTCTTTGAACTTTTCGGTATGCAAAGTTTCCATTCTGATTGCGGTTGTATCTTTACCCCGTATGACATACTTCCGATCTTCTTGTAGAGTTTTTTGTCTCTGATGCAGTAACTCGGATGTATATTTGGTGTTTCTTCGGTTTGTTTCTTTTTCCCTTCATACCAGTTATCCGTCGTGGTGTTCATATCTGTAGTACATACCGGGTTTCGCGATAACTCGTCTGCTACTTGGTTTTCTTTACCGCTTCTATACTGTATTTGGAAATCGTACTGTTGTAGTTGCAGTGCCCATCTAGCAAGTCTTCCCGAAGGGTTTTTAAAATTATTCAGCCATTTCAGTGCTTGGTGATCGGTCAGTACTGTGAAATGGTATCCCTCCACGAATGCTCTCATTTTCTCGATCGCCCATACCACCGCCAGACACTCCTTTTCCGACGTCGAATATCGTGTTTCCCGTGGTAGCAACGATCTACTCGCGTACATGATTACTTTTTCCTGTCCTTCATGTTCCTGTGTTAGTACGGGTCCTAGTCCGACGTCACTGGCGTCGGTCTGAATTGTGAACGGTTTCGTGAAGTCGCGTGTTTTCTCACACAAGTATTGGTGTTGGTGGTGGTGTGTTCGTGTCTTGCTTCTGCTTGAAAAAGTGGGAGGGAGGGCGGTGCATTAGCTAGCCGCATGGTGCTTGTGGGATTTTTGGCGGAATTCAGCAAAGTAATTTTAACTTTTTAATAATACTTACTAGCACCAGTACCACTGTCGAAAAACGCCGCCATTTTTGACACGTGCCCAAGGCTAACTGACCGGTCAACCCCGCGAAATTATTTATTTAGTATGAAACGTAATTCATGCACGATCGATCGGTGCCGTCTTGAGCCCCTAAAGTTGATTTGGCTAAACGCGGGACTTTTTTAAATAAAAGTGCACGATCGTGTTGGATCGTCCTGAAAGGGTTAGGCCAATTTATAGTCTATACGGAGTTACGGAGTAGAATAAAAGAGTCATTTGGTGCACACACTATAATAGTTATAAAACATAAGTTCACAGAAAACTACGTACAGTCTGGTTATACTAGATGGGCTACTACGCTTTAGGAGCGGTGGGGCGCGACTGGCCGCGCTACACGTACTTGCTGACTAAACCAAAAGTGCACGGTCAGCCGCCACAATTTCATTGATGGTGTTACACCAGTTCATAATCGTGAATCGAACAGTTAAATCCACGAAATGACTGAGACGAAGTGTTTTGTGTTCGGCACAATTGATGAAATCAAATGAATACTTGGACTGAATTACAGCTTTTACTATAGCTGATATAGCCTTAAAAACCTATTTCGAGGCTAAAAATTTCACCCATGCGGGATTCGAACCCGCAACCTCTGGCTATCCGTGTCAGCGCTCTTCCAATTGAGCCAATGGGCGACACACCGGCATCAGTAAAATTTCGAACCTCTTTACACTATTCTCTGGGAATCCCAGTTTACAAAATTTTTTTTACAAAATTTGAAAAATATCATAAAAGTTCACAATTTTCGTAGTCTAACTGTACCTAATAAGCTACGCTATGGAAGACTTGTTTCGATAAGCAACAACAACGCTGCCTCAAAATGCTGATGCTGAAACTAAAGGTGTTGATTACAAAGTTGAAAATATAATATGATACATCCTGTTGAAACATTTGAAAAACATTTCTAGGTACCGATAAAGTAGTGGTAAAGTTACACAATGCTAAGTCATGGTACTTCTTTGTATTCAATCATTACACAAATGAATATATTATACTGGGTTCATATTCCTCTTTCGACCGGTTCCGCTGTGTTCCTGGCCAGTAACCTAGTGGAAAATGTGGAAAGTTGAATATTTCCGGCCAGCAGCATAAAAATGAATCTGCAGATAAATGTTTATGCTCTGGAAACTTAAATAAACTTACATAATGCTCTTGCATTATGTAAGTTTATTTAAGTCTAATTCCCAAAAACCAACTCCAAACGTAAGGTTGGGTACACACTCAAAATATTAACACGTTTATGTTAGAGCCTATTCACTACTTATTTCGTTACTATAGGTTAACACTATATAATTAGTATGTCGTTCAAGAATACAAGACTTTAGGTTGAGTGTGGGCATCACCCCTCAATGATGGCACAACGTTGCCCTTGGCGCTCATTAGGGGAGGGCTATGTCCAGCAGTGGACTAATAAAGCCTGAAGTAGAAGAAGTAGAGGTTGAGTGTTTGAATGAACCGTCTCTACTTTAATAACTGGGGTAGCAGAAAGACCACTTGCACCGACCACTGCAAGTTGTTTTTTTAAGTAATTTTTAAAACCACTTCTACACTGATGCCGAGTCCCGTAAATACATATTCCCATCAAGATTACTAAAATGGCAATTAATAATATCGTGTTCGTATTTAACTGAT
This sequence comes from Yponomeuta sedellus, assembly GCA_934045075.1. NCBI lineage: Eukaryota > Metazoa > Arthropoda > Insecta > Lepidoptera > Yponomeutidae > Yponomeuta > Yponomeuta sedellus. Next base: position 7,235,329 of record OW203744.1, read on the forward strand.
TAGGGGCACTGTCATTATTCGCCACTGACTCAACGCGACGTTGGTTTGTTTGCTATGTCCCCCGCCCATTTTAAAAGGAAACACTTACTTGTGTCTCCTTAGAAAGACTACAAGAAAATGATGCTGTAAACAACCGTAAACGTAACTTATTTATACATGATCTAATTTAACCTTATATATCGCTGAGATGTCTTAACTACTCTACCAAAACGTGTCTTTACCTACTACGTGCCTTAGTAGGTAAATTCGGTGGTGAATTCGCTGATAAAAGCAAGCTGGTTCCGTCTAGAAGTTTCAGAAGCACCCGAGGATTTTGTACTTTTCGGACCTGCGACTCCTCAAAAAGGTCCAGTAGCCGATTCTTGAGAGACTATTTGTGCGTCGCAGGTGGGTTGGTAAGGATGTCGGCAACCTGTCCCATGAAGTCTTTCCCCAATTTCGCAACGATGAGCTGATACCGTGACTCGTCGCTCATGTGTTGGGGTTGAAGTACGGCTTCCGCTTGAATAAACTGTCTGTCCTCTGAGCGAATTTACAAGAGCTACGCTTTTTGTGTTGTGTTACAGTAAATAGATATTTTTCTACCATTTTGTTATTTATATATGTTAATTGCACATAACTTAGTATATTTCTGGAACTTGCTACCGCAATAGGGGCTCCCTGTAATGTAAGCGCTAACTTTTTTGGTATAAATAAATAAAATAAAAAAACCACACTCTTGGAGCATTAGTCCAAAAATCCGGCAGCCGTGCCGACAAAGAAACTGCACTAACACTTTGTAGCTGACTTGATGAAAATATACGATAAAACGACTGTCAGCCACTCTGGATCGAGTAGAAGTTACTCGTAGGCTAAAAACGATACAAAAACGGTCTTCCACCAAAGAGATACAATGCGTGCACTCACCGGTGTGCTGATGCTGCTGGGATCGCCTTCCACGTCTTAGATTCACTGGGCCGGCCGGCCTTCGATATGAACACTGATATAGGTAACACGGGATGTGGATTTATTGAAATTTGGGCTTGAATTCAATGTCTTTTTAAGAACAAATATGTCGCGTGCGCTGCCTTTTGAAGATGAAGAGGTTCTCTTTTTTGCCGTTGGGAGCAGCACCGTCTTCGTCGGTTCGTACAACGCATGCGCGCGTCAAAAGGTCGCGCGCTCTCATTGGTTAGAAGCACGAGTTTGCAATCGTTTCTGAATGGCTGTCAGACGGTGTGTCGTGTGGCGGGAGAATTTAAAAAAATGACATTTATCGATAAGAACGGAACATTCCGCCCACCAAAATACCAACGGGATTTTCCAATTAAGGAACGATAAAAGAAATTGCTTAAAAGTTACGGTTACTTACGCTAAGAATTGCTAATACTTAATTTACTGTACTGTATAAGCTACGATTGTTTAGTTTAAATTAAGACGATTGTTCGATTGGCAAAGGACATAATTTCACAAGGGGTCTCTTAAGGAGATGATCCTTGGCAGTCCTCACGGTTGCCACGCGGACGACTTGATCAGGTCCGGGATGTAAGGCAACAACTCGACCCAAGGGCCATTGCAAAGGAGATCGAGTGTCATCCTTGATAAGCACGATTGAATTTAGTTCTAACGGTTTCGAGTCTTTGGTCCATTTAGCTCGCTGCGTTAATGAATTTAGGTATTCGTTTGACCAACGTTTCCAAAACTGCTGTTGGAATGACTGGATGAGTTGCCAGCGGTTCAATCGGTTAGGTACGGTATCCGAGTGGTCCGAGTCCGGAACAGCCGTTAGAGGCTCTAGTGTCAGGAAATGGCCCGGCGTTAGTACGGTTAGGTCGTTAGGATCCGAGCTTAATGGGCACGAAGGCCTGGAATTCATTATCGCCTCGATTTGAATGAAGAGCGTGGCGAGCTCTTCGAAGGTCATGGTCTGGTTGCCAGCGATGCGGTATAGATGGGTCTTCGCGGCCTTGATTTGAATTTCCCAAGATCCTCCCATATGTGCGGCGGAGGCCGGATTGAATTTAAACGCTATTTTATCCGCATTGGCTGCTTGCTCCATATAGGAAGCAAGTTGTGTGCTTGCACCAACGAAATTCGTACCACAGTCGGCGTGGATGATGTTACAACGACCGCGGCGGGAGATAAAGCGTCGCAAGGCAGCAATGAAGCCGTCCGTCGATAGAGTTGACACTACTTCCAGATGCACCGCTTTGGTGCATAAGCACACGAACAGACACAGGTAAGCTTTGTCGATTTTTGCGCCACGATGATTACCTAGCTTGATACGGAAAGGACCTCCGAAGTCCACTCCTACTTCAGAAAACGGTTTAGCTTGGTTAACGCGGAACGCAGGAAGGTCGCTCATGAACGGTTGTAATGGCTGTGGATGAAGACGATAGCATCGAATGCATTTCGATAGATGATGTCGTATCGCGCGTTTAGCAGCCAGAATCCAGAACTGTTGTAAGATCAGATAGTGCGTCGTGTTATAACCCGGGTGCAACGTTTTACGGTGAATCGAGTCTATAACAGCCGAGGTAAGTGCAGACTGCTTGGGTAGCAAAGCCGGATGCTTGTGGTCGAATTCTAACCCGGAACGAGAGAGCCGACCGCCCACCCTGAGGACACCCTGGTCGTCGACGAAAGGAGATAGCTTGCGAAAGCTACGCGGAAGTGTTTTGCGCGATTGCAACATGTCGATCACGTTTGAGAAATAACGGTTCTGAAAGTGTTTGACGATTGTTAATAGCGCTTGGTAACGCTCGGTTTCGGTTATAACAACACTTTCAGATCGTTGAGCCTTGCTTCGCGCGTTACGGCAGAACCTAAGAATATAAGTGAGAATACGGCAAATAGTATCCAATGAGGAATACTTCTCGAAAAGACTGTCGATTATAGACGTTTGTGTCGCGGTATTGGTCTGGTCCGTAACGAGCGCGGTAGAACGTTGTTCACAGAGAACGAGGGTATCGTTATCACGACAGCGCGATATATCTTCAGACCACTCCGATAGAGGTCGATACAAGAAATTAGGGCCCGCCCACCATAAGTCGTTATGGAGTAAATCCTGAGGCGATTGACCGCGCGAACAGACGTCTGCGGGATTCATGGGCGAAGGAACATGTCGCCAGTATTCGGTCGGTGCGATATCTTGAATATGACTAACACGGTTCGCAACAAATGTGACCCAACGAGATGAAGGTGCTCTTAGCCAGGCTAAGACGACAGTGGAGTCACACCAAAGGTAAGTTTCATGAACTGGAAAACGCAGTTTAGCCTTAACGAATTTGAGGAGGTCCGCTAATAAAACAGCCCCACAAAGTTCCATGCGTGGCAGAGATTGCTTCTTCAACGGACAGACACGAGCTTTGGAACAAACGAAGAAGACTTGCACTGAGTCATCGTGGTAAGTTACGCGCAGATATATGACAGCGCCGTAAGCAGCTTCTGAACTGTCACAAAACCCATGAAGTTGATACGATTTGACGTTTTCGCTAGTATACTGACGAGGGATCTTGAGATTCCTTATCAGTGGAAGCTGTTCTGAGAAGTCATCCCATACAGCGACAACATCCGATGGGGGAGGCTCATCCCACGTGACTCCCATGACCCTTTGGATTAAGCACTTGGCCTGTATCGTTATTGGGGATAAGAATCCCAATGGGTCAAAAATTCTGGCGACCTCGCTCAGAATCACTCGTTTGGTACACGGCTGGTTAGACGGTTGAACGTGGAACACGAAGGAATCGGAAGCAGGCTCCCATTTGAGACCCAACACCTTAATAGTGGCGTCTTCCACTTCGGAGAACGTGATAGCCTCTGAAAGGCACGATTCTGGAGGTAAATCGTCAAGAAGAGCTGGGTGGTTACTTACCCACTTTCGCAATTCGAAAGAGCCAAGGCCGAATAACGCGATAATTTGCGCCTTGAGATCACGAGCATCTTCAAGCGAACTACTGCCGGTGACGATGTCGTCGATGTAAACATCGGATGTTAGAATGGCTTGAGCCTTTGGATATTTGTGGCCCTCGTCGATAGCCAACTGCTGAACAGTTCGGCAGGCAAGGAATGGAGCCGAGGATACACCATACGTGACGGTATTCAGAACGTATTCTTGAAGTGGTTCATCTGGATCAGCTCGCCAGAGAATCCGCTGGTAATCACGATGATGAGGGACCACATTAATTTGGCGGTACATTTGGCGCACGTCAGCCATGAATACGACTGCATGCTCACGATAGTGGAGAAGGATTTCCGCGATATTCGATTGTAATTTCGGGCCGATAAGCAACGAATCGTTAAGCGATTTAGAATTGGCATCCTTCGCCGAGGCGTCAAATACGACGCGAAGCTTGGTTGTGGCACTATCAGGCCGAAGAACACAATGGTGTGGGATGTAGAATTTACCCTGACCCATTTCTTTCGCAGGCACTAGTGACATATGACCACTGTCGATATAGTCCGTCATGAAATCGACGTACTGCTGTTTTAACGATCGATCACGAGACAGCCGTTTTTCAATGGCATGGAAGCGTCGTAAAGCGATATCGCGCGAACCTTCGAAGATTGGCTCGGCATTCTCCTTGAAAGGGAGAGAAACGACGTACCTACCTGTCTCGTCACGAATCTCGTATTTGGACGAGAGCGGTTGCTAGAAGCACGGTAGTATTCGGAGAATGCACACTCTGTAAGGACGCTGACTCCTCAGCCACTAAGGCCATAGAGTTCGATGGTCCGCTCGATGATGCGGTACTGTTATTATTGTTAACATATTCGCGGTGTAAAAGAGTGTGGTGCTTACGTTTACACTTCTGACAAGAAAAAATTGATGTACACTCCTTTACGGAATGTGACGCGTTAAGGCAGTTATAGCACCATCTCTTTTCACTAGCGACGGTCATGCGTTCGTCAACGGATTTAGCTAAGAATGCCTTACAAGCCGATATACGATGTTCTTCGCCACAGTACGAACATTTACGAACGAACTTGACGACGTTGGTATCTTTGTTAGATTTAACCTCCGGTTTGATTTCAATTTTTGGCGCGTTCACGTTAGTAGATGGCGCTACGAGCGAATGTGAAACGTGACGTTTCGATGTGTGTGACGTTGTAGGTACATCCTTATGGGAATGACTGGGTTTTGACATTTCGGTGAAATGGGTGTCACGAATTAAGGCTTCACATTTAGAATGTAAAAAACTGCTAAGTTGTTGATACGATGGAAATTCTATGTCACTATGCTTTTCCTCAAATTCGCGTCGCAATTTAGTGTCTAGTTTCGCAAAGATATTATAACACAATACGAAGTCCCATTGCTTTGTAGGTAAACCCAACTTCTGTAAAATCGACAAGTTCTCGTCGATCGCATCTAAAGAACGACGAAAATCATGAGCGTTATTAGTTTTGAAAGTCACCCCTAAAACGTCACGCCAACACGTAAACGCCAACTCGCGTTTATCTTCGTACCGAGCTTTCAAAGCCGCGTACGCGCTCGAGTAATGTTCGCCCGCGACCGGGAACGTACGGATCATCGATAACGCATCGCCGCGCAACACCGACACCAAATAATGAAATTTCTCGATTTCGCTCAAAACACTCGATTCATGAATTAAAGCGTTAAAAGGTTTTCCAAAATCTGAAAATTGATTTAGAAATTTTACTGTTCATTCGCCTATTTAATTAAAGTTTATGAATTGGGGGCCTGAGTGAGTGCCACAATAATAAATAATATAAATTAGTGTAGCACATTGTGGTGATGAAAAAATGGTTGCATAGTAGTAGTCTATACACTCACAGTATACTGTATGGTAACTTGACTGAGAATAATAATAATAACTTTCACACAATACAATGACACGACCTGGTCTTAAACTAGGATTTTACATTAGCATAGCACTCCATGCACAGGGTGTGTATGGTGTGCTATGCTAATGTAAAATACACCCAGACCCAGGCCATTGTACAAATGTATGGCGGCCCCCAGTGGGAATCGAACCCACAACCTCTGTTTTGGTAGCTAGGCAGTCCGCAATGCAGTGATATTAAATAAGTTTTTGGCAAAAATTTAATTTTTGGCACAAGGTTTTATCGCTGGCTGTACTTTTGAGTCCGCAGACAACTAATAATTGAGAACACAATAAGGTTGCGTACGGCCACTTCCTGTCTCCATCATCAGATCAGCTCGATGGTACCATAATATTGCATTGTCACCTTACTGACATACGTATGCAAATTATCAGCTTAATCAAAAACCAGGAAGTGGGTCAAATTTAACTTTCAAGGTTTGACCCGTACAAACATAGTTACGTAGGTATATATAATCCAAGTTAAGTAAAAGCTTGTACATGTTTTGATAGTCTTTGAGTGTACATGTTACTTAAAAGTTGATTGGAAGCAATCCCTCTCTGGCGTCTACGTCTGCCCTTGTAATATTAATTTATTAAGTTGTGATATTACTGTAATATTTTATAAAGTGTTTACATCGGTACATAAGTGTAATTTACGCCTGCTAGAAAATAGTGAGATTTTGTGTTAGGTCCAAGAACTTTTTACTATTATATTGGTTATCCTATAAAATAATCAATATTATGAAAACAAACTAAAATTATATAAAAAAGGCTTACCCTGCACTGAGAACTGGGCCCGGCACTCTCAAAATGGGCAGTTGCACTTGGCACATTTTCTTTTTCCAAAACCAACTTTTCCTTTTCCAGATCTTGAATGACTATTAAGTCTGTGTTTATTGAGTCAAAACAGGACAAATCCACTAGAGTCTACAAATTAATGATGCAATTAATATCACAGAGTTACAAACAAACAGCAACACTCCCAACTGTACATTGGTGAACCTTATTACAAAAGGCATAAGGTCATTATGCTCCCTTTCCTCGTTCGAGAAGAAAGTAGGATTTTTTCCCACCTTTTACCACTGGTTACTAGGAAAAAAAGTCCCAGTAGTTACAACCAAACTGAGTTGGTGGTAACTATTGGGATTTTTTTTCTATTAGCTAGTAGTGGTAAACTGTAGGAACAACTTGGTGGTAACTAGTGGGAATAAGCCGTCTGTTTCATACATTTCCGTTTTAATCTGCCTGATTCTTATAATCATTCTAACGTTGTTCAGAGGGCTGAGATGGTCGCGTTTTTATCGCCTGTCACCATACCTGTCATGTTCTAACAAGTACATATGCAAGTGCGAAAGTCACAGGCACAGGTGACAGGCAATAAAAATGCAACCATTCTGCCACTGCTGTTCCTTTCTATTAAATTACCCTTTAGGGTAATTAACTAGCGTACTTTGTAAAGATAAACTATATAGATATAATGTATGTGGTATTTACGGAGCTGTTGACAGATGAAAACTCTGCCTTCCAAGTCTTCCAGCACCTCATAAAAAGGGACCTAGGGCCGGCTAGAGGTATCAATTCTCTTATGTCGTCATTGACCAATGCCGATAATGACTGTATTGTTATTTGTTGTTCTGAAAATAATTATCACAATTCGAATAAACGGAGCGGTGGTAGCTTAGTGGGTAGAACAATGGACTCGGAAACGGGAGCCCCAGGTTCGATCCCCAGTGCAGGCATGTACCAATGACTTTGTTTTCTAAGTTATGTACATTTGTGAAGTTATAGTAGCAATACCACTCGCTAACTGTGAAGGAAAACATCGTGAGGAAACCTGAGTGTCTGCGAGCTATTCACATACCTCAGCGCTTGAAATCGCCAATCCGCGGCGGGCACGCGTGGCCCATACTCTCTCTCTGAGAGAAGGCCTGTGCCCTGCAGTGGGACGTATATAGGCTGATTATGTATAAACGGGCAACAAACTACATAATAGGTACATGTGTATCATTACGAGCCCGCGCCCACAAAGAGCACGGAACTATAAGGATTTTTTTGCGACGAATAGAATAGTGATGCTATATTATAGGTACATAATATACCTACCTATATGATTTCGGTCAGGGTCATAATGTCGTGGTAGGGGCGATTTAATACCGCGTGCTAAAGAATCTCACGCAGAGGCGTAGCTTGGTAACCTTATCCCTTGGAGCGTCAAGACGCTGGCTCCCGGCAAGCGCCAATGTGGCAAGACACGGGCTCCCCTCCCAGAGGCTCCCAACAAATATCAATGTCTCGGGCAAAATAAAAATGCTCTGGTTCTTTTCGCTTGCTGGCAGCTGAGGCAGCAGCCCTGCGGCGGCCACGCCCTGGCGTCATAGCAACTCGACCTCTAGACTGCCCTCGGTAGATGGCTTAGGTGGGCTATACAAACTTTGTTTCTGATCTGAGTCGATGCAGACGAGCGGTCATAAAACCTCCCCTAACAAGACACTCTGACCAAACAAACAAAAACCAAATAATCAGAAGTAATGTACTTACTGGTGAATTCTGGTACTAGGTTTTCCAGCTCCCAAGTCTTTAACAGCTCACTAACTTCCTCCATCTCGCTTGATCTGGAGTCGCTTGGCAGTTGGCAAGTCGGCACAAGACAAATTGTGTTGTTGTAGGTTACGTCAGCTCTTTTTCAGTTTCACATGCCGCCAGTGTTGCCAGATGGGGAGATTGAAAATGCGGTAGCAGTGCTTAAAAAACGCGGATTTTTGAGAAACGCGGAAACGAAAAAGAGGGATTCCCTATTTAAATTATAAATCAATTTTTTATAGGTACCTACTCAGTCAGTGATAAGAATAGATAGGGCTTATTCACCTACACTTCGAGGAAGAGAGACAAGAATCGGAGACTTCCTTACAATATTTTTCTCCGCGACATCACTTAGGTACATTAAAAAAATTTGTTATTCGGAACAAGTAATAAGTTTATGTTTACCTAAAGTTTGAGACTAGATATAACATAACACATAGTCATTACAACCACAAAAAATTCAAAAAGTTTTCTTTTTGGAGAACATTATGTAAATTTCTTTATGATCTTAAAACTATTAAACGCAATCTTTGTTTAAGAAGCTGTACACTTTTTCTTGCTTTTTCGCTCGATCTCGACTACGTTTCTTAAGAGTTCAAGTGTATAATTGAATAAAAAAAATCCGGCCATTGTCTTTAGAATAATAAAACAGACATTTTATTATTTTAGAATTCTCTATTCTGTATTTTGTACAAAGATATAGCATTAATCATTTTTATAAACGAAAGGTATTTATTTGTCTTCTATCTTACTAAAAGATTACGATACACAAGTTTATTTCAAAAGGTGCGTAATTTTATTATTAAAATAATGGCTGAATCGCATTTTTCAGTAACACACAACCTGTAGAATTCTAAACGGGCCGATCGGCCCAATTTTTAATTGTTCTTCTCAAGGTCATAATCTAACAGCTTTTAAAAATCTTTGAAAATGTCGTCATGCGCGAACGAGAAAGCAGATAGGTTCCACAAAACGCGTACGCCCTTTAAGTACATGTTTACGGTATACGACCTGCGCATTTCACTATAAATTCTTAGAAATTCTAAAAAATCTCGCCGGTGGTCGCATTCTTGTGCGGCGCGGGAAGGGTGGTCTACAACCTGCCGTCGCCCAGGCTACTCTCACTCCTGTACCTCTGTCTGTTGAGTGCACATCTACCTGTATTGTTTCTGTGAATATTGTTTTTGACCCTTGCACGTTTTCTGGTTTATTGGATCTTCTTAAAACGACTACTGACGGACGGACGGAAGGATAACAAAGTGATCCTATAAGGGTTCCGTACCCAAACGGTAAGGGACCCTATTACTAAGACTTCGCTGTCCGTCTGTCAGTCTGTCACCAGGCTGTATCTCATGAACCGTGATAGCTAGACAGTTGAAATTTTTACACATGATGTATTTTTGTTGCTGCTATAACAAAAAATACTAAAAACAGAATAATAATTGAAGATCTTAAAGTAGGTAATTGAAAAGTTTCAAGCACAAAATAAATCAGAAACCAAACGAAAAAAAAGCGTAAAACGACCAAAAAGTAATCTTAGCCAGTACTCACCCATTTCGCGGATGTGCCGGTCTTACAACAGAACATCCAAGAAGAGCAACATAATGCTTAACAGATTCAATGTACAAATTCATATACCAAATATCAAAGTGGTTGCCATCCTATGTAAGTGCCTATAAGCTATTAATTTTATTTTTACAAATGTTATGGAATTGATTCAAATTATTTTTATATTGCTAATGAAATTAGAAAAATGTTTTAACGGAATAATTTCATATGGTGTATATTTTGTTCACTGTAATTTGAAATGTAATTTGATTTTAATCATCATCATAATCAGCCGCTGTCAGTCCACTGCTGGACATAGGCCTCTCCCAAGACACGCCACTGAGCCCGATCTTCGGCTCTTCTCTTCCAGTCACTGCCCACCGCTTTGCGAATGTCGTCGCTTCACCTGGTTTGATTTAAATTTTTGTAATTGTTGTCGCTAATCATAATTTTGTAATTAGTGCATGCGGTATCCATCTCTAATCGGAGGCACGTTATGGAATAATATAATCATCATCATCATCATCAACCCATTATGTCCCCACCGAGGGGCACGGGTCTCTTCCCTGAGAAAGGAATGATATAATAATAATAATAATATTGCTCGTCATTAATTATTTAATGTAACCTCTGTTGATGGATCAAATAAACAAATCAAATCAATCAAACAATCAACGGACGAACTGCCGTTCTATCGCGTAACTTTCCTCTCTATCGGGTTAGGGATTTTGACGATTCCAAAGTGTCAAAATATGTACATATTTAAGAGTAAGTTAAATCAGACAACTTCATACAGTGGGGGACTTTTGTCTTTATTAGGTACGCATTATTGCGAGGAAAAAAACACATATTTCTTTGGACTTTCGCTCACAACATAAATTAACAAAATGATGCTAACTGCCGCACTCAGAGACGTCGATTAAATTTAATGTTTATTTAATAGCATACTTACCGGAGATTAACTTTATTTGACGTTTCTGAGTACGGCGGTATAAGTTGCCAAAATTTCAAGATAAAAGAGCGTTGCGTTCTGTTTTACATTTGTTTCAAGTAAACAAATCCTACAAAATGGCAAAAAAACACCTAAAGTAACCTTTTGAGTCGTATAATCTAGAAGGAACCTTACTTGGTTAAAAAAAAATAAAATGTTACAAAAGTAACATTCTGGCAACACTGCTACTGACTGACGCTACGCGCCGCTAGAGGGGCGCGGGCGGGGAGCGTGGGTGTGTTCCTTCTACATACTTCTCTCTTGATTGATCGGATTAACCGATTATTTAATTTAATTATTATGAAAATCGATTAAACAATTAATTCTTAGTAGAATGGAATATTAGTTTCGTATTAAATACAATAACTTGATCATAATGGGATTGAATGTTTTATCTTAGTTGTTTTAAATATTATGTGTTTAGTTGATTAAAATACCAAATCTTATGTAAATCAACAAAGACAAAATAATCAAATTAACTATGAAAATGTTCAAAACTATTAACATACTTATCTGTTTTAATGAATTTGTTAAGGATTGAATTAACCTACGTTACATAATTATTCCAACAAGTTAATAATAGATGCAAAGTATACAATTGTTAGGATTGATAACATACCTACTTTATTAGTTCAATCACAGATACACTTATTGTTTTAAGTAATCAGCTTTCTTTGATTTATATAAGATCGTAATTGTTGTAATTAACTTAACGTCAACTAAGAGAAAACTGCTCTTAGTTGGTCTTAATTTTTTAGAGTGTGGAGAATAACACGTAAGTACATATTTGTTTAATAAGTATCTATTTAACATAACATGCTGTTGAGCTCAGGCCTTCTCTTAGCTGGAGAAACATTGTAAACGAACAATGAACAGCCATCCTCATCCGACCACAACTAGCAATGTTTTTTGAAATTGTCCGTCCAGGTATTCTTTTGTTCTTTTCAGGTACCAACTTATTCACTGCAATTTTTGATTATTTATTAGTTTTAAGTAAGCCCATTAAGGCTGTAAAGTTATAATTAAAATTGATTAAAATGAGTTTCAATGAACTGCTTCCTCCTTAAACTTCCCCTTACTGTATTAGGCACATAAGTTTATCTTACGTACAATAAATGGGCTAGATGAAGGTCGCTCAGTGTCGTTTTCCTCACCATGAAAGAGGTCTTCTCTCATGTCGATAGTGATGTTATGGAGTACGGCACAAGCAACAATTGTTTTTAGTAGTCTATATCTCCAAACATGCCTCTTAATAAGCAACACAATCTTTGCTTCCACAAACCAAAACAGCGTTCTACAATGTTTCTGGTACTGATTTGGCACCTACTGTACCTTTCTTCTTGTGGCGTCTGGGGTTCCGCACTGGTGTAAACAAATATGGAATGCAAGGATAACCACTATCACCCAGTAGAATTCCAGAGAATGCGCCAGCCTCAAACCTCTGCTTCAACCTACAGTCTCGGTATATCCTGGAGTCATGTACACTGCCACGCCACCTGGTAACGATGTCCATGATTTTCAGGTCAGCGTCACAAACCACCTGCAAGATGACAGTTTAATTGTCATATAAGTATTGTAATTAGATTTGTATAAAAACTAGGTACCTGTACATTGATTGAAGAATATCCTTTTCTATTAATGTACAGCTAATTCCTATCAGCATTGATTTTTTTGTACTTCAGGACTCAATGGGCATCCTCGGGAGTCATGCGTTAAATCGTCGCGTAACAAATCAACAATTTTTTCGCGTTTTTTGAACCTATATTTTTATCAAAAATCTTCGTCACTTAATTCGAAGGGATTCACACGATAACGAAGTCTCCGTCGCCGAGACGTCTCCAGCATGTACAAATCGTCCAAATCATCGAAATCCATCATATCAATCCAAAATATCAATTATTTATTGCAATCTATCACACACCTGACACCAAACAAATTTAAACGTCAATTTGGAGGTTAGTCCATAGATAAACTGTGAAGTTTAACTTTATTACCATATATAGTCCATGACGTAGCGATAAACTTCGTTTTGTTATAACATTTTATAACATTTACTTGGTCTATGGTTTAAACGTGTTATAACATTTACTTGGTCTATGGTTTAAACGTGGTAACAATCCCAGTACTAAATTTATGACAGTAGATGATCTGTCTTTGGCAATTAATGATATCAATGCAAACCTCGACCATATCCTAGAATAGAGTAGGTCTCATGGTTTGAGGGTTAATCCCTCTAAGGCTCAAGTGATTGTTATTGGCAGTCCTAGAATGATATCGCGGATCAAGTGGGACCAGCTTCCAAAAGTTCAGTTTGACGGTGTCATAATTCCCTTCAGTGAGAAGGTCAAGAACTTGGGGGTCATTATCGATAGGTGTCTGACGTGGTCGCCGCAGCTAGCGGAGGTGAGTCGGAAAATATTCGCTTCAGCGGCCTCTCTGAGAAGGTTACGGAATTTTCTACCAACTGCGACCAAAATTGCACTTGCGCAATGTTTGTTGCTACCTATCCTCGACTACGCTGATGCCAGCTATCTTGATGTCACCGAAGAGCAACTTAATAAACTTGAGCGCCTCCAAAACTTTGCGATAAGATTCATATTTGGTTTACGCAAATATGACCACGAATTCCGAATTCCGCGCTAAGCTCAAGTAGCTTCCCATCCGTTTTCGTAGGAATGCTCACATTCTCTCTCTTCTCTACTCAATACTGTTCAATCCAGCCACTCCTTCATACCTTAAAGAGCGCTTTACCTTCCTCGGTGATTCCCACAGCAGGGCATTAAGGTCTGACCTGAACATGTCGCTGAAGACTCCAACTCACTCGACGAGGTTCTTCAGCGACTCGTTTACCGTAACGGCCACTCGGCTGTGGAACGATCTTCCGGTATCAATAAGGCGCTCCCCTTCCTCAGCAGTCTTTAAAAGCAAGGTTAAGGAATTTTATCTGTCCCTGCAAGTTTAGTATTCGTGCATTGTCCTTTTCATTGTGTCTTTTCCGTATGTCTCCATATAGGTACACAATACTGTATTTTTTTCCTCATCGTGTAGACTGTTACTATAACGTATTTATGTAAGTTTATCATAACTATGTATGTAACTGTTTATGTAGGTATATTGTTATTTATATAAGTAGTGTATTAATATATTTATATTTGCACCGACTACCCGTCTCTTCTTTCCTCCAGCAACTTTCCGTCGTAAGGTTGTCTGGAAGAAATTGCTTTTAGCAATAAGGCCGCCAATTGTACTTTGTATCATGACATGTTTTATAATATGTGCTCTGGTGTACAATAAAGAATATTCTTATCTTATCTTAAATTTAGACCGCGTTTTGGAATAAGGCTGTAAGTATATTAATTTTAACTTGTAACTTTTTGATTGTTCAATAACACGCTTCAGTAAACTTTAGTTGCGCTTTTTGATTTGTTGCCCAACAAGTTTTGACGTGAGTTAGATGAAGACAATATCTTAAAACAAATTAAAATAATTTGCTACCAACAATTTCCATTCCATGGACGCTACTTCCACGTCGTAGGCAACTCGAAGTACATTTACCCGCGTGACACAACATGATTTTACATTTAGAGATTAGAAAGTATATATAGCAAAGATATCCTACTAGCGCATAGTTTTAATTATTTATCGATGGGATTAGTTACTGATTAATTCTTCGGAATAGTCCATGGAGTTATTTAGTTATGCTTTCTAATTTTACCTCCATTTTAATATAAATTACAAAAAAAAACACTCACCGTTACAGCTGATGCACCGAGACTACTTTTTCAAATGACAGATAATGTGTTGCCATTTTACAGATAAAAAAAATGTACGAATGATGGAAGATCTAATTTGGTCAGAATTTAAATGTTGAAAAAACATAGTGTCCATGGAGTAGTAAAAAAACTTGCCGGTTAGATCAAAGCCGAAATTTAGTTACAAAAGTTGGTACAAAGGGGGCTATTTGGAACATTTTTTGGAAACATTTTTAAATAACACATTAACTACCCATTTGTTGAATTTCATATTTTTTTAATGGTTACATCTTATTAAACTCCTTCGGTTACTGGCATTGCCATTTGTGTGTTGTAAGTTTGCTAAAAAATATATATATTTTAACAGGTGTTCAAAATATCGCCCGTTTGGGTTTATTTGGAAACAGAGGCATGATCCCTCTGTTTTTCTCGTTTTACTGAACCAGTTCTAATTTTAAACGACCAGCGACATTTGAAACAGCAAAATACTAAAATAGTCTTTATTATATTGTACTTTACGAAGTGTTTCCTCTAGAAAAAAGCCAATTATTAAAATTCAAAAATTTGTGATTTCGCCACCTTGGGTCTATTTGGAACCTGGCTCACAGTTCACCTTCAACGATTATCCAATAAAAAAGCGATAATTGGAATAATTAAGGGTAAGCACATCGAATACATTCTTTAGATATCAGAATTGTGTATTTAATATTTTTCAGTAAGCTAAAAGAAAAAAAATAGTGCTTAGATTATAGCAAAAAAAAAGAACTAAGTAAATAAGAACCAACGTTTTCTTTATTTATTTGAACAAATTATGAAATATAATTTAGCCTCTAAATAGATTTTTGAAATTATCAAAATATAAATTAATAAATGCACTTGTGCACAAACACTACTTAATCATAGGTACAAGGTACATCTACTAGGTGTTCTTTTGGTCAATAACGCTCGACTCTGGGATGCATCTCCTGAACATACTGAACAACTTTTCCTTTAACTGTTCAAGCAGTGTCGATTTTAAAAATCCAATTTATGCAAAAATCTACTTTTTTTGTAAACTTTAAAAAAAACAAACTAAAATTTGTTCAGTTTGACCAGCAGTTGCATCCATGAGTCGAGCGGTGTTGACCAAATCAACAACTAACGTTTAACAGAACATATTTAAGGTTTAACTAAAGTAGGGTAGTGGCTAATAAATTGAAAACTTTAGGTAATTTTTGATAAAAATTACATAGTTTCCTGCCACTTCATTATTAAAACTATACTGTAAATCTTTAACGTAACCCTGTTCTTCAAAATTAACAAAAATAAACAAGGAATCTTTGTTTTTATGACAATAATGAGATACGAATTCCCTTTTACATATAATAGATGCTTTTATAACAGAACCATTAGTGAATGTTTAACATTTCCTACCCTGTTCTTCAAAATTATAAAAAAATATCTTTTTCACAGTAATTAGTTTCACCTCGCCGGAAGTCTCAAAAATAAATATTGTCATATTCATCCATAAGCAGTAGAAGATTAAAAATTAAGAACATATTTGAAATTTTTGCATAGTTTCCTGCCACGCAATTATTGAAACTTTGAACCGTCAATCTTTAACGTAACCCTTACAGAAGATTTAAAGGTAATATTTGTTTTTATCACAATAATGAGATACGAAGGCTAAATCAATAAATTCACTTTTACTTATAATATAATAGAACATGCTATAATAAAAGAACCATTAGTAAATCTTTAACATTTCCAACCCTGTTCTCCAAAATTATTTAAAAAAATATATGACAATAATTAATTTCACCTCGCCAAAAGTTTCAAAAACAAATCTGGTCATCCTCATCCATAAGCAGTAGAACATTTGGGTTTGTAGTTGTTTTTTAATAAAAAAATTTCATTAGTTTTATATCTTGTACTTCAGCGCGGTCGACTTTTCTCGTTTTGCGAAATTCCAGCTGTGGTTTTCGAACCGTTTTTAAAAAGTTGACTGTGTATGGGTAACCTCGGTTTTCACTCAAATTAATGGTTTGGACTGAGCCAACATAGTAAGACCATTTTTTTTCTCATATAATAACGTACCAAAACAAAGTCATCAACACAATACGAGAGTCCAGCACAATTTTCACCGATTTCTTCATCTTTGACTTCTTTGTTTTCTTGTAAGTTATTAAAATTTTGGACATTTTCAAGGATTTCAGTGTTCCTAGTCTTTGACTTGGTCTAAAAATTAACCAATCGAAAACCAAAATAATGGTTGTAGACAGAGCTAAACTCCTACCGCAAACAGACGCTCTTAAAGGCTACGACAAAGTCAACCAATTTGTTTACCTCGGTTCTCTGGTGACTAATGATGGCAGCTGTACTGAGGAGATACGCCGCAGGGCTGGTATGGCCAAGAGCGCCATGACGAAGCTGGACCAGATATGGAGGAAGCGTAGCATTCGTCAGCAAACTAAGGTGCGGCTGGTTCGGTCACTGGTGTTCTCCATTTTCACCTACGGTGCCGAGACATGGTGCGTTAGAAGCCGCGACTGTAGCCAAATCGATGCATTCGAGATGTGGTGTTGGAGGAAAATGCTCAGAATCCCGTGGACAGCCTTCAGAACCAATATTTCTATACTTAACGAGCTCGGTATAACGAAGCGACTGTCGTCAGTCTGTCGCCAGAGGTCCCTCAGCTTTTTTGGGCATATTATGCGATCACGACGTCATAGCCTAGAGAAGCAGATCGTTTTGGGTCAGTTAGAGGGCAGATGAGCGAGAGGAACACCAATGCGCTGGTCCGATGCCATAAAGAAGGCAGCTGGGGGATCCATTCAGCACGCATCCCATTGCGCATATAACCGAGACAAATGGAGAACTATTGTATATGGTCACGATCCTCAGAATTGAGGGACCGATTAAACAGAAGAAGAAGTCTTTGGCAATGTCGAGTCAGTCTTATCAGTTGCATAATCTATTACTAAATTATCTTTTGTACTTAAATCAAGTTGTGTCTTTGTTGGACTAAGCCAACATAGTAAGACCATTTTTTTTTCATATAATAACGTACTAAAACAAAGTCATCAACACAATACGAGAGTCCAGCACAATGTTCACCTATTTCTTCGTCTCTGACTTCTTTGTTTTCCTGTAAGTTATTAAAATTTTGGGCATTTTCAAGGTTTTCAGTGTTCCTAGTCTGGCAATGTCGAGTCAGTCTTATCAGTTGCATAATCTATTACTAAGTTATCTTTTGTACTTAAATGAAGTTGTGTCTTTGGTTTGAGATCTGTGTTTTGCAAGTTATCGCTTTCATAATGTGATTCAAAGCTACAATCTGCGACAGAATCATTTGAACCGAGTCCGAGTGGATACTCATTAAATCTGAATCACTCTCGCTGGTGGAAGAGTCAGAGCGTTTCGTGGACCTTTTTTATGTATTTTGCGACGGTGGTGTCAGAAAACAGCGATTCGATAATCTCAGAATGTTCAACTACTTAACTTTTTTTGCCGATTCCTTTTTCTTTGCCAACATACGGCCTAGGTTCCTTGGATTTGTTAATTTGCAGAGCCACAGTAGTCTCGGTATCTGAGGTATCGGAGTCATGAACACAATATTTGGGTTTGTTTTTGCACTATTCCGAAGGACCTGCGATTGGTTCTGCTGAGGACGAAAGTAACACCGATTCTAAAATGACTACAGTTCTGTTAGAATCGTAGTTAAGGTCTGCGGAACTCACAGATGACTGTCGACTTTTCTTTGTTTTTGTAACTTTCTTTCTCTTGCACTTTCGTTTATCTTGCTTTGTTGTTGTTTCTGGCTGGATTAAATCAGCTGCCGTGATGCTTATTCCCGGTGGCACATCGCATTTTTTTCCGTCTGATTTTTGCATTTGCTTCAGATGCTATGCTTTCTACCATTTCTTCGCAATGGCTTGTCATTTGAGGGAGCCGTGATTTTGGTAGGTCAGTATTGATTAAATACAGCCCAGATTTGTCAAAACCAGCCATGAATTTCTAGACTCAGTATTATCTCCGTTCAAAATTTTTTTCAGTTTGCTTAAAAGCGCTGGGAATGTACATTTAATCAATGTCTTGTATTTTTGTCCTTCCCTTTCTTTCCCATTTATGAGAACTTTCCGCCAATAGCTCATCAAATGGGCAAAAAATGCTACATCTAGAGGTTAAAGCAGGTGGGTGGTTTTTGGCGGCAAACACAGGAAGGTAATGTTGAGATCTTCACAGGTCTTTAAGACGTTGTCGCTGAAATAAGACGATAAATTGTCACCTATTAGAACCTTCCGCCCTGGCTTCTTTCGTGCATATGAGACAACGATGGTATTGAACCAATCTTCAAAACACACGGAGTCAAACCAACCTCCCTTTGAGCGGTTATATCTGGTTTTGTTTGGTCCTTCCTCGAGCCATCTGTCCCATAGATGATCAGACTTGTAAACGCCGTAAATAGGCAGGGACTGACGATCGGCTGTGCCGGCGAACATTAGCGATATAGCCGTCTTGGAATTGTTCTTGACTCTTTCGGGATATTTGCATATATATACTTGGTAAAGCTCTCGTGCTTCTCTGCGAAGTCAGTCTTCTCTCCTTCCTTCTCCTCTTCTCTCCTCTTTAAATACTTTAATGTAGGCTGACTGATACGGGTCAAAAATATTATTAAAATATTTCTCTCTTCAAAAATCGTTTATTACTCGACAGTCAGAATTCGGATGAAAGAACTACTTACCGTGCTTTGTTTTTTCTTCAACCGATGCATTCTGATCAATAAATTTATTTGTTACTTCCTCCCATTGTTTCACTTTCTGCGTTCTGTTACTGTACGCATCACATTTCATATACTATACTATGTATAATAGCTGGGTATACTATGTATAATATACTATATATAATAGCTGGGTGATTTTCGATTTCAAATATAAATCGATCGATATCGAGATCCATTTTTAACGCACGTCAGTCCCTTCTTAAATCACGCACGGCACTGCGGGACTCGGTGTGGCATACCTTGCGTCTCGCCCCGCACCCACGCGCGTGGATGCATGTTTCACCGCTTGTAGGCGCGTGATCTGCATGAACGCACGTGGATGCATTTTCTGTGTGTTGGACTGCGCGTGTTTCTATACAAATGGAGGTATTACAATCAACGTTAGAATACGCATTCACGTGCCACGCTGCGTGTTGCGTGGCAATGTGATAATCGTCTGCTTGAAACCCGAAGTCCACTGTTTTAAGGCTTCCTTGTCCTCTGAGTAACTTTTGTTCGGGTTCAAGTACAGATTTCACAAAAAAAAACAACTTTTAATACAATGTCGATCATTTAATATATTTTGTATAAAGAGCTCAATTTTTTTTCGGGTTTGATACGAACAAAAGTTGCTCAGTGGGCTAGAAAGTGGACTTCGGCTTTCTAAGATAATTATTTCCTTAGGGTTCCTAAGGGGTGACCTGTATTATGTACTTTCACAAGAGTTTCTCTTTAAATGTTATAATTAACTTTATTTCACTTCACTTCTTCACTTAATTAATTAACGTTGCAACCTTCTTAGTAATAAAAAAAACAATTGTCGGGAAATAATTTATAAAACCCTATTTACAGGCTAAAAATTCCAACCATGCCGGGTTTCGAACCCGCGACCAAAGTATCTGGGAAATCATTTGTCATTTGTTTTTTAACACATATCAAAGTTCTACGTACGCAATGAAAATGGATTTTTATGATTTTAAAAGTTCTCTCTCTCCGCAAAACTTTGCCACTCGTTTTCTAAATGCTTTTTGCTTTGAATCGCTTATTTTCACTATCGCACTTGTCCAAAAAGCTCTTTTTACAGGGGACATAAAAAAACTGTTTATCATGAGAAGTACATGGCTATGCAAAATAATTTTTATCTAAAAATTAAACTTAAATATACTAAAATAGCCTTTTCTTAGATATATAAAAATTTGGACATATGCCGTTTAGTAAATAAACGTGGAGATGTATCAAATGGAAATTAAATTACAGGAAAAAAAGGAATAAATGAAACACAAATTTAAGCTTTCTGTAAACTGCAAAGTAGGTAGTGGGGGCTGTAAGTGATGCAATTTGCTTAAGCCAGATGTCGCTGCCTGTACGCAATACAGAGAATAGTGTAAAGAGGTTCAAAATTTCACTGATGCCGGTGAGTCGCCCAAAAGCTCAGTTGGATAGAGCACTGGCACGGATAGCCAGAGGTCGCGGGTTCGAATCCCGGCATGGGTGGAATTTTTAGCCTCTAAATAGGTTTTTAAAATTGTCCTTAGCACGGGTTAGTGCATTAAAAATAAAAATAGTATAATGGTTTTTATTCTGTCCAGTACAGCCATCAAAGAATAGTCTCAAGTGTTTAATAATCGTGGGATATAATTTTGTGTGTAGTGACGTAGAATAGAGCACATCGTTTGCCCCCTTTTTGGCAATTTCTTCGTGGTATATGTATAACACTGATTTTCCAGTCTTGGGGTTGTGAACATAGAAAACGTTAACGCATAACTGACGCATATAAAAGATATCTTGGATAGGTAGATAGGGTGAAGGAAGATTTTGCATGTAATCAAAGACCAATCCTACCATATCTTCTCTGGTGTGACACAACTCCTTGGTCCTTTTTAATGCACTCTGGAATTTTTGACTTCGTGTGGTATGCACTTTAAGTTTAATTTGAGCTTCTTTTCTTAGTGCCTCACTTGCATGTGATTTTTTTATTATCACATTCAGCTCTTCACATGCAATGCATGTATCAACCTGAGGGCGCCCAAAATGTAGGTCAAAGAGTCGTTTGAAGACCTGGTGGTAGTAGTTATATTTGACATCCAATCTCGGGTACTTATTTTTGAAGTATTTGTGCATTATTTTCACAGATAGACACACATCAAGATACTCATAAGTTTTGTTGGAGTAGTGCGATGTGTGAATGGGGAAAGATCTAATGTGTTTTATTAAGTCAATAGTTTGCTGGGGCTTTGAATGGTTCTTGTTTCCAAGATTTTTTCTTTTTGGTATTTCGCCTTTCATTTTAATAGAAAGTAGTCTCCTTAACCTGCCATTCTTTATATCAAAGGTATTAATGAATACCTTTTTTCACACGTTTTTCAACTCTCCGTCATCATCAGTAGAAAGATAGTATTTGAAACTTGCTGCCCGGGGCTTCTGCTTCTCCGAAGTTTCTCGTGGCCGGCGTCTCTAGACACTACTGTGTTTAATAAGACCGCTAAGGTAGATAGATGGCTTGCTCTACAGTAGTTTCGAAAGAGTAAAACTTTTCAAACAGAGCTCGGCAATCATCTTTAGTGAATGTTATAAAGCAATTCTTTTTGCATTTGTAAGGAGAAAATACATTTAAAAACCTATTTAGAAGCTAAAAATTTCTAAAAATTGCTAAGTTTTTTTTAGCTTCTAAATAGGTTTTTAAATTTGTTCCTTAGCACGGGTTAGTGCATTAAAAATAAAAATAGTATAAGGAGAAAATACAGTTTGAATCTATTTTTGTTCATATTAGGCACAACAAACCTTAGTATAATACATAAAGACTGCAAAACAAACCTGCTCCAAACAAGCCTTCCGCTGCTGTTGATGTACTCGTTTCCCATGACCCTTGCTTTCTTGGCATGATTTCTCTTGTAGCTTTCTTCATTACGAATACCCTTTTTTTGTTTTGGAGACCCAGGCACATTTTCCAGAATTTCTTGTTCCATTCCGAAGCTAGTCAAGTAAAAATTACGTTGCAATTATAATAACAGTCGTCACGTAGTCACTGGATATTGTATACCATTTGAGTTGTGAGTTAAATCATTTAGTGAATAATAAGGCTGACCAAGAACGAGCACCTAGGCTTATATTCTGAATTTTTTAATATCCTTTGATTTATGTCTGCAAAAAAAAGTCTGGGTTCACTTGGGCCAAACTTCAAACAGCCATTCAACTATTTATCTAACGATCTGACAGATTTTTTGTGACTTTTCACCTTAAGTTTATGTATAGTTAAATGTATACAAACGCTACTTCAAGTTTGCTGCAAATGGACCTAAGATTACTTATTTTGGTTTTTTTCTAGCATTTGAATGTAAACGTGATTTAACCCTCCTTTGCTTTGGCAGTCGGGTATAAACAGTGACTTCTGAATATTTGTCGAACACTCAACATAATAATACACCAGTTTTCACGGATTTAAGTTTTTATTCTTAAATTTTACAACAGAATAACAAGCAGTCAGTAATTATGATATTTTTTGAAGCATTCCACTTCACGCAAACCCTATTGATCGGGGCAGTCGGGGCAGTATTTTGGAGTATCTCTCATTATTTTCTTTTCTGCCCAACACTGCTTACATCGTCGGCGCATGCTATGTTTTTTTGTCCCAGTTTGGCGAGGGCATGGTTGCAAAATGTGTACTTTCTGTCTGGGTTGTTGCTCTATACTTTCGTCGTCGTCGTAAGGCTATACTAGTCCACTGCTGGACATAACCTTCCCTTAATGAGCGCCACGTTGTGCTATCAAAGGGGGTAATGCCCATAATCCCCACGCTGGGCATGCGGGGATCGCATTTCAGTGGAATTGTACTGCAGGAGGCGCTGCTGAGGCATGTGTCCCTTAGTCGCCTTTTACGACACCCGCGGGAAGAATTGGATTGGTGCTATTCTCTAGGCCGAAACCACACAGCAGTCTATACTTTGCTCTTCATCTTTTCCAACATTCAGCAGATTCGCAATCACTTGAAAACGGAAGTCATAGAGACTTTTTCTGTTTCTATTAAATATATTGTAAAATGTGTCGGCATTGTACAGCAGTTGCCGAAAAATGTGCACGCCCAGCTTTTTATACCATTTGATGGTTTTATGCTCACATAAATAGTAAGCCAACATTTGATCCTGATGATCTAATCCTCCCATGTACTTGTTATATTTAATAACCATTTCGGGCTTGTAGACTGTTTCTCCTCGTCGTGTCATTGTCTCTTACATGTCTGACGCGATTTCAGAAGAAATCATTAGTACATCTCGCCTATCTCGCCACTTCATAACGCAGACTGGTGAATATTTTGATGAAAGGCAAAAGGACATTACAATGGTAATTCATTGTGGAATATTTTGCTTGTGACAGTGACAAATCAAAGTCATCAGCTAACTGAGAAAAAGTCCTATTTAATCTTTTAAGGCGTAGTAAAACATGATTTTGTGTTAATTTCTGGTGTTCTTCATTTCAACAATGAAGTAAAGCTCTGCTGAGATTACAATGCATAGGCGAGGATTTTGCATAGTCTTGGATATGGTACTCTATAGACTCTTATTTCTCTTCTTTTATTACGGATTAAACCATCAATATTTATTAAATTAACTTTATTTTTGACACACAACGATTTTAATTAGCAGTCTTAGTTTTCTCTTAAATAATATAATCTGTTTTAGAATTAATTGACATTGAACAATGATTGTATATAGAGATAATATGCTCCCTGCTAATCGATTTCTTGCAGCCCTTGCAGAAATTAACGTTCATTCGACGTTCTTTTGCAGGACAATACCTGCATGTTTTGCGAGTTTTGGGAACTTCTTGACTAAAACCTTCCTGAGGGTCATCAATTTTCAAGATCTCTGCGATGATCTGCTTCAAATTTCGTTGCTAAGTTACAGTCTGATATCTCTCTTGCAGCCAAGGCTTTATTCGTCCATATATGCCTTCTTTTCATGAGTTTTTTTTCCATTTCGAATTGCATTAGAGACGTGGATAAAATATGCATTCACTATAGACAATTTCAGGATGTCGTAGAACTAGCACAGCGGCCATCGATTGGTCTTGCGGATGCTACTAATGATCGAGCACATTTAGTCTACAGTTTCAACCCAATTTAATGATTTCGGGTTTTTTTTAATCAATATTGATGGCAGGTTGATTATATATGGTAGAAAGAAGGTAAACGACCTTTTTGACTTCGGTTTATAAGACACCAAAGTCATTTCTTTATCGAAACCGAACATCGAAGTACCGTTGTCGTCGGCATCGTCTATTTCTAGAATTCGTAAATTCTTATGCGATCTCTCGCTTATTACTTCGTAGTGTACCTACCACTGTCAGCTTATATGGTGGTTTCAACAGTTCAGCGGCCAGAGGAACCGATATGAACCAATTATCAATGGTTATGCTCCAATTCGGCCCATGATACGATTTAGATAGCTCCTTCACAAAATAATTTTCTAAGGGCTCGTTACTTGTGTTCGCATTTTTTCCCATATAAGGCATAGCACTGCACAAGTACTTTGTACTAGAATCAACCACCATCACAAGCACCAAGCCATATTTGTTGGGCTTATTGGGAACGTACATGCGAACGGGACAGCGTCCTCTAAATCCAACCATTTGGTCATCCACGGTTATGTATGTGAACCTGGCTTGTACCATTTCCTACAGTTTTCTATAAACTTATCCCAGATTTTTTTTTATTGGCTCCAGTTTATCAGATTTACTTCTCTCTTTTGTCTTCTCTCTTCTCTTTCTCTCTTGTCTAGTATTTGTGTCATCAAATCTCATACATCTCAGTAAAAAGTAAAAATAAGGTTGTTGGTAAATGGTTACTTTTGCGACCAGCAGATTAAATTTTGAGACTAGCAGATTGAATTAGCAGACCCAGTAATTTAAAAACCTATTTAAAGGTAAAAAATTTCACCCATGCCGGGATTCGAACCCGCAACCTCTGGCTATCCGTGGCAGCGCTCTTCCAATTGCCTGTACGTAATACAGAAAATAGTGTAAAGAGGTAAAGAGAGCGCTGGCACGGATAGCCAGAGGTTGCGGGTTCGAATCTCGGCATGGGTGAAATTTTTAGCCTCTAAATAGGTTTCTAAATTTGTCCTTTGCACGGGTTAGTGCATTAAAAATAAAAATAGTATAATCATGTGGGTACAGTGATATCGTTCTGATGTAAAACCTAGCTGCAAAGTAAGAAGTCGGGGCTGTAAGTGATGCAATTTGCTTAAGCCAGATGTCGCTGCATGTACGTAATACAGAGAATAGTGTAAAGAGGTTCGAAATTTCACTGATGCCGCTGAGTCGCCCATTAGCTCAATTGGAAGAGCGCTGGCACGGATAGCCAGAGGTTGCGGGTTCGAATCCCGGCATGGGTGAAATTTTTAGCCTCTAAATAGGTTTTTAAATTTGTCCTTAGCTCGGGTTAGTGCATTAAAAATAAAAGCGGTGCTGGAGGACGGAGTGGGCTCTTCATAAGGAAGGATGGTACACTCGCTAGATGATTCATACACTTCGCTATATATAGCGAAGACGTAATTACGTAGACGTAATAGGGTGTGTCGACGGTGTCTGAATAGCAATAACCGTCAGAGTCAATGTAATACGGATAGTACTCGGGGCACTGATAATAATTGCCATACTCAGCACATTCGTTCATGTTCATTTCTCGTGTCTTAAAATAGTTGGAAGGTGGGGGATTATCTTGGACGCGCCAATCACGACCGGTAGGTGGCAAAGGCCTAGCTTGGAAATTGCTAATGCCGCTCATCGGCTTCGGGCCTTGAAATTAATTTCTTGTCTGGACACGGAAATTATTTTGATAGGGGTTGTAATTGGGTGGCGGCGCACGGAACATCTGCTGTGTGCGCGTGAGCATATTCACTGGTCTTAGAGATTGGTTATGCTGGAAGTTAGGTTTCCAGCCTTGCTGTGGGGGTTGCCAGATGGGCACTGGTGCTGGCATTTGTGCAGGTGAGTTGAATGCTTTTATAAAAGGCATGGCAGGAGCCATGGCAGTGACCTTGGGTAAGAGTGGTCTTTTATCTGTGACTGATTCATTGCGATTTTGCAGATAAATCACATTCAGCTCCTCTTGTACAAATTCGATGCCTTCTCGACACTATCAGGTCGCATACAGCGTACGCGTGAACCTAAGGGTTCCTTAGGACCGCGTACATACGCTTGCATAGTAAGCCTTTTGTACAGTGTGCGTTTGGCCTCGATGGTGGGGTTACATATGTCATTATGGTGCTGAATAAGTTGACGCAACGATCATAAAATTCTTGCGGGGTGTTTTGACCTTGTGTGGCTACTATGAGGTCATTATAAAGAGCGGTCTCGTCTCTTTGGTCTGAGAAATTGTTAAGTAAAGCACTTCTTATGTCAATCCAATCTTCAGGTATGCCATTAGAGTTAATGATACGCGCGGCTTGCCCAGTGATCTTATAAAGAATGCCATTTACTAGGCAAAGCTGGCTCAGTGCGTTTTCAGTGGCATATTCAGCTACAATTTGGTTGCACAGGTTAATGAACCTTGGCAAGATGTGAGGATTGCCGTCAAATTCGGGTACCAGGCGTAAGGCCTTGAAAATGGTATCTACGTCTGCCATTTTTCGTTATATCAATTGGATAGTTTTGTTCTTTTTTATCTTGTTCGTATTTTACTGTCTTTTTCCCTTTTCCTTTCCCTTTATTTTTTTCATTGTCTTGTTTTGAAGTATATGTGTCGTTTTCGGTTGTCAATCCTTCTGCCTTGAGGCATTTTATTCCAGTGTCATAGAAAGCACGGTTTGCAGACAACAATCTTGATGAAGATAACATTGTTACTTTTTTATTGTGGGTTCTCGTTTCTTGCCTTTTCCCTTCTTTGGTGATTCCTGAAAATTAAATTAAATTAAAAAAGGTCATTAAAGTGTATTTTAAAAATAATCTCTGAGATATTTGAAAAATAATTTAAGAGGTATTTCTTAGTCTTTACTTGTGTTTCCTTGTCTTTGACCATAAAATACGATTTTTCTTTAAGATCTGATCTCAAATCGACTTTCGCTCCTAAGTTTTCAAAACTCTCTCTGTCTTCTGTAATATGTAAATCATTGTCTTCATTTTCAAAGTCCACATCTGTCAGATCTGAATCACTTTGATAACTTCTACTGACATCACTTTCCGTCGTAGTAGAACTATTTATTCTTTTGAATTTTTTCGCTGGTGGTTTTCGTTTTTTCAAGGCTTGTCGTTTATAACTGCATGATACTTTTGGTCCTGTTAGGGTGTTGGTTAGAAATTCATGTTTTTTTTTTGCAGTAACAGTCGCAACAGATGTTTTTATTGCAATCAAAGCAGCTCAGCAATTTATATTTAATTGTCGTGTTGCCATCCGTTCAAATTTGATGCAGCTTCATTGTACCTTTTATAGGAATAATGTTTTCAGATATCATTTTGGTCATCTTTTGAATGTCGTTTGCGTTTATATAAAACATTTTTAATTTACTGTTAGCTATTAAATAGTCATATGCTTCTTTTGCGTTGGTTATGTCATTGCCGTGTGAAATATGATTGTTAAGTTGTCGTTTTAATGCTCCACCAACTCCATCAGCTGGGCCTTTGCCACGAGAGGCTTCAAAGAAATTCCAAGTTGCATATTCAAATCTGTAATCTTTTATATTTTTTTGGAACAAGAAGAAATTATGTTTTTGGCGGTACTGATTTGCAGAGCTATCAGAAAAAATATGAATCTTTTTAATGTTAAGATATTTGCATAGCTTCATTATAGGATCCAAGTGAGCCCAGATTGCTCCAGAACCATGTTCATTATTTGGGGATATGGAGCATATCGATTGGGGATTCGCATTTCTTCTGTAAAATACGCACGTGTGTAATGTGACTTGATTCCTGGATCCTCCGAAGTGTACAGCCTGAATTTCTTCAGACTGCTTGCATGAAAAGTTTTCTGAAAAATTGCATATCAATGCAGCTTCGTCTTCATCAAGGTTTTCAAGACACTTTTTCCACTGTAGGTACTGATGTGAAACAATGAAGTTATGAGTTTCAAATTTTTGTACATCATCTTGAAATTCTTTAATTAATGTACTCACTGTTCCTTTCACTAGCTGTTTTGAATACTTCTTTGTATGTTTTTTTTTCAAATTTATCTTTGCCAATTTTAGAATAGGTATGTATGCCCATTTTCCATTGAAGCCACTGCACGGGACTGTCTTCATTTATTGCTAAATAAATAGCCAGTTTTTTATCTTTAAATTCAGGACATTCCGAGTACATGCATTCGAAACATTTACTGCAAGTGACATTTTTCATAATTTTATCAATGTCGGATGTTTGAAGCAAACCTAGCTTCTTCAACGATATAGCCTTAAAAGATAAATTGCAATGCTTTATGCAAGCACAAGTATTTCTATCTTGAAGCCTTGGTTTTACTACGAAGAACGGTCGCAACCGATAAAAAGTTTGCAAAGATGAAATGAAATGAAAAGGTTTTATTCAAAGTAGCACAGAAACTGCGGCTTGACATAGTCTTATGTCCTTTGGCATACTACTGTGGGGACGGGCAGCAGACAGATTCATTTATAAGCTAGGCAGTAGTTTTTACCCCCAAAACAAGCCTCGCGACATGGTTTTCGCTTGAAAACATAATCATACTAATTATCTATATGAAATGAAATGAAAAGGTTTTATTCAAAGTAGCACAGAATCTGCGGCTTGATGAACGTTACAATTCAAACTAGGTGTCCATTTCAAAATAGATCATTTAGGAGAAAAAATGGACAAAAACACTCCTAAGTTAGTCTTTTCAAAAGTCCTTAATTAACATAGTTTACATAATTATTATAAACATAGAACTTATACATTGTACTGGCTTTAATTCCAGACCATCTAAATAATCCTTTATGTTATAGTAGCCCTTTTGGCACAAAGTGTGCTTGACATATTTTTTGAACCGCGATTCAGGCAAGCTTAATATATCTTCTGGGATTTCATTATAGAAGCGTATACAATGCCCCATGAAGGATGTATTAACCTTTGCCAGCCTAAATAGTGGGAACAAAAGTTTATGTTTATTTCTAGTATTTACATTGTGTTGGCTACCTAAAGTTTTAAAGTTACTGATATTTTTCCTAACGTACATAATGTTTTCATATATTATACTGACTGGCAACTGTCAGGATGTAAGTTTCTTTAAAGAAATCTCTTAACGAATCTCTACTCTACATATGTATGTATTTATATATGAATCTCCTAAGATCTAGATTTTGAAATGGACACCTAGTTTGAATTGTAACGTTCATCAAGCCGCAGATTCTGTGCTACTTTGAATAAAACCTTTTCATTTCATTTCATATAGATAATTAGTATGATTATGTTTTCAAGCGAAAACCATGTCGCGAGGCTTGTTTTGGGGGTAAAAACTACTGCCTAGCTTATAAATGAATCTGTCTGCTGCCCGTCCCCACAGTAGTATGCCAAAGGACATAAGACTATGAAAGTAACTAAAATAAACAAGCCTAGCAGTTGCGACGACGACATATGCTGCTGAACTAAGCCTATTTGCTAATTTTTCTATATGAGGACCCCATTGAAGCTTTGCATCAATTGTGAAACCTAGAAATACAGTTCCATTCACAAGGTCTAATTTGTCATTCCCCTGTAAAACATTGCTGTCTACCGTTTTGACATTCGGAAGAGTGAACTTTATACATTTCGTCTTTTTTTAATTTAACAATAAGTTATTAGAAGTAAACCAATTTTGTACCCGAGAGAGAGCATTATTTGTATTGTCAAGGTAATTTTCTTGTCTCTTAATTTTAAAAAAAGGTGACGTGTCATCTGCAAATAATACTCTGACATATTTTGGACTCTGACATATTTTGGATAATCTCTGACATATTTTGGACTATGAACGGCAAATCATTTACATATACGAGGAAGAGGAACGGCCCCAAAATCGATTCTGTGGCACTCCTATCCTGACCTCTGACCCTGAAGATTTAGCTCTATTTATATCAGCTCTTTGAACTCTCCCTTCTAAATATGATGTCATAATTACACTATTTTTATTTTTAATGCACTAACCCGTGCTAAGGAACAAATTTAAAAACCTATTTAGAGGCTAAAAATTTCACCCATGCCGGGATTCGAACCCGCAACCTCTGGCTATCCGTACCAGCGCTCTACCAATTGAGCCAATGGGCGACTCACGGCATCAGTGAAATTTCGAACCTCTTTACAATATTCTCTGTATTACGTACGTAAAGAGGTTCGAAATTTCACTGATGCCGTGAGTCGCCCATTGGCTCAATTGGTAGAGCGCTGGTACGGATAGCCAGAGGTTGCGGGTTCGAATCCCGGCATGGGTGAAATTTTTAGCCTCTAAATAGGTTTTTAAATTTGTTCCTTAGCACGGGTTAGTGCATTAAAAATAAAAATAGTGTAATCATGTGGGTACAGTGATATCGTTCCGATGTTAAAACCTAACTGCAAAGTAGGTAGTCGGGGCTGTAAGTAATGCAATTTGCTTAAGTCAGATGTCGCTGCCTGTACGTAATACAGAGAATATTGTAAAGAGGTTCGAAATTTCACTGATGCTGTGAGTCGCCCATTGGCTCAATTGGTAGAGCGCTGGTACGGATAGCCAGAGGTTGCGGGTTCGAATCCCGGCATGGGTGAAATTTTTAGCCTCTAAATAGGTTTTTAAATGATGTCATAAGTTTTAGGCTACTCCCGTTTATACCATAGTGCTTTAATTTTAAAAGAAGTGTTTTATGGTCAACGCAATCAAATGCTTTCGACTAGTCACAAAATACGCCTATAGCATCCTTGCGCTCTTTCCATGCACTAAATGTATGTTTGATGCTTTACCGCCTTCTGTCCTGTATTTTCTATAGAGCTTGTATATTGGTTCAATTATATCTCTTTTGTACTTTTTCTTTGTTTCTTGTTATGCACTCGCTTTTTCCTGCGCTAGGTCTACTTACATTTTCTCTTTCAAAGAAATCTTGGATATTTTTCTTGTATTTCTTTCTAATTTCCTTACTACATTTTGTCATTCTAATGCTTCCTTTCAGCCCAAGAACATTAGAAATAGCTGCTTTTAACTTGTGTTTATTTGCGATTTCGTTTGTAGCTACTCTTTTTAGTACTTTCTTTTCTTTGGTATCTGCTTTAGTATACTCTGTTTTTAAAGAATTTGTAATTGTGTGTAGCAAAATTAACCTCCTTTTTACCTTTTCTTTTTCTGCCGTCGACCCATTTGGTAAATTTTCTTCTACGAAATTATTTGATTTCGTTAATGGTGTGTCGTCACACTGTGGAAGCCGTTTAACAGTAATAGCACCAATATTAAGCTTAGTTTGTGCAATAGTTTTTCAGTATGTCCACTCGCCTTTTCATCCGATTACAGGCCTGTCTGAAATTCTTATTTCGTC
Source organism: Yponomeuta sedellus (assembly GCA_934045075.1). NCBI lineage: Eukaryota > Metazoa > Arthropoda > Insecta > Lepidoptera > Yponomeutidae > Yponomeuta > Yponomeuta sedellus. Next base: position 7,267,215 of record OW203744.1, read on the forward strand.
TTTTTAATTGAGCATTTTCTTCAGTCAGCTTGTGAAAATTTTCCTTGAGGGTTTTTGTATAATGTTTACTTTTTTTTCTAACATTTCATGTATCTTGTGTCGTAGGGTCAGCCTTTTTTTTTTCTTTTAGCTCATTGGCTTGTCTCCACTTTGCTCGTAGCTCTTTTTTTCTTCTTCTGTAAGAATTTCTTTTTTCTTTTTGATATTTTCTTTAACTTTTGTCAAATGCTTAGCACGGATTTCCTCGTATTTATTTAGCTTTTCCTTTTTTAGTCTTTCTCTGTAAGCTTTTTGCCTTTCGGCATTGGTTTTTGGAGGCATTCCTAAAAAAAAAGTAATGCTGTTATCAGGGTAAGTAATAATTATTAATATGTATCTATACAAGTTTTTATCTTTTATTAAAACTTGAGGCACTAATAATATTGTATAGGAAGCCTGTAAAACGGATAGTGTATATTAATGGTTTTAACTTTATATATATACATATGTATGTATTTATATGTGAATCTCCTAAATGATCTAGATTTTGAAATGGACACCTAGTTTGAATTGTAACGTTCATCAAGCCGCAGATTCTGTGCTACTTTGAATAAAACCTTTTCATTTCATTTCATATAGATAATTAGTATGATTATGTTTTCAAGCGAAAACCATGTCGCGAGGCTTATTTTGGGGGTAAAAATTATGCAACAAGCTTTTCAATCGCATAAGAACATAATGACTATATATAGACTCCTCATCAGAAAAATCGAAACACCTCTGAAAAGTGGGGTTTGAATGAGTTTTATGATTTTTTTATATAATATTAAACAAAAAAATTAATAATGCTCCTAATGCTCCCTAACCTTGTAATATGGCGGATATTACAAGGTATCGTTTAACGAATATTATTCCTTCAACTTAAAATTAAATATCTTTACATATCGTGTTTTGTTCAACAGGTATAGTTTTAGCTTTAAAGAACAATTTGTAAATAACGTGACGCACTGTATCATGTAACAACTGTATATGCAGCTTTATATTGAACTTTTTCGTTACGTAACGAAATTCATAAAAAACGTTACGAAATTGTATTAGGCATTGGACAAAACGGGGGTTGTAAAAAGTCAATGGTTTGATAAAAGCTGAAACAGCACATAAGATGATTAAATGATCGAACCACACGTATAACAAAAAGATAAGTTAACAGAGACTTACAGTTTCGTGAAAAAAGTAAATAATATTTTCTGTCTCGAAAAAGTAGTTTCACTAAACACAATACGTTCTTACTGATTTTCACACTAAATGTTATGGCGGAGACGTCACACCAACAACCAATCAGAAAGAAGCCAATGCTGCCCATGTAAAATATTTTGGATGCGTTTAGAAATTATGTGGAAGTGCAAATAATACGTAACTAAAGAGTAGTAACGAAAAAGTTAATGAGTGCGACTCATTTTAATTTTCTGCATTAAATCAATAATTTATTATGAAAATCTATACAACATCAGTTGGATAAAGAAAGTACAATTAATTATGATCTATTTTACACAAAAATGCACAGTACTTACGATACACATCACACTTTATGAAGTATAAACATATGAGGAAGGAAGGGCGGCAATTTGATTTTTGTATGAAAGGTAAAAAATGTAATATATAAAAAAAAAAGATTATAATTGGTAATTACTACGATTATACTATTGACTCTACATTATTTTAAAGACGTATTATTTATCCAAAAAACTTGTAATACTTTTTTATGATTTAGGAGAAAAATAATAGTAACTTCTTAACTATTTGGAGGCACACTTTTTTTTCAAAGATGTACATTTATTTTGAGAAATACTCATAAATATTTTCGAAATGTCTATGACATACTCTTCTGTTTGAAAATATATATTTATCATCTAGGTCCATTAAATGTGCTCCAACTCGTGCTTTCTATGTTTGAAACCGTTCAGCATCTCTTATGGGATTTGGGAAATAGTGCAGGATACCTGAACAGAAAAAACAACAGTGTAGAGTTCTTGTATTATGGTATCTCTCAATTAATTCAAAGTTCGACATATTAAAAACTGTAGGTACTTAATACGTACCTGCCATCAGATTATGCAACCAGCCACGCAACATCTTTTATGCGACATTTTAGTCTTTCTACAGGTCTTAGGTATCTCAGAAATATAGTCACTGCACAAGGACTCTTATCTTAAAAATGTCACTGGATAACATATTTTAAAGTTTCGCGACTTGTACACATAGTTACACATAGTTCGGGTGGAAAAAAGTCGCACGGCTTATCGTCCGACATTGTCAGTGTAGTGTGTCGCAACCCTAATAGTGCTTTGTGATAGCTGATTGAGGGTAGTCTGAAACCTCATCAGCCGAAGATGCGAACGGGTGCCAGCCATCAGTCTTCTCGTGACCACGATGACTGTAACGTCGTCGAAACGTCGAGTTAAAATAGCAATAAATTACTACGCGATTAAGCCCCGAAAATATTCTAACAAAGTCACTGGATATACAAGGAGTCCTATCTCATAACACAAGTCACAGGCAAGTGAAAGCTGGAGGAACGGAGAGGCGCTTTTTATAAGAACCACCTTTGTCCCCAGAGTATTTTTTTCAGGAGGGATAAAAAACTGAAAATATTTTATATGAAACATTTTTAATTGTTTTTTAAATCAATTATATGTATGAGACTGTTTCTTATTACTTCAGCTAGATAAGAAAACGTTTCATGAAACCTATCATTACTTAAAATCAACTTAAAACCAAGGATACCTGGACAAAGGCTATTTTTGTAATAAAAAGTACTACCTATCCGTAGATAATAAGTGGGTTTTAGTTAAGGAAAATAAGGAAAACGTTTATCTTTATTAATATCTTTAATAATGTTCTTATATTTATTACACTTAGTTAGAGAGGTATAATACTCTGTATTTGCTGGAATGGAGAGAAACTGTGCCAGTCTTTTGATGTCCTTCAGCTGCCTTCCTTTAAGGGTATTCCTTTAAGCTCATTATATAACTGATCAAATTTGATGCAATCTACGGCCATCTTTTTATTATTCCTGATGCAAATGGGTATCCAGGGTCCTGTATAGCTGTCTTTTACAAAATATTCTTCTCTTCCGTTCTTTGAGCATTCTTATGCCTTTTATTTTCATCGTTGGTCGGCTTTGTTTGAAGAAGTATGGGTCTAACCCTTTCGCTATGTCAAGGAAATCGGTCTGTTTCACATTGACCAACCCAAATGGTGATGGTTTGGATCTAGCTTCTTTAATTAAACAATCCCAGTCGCTTTGGATTTCAGCAGTATTTGTTCTTTTTTTCGCTGCCACCAAGCTGAAATCTTGATCGTTGGGTAAGTAACTATGTCCACGGATGGGGAAAATATCATATAAAATTTTCTTGAAAAGTTTTAGGCAAACCACAAGGTAAAAGAGGAAGCGGACCATTACATAGTTTTTATTCTGTCCGGCACACCCGTCACTGAATATAACACATGTATCATGTTCTGCCCCGATGTCACTGAAATATTTCAGCAACATTGATGTTACATTAAATTTACCATTGAAAATGTCCCAATAAACTTGATAGGACACATTGATTTGGTAGTTCTTCAAGAACATCTTGTGCATTTCTTTAACAGTCAAATTTTCAGGCAAATAGTATCTGTGTGGATTTTTGCGGACAGAATAGTGTGACTGGCGAACTTGAAATGATTCAATTAATTAATTGAATTAGAGGAGAAATCCACTCAGTTGGTGAATAAATTTCTTTCCCTTTGGCTGTTCTTTCGATAAGGGCGTGAACAGAGTCTCCCTCATTCTGTGTATGACCCTTTTCCATAAAACGATGAGTAACTTTCATGTTAAACTGACTAGCAGCAATCATGTACATAAGATAAATCTTCTATTGCGATTTTGTCTTCCACATAGAAGTCTTCGCGGATTACCTGAGCCGCTTTCGGATAGACTTCACCTTCGTCATCTGCGAGTTTCATTAGTGTTTTTATGGCAAGATAAGGCGCAGATGCTGTTCTAAAAGTAACAGTTAGTAATCTGTAATCTTTAACTTCTGACGAATCTCTATTTGTTCCTCTCCATAGTACTCTCTGAAAGTCTGTATCTTCTTTTATTACCAGGATCATTCTATACATCTTCGTAATATCACTCGTGAAGCAAACCTTATGCATTCTCCATCTCATTACAAAACTGCGCAAATCTTCTTGCAGTACCGGTCCAATCATCAATTCATCGTTCAAGGAAACTCCGTTGTTGTTTTTGCTTGAAGCATCGAATACTATCCTCATTTTAGTTGTTTCTTTGTCTCGTCGAACAACTGCATGGTGTGGCAGATAAGTAGCTTGATTGTCTAATTCGTCATGAGGTACCTTTTCCATATGTCCCATCGTTAGGTATTCTTCAAAAACTTGATCATATTCTTTTCTTATTTCAGGTGTTTTGTCTAGTCTCTTTTCTTGTTGTAGTAAGCGTTTCATTGCTATTTCTCTCGTATTTACACTTTGGGTCTGTTATGTATGCATCATGCAGGTAGAGGAATAAACGACAGTCGGCATTCAGTCATTGTTTCATTGACACATACCTAACACTGGCGACGAGTTAGTAAAATCGATTAAATTACCACGCGTGTGTGCAAATTTTGTCGATCAAAATGCCTTTCGGACATATCGAAACGTATAATTTCGCGAGTAACAATTGGGAAGCTTATATTAGACGGGTTGTGCAGTTTATTACATTAAATAATATCGCTAATGAATTGAAAGTTGCTACGTTGGTGACGGTAGTAGGCGCGGAGTGCTATGAATTGATGTGCGACCTGTGTTCCCCAAATACGCCGGAATCTAAATCTTTTGATGAGTTGGTGGAGCTAGTGAAAAATCATTTAGAACCTGACCGATCGGAAATCGCTGAAAGACATACTTTTAGGCAGCGAACGCAACACCAAGGAGAAAGTATTCGCGAATACCTTCAATCGCTGAAACATTTAGCGAAGACCTGTAATTTCGGAGATAAATTGGAAGAAAATTTGCGAGACCAATTTGTATCGGGTTTGTGCAGTGAAGACATGAGGTCTAGGATCTTTGCTGAGAGGAATGTTGACTACAAGCGCGCCGTGGAGCTGGCGCAGGCGTTGGAAGCGGCGGAGCGGCACGCGGCCACGGCGTGCACTCCGGGCGCAGGCGCCGCCGCCGGCGCTGCCGCGGCGCGGTTGGCGCGGGAGGCGCAGGACGACGGCTTGCATGGGATCGGCGCGGGCGCGGCAGGGGGTTCCCGTAGGAACGCGGGTGCGGCCAGGGCGCAGCGCGCATGCTCTCGATGTGGTAAATCAGGGCACCCAGAAGGCAAGTGTCGTTTCAAGTACTATAATTGTGATGGATGTGGTGAAAGAGGTCACATTAAGTCAGTGTGTTCTAAAAATAAAAGTGAAAACAACATTGGCAAGAAAGCAACAAAAAATCAGTTCTTTTTGGATGAATCGGCGGATACCGATGATGATGGTTGTAATTTTTATAATTTAGTAATCAGTAGTGATGGTGATGGGCCGTATTATGCGACATTAAGTGTTGAAAACATATTGTGTAAATTTGAGATAGACACCGGAAGCAAATTATCAGTTATTTCAAAAAAATTCTATGATAAGCATTTTTCGAACTTTCCTATTGAAAAAAAACAATTGACGCTGAAGTCCTATACAGGAGACATCATTGAGACTCTTGGTTCTATTGTGGTCAGTGTCAATTATGGCAAAATACAAACAAAATTAAATCTATTTGTTATTGAAAACGGAGGACCGCCTTTAATGGGCCGCTCGTGGATTAAGAAATTAAAATTATCCATTGTAGAATGCCACAATATTACCGAAGAGGATTCAATGGCGAGTTCCTTGCGAAGTGAATTTCCAGACGTGTTTGCTGAAGGCTTAGGCACATTTAAAACTGAATTTAAACTGTATCTGAAGGATGAGTCACCTGTTTTTGTTAAAGCGCGGCCGATGCCACTAGCATTACGGGAACCAGTCGAACGGGAACTCGACCGGTTGCAGCGGTATGACGTCATATACAAAGTTGAGCGATCTGATTACGGCACACCTATTGTGCCCGTAATAAAATCTAACGGTGCTATAAGATTGTGCGGGGACTACAAGGTCACCATAAACCCACTTCTGAAGGACTACCATTACCCGCTGCCCCGCATCGAGGACCTTTTCGCCGCTTTAGGAGGTGGTGAAGAGTACACAAAACTAGACTTGTCCAACGCTTTTCAACAATGTTTGTTACATAAAGACTCGCAAGCAATGACAGCCATAACCACTCACCTAGGTACTTTTGTTTACAAGCGTGTACCGTTTGGTATAAAATGTATCCCTGAAAATTTTCAGAAAATAATGGAAGAGACGTTGCATGGGCTACCATCAACGGCTGTTTTCGCGGATGATATTTGTGTTACTGGAAAGGACAGAGCAGCCCATTTAGCAAATCTGAGAGCGGTGCTACAAAGACTCAAAGAAAATGGTCTAAGAATTAATTACAGAAAATGCCAGTTTTTCCAAGAAAGCGTGACTTATTTGGGCTACAAAATAGACAAATTTGGTTTACATACAGACACAAAAAAAATTGAGGCCATTGTAGCAGCGCCAACACCGTGCAATGTGACTCAATTAAAAAGTTTTATGGGTTTAGTAAACTTCTATTCCAAGTTTTGTGTGAATATGAGTGACATCTTAAAGCCACTATACGATTTATTGAAAAAGAATACAAAATGGGAGTGGACTGCAGATTGTAACATGGCATTCAATAAAATAAAAAAGATTTTAAGCAGTTCCCCTGTGCTGGCATATTACGATCCGAGTCTTGAGTTGATTTTGTCGGTTGACAGCAGCGCGTACGGCTTGGGTGCGGTGCTGACGCAGCGCTACGCGGACGGCACGGAGCGACCGGTATGCAGTGCGTCACGCACACTCAACCCGGCCGAAGCTAACTATTCTCAAATAGATAAAGAAGCGCTCGCTATTGTATTCGGAGTAACAAAGCATCACCAATACCTTTATGGGAGATATTTTACTTTGCGCAGCGATCACCGTCCTTTAAGTTATATTTTTGGTAAAAATAAAGGTTTGCCGGTGACGGCTGCGAGTCGGCTACAGCGATATGCTGTAAAGTTAGCCGCTTATGATTTCGGAATTAAATTCGTAACTTCGTCTAAAAATTGTTTTGCAGACGCTCTTTCACGCCTTCCTCTAGATTCGCAAAAAACACATCTAAGGAGGGAGGGCGAAGAAGGTAGTTACCTTAATTATGTACAAGGAAGTTTTCCAATTAGTTTTAGGGACATTAAAACTGAAACGGCGAAGGACGCGTTACTCACGAAGATATTTGGGTACATAATGTACGGCTGGCCGGTAAACTATGCGTACAACGATGTGGAGAAAATATTCTATAATAAAAGAGATGGCTTACATATTGATCAAGGCTGCATAATATGGGGTTATCGCATCGTGGTACCGAATTCCCTCAGGTTTTCCATTTTGAAAGAAATCCATGAAGGGCATCCCGGCATCGTCAAAATGAAACAAATAGCCCGTAATTATGTTTGGTGGGAGAACATAGACAGCGATCTAGAACAGGTTTCGCGCGAGTGTGTTCCGTGCCGGGAGCTGCGGCCTGCGCCCCCCGCCGCCCCACTGCACTCGTGGTCATGGCCTACGGAGCCTTGGGCACGATTGCATGTTGATTTCCTCGGTCCATTTAATAACAATTACTACCTAATAGTTATTGATGCGCATTCAAAATGGATCGAGGCAGAAAAAGTAAGCACAACGTCAGCCAATATCGTATGTGATTGCCTAAGACGATTATTTTCACGTTTCGGTTTGCCTAAACGCATTGTTAGTGACAATGGGCCCCCATTTTCCTCTACAGCGTTTGCTCAATATTTAGAGTATAATGGCATAAAACACACTCTAGTGCCCCCGTATCACCCTTCTAGCAATGGTGCGGCGGAAAATGCGGTGCGATCAATTAAAAGAGTGCTGAAAAAGGCAGAACTAGAAAAAGACGACTTAAACAAGGCATTGAGTCGATTTTTATTTATGTATAGAAATACAGAGCAAAGTACTACAGGACGTGAGCCGGCAGTGGCCATGCTAGGCCGGCGGCTGCGCGGCCGCCTCGACCTGCTGCGGCCCGACGCAGCGGAGCGCGTGCGCGCGCGTCAGCTCGCCGAGGAGCAGCGCCGCCACACGCCGCTGCGAGTTGCTCGACAAAGCGAGCAAATATTGCTGCGCAATTATTCTAAGGCGGGCAATAAATGGACAGAGGGTGTAGTAGAAAAACGGGTAGGGCCAGTTTCTTACACTGTGAAAACGACTGACGGTCACGTTCATAAGCGACATATTGACCAAATGCTTATTAAGAAGCGCCATTCACTTAGTCAAATCGCGCGACCCAATATGACTGTAGCAATCCCTGTCGAGCAAAATCAGGAGAAGGACGAGTCGTTTGATAGTGCGGAAGAGGAACTGAGCGAGAGCCCGCCGTCTCCGGCGCAGCCTCCGCCGTCGCTGCTGTCACCGACTACTGCGGAGAAAACTCGCCCGCGCAGGGAAGCTGCATTACGTTGCCGTGACAAACTAAAAAATACATGTATGTAACAAAAGAAACAAGTCAGTCAATATTATACATTCAGAATTTCTTAGTTATTAATACTGTAGGATATAGCTACTGGCTTCTGATAGTTATTGCATAGTTTTAAGGTATATAGATATGTGTATATACTTTATATTTAGAAGGGAAAAGTGTTATGTATGCATCATGCAGGTAGACGAATAAACGACAGTCGGCATTCAGTCATTGTTTCATTGACACATACCTAACAGTCATTGGAACGAAACGGAAGTCTCACGATGTAGCGTCCTTCATCATTTCTTGTGTACTCTTCTTTGTACATTTTCTCGCATTGTTGTTCTTCTTTTGTGTATTTTCTTGTAATATCTAATTCTACCTCCCAGAGTGTTTTTAAGAAGTCTTCGACGTCGATTTGATGGTGCATAACGACAACAGTCTCTGCTGATTGTGTCTCTTCAACTCTTCCAAATAAAATCCATTCCAGGGTTGTTTTATGAGCACATGGGGACCTTGGTGAACCTTTGATTAGTTGGTTCTGAACTATTTGAGCATACACGTCAACTCCTAGTAGTAGATCGTTAGAACCTGGTTTGTAATAATTGGGATCACCCAGAACTAGACCCTTTAGATGCTGCCAGTCACTCACATTAATCGTGTGGGATGGTATGTTCCGTTGTGAAAGCTTCACAATTTTGATTCAATTTTGATCTGAACTACTTGCTTGATATCTTCTTTTGTTGAGCCCGCTGTCCCTTTGATTGGATACCGTCTTGCCTTAATAAATTGTGCAGCTCGTTCACTTATAAAGCTCGTGTGATAGGCAAATAACATCATCACGCCACATGCCTTCACGTATCTGAAATATAGACAACTCCTCCCAAGGCACGTAGGATTATTATATATAAGCTAGTGTAAGACTAGAAGAAGGGAGTTAAGAGACTGGAGTCTTAGCGATGTATTAATTAAAATGTGATCAACCGTTCCTGTAGTTTCCCTGCTGCGCCGCCGTCCTGCAACCACTCCCCCCACCACTGGGCATACTTCACTCGCCTGCGAGCCTCTATCGATTAAAGCTCTCAAAGTAACTGTGTACTTATCTTCATTTACGACTTGTACGAGTGCTGTTGCTAATAGTGCTGTACTTTTTGCAGTAGAAACATGTGACGCCATCATTGTTATATCCGTATCGTCTTTTTCCTCCACGTTTGTATGCAGTGTCACTCCGGGTTGATTATTTTGCTCAGCATTGGCCGTTGTGTCACTGGTTGTTTCAGTATTCTTATTTTCGTGGAGAAGTGTATGATGACGTCTTTTGCATAGTCGACAGCAGGTTGGAACGCGACATAGCCTTACAGTGTCCAGGTGCAAGGCAATTGAAGCACATATTGTTTTTCTTTACATATTCACTTCTTTGAATCGGTGTACATCTTCCGAAAGCTTTACAATGGCTGATTGTATGAATTTCACTGCACATCAAGCACCTTTTGTTGGTTTCAGCGTTTGTCGCAATGTGAAATGACTTTTCTCTTACAGAAGTTGGAGTAGATTTAGATTTGGTTGGTTCTATAAGCTCGAGTGTACGGAAACGGTACTCTTAAAACTTACGAAACATTTCAAGCGAAGGTAGTTCTTCAGGATCCTGAATATTATAGCTCACATGTTCCTCCCAATTTTTGTGTGTCTCGGAGTCTAGCTTTTGCACAATCACAAATATAATAAGCGGATCCCAACCGTCAATTTGCACCTTCAAGTTGCTTAAATGACGTTAACATTCAAAAGTGGTGTCTAGTAAATGTTTAATCTGATTCGAAGTATTTAGCGTAATCTTCTTTTGAGGGAAAAACCTCTTCATAATAGCTTTTATTACCATATCGTGTCGTAAGAAGATCCCAAGCTTGACCATAGTTTGAATCCGTTACTTGTATGTGCTTCATGACTGCAGAATTCTTCATGTTCGTAAAACTTCTCCTCCGCAAAGTAGGGTACCTTTTCCCTTTGTTCTCTTGCCGTTAGTCGTATTATTACGCCATATGCTTGATTATAATCGATCCAGAAATCTTCTACGCATTTAAAGCGTGCTGCGAGGTAATTTCGCGTTAATCTGGCTTTTGGGCACTTTTCAAGGTTTACAAGTTGTCTGTCTTATCACCGATGGAATGCGTTCTATTGTTCTCGCGAGGCGGCCGGCGACCAGTTGCTCGACCTCTTCTATACGGCTCGGTTTGGACATACGGATATCCGCACGTATGTCATACGACGTTTTATAACATATTTACGAGGAAATTAATAAAACTCTGACTTTGTTAAACGAATAAATCTTTAATTAATTGTTAAAGCAGTTATAAAAATTTGAACAATTTTTAAAAGTGATTGTTACGTTGCCAGTTGGCACTTTTAATGTTGTCAAGTTATTATTATTAGTTACTATTTCCCCAGTTTCTCTCTCACTCTCTTGAGTGAAAGTAGGAGAAACGAGACCACAGAGTTCTGCAGTCGTCGGTGGCGGTGGCGGCGGCTTAGGCGGTTGCAGCTGCGGCGACGATGGTGGAATGCACGCGTGTGTGCTCGTAGATGGTTGAAAGTCAACACTTGACTCCAAATGTATGTTCCTTGTAATGCGAGAGCTAATTTCTTCTTTATTTCTTATCGAATCATCAATGTATCCCCCCGGCTACACTGCTCGACCGCCACCCTCCGTGGCGTTTTAGTGTTAATAAGTCCGCACCTGAATCGGCGAGCAATGTAGCCGAGGACCTTCTGAAACTGTGCCCTATGTATTCATGAGCTTCAGGCAAATTTAAGAAAGTGGCAATTTCTTTCGGCATTGCTCCAAATTTATTAATGCCAATGGGTTGCTTAGTGTATTTTCCATTTTGGTAATTTTGAAAAAATCTGTTGGAATTAGCTTTTGTTGAACGAAGCGCTTCGTATTTCTTCACTACGTCGTAAAAAAGGCCCTGTATTGTGAACGACCTTGGAATTTAATTTTTTGTGTTTTTAACCTGGACAAGAAGAACTCGCCCATGGTTCTCGATATCATAAGTTGTGATGTTTTCCAACTCTTGACGTCTACATGCACCATTTATACCGAATATTAATGCAACCTGAAAAGAGATAAAAATAACATATAAACAACTATATAATAAAGAAATACGAAAGTGAAAGAAATTAATCACAATTTTTTAGTTTCAACTGACCTTTGTTGCTAAATATCGGCAATCCGGAGCTTCTTTTAGGAACGTCTTGATATTGTCAGCCGAAAATACTTTCGACTTTTTACTCAATGGCCATCTGAGCGTCTTTTTAGAAATGCTGGCAAGTTGGAGTATGACTCGATATCAATACCATGGTTTGTTTTCATAGTGCTTTTTAGCATTGAATAGTAGCACCACAATGAGCTTGACTTATATTTATGAGAAAGTTCCATGAAATAGGCTAAAAACACATTTTCTGAAAATGAATTTGCATTTTGGCTTGTTTTACATAAGATGAAATCTTGATAGGCTTGTAAGTATCTATCGGTCGTTTTTTCAGGCAAGAGGCTCAGAGTAGCCTTTTTCGCCGCGTTTAAGACTTGTGGCGGTGTCAAATTAATAAATTCATCACTACTTGACGACATTTTCAAATAAAAACAATACAGCGAAAAGAAAAAGCGCGCGGATTTATTTTTACTTGTCCACAAATAAGCGAAGCACGCGCATCAACTTTTTTTTTTAGGCAAAGGTACAAAAACAGCCAGTATTACTAATAAATTGGTATTCTCAATTGGTAGAGCGCTGGTACGGATAGCCAGAGGTTGCGGGTTCGAATCCCGGCATGGGTGAAATTTTTAGCCTCTAAATAGGTTTTTAAATTTGTTCCTTCGCACGGGTTAGTGCATTAAAAATAAAAATAGTGTAATTACTAATAAAGTAAATTAATATTTTTGTGTTTTTGTTGGTGGTTGTAATTTATTGTCAAAATTAATTAAATTAAAGAATTAAATGTTTATTTGTTATATTTTATTTCCCAAAGTTAATTTTATTCATAAAATATTGACCACTTTCTTGACATAAAACCTTTTGCTAAGATTTTTAAAAGTATCGTTCATTTTTAGACGGAGCATCTTAAAACTTTATAAAAAAAAAACACGTGCCTTTTACATTACTTTATCGCACAAGTATGTAATGAGATACATTACGATATTGAAATTGGTGTTATTACAACCACTTTACGAGCAAATATGTTATAAAAATATAGATGAAGCTATACTAGGTACCTACATACATATCTAACCGAACAAGGACTACTTTCCACTGGGTCTTCAAAGACGTCGTTAAACATCTCCAAATATTCCTTTGAATAATCTGGGTCGATCAACTTTTTTTTGTCCTGCCACGATAATTTCGACATTTTTTTTTATAGTCTTTTTTCATTCACCCACATGGACAGCTAGATAATTTATCAAATTTATTAATTCTTATACAAGCAGCACACTTTTTTATACTTATGTATAACTAGAAATTCTACAAAAAACATGATAACGGGCGAAGAATCTGAAATCCCTTGGACGACTAAGGTTGTCATTTTTCTGAAGCAAAGATAATCATTGTAAGTAGTAACAAACGGTGTAGTTGTCTAATAAAATGAATAAATATTAGTTTAAAACATTTATATCACTTTCGACATGGATAGTTATTAATTTAATTTCAATTATAATGTCTCTACAACTTCTGACCTGAAGCTGGTATGAAAGTAATAATAGAAGCAACAAAATAAATTAAAATGGAAAAATATTTAAAAGGACACATGTCTTTTTAGCTAACAAAACTGGCCTAATTGAATTGACCTATTTATTTTTATACTATTTTTATTTTTAATGCACTAACCCGTGCTGAGGACAAATTTAAATTTATTTTTATTAACAGACACATGAAGATTTTGTGCATACGAAATTTGGGGACAACTGGCTGTCCAAGAGACGTTTACAGCTGTCCAAGAGACAACATTATCATACAAAACTTTCTGTATTAATAGGGAATACGGTATTAAAAAATGTATTTGTAATTTAAAATATTTGGCGTAATAGAAAAAAAAAACTTTACTTTTAGGTACGAGTATGTGACGAAAACTATCCAGCCAATACTGAGATCAAAATACTTAAAATCTAAAGTGACATGTAGTCGTCTTTAATAAAATTTCTTTGTGAGAGCACTCCTCAAGGCACTTAAAAAAAATCAGTCTTCACTTATCCCTATTATTATCATTATTATTATTAAGTAAAAAACGGCCATAACTAGACGCAAAATATTAATAAAATAGTAGTTTTCAAAAAAATATCAAATAACTTCTCACGTACGTATTTAGCTACTTAAACCACTTTCATGAATCTGAGTCGTAGTCATGACTGTTTTTTATTCAGGAAAATTAAAGTAATCAAGACATCTTACAAAATACTTGAACAGTTAAATTAAAATAAGTCTTAAACAGTTCACTTATAACCTTATTTTTTTAATCAGTCTTCAAAACTTTAAATCTAGTCAGTGACTTAAAATAGTTATTTCTCAAAAATTTATATATCGCATGAGAACTTTTAATACACTTCACCTCTTTTATAATCTGCATCTGGATTTGGCAGCTTTTTTATTACATCTTCATACGCAACATATGAAACATCTTTTTGGTCAAGTACAAACAGTTTTCCGCCTTTAACAGCTTTCAGGAAAGTGACTTTAATCTCACCGTCATCTTCACTTTGAGCAACACAGACATAAGTGTACGTTTTGCCTTTGGCACCGTAAACTTTGACTAGCAAATAATCTCCAGGTTCAGGTAAGTTATTTTTTTTGCCCTGATATAGATGGCTGCTGATATTCACGATCGTCAGGTCCTGGTAATACGTCGCGTTCAAGTGAGTTATATTTATTTCCCGATGTAGAACTGCTGAGTTTCGTGGTCACTTGGTTCAGGTAAGTTGTTACAATGCCTTGATATAGATGGCTACTGTTCAACATAAATTCCAGATTGAGGTAAGTTATTTAAGCTCCATTATAAGCGTTTTGTGTTGAAGGTTCTTTCTCTTCGTCAGTGTCGTTATCTGACGAACCGTACACGTATTTGTACATATTTACTGGTACTGACGTCCGAAATGTCTTTGTATTTTCTTGCAATCAAGTGACTTAATGGCAAATTGTCATCGATGGAATGTCCGTCATCACTAAATTAGTGATGTGTGATGAATTGATAATCGATGATTTCTAAAACCCCATAACTAACAAAAGATAAAATATGCAGGAGACACAAAAAACTGTATAATTTTTTATAATGCAAATATATGACAATGTGAATGTGTTCTTTTTTTATGACCGTGTAAAGAAAATTTTACGTATTTTTATTTCGATTTTGGATGTATTTTAGTATATATAAAATTAAATTTTTTTTTTTTTTCACTTACGTGGTTATGACACTAAATCAGTTACTTATGTCGTTTTGATACTCAATCAATAAACATAACTTAAAATAATAACTCAAATACTCTTATTTAAGTAACTTCATTAATCTTATAGGTAACATTTTTATAATATAAGCAGTTATGCATCATCCCCCACTTCATCCACACTCTCTAATGCCGTGGTTGGCCATTCTAAAATTTCTTCATAGAAATCTTTGAATGTATCTGGAACACAAGGAATTAACTTTTTGATATCTTAAATTTTTTAATATTTATTGGCTTTTTGGTTGTATATGCCAATTCCGTAGGTAAAACTATGTTTGCAGAAATAGTACTCTACTTTGAAAAGCGCAAGGTGAAAGAAAACCTATTTATCTGGTTATCAATAAACTCACTTGCTTTGACCCTTCCAATATTCTCAACTGAGTGGATGAAATGGGAGTAAGAAGAGATTAAGAAATTAACCTTATTTTCTTTCACAACTCTTCTGCCATAAGAGCAATCTGATAGACATGACTTTTTGTAATAATCATTCCACCAATTTTTAAAATTAATTTTATCGTCTGGTTGTACCACATGGACAAAGAATTTGGGTGATGAATGTGTGACTATCTTAACAAAATCCCTAATGGAATATGTTCGATCGCCCTTTCTTAACTTCTTTTTCACACACCCAAATGCTCTATCGCATGGTAAAAATGAATGCCCTCTGACTGGGTAAAATTGTTATTTTTTTTTTGAACTTCTTGAGTTCTACCAGGGCTGCAAAATATCTTAACAAAGTATGATTTTTGTTTTGACCTCCACAGTTATCAGAAAAAATATAGAGCTTCGTTAGACTTGGAGGAACTTCTGTGTTTATATAATTATTCACAAAGGAGATCACCTCATTGGGGCCTTTGCCACCTACGCCTTCGTGATATATATAAAATTTTGAAACATTTGTTTTCAAATTTGTGATGCAAAAAGCATTCAATGTCTGCCTCAAATAAAACGTTTTCTGAACTGGGATTTGTGGTAGTTGTAAATTCATCATGTAATCAAAAGCCAATCCCAGGACAGTCTCATCATATTTTTAATTATTTTCAGTACAAATATCTTTCACATCTCTTAACTTTGATAAAAATTTTGACTTCGTTTTTTATGAATGTTTATTTGTGCCTGAGCTACCATCTTTGCATTTTCATTTAATGTTTGTGATTTTGACCTGATTGTAAGATCTTCACAAGTACAACAAGTGTCTACTTGAGGTCGTCCAAACCTTAAAGAAAACCTTTCCTGAATTTTTTTTTAAGTAAAATTCATATTTCACTGATGTTTCGGGATACTTTTGTTTAAACATATCAAACATTTGTTTAACATCCAACCGAGCATCTAAATAATTAACTTGTTTTGAAGAATAATGACTGACTTTCTGAGGAAAACTCTTAATGTGTTTTTCAATTTGGAGGCAGATTTCTCCAGGTACAGCTCGCTTATTTGGGTACTTGCCTCTTTGGTCACAAGGTATTATACCTTTCTTCAGTAAATTGCATAATCGCCTTATTCTTTCGGAAGTAATGCTATATTTTGAAAAGCTGATTTGCACACTTGAAGCCTTTCTCCTGATGAGGATGGTACAAGATATTTGAATGAGCTAGAGCGCCACTTCAAACTGTTCAAATCTTCAACCAAATAATTTCTTGGGCCTCGAGACAGGAACTGCCTCAATGTTCTGCTGTAAAAATATGTCTTTTACAAACTTATTTAGAGGCTAAAAATTTCACCCATGCCGGGATTCAAACCCGCAACCTCTGGCTATCCGAACCAGCGCTCTACCAATTGAGTTAATGGGTGACTCACGGCATCAGTGAAATTTCGAACCTCTTTACACTATTCTCTGTATTACGTACAGGCAGCGACATCTGACTTAAGCAAATTGCATTACTTACAGCCCCGACTACCTATTTTGCAGTTAGGTTTAACATCGGAACGATTTCACTGTACCCACATGATTATACTATGATTAGCACGGGTTAGTGCATTAAAAATAAAAATAGTATAAAATATGTCTTGTTCATTCTTGGATGTCATATCATAAAACATTGTGAAATAATTTATGGCTTTTTCATAAGTTATTTTATCAAAACATTGACGCTTGCACCTGTAATAAGAAGCAAATAAGTTGGGTGTTATTTTTTGGCTTTGAAGGGATTAATAAAATAAAATAGGTACACAACATACTAAGTTTTTGTCTTTAAGTAAGTTTTTGTTTACTTAGTAAAGGTTTATTATAAATACTTAGAAGAGGAAGCTATAAGTCAAAGAAGATAGTGAGTAAAATATTTTTATAAGAAAGGAGAATGACCATTTTTGTATGAACGTTGGACCAAGTGCTGCCCAACATTGAAACATGGTACATAATGTTCCTTAGACTAATACCAGACTGTAACCCAAAGCGCTTTAGAATCTATCCGAGGAGTACTGAGAAAAAAAATATTTTTCATAGGATTTACATTGACGAAAAATCATAACCAACAGCTGTTTTTTTGAAATAAAACACGGTATATTGTGAACAATGGATTATTTATTACTATTATAACACTTGCTAAGGATGGTGCTTTAATAAATCAATCATTTATTCGTTACATGATCATGATGTAAACATTAATGATACCTAATCAATCATCCTCATCGTCATCTATAATTATTGAATCTAAAAATAAAGCAGGCCGCCTCACAACGTCTTCGTGCCTAGCCCACCCCAAAAACCAAACTAGGCAAACAACGTGAGCACAACTGCCGATCGTTCCGAGCAGGTACAGAGTAACAGGTATACTCACTCACCGTGCGCGAAAGAGACAGACACATAAACATCCGAATATTAGGACGCGACTTTTAATTTCTCTCAAATCTCGCTGTGATTTTGTACCGTACCATTCGATCAACTTGTCTTGGAATTGAAAAAAGAGACAGCGCTATACAAAGCTGTCAACATACAAAAAACTTGCTTCGAGCGATACTAGCGACGTCGGGACCTGACTGGAGGAAGAATAAGATAATAATATTAAACAACAACGTAAATATTATAAAAAAATTAAATATCAAAAGTTAAAGTGCTACAAAAACCATAAGATATATTATTAGGTACTACACAACCTCGTGGATGTTTTTTTTTAAATTATTTTTTTTAAATACCCTTTTATGTAAGGTAAAATAAAAAACGACTCCCACGCCTGGGCAGCATTTGGTCCAAAATGGTCAATCTCCTTTACCTGCAATCATGTGGAATTCTTACTTTAGGCACTTGTTTGTTACTATGAGACAAATATGCTTGTCCAGAAAATCGTGATTTCTTCACAATATTACGTTTATACGCATCATCATTCCGCTGCCTCTTTTTAGGCCTTTCTTCAACGTTTATGCTATTCTCACAATCAGATTCCATGGTTTTTAGAGTTTATCTTGCTATTCTAGCTCGAAAAGGTAATAATGAAATATATTTCCACAAGCTATACGTTAACAATACGATACAGTTTTAAAATTGATGATAAATAAAAATGGTGTTGCTAGGGTTGAGTGAAAAAACAACACAATTTTACGCAATTATGTTGTTTTAACATTCATCAAAGGAAAACGTCAAAAAATTATGGGGTTTTTACACTAAGCGGTATTTTTAGTAGTTCAATTTATACAGAAAAGATGAAGTATTTGTGTTGTTTTCATACTCAACCTATTAATGGTCATAGACTAAGGCCAAAATCGCTTAAAACTTGATTTTGCCAAAAATGTTAGTTACCGTAAAATGGGGGGAATCGGGACTCTTTCTAAGTTTAATACAAATTTTCAGAGTAATTTTCTTAGACATTACCCAATAAAATTGAGGTTAAAATAGTTCCGGTAGTAATTTTTTTTATTTTCTATGCATTTCATTCATATAATTAATTAAATATTACACTAAAACAAAAATATAGCTTGACCCAATTCACCTCGGTTTGGGGTGAATCGGGTCACGTATGGGGATATTAGGGTTTTTCGATAGGGTTGGCAAAAATATACCTAATAGTATTTATTATAATACAAAAATATAATGGATGATTAAACGAACTTACCTGTGAAGTTCTATCATAATTATACGAAGCGCATCGTCTGAAGAGATTAGTATTTAGATTAGTTATTTCACATATGTAGTAACGCATAGGTACCACCACTCATGCACTCAGTTGAGGGTAACAACAAAAAAAAAACAAGATATTTTATCGAGGGTAGTTGTCACTTTTCTGCCTTCACCCGTTTGCTCTGTGGCTTGTCATTTCGTTCAGAGTGTATTGACAATGAATATTTCCTGAGCCGCACATGTTAGGGCTTTTGAGCCGGGTGGGCGGGTGTCAGGTACTAATCTCTTCAGACGATGCGCTTCGTATAATTATGATAGAACTTCACAGGTAAGTTCCTTTAATCATCAATTATACTTCGCGCATCGTCTTCGAGATTAGTATTTAGATTAGTTATTACACATGTAGACTTTTAGAGTAGGTTCAGAAAATGTGAGTTTAGAAAACTAGCACATGCAAATGGAATTAATTTATTTTTCATCAGAAAAACAAAATCAACTAAATTAATGATAATTAGTTGTAAGTACAATAAATTATAATTTATTAATAACAATAATTTCCTCATTTATTTTAGGAATCGTATTGAATTACGTACTTATGTTTACTTTAACATACGGTTTCTTTAATAAACTTTATGTAAGTACAGTTAGTTGGAACGCATGACTGCGTTAGCCAGGGCAGTACGATCATCGTGTATTATTGTTCTTTGATAGAATTTGCCAAATAAGTTGGTGGTTCCACTCCAACCAGCTGTTTTACGAATTGAATCGATATTAACGCCTACACTATGTGCCTTTGATGTGAAGGCATGGCGTGTGCTGTGAGCTGAGAACAGAGAAGCTGTATCAATTCCGCTGTCCTTAAGGACGGATTTGATCCAGCGACTTAAAGTCTGTGTACCTACTTCAGCATAAGGTTTTTTAAATCTTATGAAAAGTATGTCTGTTTTGCGTAATGGTAATGTCTTATTTATGTAAGTCGTAAGAGTTTTAGCTGGACATATCGACGGTTTCTCATTAAAGAAAGGTAGGGCCAACACAGGTTGTTTGCTTCCTGGGCGTGACGTTTTAATGAAATCTGGAATTTTGATGAGATGAAGTATGGTTTTCTATATTTTTGATATTTATTTTGGAAAGCGTTTGTACTCTGTGGGCACTAACAAGAGCTAACAGTGTAACTACTTTTTTAGTTAATAATTCTACTGATAAGTCTTCGTTGGGATACCAACTGCTTAATAAGTTTAGCACCAAATTTGTATCCCAGGTAATATCATACTTTGGTGTTGTTCGTTGAAGTCTAAACACACCTTTAAAGAAACGAGTTATTAAGTCACTATGGAAAACAGCTGGGCCCAAGATAAGAGATAAGGCAGCTCTGCAGCTATTAAGTGAGCCGTACTGACTGCCGTTGTTAAAGATTTCTGTTAGAAAAGACAGAACTGATGATATTGGCACCTCGTACAGATTAAGCTTATTTTTGTTACAAAAATCAAACCATTTTTTCCAGTAGACTTCGTATTGCTTAAAAGAACTTGGTGATAAGGACGCTAGCATGATGTCCGCGGCGGGTTCAGGTACGGATCTGCGCATCAACGCCGTGCGGACAATATGCCGGCTACCAAGGTAAGGCCGCCCAGTATGTTCCGGCGTTGGCTGGAATGAGATATTATAGGGTTTTCATCGGGCTGTATAGTTGCTATGTCCGTTATAAGTAAACTGGAAAAAACTGGGTACCATGGTTGTGACGGCCAATAAGGAACAACCACAATACCCTGAGCCTGATCCGATTGGATTTTTCTGAGCATTTTCAAGATCATGGAAAATGGTGGGAAAGCATAGAAAAATAAGTGTGACCAGCTCATGGTAAACGCATTAATTGCGTAAGCATCAGGATCTCTATGCCACGATACGTATTTTTCACACTTTTTTTATTCTGCTTGCGAACAGATCTATTTGTGGTGTCCCGAATATGGCGGTAAGAGAACAAAAAACTGTGTTTGTGAGTTCCCACTCTATATCTGGGTGGACGCGCCTGGATTCTGCGTCAGCTATATTATCTGAGGACTCAACATAAGCTGCGAATACAAAAATACGTCGAGATTCACACCACTGCCAGATATCTTTAGATATTTGTGTTAGGTGCGGGAATTGGATTCCTTAATTAATATACGATATCGCAGTTGAATTATCTATCCGTAACAGTACTTGGCAATCGTGTAATCCGTTGCCAAATACTTTGAGGCCAATGAAGGCTGCTAACAGCTCAAGAGAGTTAATGTGCTGTGCAGCCTCCGTTGCGGACCACATACCACTGGCGGTCTTTCCATTACACACTGCACCCCAACCCGTAGTTGAGGCATCGGAATAGATTTCGGTTGTATAATTATCGTCTTTAATCCTATGGGTGGAATTATCAATTGTGTTAAGCCACCAGGTCAAGTCTGGCAATAATGAATTTGGAATACTCATAATCATGTCATAATTCCGTGACCTTGTAGACTTAAAAATTTACATCGTTCTAATTGCTTTGTGTATAATAAGCCATATTCTACTGCCGGACAAGCAGAGATTGATAAGCCTAATAGCTGTGAAAATTTTCTAATTTTACATTGTTTTAAGTATTTCTTTTTTAATGTAAATTTGTTTTTCAACTGGCAATGTTATGGTCAATGATTGAGTATCTATAAGAAAGCCCAGGAATCTACAAGTAGAAGGTGAAAAATTTGATTTTTCGTGACTGATTGTTAACCCTAAGGCCGTAAGTAATTTTTTTGTAACGTTGATGTTATCTACACAATCTTGGTAAGTATTGCCTATTAGTAACATGTCGTCTAAATATATGGTTGATACATAACCACACAACCTTAGAAGCTTAACAATTGGTTTCATAATTTTTGTGAATATAAATGGTGCTGTGTTTAAACCAAATGGTAAAACGTTATACTCGTAAGTATTTGAGTCCCACACGAATCTTAGGTACTTTTTGGAGTCTGCATGTATTTTTACTAAAAAATAGGCATCTATTAGATCCAGGGTGGCCATGAAACAATTTTTAATTACAAGTTTTATTGCCGTGCGCTAGTCCTCTAACTTAAAATGTTCTGTGTCGATATGTTTGTCGAGACTTTTAAGGATCAATATAAGGCGCATTTTCCCATTTGGTTTAGGTCTTAGGAAAATATTTGACACGAATTGTTCCTCACAAGGTTGACACTGAATTGCTTCGTTAAAGTGTGCTCTATCAGTATACCAGGACAAGTCTGGCAATAATGAATTTGGAATTTGAAAATCTAAAAAGCAGTTCCTTTTTGGAGTAATGCACAGCGGTAATTCGCACTTATTACAGTATACAGTTGTTTTCATTTGACAGCCCTTCTGTCTGCAACGATGTTGTGTAGTTCCTATTTTAGGTAAATGGAGAGCTCCATGTTGCCTGAACGCTGCAGAGGGTACTGGTGTAACTGGAGGTCTACCTCTTTTCGTAGAGTTGTTAAAATCTTCGTGGTGTTCTTCTGCCTTATAGCTCCATTTTCGGTCTCGTCAGACAGGTTATTATCCAGTATTTCTTCTGCAATACACTGCTTAAATTCACGGAGTTGAATAATTTTGTGATGACGAACGCCTTGCTGCTTTTGGTGGGCTTTAAATTTTATCCAGGCATTTACCATAGACAAGTCAATGAAATGCGACATGAATCGTACCGTCCATTTTTTGGTGCGCATTCTCGACGGACAAACGGCTAACAACCTATCTGTGAGATCTACCCCCCCCCATGTTCTTATTATAATGTTTCACAACTTCGGGTCTTTCCACTTGTATATATCTGCGTAGTTTTCGGTCATATCGCCTACACTCATCGACAGTTTCTGCAGCGTGTAAGTTGGACAACATCATAACGGGTTTGTTATCATACCATTTAGTGACAGCTATCTCCTGGTCATCCCTCACGAGAACGTCATAGCTGCCCCTTCCCTGTGCCGCCAACTCTTTGTCTTTCTTCAGATTGTTTTTTATATGTTTGGGTAGGCGGTTTTTCATAACAGTTCCAGCACAACTGTGGCCGCGTTTTTTCAACTCGTCTATTAACCTGATGCTTGTGAAATATCGGTCACAATATATAATATGACCAGGCACCAGAGTCTCCGTCAGAGTTAGGACAACACTCTCGCCTAAGTTAAGTCCTCTGGTAGTTGCGGTGTTTTTACCTTGATATACAAGGATATCACACACTAAACCATTTGGATTGGCAAGAATGAAGGCTTTAAGTCCAGTGGGATTGGGTTTTCCAGGGCAATATTGTCGCATCGGGCAAGCACCAGTAAATGGGATGATCATCTCATCTACTGAGATTTTTTGGTCCGGACTTTGAGCGTGGCATCCTTGCAGAACACGATCTAACAATGGGCGAACCTTCCAAAGGCTATCATTCGCTCTCATCTCAGCTGAGAAATCATTATCGTATACAAACTTCAATGAATTTCGTAGCAAGAAGTTCCGATCACGCGTCATGCGTTATAATTGGCAAAGCATATTTCTCGCTCCAGTACATGCGTATTTGTGGATATCTTATACATGACATAAGCATAGTTATGCCGAAGAAAGCTTTGCACTCACGCAGGGTTAAATTCAAGCTTTTACCAGTTTTTTCAACCGCGGTCTGATTACTTTTGGTGACTATTAATGTCAATAAATTTTCATCAATGTATTCATGAAAGTAGTCTTTCATCAATGTTTTGGGCTCGGAAGATTTATATGCTGGTTGTTGCAGCACAGGTAATTCTTTTCGAAAACATGCCCTTTTCCATGGTGTATGAAAATGTTCATTGATGGTTCGAGCGCCTCCACGAGTACGAATACCAGTACGAGAGCGCCCTGCAATACGACTGTGTATTCCACCACGCACCCGTAGTCGACTCCTACGAGCTGGTAGACTCTGATCACTGGTAGAAATGCCGCCACCTTTATCTTCAGAGCTAGTAGACTCGGGGAAAGTGAGATCCTCGTCAGTGTTATCTCTGTGCTCATAATCCTCGTCGACGATAGGCTCTTGGTAAGTAGGACTCTCATCGTCATCGGTATCTTCTATTTCAGATTCATTCAAAAACTGAGATATTTGAGTATCTTGCAGTACTAAAAAATAATACAATAAAGAGCCAGTTGATAAAATAGTAGATATAAACTCAAAAGGGAAATCACGAAGACTTTTTATCAGTAATCAGGTACTACAGATACCGACTAAGTAAGAGATGACCATACCATGCTGCTGCCATGTTAAAAAGGAACCGAAAGTGATTTTCAGATTATAGTAGCGAATTTAATCTATACAGACCGAACAAACTTCAAAAAGAACAAATTTTCGTTGCAAACTTAATGAAAACAGACCGAGGTAACTTAACAAAGAACAAATTATGGCAGCGAGTTTAATGTGTCCAGACCGAACACACTTTATAAAGAACAAATTCAGTTACATCAAAATTTTTTTAATTCTGCGGCCTGTTTCAAAAAAATAATACACCAAAAACATTTCGTGTATGTTACAGAGTAGAAAATAACATTTCGTTTAATGAAAACCGCAATATTTCCAATAGATATTCTTGGATTTACTCACCTCGTTCACGACGCGCCGTCATTGTCACTGGTTTGTGGCCGAACAAAAAAAAATGGCGACTTGAAGCTCAATGCTCAAGGTCGGTGTGACCAGGGTAAATTATTATTGAAGCAAAATAACTACTTCCGTTTAGAAATGTTGTCATAAACAAACAAATTATATTTTGTTCTACACAAAGGATGCTGGGTCATAATGCTAATTCCACTTTCGCGATAGCCAGGACTCAGTGACTATCGCCATTTTGTTCTTTATGCAGGAATTCCGGCGTTTTGTACATGTTGCGTTTAAAAAGCTTGGGATTTAGGAGGATATACGATTCTTATGTCGGTTTAAAAAACTGTAGACAAAATCTCGCCCCGGTAAATTGTCTTTAAACCTTTTGTGTTTCATCCCTAACATATCCAAAGAACTTTTTACCAAAAACCTCAAATCTGTAACATCTAAGGGGTATCCCCACTCAGCACAAGTGTTGAGATTGAGCACAATATGCCCTTCCCCTACTATTGTTAGTGCCATTTGGCCCCCTTGTGATCTCATTTGCCTCGTGCTATGTCTTTGTAATACTGATTTTGAAATGTTAAATTTTTCTGCAACAGATCTTATTGTTGCGTGACGATTTAAAGTTAATTCCTCAAGGGCTTGTTTAATTATTAAATCGTCATATTTTTTGTACTTTTTCCCATTGGGGTTTGGTTTCTATATTCGTGGCATTGCGAATATTTTGGCTGGAACAAAAATAATACTAAATTACAAATAAAGCCCCTGCTATTTAAGTATTGTGACAACCCTAGTAACAAAAACCCAATTCACCCATAGCTGTCCCGATTGACCCAATGTAGACCCATTCATTCCGTCCCTATTACCCTCACTCATGACCCTATACACCCCATTATTCGACCCTAATCCCCCCATTTCTTGTCCAAATTCGTCCCATTTAGTTTTTGTTGAACAATAGGAAAAACACAGTAATTTAACACTTACTTTTTATCTACACTACAGCGTCGGAGTGGTCCCTTCACCCATCTAGTGTGAGTGAAGATACCACTGGACGCTGTATAAATCATCTCATTAAGTAGATGCAAAAAGGCCAATATTTTATCTCAGTCTGTTCCCAAAATGCTGATAATAATAGTTAACACTTCACTCGACGCAAATTTCAAATTATTACAGAGTAAAACCAAATGTTTTGAGGAGCTAATTTCACAGGTTTCCGATCCCAATCACAAAAGATCGTTTTTTTGTAAATCTCAATGACAGCAGGACTTATTGTTGCCAGATTGTAGGGAAAATGTTGCAAGCTTAAAATATAAAAACTACCATATATAATAAAATGTAAAATCAATAAAGTTGTAGTAAAGTCGTAAACAAAAACTCGGATTTGTCCCAATTCCCCCCTTAGACCCTATTCCCCCCATTTTACGGTATGGGGTTTTAGAAATCATCGATTCTATTGCAGGCACTTGCAGCAAAAAAGTAACGTTTGCAAGGAAACAAATCAACCCTTAAGATAATAAACCTAAGTTATACAAAACAAAACAAGTTTTATATCACTTATATCCTAAAATTAAATTACTAGTAGTAATTACCTACATTGTTATTACTACTAATTATCATTGTTATGAGTGAAACAATGATAAATACTATTAACTACTCTACTACATAATATACTTATACAGCCAGTACATTATAAGAGCACTGCACTATAGTATACTGTTTGTCGCATACAAATTGGCAGTCCAAATAAGTTACTTTACATTGCAACTAAGAACTAAAAGAAAGAGACTACTTATTCAATGGCAACAGTACAAGTTTAGATACTGGCCTATGGTATTCACCATTGGCAGTTTTAAGCAATATAGATCCAACAAGATTATCAGAAGTGTTCTTATATACCTTCAACATTCGAGCCAAACACCAAAAGGAAGGAAGAAGATTATCCTCTTTAATTATTACCAAATCTGAAACATCAATATTTTTATTAGTACTATACCATTTGGCTCGATTTTAAAGTTCACACAAATACTGCTTATACTTACCACTGATTCCAAAACTGTTGCTTTATCTTACATATTAATTGATACTTATTTAATCTATTATCATGCATATCTAATAAACTAGGTTCTGGTACATCAACAATTGAATTACCAATTAGAAAATGTCCTGGGGTTAAACAAGTAAGATTATTGGGCATGTCTGACACATAGAGGTCTTGAATTTAAAATCCCTTCAATCAGAATTAAAATTGTGTTAAGTTGGTCATAATGCATTTTCAAATTGCCCAGCTGTTTTTTTAACAAATTCTTACAAGCTTTAATACCAGAATTATAAATTCCTCCCATTCCCCCTCCCATCCCATACCGTTCGGCAAGAAGAACGGTAAAGCACCATTTTATACATTGCTGAGAAGTAAAATTTATGATCTCATTATAAGAGTCCTTATTTTTAAACATTTTATAAAGAGCATTTAACTCATTGTGAGTACCATGGAAATTTTTAGCATTGTCTGAGTAAATAGTTTTACATAACCCACGCCTAGAAATCAATATTTTTAAAGCCGAGTAAAGGATTGAGTTGTTAGGTCATTGACTAACTCTAAATGTATAGACTTAGTGGCTAGGCATTTGAATAGACAAATGTATCCCTTAGTGTAGGTAGATCTACGCTGAGTGCTACATTTAATAAGAACGGCACCACTATTGTCAACACCTACATGTAAGAATGGTCTTTCTAAATTTACTCTAGGGTGTGGTAGCTCAGACATTCTTTGTTGACAAGATTCTGCACGGTATCGAATACAAGTCACACAGTTATGAATTACCTTTCTCACTTCCAGGCGTCCATGGGCCAGTAATTCAAACGCAAATTTGACAATGTATTTTGTATGCTTGAGTGGAATAAAGTGAGATGCAGTTTGAGACTAATAACTGGGTGTTTCTGGTTAAACTGAACATTGGCATGCTTAATACGACCTCCTACTCTCAACAAGCCATCTATTTCAATTTAACAATGTATTTTGTATGCCTGAGTGGAATAAAGTGAGATGCAGTTTGAGACTAATCAATGTTGTCATATGATGTTTACAGGGTAAAATAACTGGGTGTTTCTGGTTAAACTGAACATTAGCATGCTTAATACGACCTCCTACTCTCAACAAGCCATCTTTGTCTAAGTATGGAGATAATTTTCTTAACGCACTAGATTTAAAAGTAAGTACTTTTGTAGTATCAGTAGTACTGTCGACCTGTTTCAGTTCGTTGACTTCTTTAGAAAATTTATCAGATTGAACAGACTTAATTATAAGATTATGGCCTTTTTGTTCATCAACTGACAATGGGCCTGTTCTTCGGTAATTTTTGTTTACAAAGTTGTGAAATAATCTGTAAGGGCAATCGTCCTTTGTAATTTAGTAATACATGAGAATCTATTAAAAACATCATCCCACATATTACTGATAACAATAAAGCCGCACACAATTCCAGTTTTGGTGTTGTTTTTGAGGGAATTGGGGCAAGTTTATTTTTTGATATTACTAAATTGCATATAGGCTCCATGTTAGGAGACCTGGCTAACATATAAATACATCCCCTTATGCCTTGGTCGATGAATCTGCAAAGCCAATAAGTGTATACTCATTAGGAACATCTGTAAATATCTTTATCAATATATAATAATATCGGTTAGCTGGGTCCATGAATCAAATATAGAATTCCACTTAAGAAGGAGTGGCTGGGTGAGTGGTTCATCCCAATCCAACTTTTCTTTCCATACTTCTTGAATTAATATTTTACTAATAACATGGAGATAAAAATCCAAGTGGATCAAAAGTTTTAGCAATAAATGAGAATGTATACCTTTTAGTAAGTTTCTTTGGGTGATTAACTTCTATATGAATGTTAAACCAGTCTTTGTTAGTATTCCATTTAAGTCCTAGTATTCCTACATTATCTAGATTTGAACTCACTAAATTACAATTCTTGAGAAAATTAGGTATGGTGGTTGACCATTTATGTAAGGAAAAACCAGCACTTTGTAACATTTCTGTCAATTGTAAAATAAACTTTTGTAACTTACATTCACTATTTTGCCCATAGCAAATATTATCCATAAATGTTTGAAGTTTTATGGGCTCAGCGGCTAAAGGCCATTTATGAGATTCTGTTTCAGCTAAATGCTGTAAGGTGCGATAAGTTAAGTATGGAGCACTTTTTTTTACCATAAGTAATAGTCTGTAACTGTCAACATTGCACAGGCTCACTCTCTGATTTTCTTCATAAAATTCTTTACAAATCTCTTTGTTTTTCATTAATTAACACACAGCGAAACATCTTAACAATGTCAGTAGTGAATTCAAATTTATACATCCTGAAACGCATAAGAATATCAATAATTTCAGGATAAATGTTAGGTCCTTCATATAATATATTATTTAGTGAAACACCAGAATCTGTGGCTGCACCGCCATCAATCACAGCTCGCAATTTCGTACTAATACTTGATGGTTTAATCACAGCGTGATGTGACAAATATACTATCGGGTTATGTATATCTATTTTGTTGGTAGACTGTACATTATAGTCGTCCACAAACCGAGCATGGCCTAAAGAGACATATTCTGAAATAAAGTCCTTGTAAAGTTCTTTTAAAGTTGTTTTTTTTCTAAACTTTGACTCCAGTTGATAAAATCTCAAAAACATATTTAGAGGCTCAAAATTCCACCATGCCGGGATTCGAACCCGCGACCTCTGGCTATCCGTGCCAGCGCTCTTCCAATTGAGCTAATGGGCGACTCACCGGCATCAGTAAATTTCGAACCTCTACACTATTCTCTGTATTACGTACAGGCAGCGACATCTGGTTTAAGCAAATTGCATCACTTACAGCTCCGACTACCTACTTTGCAGTTAAGTTTTTACATCGGAACGATATCACTGTACCCACATGATTATACTATTTTTATTTTTAATGAACTAACTCGTGCTAAGAACAATTTTAAAAACATATTTAGAGGCTAAAAATTCCACCCATGCCGGGATTCGAACCCGCAACCTCTGGCTATCCGTGCCAGCGCTCTTCCAGCCAGAGGTCGCGGGTTCGAATTCGCGTTCGCGTTTTTGATGTCCCCGTTAAACTGTGGAATGTTGAGTGTATGCATTGCAATTGGAGATTTCGTCTGTTTGAATTGAGGCATGTTTGTAGTACTAGGGGAAAGTGGGGGGGATTCGTACACTTTTCACTTCAAGCCCTGTAGCAGAAAAACTAAACGCTATTTGAAAACAATTTGAGCATCGCTAGATTGCTTATATATTTGCCTATAATATTCCCTTAGACGACTTGTTCATATAGAGAAGCGTGGCCAAGCTATGACGATTTAAAAAAAAACTGGAAATCGTACGAATGTACCCCACACACGGGGTAGCTTCGTACATATGTTGGGGTACCTTCGTACATAGTGGGGTGCCTCCGTACATCATGATTAATAATGCTATTTATAGAAAATCTAACGTTTATTGAGATCAACATTTCACAGAATCAGCCTTGGGTGCTCAAGTACTTAATAATAAGATAGTTTTAAATACAATTAGTTTATACCTTTTTGTTTTAATATTATTTAACTTCTTTGTCCTACAGGAACTAATCAACATTAACATTTACCATCAGGGTAACAAGAGTCATAACATTTTTATGAATCTACTTATTGCACATTGTACATAGACAGATCTTTTTGAAAGCTAAATATATTAGCTGTTCTTGCTGTAGAAGCAAATTTGGGGTCCGGCAATATACATACTACGTCTGATATGTAAACAGTACCTTCGTCTGAGTTATTGGGAAAAACAAATTTCCAGGCGCCGGATTTCTTTCTTAAAAATGAAACTTTGTACTCAGTGGGACTATATTTTGTAATCACCTGAGCAACATAGTGTTTGACAGACTTTTTCTTCTCGAACTTCACTAGAATAAAGCCTTTCTCTTTCACAAACTCAGTTAAAACTGGAATTTCGTTCTCCAAATCAGATCCTTCAGAAATCTCTTCAATGGGAGAACAGGAACTTTCTCTACTCATGTCAGTCACATCTTCACTTTCAGTATCAGTATTTTGCTTCTTTCTCTTTGGTTTACTTAATATATCTTTACCCGATATTAAATTTAATGCCTTCTTCATCTCTTTAGCTCTTTCTTTTCTCTCTTGCTCTTGCTTCTTCAACTGTTTTGCTTTTTCTATTTCTTCCAGCCTATTTTTTTCGGGAGTATCTGTGTAAATTCTAGATTTACCAGGCTGTTTACCTTTTTTAGATTTTTTGCTCACATCTCTAGCCACTTTAGGGTAGGGTCGAATCATTTCAGGGGTTACTAATCCTTGAGCAGATGTAGATGGCAGATCAAGTGGCTGCGTCAGTAAAGACGGCGAGTGTGCATCTGGTCTTGGTGACAGTTGATCTTCTTGGGTAATATCTATTTCTTCTGGGATGGCTTCTTGCACATTTTCATCAGGGCCTGCTGTGGACTCTGAATGATAAACTTGCACGGCGTCAAAATCGCCATCGCTGAAAGTCAGCTTATTGAGTGGCCATATTCCAGTTTTTGCGAAGGCGTTCGTTATATTTTTGGAAGTGAACGCATCAAAATATGCTATTTTGGCCAGTTTTGGTATGTTGTATATATTGAGGGTCTTCCCCGCATTGTATACGTGCCAATCATTAAAGGCTACCTTCAGCTTGGCTTTGAAAGGTCCAAATACTCCCACGTCTAAAGGTTGTAGACGATGTGTTGTGTGGGGTGGGAATGACAAATAAATAATGCCGTGATCACGCGCGTAATCCACAGCTTTGATTGTCACATGACTTTCGTGGTTGTCGACCAAGAGCAGAATGGGATTATCTTTGGTGCAGCATGACTTCTTTTTAATATGTTGCAGTACTTCCAAAAATATACTGCCGTTTATCCAGCCACTCTTCGTAGCTGCTCCTAGGCTTCCTTCCGGGGCATCCGTCATGAAGTGATCCTTAAAATGAACCCTAGGAAAAATGAATAAGGGCGGAATGGTGTTACCACTTGCTGATATGATCCCCCCAAACGTAACGAGTTCTCCTCTTTCGGCCGAAACAAATTGGCCAACTTGTTTCTGTTTTTTCTCAGCGAACACCCTAGGCGTACTGAGTACTGTCGATATCCCGGATTCATCAAAGTTGTAGATTCTATCTGCGGAGAGTTTATATTTGACCAAAACCTTCTCCAGATTTTCGTAGAAATCATTCACAGCCGTTTTGTTGAATCCGTAAGATCTCGCTGCACTGGTGTTTTCAGGCTTCCTCAAACTCAAATTTTCGTTCCGCCTACGATAGCATTCCATCCAATCTTTCCCTGCCATTTTATTGTGATCCCAGTTAGGTGGATATTTTATATTATTGGCCTTAGCAAATTCGTATGCCAATTTTCTCACCTGTTCAATTGTTAACCCATAATGCATTTTAGAACATTTTGAAATGTACTTGTTCAATAAAGTCTCTTCCCCAACTGAAAATACTTGATTAGAACTGAATTTTGAAGCAAACACAAGTGCTAGAGAGTTATTTCTCTCTTCTTCAGAAGAGTTTTTCAACTTCGTCAAGCGGCTTGCAAGTGTGGTAGGTTTTACGCCATATTTTTCTGCAGATTTTCTGATGGACAACGTTTTATCTAAGACTTCTTTAATCGCAGACTGGATAGCAACTTCATCGACCTCCCCTGATCTTGTCCCTTTTTTAACATATACTCGCGGCATGGTCCTGTAAACAATGTTTTCTTAGAAAAAAGATTGTACCTATATCATACGTGGGGTACATTCGTACAGTACGAATCCACCCCGTTCATACGTGTACGAAGCTACCCCAACCAAAAAAATTTACTAATATATTGAAAATAAAAATAACTGCTGAGATTATCTTCAAGTAAATGTCGAAATAATAAACTGAAATATGTACCTACCCAAACACCATAAAGAATTAGTTTAACAATAGCAGCAAAACTTATAGAAGATGGACACATTTAAAGTTGCTTCGAAAAATTACTTACGTGAAGCGAAAACACGTAACGTCCTGTCACATCGAAGCCGGCGGCCGCACGGGCGAGCCACTCCGCGGTTAGATTATGCGTGTGAGTGGGCTTCACACACACAGATACGAAGGCGCCACTATGTTGCGTATTCGAATTATGGCCGTTGCACGAATGCTCCCGGTGTACGAATCCCCCCCACTTTCCCCTATTGTCCTGTATGAGACTGGAAATCATGGCTTTTATAGTATAGTGCTTATTTTCAACCGCAGAGTGCTCATCGCAGTCTTCTCCGCTCTCTTGAAGCTTCAATTTGGTCTTGTATGTCGTTATATTTCTCGAACAGAATAGTCAGGTCCGCATTTCTAGCCTGGAGCTGTTGAAATTCCATGTTGGCAATTGTATGTTCTTTGATTTGTTTGATGTAGTTTTCTAGTCTCGTTATTCTGCCTTTGATATTGACCCGAAGGTTTAAAAGTTTTGTTATTTCTTCGGGCACCGGCGGCGCCATTTTGTGATGATGATGCGCACCCGGTAATACTTACACGGCCGTCTTGACGAAAAATAGATAAATCGTGCTGTTGCACTATGAATCTTTTTCTTGTAATATTCGTGGGCGCTCAGGTCAATCGCGAAGTCTTGTTCTTCTAGGACCACGCCAAAAGGAAGGCCAAACCTGAGCCGGCCTCGCCACACCACACCGGCGCAAAAATAAATGGACCTTGATCACGCGCAGCGTTATTTCCTGATCACAACTGTTGTTGTAAATGGTTTCGGCACCAAAAATGTGTGGTATTTCTACCGATATTTAAATAAAAACTGTTGTTTTAATATTACTTTTATTTAGTAGCAAAATTAGCAAAGCTATACAGAGCACAAAAGATAGATGAATGACAAGTGAGTAAAGAGAATTTTCACAGGCGAGTGATAGCTGTCAAAAAAGTAACGTTTCAAAAGCATTTTCAAAATTTGGAATTTATTTTTGGATGGCGTCAATTTGGTCTTTGCAAACAAAAAACAATTTAACCTTGCTTGTCCCTTCGAGAGCATGATAAAATTACGAAGCATCAGTTATGACCGTTCCAGTTGCTACCAGATTGTCTGCAGCTCTTTTTAAATAACCTCCTATACCATCGGCAGGGCTTTTACCGTGGCCAGCTTCAAAATACGACCACGTAAAAGCTTCGAACCCATAATCAAATATTTTCGTGCAAGACAGAAATAAATTAACTTTTTGCCGGTACTGAGAGAATGGGCCATCAGAGAAAAAGTTAATAGTGTTTTTATTATTGAATAATTAGCGAGAATATTTGTTAAAATAGGGTGCAAATGTGCCCATATGGCAGCCGGCTGATGTATGTTACAAGGAGATATAGTGCAAAACGAAAAAGCACTGTACTTGTTTGTTCCACTGCTTACATATACGACCACCGTATGGAGTGTCACATGTTGCCTCGATCCTCCAAAATGATGAGCTTGAATTTCTTCCGTACATTTTGCATTGTAGTTTTATTATTATTCTTATTATTAACACTTTATTGCACCATAAAATTGTACAATGCGGCGAACTTAATGCCATAAGCATTTTCTTCCAGTCAACTGCTTCTGAAGTCAATCAAAATTACAGCTTCATTTGGTTGAAAGTTGTCAACACTGACGAAAACTCTTGTACTGGTTCTTTAAATGAAAAACGTGTTTTTTTAGGGTTCTTAAATCGTCTTCAAAGGCCATTGTCCATTTTGGGCCAAACGTGGACAGAATGTTAGAGAAAAATCGAAATAACCCCTGATTATAATTAATTTCAAAACGAATATTTTTGCTTATCTCGTTGTATCAATCGACATTTTAAACAGTTACAAACTAATAAGAATTTTATCTCAAATCCAGTCTTTATTTTGTCAACCAGCCTTGATTTTTATTTCAGTGTTGCAATTTAAGGAATACAAATTGCACAGAAAACAATTTGGAGTTTCTAATGCATCGCGTTTTAGTATTATTTGGGTAAAAAATAATGCACACTAATGCAACGGCATTAGAATACTTGCTAGATATGTCGTATTCAATTATTGGTGTGATAAAATGATTAAAAGAAATAATCTCGATTTGAGGGTAAACTATTTATTTATGGCAACACTAGACAAAAAAAAAGTTGTATAGAATCAGGCGTTACTTTGCGGAAATCCATAATAGCATTAAAAAGTTAAAATTACTTTGCTGAATTCCGCCAAAAATCCCACAAGCACCATGCGGCTAGCTAATGCACCGCCCTCCCTCCCACTTTTTCAAGCAGAAGCAAGACACGAACACACCACCACCAACACCAATACTTGTGTGAGAAAACACGCGACGCGTTTCGCCTCTAACACGAGGCATCCTCAGGCTCCCAAATGCAAGTGACCGTCTCCGCAAAAACGTTCCGTATTTATAGGCTAGGCCGCCCCTCCCCCCGATGACGCAATGTAACCGTTAAACTGGTGACCGTTAAACCGTTTCAACCGCCTATGGGCTATTGTTGTTTTGTGCAAATATATCGATTAATGGGGAAATAGAGGAGCTGCCTCAAAAAATGAAGTCAAGTATTACCTATGTAGGTCCAATTTCTGAAAAAATCCACCGGACGTTAAAAAGATCTGGGATACGGGTTGCGTTCAGGACGAGCAACTCTTTGGCTAGAAATCTGTGCAATCAAAAAGAGAGGGTGGATAGATTCCAGCGGTCTGGGGTGTATAGAGTTGCTTGTCCGGAATGTAACGGAGTGTATATTGGCCAGACCGGTAGGAGTTTTATAACTCGGTATAGGGAGCATGTGGCAGCTTTCCGAAACAATCATCCGGATAAATCTCATTTTGCCAAACACCTTTTGGATACGGGTCATGTACTTAATAATAACCATAATTTGGAAATTTTACACACCTGCACTAAGGGGTTGAGATTGTCTATACTTGAACAGCTGGAAATTTCCAAATTATCTATGGATAGGTTGTTTACAATGCTGAATGAACAGGTGGGCAGCTCCTCTATTTCCCCATTAATCGATATATTTGCACAAAACAAAAATAGCCCATAGGCGGTTGAAACGGTTTAACGGTCACCAGTTTAACGGTTACATTGCGTCATCGGGGGGAGGGGCGGCCTAGCCCATAAATACGGAGCGTTTTTGCGGAGACGGTCACTTGCATTTGGGAGCCTGAGGATGCCTCGTGTTAGAGGCGAAACGCGTCGCGTGTTTTCTCACACAAGTATTGGTGGTGGTGGTGGTGTGTTCGTGTCTTGCTTCTGCTTGAAAAAGTGGGAGGGAGGGCGGTGCATTAGCTAGCCGCATGGTGCTTGTGGGATTTTTGGCGGAATTCAGCAAAGTAATTTTAACTTTTTAATGCTTTTAAAAAAAAGTTGTTTGAATTATCATTGTCACCGGCTAAAAAAACAAAACGATTCATTCATTCAATGTTTTTGCTGTTTCTTTGCTTCTCGTGAATATTGTTTGTTTTATAACTACTTTGGCTTGTTAAAAATGAATGCTTGTTTGTTTATTGATGACCCCGGCTCAACTACGGATTTTGTAGCGGACATACTTTGTGGTAGGCAAATAAAGCAAGCAAACCATAGGAGCAAAAAACTCACAATGCAGGTATATTGATGCAAATTAATTACTGTAATAGGGTTCTTACTAACTCATACTACAAAACCTACTACTTAGTTTTAATTCAATTGACTGTTCACGTTTGGCCAAATCGCCCATACAAAGTGGAGAATGTCCTTTTAAAATCAAATTTTTTATTTCGTCTTTCCTTGCTTTCTTTACATTTTTAACAGCTTTTACCTTTTTCCCTTCTTTTGTATAAATTTCTTCTTCTCTCACCCATCCGAACCACTGTACTTTACCATATTTATTTTATCCTGATTGAGTATAATATTTTGGTTTTTGCACTCCTTGCGAATTCCCGTGTGAATCAGTATGGCGGGTGTAATGTCACTAAACACTCTGACATAAGATTATGGTGAATCTACCTTGAATGTACCTAAATGTACCTATAAATAAAGTGAATGTACCTCTTTGTCTTTGGAAATAGAACAAAAAAAAGTGAGCCGCCAACCTGATTCAACAATGGCGGGTGCCTGCCTGTTACTGAATAAAAAAACTGTTTTTTATAGATAGCTTCTCTACTAAACGAATCTACTTGATCAGTACCTTACCAAACTACAATCAGATGTTAAGTGTGAGGATTGGATAAAGCGTAATTTGAAAATGAAACATAGTATATTTAAACGCCTGGCAAATTTACAATAGCAATTTGTTAAAGTGTGTTAGTTTACAGTAGAGTTTTTTTTCCACTGCCTTTTTCTCCACTACATTCGGCCCTAAGGCAGCGGCTAACATTATAAAAAAAAGAAAGGCCTTTGCATCTACGTAATGAGATGATTTATACAGCGTCCAGTGGCACCTTCACTCACTAGATGGGTGAAGAGACCACTCGGACGCTGCAGTGCCTGAGACATTGTTTTTAGATGGAGTAGGCTTGCCCAGCATCTAACATTATAAGTACTTTGATATTCAACAGAATGTAAATTCTTTACGTTGAAATAAATTGCTGATTTGTGATTTCTAAATTGCATGTCAACCATAACATGCACACTTCTGTGATTTAGATGCATTCGGCATGTTAATTAACCAATGAGTATTTTCATAATCAGGAATCAATATTACATTACATGTAATTTTTGTGTTTTTGTCCTAGAGTAGATCCTGTTCATATTTTTTATTAGGAGGGTATCTACAAAACTTATGTGAATGGTGAAGTTGCTGTTATTTGTTCGGTCATTCTGTTGGTGACTACAGTGAAACTTTTTGGCTATTGAGTTTATTAGACAAATTGTTTTGCGTATCACAATGAAGAGACAAGCAGGAAAACAAAGTGCAGTTAAATTGGAAGATCAAAAAGAAGTTTTTATGAAATACAGAGATTTTTTAAAACAAAAGAATGATTTACCTCCACCGGGTGACTCAATTTTTGGTATTATTAGTAAACATATTAACCATAAAATGACCGAAAACGCCCTTTACTTATCGCTAAAAAAAAACTACAACTACTTTTTTGATTATTATGATACGCCTGTAGGTTTAGACAGCGACGTGGAAGAAAATGGACAGTATAGTAACGTTACTGAAGAAAATGAAAAACCCTAAGACGCAGAGGTATTTAAATTTTATTTAGATGCATATAAATGGCAACAAATTCTGCCAATTACAAAACTTACTGTGCGGAACAAACTATCATCTACAGTGCAATATCAAAAGAAATGTGTATTACCAAAACATCAATGGGCACATGTGTTACGAGAAGAAATTTGGAATAAAACGAAAACTCCGTGTAGTTGGACGTTCAAAACACATTCTGTAAAGTGTGGTGATAGAATAACATGTCATGGAATGTGTACTGGATGTAGTGCTACGATTAATATTGTCATACATTGGCTCACTGATAAGGTAGCTTACTGTGAGGGCACGATTTCGAATTTTGATAAGAATTTTCATCACAGCCCAACCAAAAAGCTGAAATTATCGCCAGTACAAAGAAAAGAACTTTCACTTAAACTTGAAAATGAGTCCGCCATTGTTGTTCGTAACGAATTAATTGACTCCTCTATGAGTGTTGGCGAGACAGAACCACCTCACTTACCGACGACAGCATGCTTAAGGCAGATAAAATATGAACAACAGAATAGTACATATTACCATCCAAACCCTGTTTTGGCGTTATTTATTATGACGAAGATAAGTCCTTATGACTATGTTCTAAAACATATATCTTTGTATCCATTCTATACGTATTACTGGTCTACGGCTCAAGATAGGCATTATAAAGTCTACTCTCGAAAGAACAGATCAATTTTAAGTTTGGATGCTACAGGAAGCTTATTAAAAGAAATTGGCCCCACAAAAGAGATAACTAACACAAGTCATATTTTCTTGTACTCTGGTGTTATGTACGATGACAACAATGGCAGAAGCGTTCCTATAACGCAAATGTTATCCAAAACGCACACCATGGACACTATAACTAAATGGTTACAAACTTGGATCTGTGACAAGAAAAATCCTAACGAAGTCATCCTTGATCAATCACCGGCTTTAATCGGAGCAGCTATTAAAGCGTTTACGCCTTACAAAAATACCATGGATTATGTTAAAAATGCATTTAATAAACTGCGAGATCATGCCAAATCTCCAGACAAAACATATATTAGAATTGATGTCAGCCACTTAGTAAAAATATTGCTGAATGTATCCTGCTTTTAAAATGTTGATGAACGGGTAAAGAAATTTTACTTTAGGTGTCTACTCCTATTGAGAACAACAGAGAATTATGATATTTCCAAAGACATAATTTCCGATTTAATAACAGTCAGTCTAAACAAATATGATGGGAGTGGAACGCGATGTGCTGAATCGAAATTACGCCCTAAGGAACTACTTATTAACGTGGGAGAATGTGCAACAGATCAAAAGTTAGATGATTTGGAGTTGGACGTAAATGACGATATGACTAATAATGTTTTGACTGAGGTCGGCACAAATCAAGTAGAACTAATAGAATCTGACGTTGCAACCTGGTATACTAGGCAAGTAGACAAAGAAAATTTAATTATTTCTTTGACCGATGAAAATGATGATACATGCCATGAAAACTTGCACTATATACCAACGCTGATACCACA
This sequence comes from Yponomeuta sedellus, assembly GCA_934045075.1. Lineage (NCBI taxonomy): Eukaryota > Metazoa > Arthropoda > Insecta > Lepidoptera > Yponomeutidae > Yponomeuta > Yponomeuta sedellus. Next base: position 7,306,725 of record OW203744.1, read on the forward strand.
TTTAAAGAAACTGGTTATCAATTTGCCATTATGGTCAAATATAATGGTGCCTGTTTACCAATCTAACATTCGAAACCCTTCTTCTTCGAATGATGAAAGCAGCTTCAAAAGTTTAAAAAGATATATTTTTAAAATGGCCACCAAAAGTAACCGTCTGAGAGTGGACACATTTCTTGCAAAACATTCAGAGTTTATTGCAGGAGAAATCAAAACTGCCATAACTAAAGAAGATGGCGTAGCGCTTAAAGCAAAAAAAGACAGGCTAAAGCCACAGAAAAAAGTTAAAAAGATGGAAGACGATACAGATGACTCATTTCTAGCAGAAAACCCTTCTTTTTCTGAAAATTGGAAGGGCTTAGGGTATAAAAAGCCAGACAAAAAGAAGATGCAACAAAAAGTGAAGCATATTCGTTTATTACAAAATGGAATAATAACAAAGTCTGGTGTAGAGAACTTGATTTTGAAAAACACGTGCGCTTTCGATGCTGTTTCTCAAGTTATGGCAGCTGCTTGTGCTGATGGTTTTGCAGTCAACACTACGGTTCTCAGTAACAAAAACAATAGTTATTGTGCTTTTTTAAGAACCATGCTCGATGAACAGACTTCAAAGCTGGCTCTTTACAAACACCGTGCAGTTATTCTGGAGAATTATTTTGACAAGAAATGTTTAAAACACATTACTGAAATAAGTTGCGAATGTAATGTTTCTTACATTTTTGAGCGAATAATGATCGATGCTCTATAGAGCGCAGATATTAAAGAGGATTGCACTAATGAATCTTGTGCTATTAACGATGTGCAGAGGAAGGTAGCTTTCCTGCCACTTGACATGAATAAAGGAATTTTGGAAATAAGTCACGCTGCTAAAACAATGTTGACCGGTGAACAAAACATCGTGGAGTGTCGCCGTAATGACTGCAATGGGTTACGAACGTTTACGTATCTTTTACAGAATATAATAAATAGGTTTTGAATTGCTACAAAACGAGCCTGTGTCTTTAGATAATGTGCCACTAAAAATTACATTGCAATCCAATCAATCACACCAACAATATCATACAATGTATATGATATTGTTGGTGTGATTGAATATTTACCTTCCGGACCAAAGGATGATTTAAATAGTATTGGTCATTATAGAGCGCACTGTTATCGGCAAAAGAGGTGGACTTGTTATGATGATATGAGTACTAGAACAAAAAAAAGTCAGAAGAGTATGATTTTGCATTGCCTTGTATATGGGAAAAAATAAAAAAGGACGTGTGTATGTAGACTTGTAAGTAAGAGATACTGCTTATTGTGAACTATTTTTGTAAATATATAATGTGAAAAAATTATAAAGAAAATATTGTTTAAATAATTTATAATTGATTCGTTTATTTTTCCCATCTGAACAACTTCGCTACAGATCGAAGGAAGTTCTCCCAATTAACAACACTATCGGTAAGTATTAAGTAGTAAATTAATTTATAAACCTATTTAGAGGCTAAAAATTGCACCCATGCCGGGACTCGAACCGCCTTTTACGACATCCACGGAAGGAAATGGAGTGACGCTATTCATAATCCGGCGCCACTCGGATAGGACTTACTTACTTGAATGTCAAAGTACTATAATGTTAGCCGCTGCCTTAGGGCCGAATGTAGTGGAGAAAAAGGCAGTGGAAAAAAAACTCTACTGTGAACTAACACACTTTAACAAATTGCTATTGTAAATTTGCCAGGCGTTTAAATATTCTATGTTTCATTTTCAAATTACGCTTTATTCAATCCTCACACTTAACATCTGATTGTAGTTTAGTAAGGTACTGATCAAGTAGATTCGTTTAGTAGAGAAGCTATGTTTAAAAATAGTTTTTTTATTCAGTAACAGGCAGGCACCCGCCATTGTTGAATCAGGTTGGCGGCTCACTTTCTTTTTGTTCTATTTCCAAAGACAAAGAGGTACATTCACTTTATTTATAGGTGCATTAAGGTACATTCAAAGTAGATTCACCATAATCTTATGTCATAGTGTTTAGTGACATTACACCCGCCATACTGATTCACACGAATTCCCAGCATACAATCGCTACTTTTAGTAGTACATACCGTTTGTATAATTTGCGAGCTCAGATGAAACGTCTCCAACACATTTTTGTTTCTCAAAGCTTTTGCCTTGTAGGCTGCGTTAGTATGTGTCTTGCAAAGACACATTTCTCTGCCGTCGACGGTAGGTTTCACAACATAATAAGGTCGATTTTTCGAGAAATAAAAGTACTAACAGCTGGCTTCTGGGTTTTCCAACTTGAATGCTTTGTACAAATTATTAATCGTATCCAGCAAAAATCTTCTCTGAGTCTTTTTATTACCTCTACCTATGGATTCATTTTTGCCAGCGGTATTTCTTGAGATATCATCTCTTTTGAAGAAGTCACTTATTTTCTTTTTAAAAACAGTGTCATTTCTCTGATCTCTTGCACTTGTTCTTATATTTTCTTCTAACCCCAGGGTCTTATTATCACTTTCCTTTCAGGTATTTGGAGTCCCCGAAATATATTTTTCAAGAATGTCTTTTGTTTATGGTCGTATAATCTTTGGTACCTGTCTTTTATTGCATTGGTCAATACTTTGTATTTATTTTTTTCATCTTGTCTGGGTAATAGTTTCTTTATAGATTCTCTGTTTAGTTTAGTTTTTATTTCATTTCTTTAAGCTCTTTTCTTGTATTTTTCGTACTTTTTTTGCATTTTCTCATTTTCTTCTTTTAATCGTTTATTCTCTCTATACATATTATTTGTTCTGTCACGTCGTATCTTCTTTTTCCCTCTGTCCCTATTATCTGAACTCAAACTTACTGCAGGGCTATCTGGTGGAGAGAGTGGGAATAAGGCGTAGTCAACCGGCTCTTAATGTAGTACTGAAGGTGAACTCGGGAGGTGTGTTCGCAATTACATTCTGAATTGCTTTCTTGCGTTTTCTTTGTTCTTGCTTTCTCAGTTTCCAAATTACTCTGGCACTATTTTTTTCTTCTGGTCTTAGGTCTTTTATAAGTTTTTTATTTTTATGGTAACTCATCCGCTTTTTTCTTTGCCTTTCAGCGTTTTTTTGTGGATTTTCTTCAAGCCTTTCTCGGTAACGTCTTGATTTTTCATTAGATGTCATCCCCATTTTGTTTGATACTAAAATAAATAAATATTAGATACGTTAGATAGGATAGACATTTTAATGTTCAGTTTTTAATTGATTATTTACGATGAAATGTAGTATTGAAATTAACCAGTTTATTTAAAAATGATTAAAATCATTTTTGTCTACTGGTCAACCAAGATTGTCCTTTGGGCAACCATTACGGTTGCCCAAATAAAACGGGTTTTTTTTATTTACAATGTTGGTCATTATCATTTGGCTCTAAAAATTGTTTGTTTCTTATTACTTATATAGCTCAGCCATATTTTAAACTCTACTTATTTTTGATCGATACGCAAGTCCAAGTCAAAAATGACACATTAGTAAAGTTGATACGCTGGATAGTGATAAAATTACAATAGAAACGTCACAAATTAACCTAATTCAATTGGCTGAATTTTATATATTAAACATTTGGTAAATTTATTTTATTGGTCATCAATTTTACGTAACGTAATATAACATACCAAATTTAAAAGCCAACCAACCTATCGCTCAAATTTTGTTTCAGAGATCAACCATATATTTCTGGATTAGACGATGGGAGGAGTCTGGGACCATAGAAGCGCATCGTCGTCAGCTCTATGTAAGAGCAACAACTGCTGCCCAAGACGAGGAAATTGTCGCGGCACACAGACAGCAGCCTATTTAGAGGCTAAAAACTAACTAACTAAACTAGCTAACTTTTTTAAATTTGTTCCTTAGCACGGGTTAGTGCATTAAAAATAAAAAATAGTATAGTTAAGTATGCACTTAATTAGTGAAGTTCTCTATTGAAATTGGCCCTTTTGACATACTTGTTTATCATACTTAATTATAATACGAAACTATAGTAACTATGCTTTTCCTTAATACTTTAATTTATAATAAATTTTTTAATAGGTATTTATAATTATCGTTTTGTTTCCCTTATACTTTACATATTTCCATTTCAAAGGTGTTATTTACTATTTGCTAGAAAAAAATTTCAGTAAAGATAACAGACGGCCAAAGAACAGGTGTAACAGGAAATAGTTGTGGTAACTGTAGTAACTATTTCCTGTTACACCTGTTCTTTGGCCGTCTGTTATCTTTACTGAAATTTTTTTCTAGCAAATAGTAAATAACACCTTTGAAATGGAAATATGTAAAGTATAAGGGAAACAAAACGATAATTATAAATACCTATTAAAAAATTTATTATAAATTAAAGTATTAAGGAAAAGTGCACGTATTAAACCTTTACTAATTTTATTATTTCAGGTATAATTAATAATAAAATTTATTTCTTTTTATAATTTTACTTAAAATTTATTATAAACTCTCCGTAATCGAAAAACATATAAAGACTAAAATTAAACTAGATCAACTTAATTTGTAGTGTAATTTCCAAGGATTTTAATATTCATGTAACTAGTTTAAATTAAAACTAAATTTTCGATATTAAAATAAAACATTTCACGTTTATAAATAAGTAATAATTTTAAATTTAAGTGAATGTTAATTTAAAAAAAATAGTAGAAAAAAATCTCTTTGATCAACAATATCGAAGACAAATCTAAACAAAAAAGTTTTTTTTTGTTATATAAATAATTATTAAAAATCAAAATTAGCGATTGTAGAAAGCTATTTAGCTACGGGCCAAAGATACCAGGTGACCAAATCGTATTTTGTCACATCTACTTATAATCCTAATATTTTATGTAGGTAAGTTTGTATGTATTGATGTTCATGGCTCAGTCACGCATAAACGGCTTAACAGATTAAAAGAAAATTTGGCACATGGAAAGAAAACGTTTTAGATTTTTTTATCCCGTAAAACAGGCTACGCTGGTAATATGTAAAAGTCAACATATTGTTATTGAAAATCGAAGAGTTAACATTACTTTCTACTTATCGTTTGTGTAGTTTCCACGTCACATTCTAAAACTATTTTTATCGGACACCTTTTTTTTTAAGATATTAATTCTATTTATTTTGGTTTTCTTTTCCTTAGACGTCACTGATAACTATAAGAAGACGACTGAATGCCGCCGGGCTCAAAAGAAGGATGCCTGCGAAGAAAATTCAGCTGGGGCCGCTGCACAAGCAAGATCGAGTCAGCTTTGCTCAACAATTTTACAATTTTGATTTTGAAATTTTTCGAACGAAAAAGTTTTTCAGAGGAGCCAAGATGCCAAAAAAAATTTATACCGAGCTGATAACGAAAGGTATTTGGAAAAAAACACTTTACCCAATCGTCAAAGTGGACGTTTGAGTTTGGGGTTTGGGTTTTTGGGGGTGGATGAGCTCCATGGGACCCGGTGAATTGGTGGAGGTCGGCGGTCGGATGAATGCCGAAAATTATATTGATATATTAAAAGATGTTTTAGCGCGGACTGTGCGATTGCACTATCCCGACGGTCCAATATATTTCTGCAAGGACAATAGCTCTGTACACACTTCATGCAGAGTACAAGCGTGGTTAAGCTCTCAAGAGGATATTATTTCTATTCCATGGCCTTCAAAAAGCCCGGACTTAGACCCAATTGAAAACCTTTGGGGACGAATGGTTCTTGATTAGGATGCAACGGAAATCAGAAGTAACGAACAGCTGAGGGCACATGTGTTTTACACATGGGAGATGATGAGAGGGAAAGATATATGTTGGAATATGGTCTCCGGTATGAGGAAGAGATTGGACGCTGTGTTAGATGCTAATGGTGGTCCCACCAAATATTAGATGTCTTACAGCGTTCAATGTCATTGTCATCTTTAATCATATCCAACACAATCTTCTTCTCATTATCTTTATCATCTATTCCTCTTTTATTTCTGTTTATGTTGTAAAAGACAAGGGTTTTTTTCAAAAATTTATCATCTTATCTCATTTAAATGAAGTTCTTAAGAGCTTAATCAAATCAGGCAAACCGCAGAGCGATACATGGAGTTAATTATTCCCAGTTCCACTTATAGTTGTAGCTAAGTAGCTGTAAATATATTACATAAAATAACATAAATAAGATAAGAATATTCTTTACTGTACACTGGAAAACAACAAATACAAAACAATTGCAAAATCAAATAATGATTTACTTAAATCTTCTCATTTATTTATACACATATTTACAGCTACTCAGATACAATTACGTCAATGTTCATACATTCAGTGATTTTTTTTCAGATACCTTTTGTTTCTTAATTCTTATTATAGTTAAGTAAGTCTTCAATGTTTACGAGTATATTGAAGAAATCACTGGCTTTAGGGTCTGTTTTCCTGTATTAAATTATTTATAAAAATAAAACTCAAAATATGCGTGTGCACTTGTTATATCGTCGAAGACAAGAAGGCAGAGAAAAACATAGTGTTGCCACAATAAAAATTAAATCTCAATGTTGGTTTAGATTCCAACATATTCCAAACACAGGAAACAAAGATAATTATGAAGGACATAACTAGCATAATCTTCTAACAAATTGTCTACAAGATTAAAATAAAACAATGTAAGCTTGATGTGTTACATTAAACTTGTGTTACATAGCTTTAGATAGCTAGGAAAGTGGACTGTAATCTTTTAAGGTAATTTTTGAATTTATCATTATCTTATTAAAAACTTAATAAGAGCTATGTATAACAAATGGTTAATTAAGGCTTGACTACTATTCTTCAGTAGTAAAAAAAAATAAACATAAATGCACTTCGTGCTAGAGATCATCATTAATCCTTAAATAAGTAATTGTGTTACGTTCTAATCGTAACACAATTACTTATATATCAATCACACAATTTGTAATATACCTACTAATACACATTATAATAAACTGTATGAGTTTTTTACATTGAGAGTTATATTCTAGTGTTTACCTATCTTCAAATTAACTCATACAAATTATTTGTAAGTATGACAGGTAAGTATTGAGGTGTCACATTAAAGGTAAGTATGGTATACATTTTATTATTTTATGTTAACATTAGATAAGTTATTCTTAGTCTATAGGTAGTAAACATACTTTAGTAATAGAAGTTTTATGCACTTTACCGTTAGCCTTTTTTACTTCTAATGCTCTAACTTTACCGTCATGCCCAGGAAAGGTTTTTGTCACTCTAGCCATTGGCCAGGTCATTGGTGGAGTATCCATTTCACGTAAGATGACAAGAGCTCCTTCTTGTACATTCGGCAAAGTGTCCTTCCATTTAGGACGATTTTGTAATACATTCAAATATTGTTTTGACCAATATCTCCAGAAATGTTGTTTTAATGCAATACATTTGCGCCAAAATTTAAGTCTGTTATCAGGTAAATTAGTGATATCCTGCTCAGGATAGCAAGTCAGGGGCGCGCCAGTCAAGAAGTGACCAGGTGTTAGAAAGGAAAGGTCTTCTATATCTGATGACAATGGGGTTATCGGTCTTGAGTTTAAGATACTTTCTATTTGCACTAAGACAGTGTACAATTCTTCATATGTTAATATATGTGAGCCTAGCACTCTTTTCAAGTGATATTTAACACTTTTTACAGCCGATTCCCATAGTCCACCAAATACTGGAGAATAGCTAGGAATAAAATGAAAGGTTATTCCTAATTTTGAAGTTACATGTTGTACTTGTACTTTATGAAGTTTAGAATTATTTAGCTTAAGGTGAGGTGGGGTAAGAGGAACATACTCTATTTTCAGTAAAATATTTTGTGGGTTAGGAAGGACAGTTAAAGTCTTACAAGATCTTCGAAACACACCAAACTAACCTTTATGTTTTAGCTTCCCATGGACTAATTTTAATTGCGCTGCTAATAGTTCTTACGATGATATTTGCATAAATATCCAGATTGTATAAACGTTCCTCTTCCCCCTCATATGGGGTAAGAGGGACAGTCATTGTATTTCATAAAAATGAAGTTTGAATTTAAATATTCGTTGCTAATTTCTCGTGAAGTTCTGGGTAGAACTGCTTCAGTCAATATTGAATCTCACTGTCGTTGAAATAAGGTATAATTTAGAATGAAACTAAAGAGTGAACCAATTTGGGGCAAGAGGAACATACAGGTCCGATCAGGGGTAACAAACTAAAATGAACTGGACCAGCTATTTTTCTATTAGTTTACTCTCCATACAAACACTTATAATAAAATTAAACAGAATTATAGCAGTTACACAAAAAAGGGGCACTATGTTCGAGTTAGAGATTAAAAGAAAAAGGCTCAAACGCGGTTTAAATACGTGGTTAACAATTGTTACCCTTGGTATATTATAAAGTTTTGATGCAGCGCATAAGCAGATATTGTTTCACTTTTTACTGCCCTGACAGCGTCCCTTAATTTTTCATTATCATATCTGCTTCTATCCGATGTTCATATTTTCGCGACATTTTTCATATTATTCCTGTAACAATCAAAATTACTATTTTACTAAATTCTAATTCAAAATACTAAAATTCGAAAGAAAGTCTCGACTACAAAGAGACGTATTACAAAACACAACTCTTTTATTTTGACAACATTTTAATGTTAAATATTAGAATGTTTTTTATTTTATTTACCTACCTATTCAAAATGTTTGTCACCCCTGATATGGGGGAAGAGAAACATATGTTCCTCTTTCCCCGTCAATAGTGTCCCTCTTACACCAGCTAATGTTTTTGGAGTTTGGAATTTACAAGCAAAAGAAACTCGTATTATTAGTGGTTTTTTATCTAAAATGACAAATAAAACGAAATACTTACAGTTTTCTCCGTGCATTTATTTAGTGAAATTATTACCAGCAGTCTTTTTTCAAGCAATTATTGGTTTGCAAAATAACGCGCCAACTTTGTGCTAGTCGAATTCACAACTCTGAGACATTTCTTCATTTTTTGCGGCCTTTGAGTATCGTAGCGACATCTCATGAAAACCATTCAAACTAATTTGCCTTGTCTGTTTTATCGACAGAAAAGCATAGTGATAAACGCTTTGGTTTACTAGTTATTGTCACTAGACCCTCTTACCCCGGTGACCCTCTTACCCCACCTCACCTTATAGAGCTCAGACAACTGGCTGCTTGCAGCCTTAAAGGTAGCTGCGTTGTCGCAGTAGACTTCCGTTGGAACATTACGTCTTGCAATGAAGCGTTTGAAACTAGCTAAGAAAGTGTCGGTTGTCAAATCTGACACCAATTCCAAGTGTATTGCCTTGGTGACAAAACACACATATACAGCGATGTATCCCTTTGTTGTGAGGACACTTCTTACTCTTGATTGCTTGATCATAATTGGTCCAGCGAAGTCCACTCCAACCTTTTGAAAAGGGCGATCAGCATTGACCCTATCAGCGGGTAGCGACCCCATCAGCTGTTTCGCTGTAATACCTTTTAATCTAAAACACGTGAGGCACTTATTCACAAACCTCTTAACAGTTCGTAGACCATTAGCTATCCAATAGCGTTGATGAAGGCTACTCAACACTTCTTTTTGACCAGCATGTAATAATTTTAAATGTTCATTTTCAATAATTAAGTTAGTCAATTTTGAGTCCTTAGGTAAAATTATCTGATGTTTCTGGCTATAGGGTAAAGAAGAGTGCTGCAACCTGCCGCCTACTCTTAATATGCCATTTGCATCTACAAAAGGATTTTTTGACTGTAAATAAGGCGATATCTTTCTACCTGCCTGTAAGGAAGCCAGATCCCTTTCAAAGAATTTTGATTGTTCATCTTTAATGAACAATTGCAATGCCTGGTTAGACTCTGTGTAAGTGACAAAATTGTGTTTAATCTTGTTAGAACCTGGCCTTGCATTTTTACAAAATCTTATTATATAAGCAAGCACATTTGTCGCTTTATTTATGTTAGAGTATTTTTGTAATAAATCGCTACAAAATGATACCGGTTTGCTTTGTGATGCTGCACACACCATCTCGCCGCGCTTGGGACCCTTAATTTCAGGTAAGTCATTGGGTACTTCAACTGAAGTATCGTTAAAATCATAATCGGGATCTGAGAGGCGTGGAGGTCCACACCACCACAGTTGGTTACCCTGTAGGTCACTTGGGTTAAGCCCTCTACTTAAACAATCAGCTGGGTTTTGATCTGTTTTTATGTAAGACCATTGAAATGACTTTGTATATTCATTTATTAATTTGACCCTATTTGCAACATAGGTATTAAGCTTTGCTGGATTCGTTCTTTGCCAGGCCAATACCACTTGAGAATCACTGAAAAGATGTACGCTTTGTATTGGCAACTTTTTTATTAAAGTATTGTACACTCTCATGCTTAATTTTGCCAAAAGTAAACCAGCATTTAATTCCAGTCTAGGAACCGACAATTTATTGTCTTTGGGGGCTATCCTTGACTTAGAACACAGAAGTGAAATTTTTACATTTCCTTGCTTATCAGTGACTCTTAGATATATGGCCGCGCCGTAGGCCAAAATTGACGCATCTCCAAATCCAACAATTTGAGCTGATTGACAATTATCTACAGAAACATTTCTCTTTATTGTTATTGGCTTCATTTCTTGTAACTCCGTATAGAATTGGAGCCATTCTTTTTGTATAATAGGTGTGGGAACAGAATCCCAATCAACATTTGATTGCCACAATTTTTGCATAATGGTCTTGGCCTGAACAAAGATCGGTCCAGCAATGCCCAATGGGTCATAGAATTGGCTAATGAAGCTTAAAATTTGTCTCTTAGTTTTGGGAACTTGTTCGGAAACAGGACATGAGAGTTTGAATGAATCTGAGTCGATATCAAATTTTATACCTAATGTTTTGATATCCTTTTTTAGCTCCACTTCTCCAAAATTCTGCTGCTGCTCAGGGATGTCGGCCAAGATTGACTCGTGATTGGCAGACCATTTATGTAGTTGAAAACTACCTTTCTTAAGTAATTCAATTAATTGATTTTTTGTGTCAATTATGTTCGCTAAGTTACTGTCTGTATGGAGAGCATCGTCTATATATGTAGAGTTTAACAACACAGACCTTGCTAGAGGATATTCATTTTCATATCTTGTAGCTAGCTCCATAAGGCATCGTGTAGCTAAATACGACGAACTTTTTAAGCCATAGGTGACTGTATTTAATTGGATACATTGTATCGGCTCGTCCATACTGTCTCGCCAGAGTATGTTTTGTAATGAGCGTTGTTCTTTTTGAATAAATATATTTCGAAACATACGTCTGATGTCGCAAGCAAAAAAATATTTGTGCAGCCTAAAGGACAGCAAAATATCGAACAGCTCCTGTTGAACTATTGGTCCATTGTACATTAAATCATTTAATTATATTTTGTTGCTTGTTCTCATTGAGCCATCAAATACTGTTCTCAATTTTGTTGTAATTGCATCTTGCCTGATAACAGCATGATGAGGCAAAAAGTATACTGGATCTGTAGAAAGATCATATGAGGAAATGTCCTTGTAAGAGCCATGGCCCAATTCGACATATTCGTGAATAAAATCTTTATAGTCATCATATAATTGGTGATCTTTCTGCAACCTTTTTTCGAGATTAATAAATCTTTTTAATGCTAGACCGAATGAATCTCCTAACGTATTATTCACGTCATAGATAGGTATTTTTAAAGGCAAGGAAACCGTGAATTTGTCTTCATTCAGTTCTACGGTATCCGCAAAAAACTTTTCACAATATTGCTGCTCAGACGTGTGTTCCGCATATATTTCTGGGACCTTTTCTGTTTGCCAAAAGTTACTAATCGTTTGTTTAATGTCTGTCTGACATTCTTGACAGAAAAGAGCAACAGCAGAATCCTTTTGAAGTGAGCTTGGGACGCTACCTCCTAGTATGTAACCAAACTGGGTGTGGACCAGGCTTGGTTGTGCAGCATCACGGTGTTGGAGCTCAGGCTGGGGAAGCAGCGCCTGGAAAAAGATATCAGCAGCTAGTAAAATACCTATCTCGCTTGTGGAGTGAAATGTGTCATCGGCTAGTTTAATGTTTTTGGGTATTTGAATACTGGACATATCAATGGCAGTTTGTGGCAAATTTGTAGTAATGTGATCTACTACCAGGAGATTCGCGTTTACTTTATATGGGTAAACACATGAAAATATGTCCAATTGAGTTGAAAATTTGACAGATTTTTCTGTATTTGCAATGCCTAAAATATCAGTTGAATTGGGTGTTAACTTTCTACCTACTTCTTTGGCCACTTTTTCAGTAATTAAAGATGTCTGGCTGCCAGAGTCCAAAAGTGCTTTGACTATAATCTCTTTACCATTTTTGGTAGTGAGTTTTACTTTTGCAGTTGGTAATAACACTTGATTTTTGACATTGACATTGTTTAATGACACATTTGAAGATTTTTTGTTATGTTTCGCCTCATTTGATGTGTCTTGATCACATTCTACATGAAAAAGAGTATTGTGTCCTTGTTTGCAATGTTGACACTTAAAGTGAAACTTGCATCGTCCTCGATGAGAATTTAGGCATGTGTTGCACAAGTCTTTGTCTTTGACAAAGGCTAGGCGCTCCTTGATGGAGGCCAGCACGAACTTGGGGCATGCAAATAATTTATGATCGGACTTACTGCAGAAGAGACATTTCAGCTCCTTTACCACAACGTTCGCCACCTTGGACGCAGCTGCTGGTTTGCTGACAGCATAGCCGGAGACCTCTTTGCTCTCACTACTCTCCAAAGCGAGAGCCCGGTCTTCTAGGAATTTAATAAATTCATTAAAAGTTGGTTGGACAGAATTGTCACGTTCTAGGTGATATGCCCTACCTGTCACAGGATCTAGCTTCCTAACAAGCAGGCAAACTAGTATGCTGTCCCAATTATCTATTGGTTCTCCTAAGTTCTTCAACGCAGCTAAGTGCTGTTTGGTGATAGAAATCAAGGAGCGAAGTGCTGTAGCGTTAGATTTATTCATACATGGCAAGTCGAATAGGCCAGAGATATGCTCATGGACTATTTTGTGCTTATTGTCATAACGCTTATTTAAAATTTGCAACGCTTCGTCGTAGCTTGACCTTATCACTGGGAGATTTTTTATTAAATCATAGGCTTCACCTTTGAGAAAGCTCCTCAAGTAAAAGAACTTTTGAATGTCGTCAATGCCCTTGTCGTTGTGTATTAACGCATTGAACATTTCAATAAACGGTTTGTATTCCGTATATTTGCCACCAAAAGGTTTTAATTGAATATCTGGCAACTTTAATCTAGACACTGAAAGAGAGTTCGCATTAGAAATCGGTTCGGCCTTCATTGTATCTGATTTCAGACTGATCTGGGTTCGTATGGCGGCCACGCACTCATAGAAACACGACTCCGTGGCACCCGGATCTTCACCATCACCTATCTCTAATGTCAGATTCTCGTACTCACCAAAAGAACTGATTGCCTTTTTCTCGAGTAGCTTTAGCATATGGATTGACTCGTTCTCGAGCCCCAAGCCTATTTTGCCTTTTATTCGGGTCAAAATCCCTTTTAGCGCGCCGCGTCGCGCGATCATCTTTTTGTCGCTCAAATCGCCTTTCATGTTTTCTTCTTCGTTCTGCATAGCTAATGGTAATAAAATAACACTTCAATTTACAAATTTGCGACGAAATTATAAATGCCTCACGTGCTCTAGTCCAGCTTACATTTAGTCATGTAGTACTTACGAGTAATGCCGTTGTTTAGCAATATCTTATTGCTAAAATGTTTCGTTCGTTACAATGAGTAAGAAAACACCACTCGGTTATACAGCATAAACTTAAAAAATAAAACGAAACAACGAATTTTTTCGAAATGTAAGCAAACACCAAAATGGCCACATTCGCAGAAAGATAAGTTAGTGAAGCAAGTTTGCGTTGTTAAAAAGTACCATAGAGCAAGTCCGATGCGTATGATCCGATGAAGTGCGGTGCGATATCATCCGTTGCCAACTTAACCGTCGAACGAAAGCGCGTTCCACTCACAGAATAATTCGACCAAGTTCCACTTAAGAGTAAGCGCCACAGAACATTTACGGCCTGTGATAAGCGTCACACTTGCAGATAAAAAATTGCACACCGAACAAGATCCGATCAAGTTAGAAAGAAGCAAGGCAAAGTTGAGAGAGATGTTTTGACGTGTGAAGGAGACATCAAATGTCTTTTAGCACGTAGTTTGCGGGCTGATGTTGGCAGCTTGACCGACGCCGGCGCTGCGATGTTGGTTGGACTGCGTAATGGCGTCGCAACCTTGATCAGCTATAAGCTTTTGTAAACCTCACCGCCCGATGAATTTTTGCAGCTTGACTCCGATGCACTATTGACGCACTTGATTTTAATAGCACAGACTGACCGCCGAAGGACCATGAAGAAATCACTGGCTTTAGGGTCTGTTTTCCTGTATTAAATTATTTATAAAAATAAAACTCAAAATATGCGTGTGCACTTGTAATATCGTCGAAGACAAGAAGGCAGAGAAAAACATAGTGTTGCCACAATAAAAATTAAATCTCAATGTTGGTTTAGATTCCAACATATATCGCACCTCAGGTCAATCATGGTAACATCTCTAAAAATTTGGCAATTTTAGTTAAATAAGGTGAGGTGGGGTAAGAGGAACATACTTTATTTTCAGTAAAATATTTTGTGGGTTAGGAAGAACAGTTAAAGACTTACAAGATCTTTGAAACACACAAAACTTACCTTTATGTGTTAGCTTCCCGTGGACTAAGTTTCATTGCGCTCCTAATAGTTCTTACGATGATATTTGCATAAATGTCCAGATTGTTTAAACGTTCCTCTTCCCCCTCAAATGGGGTAAGAGGGACAGTCATTGTATTTCATAAAAATGAAGTTTGAATTTAAATGTTCGATGCTAAATTGTCGTGAAGTTCTGGGTAGAACTATTTCAGTCAATATTGAATCTCACTGTCATTGAAATAAGGTATAATTGGGAATGAAAATAAAGAGTAAACCAATTCGGGGTAAGAGGAACATACAGGTTCGATCAGGGGTAACAAACTAAAAAGAAATGGACCAGTTATTTTTTTTTACTTATTTACTCTCCATACAAATAGTAATAATAAAATTAAACAGAATTATAGTAGTTACAAAAAAAAAACAATGGCACTATGTATCGAGATCAATATTGCGAATCAGTCTCTAAATTCTTCTAAAAATTAAAACCTTAAAAAAATCAATTAAATTGCCGTACGGCGCTCCTCATATTTAAGTATTTAAGAAAAATATAAATGATCTTCTTCATTCAAAAGAAACTCTTTGGAATTACTAGGGTTTTGAGATAGGTGAACTTTCTTGAGTATACAGTACTCTAAAACAGTATCACGATCTACTTGTTTAGGGAGTTTAAATTTCAATGGCTTTTTGTAAGTTTTGTAAAAGTTTATGTCATAACTAGTATCGCGTCCAGAAAGTATATTTTCTATGTAACCGACATAATAAACCCACCTTTTCCTATTATAGTAACGAATCAAGACGTTGTCATTTATTTTAGAATTCTCTTTTTCTTAATTTTTTTTCACATCACATTTATCATTACCTTCTTTTGCCATTGTGTCGTTGTTCCTGTCATCCGATTTCTCAGCAACTTCCTCTGTTGCCTGATTTCTCTCATCCAATCTGTCATAAACTTTCTCCACCACATCGTTTCTCTCATCCGTTTTTCCATTGACTTCCTCAGTAAGTCCTTGTTCATTGACATAGTACTCTTCCTTTTCAACTGTTGTAAGCCCATCCCATTCGCCGTTAAATTCTCCTGCTACCATATTAGTTTCATCTGATTCCTCAGTAATTTTCTCTGTCTTCTTGCTTTGCTTGTCCAATTTCTCATCATTTCTATTCATCGCACTGCTTTTCTTATCTATGCTAAAGAGGTTATTCTCTTGTTCATAATTTTGGAAATCTTTTGTTATATCATATTCTTCATCGGTCTCGTCTACAATATCAGAATCATCATGCACACTCATGCAATCAGATACGCTGGTAGATGACGATGATGATATTCTTCTGGGTTTTTTATTTTGTGGAACCATTTTTTTTTTGCCTCATTTTCAATTTTCCTCTTTTTGTTACAACCCGATGGACCTGGTAAAGAAATATCCACTCCAGAAACATGTATATCAGTCTGCTTTATATTTATTCCGTTCTTGCACCTTTCCTCTCCATTCTTTTTTTTTGCTGTCGTCTTATTATTCTTGCTTGTTCTTTTCCCAATTTTTTTCTTTTTTTCTTTATTTGCTTTTTTTTCTTCTTGCTTTTCCAACTTTTCTTTTTTTTCTGCTTCTATTTTTTTATATCTTTCATACACATGATCCTGAGTGATGACTTCACTGCCTGTTGCTATTTTCGTTCTTTTGGTTGGCAAAGATGGTTTTCCGGGTTTAATTATTTTCAAAAGTAACTATTCAAATGTTACATTGATATATACTCGTCGATTGTCAAGAATTTGGACTTTAGGATGCTGTTGAACATTCGCAGTATTTTGCGATGGCGTGACTTTTTCTTCGCTATGTAAAACTTCCGTTAGTGACGCAGAAGCTTGTACTGAATTACATGGAGGAACACCCTGCTGCATTATATATGTTTTATTTATAACAGTCAGTGCTATTTAACTCAATTTTTTGGGGGCTATTTGTTTGAAAAGCTGATTTTGTGATTTTTCAAGCTGTTTCGCATTCTTCCATTCTGTTAACTGAACTGGATCAAATTTCTCTTCAGCAATTGCATTTTTATTTATTGGGTATATCCCTGCTTTACGGAAGCCTGCCTTACATACTTGGGATTCTATTTGAGTCCACACTTGGCCAATAATCTTAGAAAACTCTTTTTTGGGTAAGACCTTGCCGACATTCAGTCTTTGCCACTTCACCAACGATTCACCGATAGATCCAGAGGCTGCAAAAGGTGACTCGTATGTGGTGGGATTTTTAAAATCGCTATGTTGTTTTCTCGTGCCTTTTGTATAATATTAATTCCCACATGAGTAAGAATGGCCATCGTAAAGCAAGAGAATAGGACGTTTATTTCCCACGGTGGGCAAAAAAACCTTTTCGAAAAAAATTTCGAATACTTTCGCCTCCATCCAACCTTTTTCAGTTGCAGCATAAATTCATTCAATGCCAGGAAACCAGTTATAATTTGTTTTATGATAGAAATTTGTTGATTTTAATAAAACAGCGATTTTATTGGCATAAGTTGCCAAAATTTGATTTTAGAAATTTTAGTTTTTCATTTATCATCCATCACCTTCAATGAATAAATACGTCGAACTCATAGCTCTTTGTGTGTTTTCGTTGCTATCCAACCCCATACTCCCCCTCCTTTTTGCTAACCCCCTTTTCATACCCTAAAAATATCAAAAGACTAAAAAACCCACTTTTGTATTGTATTTTAATTTTTAAATTAAAGTTATTTATGAGCGCCCGGTTTTAGCCAGTAAATAGGGGTAGGTAATTGATTCGTTATGGACCTGTACGGCTGAAGTGAATATTAACTTTCCTATTTACGTATACATAGTTATTATATGTATAGGTTTTACAGTGAAGAAAGACAACGTGATGCTTGAGAAGAAATTTGAATTTCACATAAGTTCACCATTGCAGATTGGGCCCGCGCGTGGCAAAACACATGGCCTGTACTTCCTTATGTAGACCTAAGGCTTATTCCCTGGTTGGACTTACATAATTTAGTCCCAAGTGAATTTTAGAACCATTTCTGTTACCTACTGATGTTGTTTTGGTTTTTTATAGAAGCTAAGCTTGGTCTCAAGTTGCGTGAAAGCGAAACTATTCATGCAAATTAAAAAAAAACTATCAAAAACTAGTTCGAGTCACTTGCGTTAAAATTGTTTAGAATTGTTCCCAGGTTATTATTTTTAAATTTATAGGGTCAATCTTTCAGAGGGTCTAAATTTATGTCTATGATAATTTCTCGAGATCCTGTCTACCTATCTTTAAAACAAATATCAATCATAGTAGGTAAATGATTAACACAAATGTCGCTCAAAACCACGATTCTAAAAAAATAATAATAAAAAAGTTATGTCAATAAACGCAATAAAATTGCCAACTTTTGCATGTGTCGCCCCTGCTCACGCGGACCTATATTTTGATTTTATAAAATAATGTGACATCAATGAGCTTTTTAATATTTGGTGCTGCAATTATAATAGATCAATCTTCATGTTCTTTGTAAAATTACGAATATCCGCTTAGTTAATAAAGAATAAACTCGTGTTCAAAAATAGTACTTATTTGTCCTGACACATCTTTGTTTTCAAAATCGTATCAAATAAGGGGCGGGAGGGGAGGAAACTTGTGGCCGGGCGAACAGTACTCCAGACCCCGCAGTCGAGCGGCGCGATTTGGTGGAGATACACGGGCTTGTTTTTGGCAGGTAAGCCTTTAAATATCGTTCTCCTAAAAAGTTCATATAACATGTCATTATCGTTTTGATCGATATATTATGTAACAATGCAATGTTAGTTTATTCATTTCACTAAAATTATATAGGTTTTGTGTACATAATAGGCTATAATAACAACATTTCAATACCATGACGCAAAACATGTTTAAAACAAGATTTTGTTGAAATTGTCATTCTTCTGAATGTCATTGTCCAGAATTAGCACTTTCAGGATAATGACTCACGTTCAGGAGAAATACATTATGTGGAAGGACAATGACAAAGTTTCAGAATAATGACGGTAGTTCGTATGTGTTTTTGTTTAAGGTCGAGTTTCTGGGACTTGATTATAAAAAATCATGGAGCTCAAGTATTATATTTTAATTATTGATTCAAATCGTCAAATTATTGACTAAAGACGATTTTTGTATATATTGCAAGATTTTAATGTTGTCTATGCTACATATCAAGGAGGCGTATGCAAAGCCCTATGTGAAGATAGTTTTAATCTAAAGATGTTTAATATATTTGAATCAAACATGACCAATGCCTACACTGGAGTATATATTGAAAAGCTGGGACAGCTATCCAGTCTATTTGATTATTTGATGAATGAAGATGGAAATATTCTCATAGATAAACGTATCCAGTGGTACCTGTGATCTTTTTTAAAATGTTTATTAATATTTATAGGTACTGATATAGGCTTATAAAGTGCATGAATTCGATGTAGTAAAGTTATAGGCAGTAGTATCAAATAAATCTTTCTTCTTGTTGTAGAATAGAAGCCTACTTGCGTATGAAATAAATTTCCAGAAGAATAATACTTCCTCTTACATTTCAGATTAAGTAATCAATCGTCTTCAAGTTATAATTTTTTTACTAAATGAAAACCCTTAAGAGTGATTAATAAAACTGGTAAGTAATTTTTTTTTTACTAGCCCATAGGGTCCCACTGCTGGGCAAGTTATAATTAAATTATAATAATAAAAAGCATTTTATTAAACTCAACAAAAAAATTAATAAAAACCCCTAATACTTCTTCCATTATATAGCGTGTAACAGATGGGTGTAGTAATTTTTTAACAGATGAACTTTATTATCAGTAATGTATATTTAATTAATTCTAATTTAGTGAAAACAAATAAGTAGTATTTACCTGCTACGCGCTTTACAAAAACAAGCTTTGGTAAAAATGAGTCCCATATCTTATACTTACTAATAATCGATTTTTATTTTTAGATTAAAAAAGACTGGGCTAAGACTGAATATAAAGAATAATATGTAGCTGTTGTTTAAGTTAAGAAAATGCCCCCTAAATCATAAAAAAGCAGAGAAGATAGACTGGCTAAACAAAGACTATGCCAAAAACGACGGTATGGAGAGATAAAAAATGATCCTGAATTGCTTGCTGTAGAGAAAGAAAAAAGACGACAGAAATATTTAAAAAAGAAAGCGGAAAAAAAATCTGAAAAACCCCCTCGCGCTATTAAAGAGCAACGCAAAAGATGGAGAGAAAACACTAAAAGGTAAATAAGTTTCTGTTAATTGGATAGGTAGTCAGTAATTCAGTGTACAATACGTAGAAGGGTATAGTATAACATTTTGTAGATATGAGTAGGTACTTATCAATAAAAACAACTTTCACTATGGCAGCTACGGTCGCATCATAAAAAAATATTTGCAATTTTATTCAAACCTGCACCTAAAGCCCAAACACCTACTCCTACATTTAACCTTACTCCTACATCTAAACCACACCTACACTTACCTCTACACCTACTTACTACTTACCTACTACTTGTATTGTAATGTAATATTAAAAATACATAATGTTAATTTAATTTTAAGGTACAGACAAAAAAAGAAGGAAGAGAAACCAACAACTTTCGAAGCAATTCCAATTCAAGCTGCTACTTGTGAAGAAGGTGCAAGTACTTCTTCGGATACAAACGTAGAAAAAGAAGACCCCTTAAAAATTAATAGTGCAGCCGAAGTATTAGCAATAAAGCAAGTTAAATATGAAGAAATAAAGAAAAGAAAACGACTGTTAAGACTACTCATAAGTTTACAGAAAAGGAACAAGGCACAAGCAAAAAAGATACAAAGATTACGTCAGCTACTTAAAGATTCCCGAGAGATGATTAAAACTAATTCATTAAATACAGACTCCTTAGATTCACCCGCAAATACATCTGACAAAGCCGAAATCGAAAATAACACAAATCAAGCAGAAATAGGCTATTTGACAGTGTGAAAAATAAAGTATTATTTATACATATTCGTAAAAAGAATATTTTTTTAAACTGGCCTATGCCATTTTAACCGAAAAAAATCGAATGATTTAACCAAAAAATCAAGATAAAACTTTATCATTTCGTATCTGCATCAATTTTATTGAAAACGGCCTGGATTGGTCGAATCTATTGTGACGTCACAATTCAACAACCTGTACTGTCATCGCTAGGGGTGTGAATTGAATTGTCAAATTGTGACGTCACTAATTCCTGTGCGACGCCATATTGCCAAAGAGAGCGTTTTGGCGGCGTATTTTAAAAGTGAATTTTTGTTTGCTTTTCTATGAATAAATACGGGAAAGATTTTAGAATTATCACTTTCTGAAGGCTCATTTAACACTGACGAACATCTGAGATGGTTTTCAGAAACTTGTCAAATAGCCTATTAGTTCAAAAAGTAAGAAGTTATTGTTATTGTGATTATGATGTTTGAAGACTGTAATAACGGTTGGTACACTTGCCATTCAAAAAGTTCGACACAAACTTATATTTGCAGTCAATGAACAGCATAAAGCCATTATTTTGTGGGAATCTGTTATCTTACACATGTTTGGGTCCGCAAAGTCAATAAATAAACGTATTTCATACAGAAAACACGCAAAAACGAACTTAAAAAAAAATCTCATACAATTCGTTTTTAGTTAGTTTTGCGTATTTTTTGTATGAAATACTAAATAAATAATTTGTATATTAATTTTGCGGACTCAAACATGTGTAAAAAAAATAGATGCCAACAATATTCATGTATTTATGCTGTTCATTGACTGCAAAATATGTATCGGGCTTTTTGTTTCGCAAGCGTACCACCTTAAACCATTTTAAGTTTTTGACATTCTTTTTGTTAAGTTGATTGTGAGTTTGAACCAAATAAAAATATAATCTAGGTAAGTTGACTTTTGTTAAGATAAATCAAGAAATAATGCGTGACTGGTAGTTAACTAGTAGCTCATAAAAAAATACGTTTTTGTACTCATGTAGGTATGTTAAGATCTAAGAAAAATCGGGGGAAATAAATATAGTTTGTATTGATCAGTACCTACTATAATTTGTTAAAATCTGACAACACCCTTCTGTTACACGTTGTAGGTTCGTTTTGTTGTAGTGGAATAATTTTGAATTTTAGAATTGTGTTTTGTTCAGTTGATTGTGATATATTGTATATATTGTGTGCTAAATTCCAAGAAAATCCGTTGAAGTATTTCAACGTGATTGAGGAACAAACATTATTGAACTAAAACAACCCAAAAACCGTCACAAACTTTCATATTTATATTAGTGCTACTGCGATTGCAAATTCGTCTATAAAATTCTGACACCGCTTATGTTAATTAACATTTCATACAAACAACAGCTTTACGTTAAGCTAATTTAGGTATCAAAGTTAAAGTCACCTATTATGCGACTTAGGCGCTGTTAGAACTACACCGACGAAATGCAGCTTATCTATCTATTGTCAAACAAACAAAACAAGTTCTCAAGGCCGCCCGGTCGGTCCTACCTTCCCGCACCCCTCAGCAGTGCAGCACGCAATGCTCGAAACGCGCACAGGAAACATACAACTATCTCTTACGCTCATTTTCGCCGTTCATCTTGAACGGAGGGCAAAGTCCAAAGTGTCTGACTTGCGTGATCTTGAGTGTACATATTTTAGGAATGTCTATTCATTCTATTTAACAACTACATATTACAAAAAAGACAAATGATTGTATATAAATAAGCAAGTATCAACATAACTAAGTATCGGTTAATAATCAAACCGTCACTGAACAAAACGCTAGCATAAACATTGCTTAATTTCCATACCAACATGACACGCGTAAAGTACGCCAAGTTTTAAATAGCCGATTTTACTTCGGAACAAGGTCAATACCATAAGGACTTTTTAATATAAACTAATATTTAATAAAATGTAAAGAAGATGAAAGATCTAAGCCCTGTTATGACAAATGATTAAAATATATGAATAAAAAAGCTTACCTTTGTTGCAATTATCACATATTTCTGCATAATTGTTTTCTTCAGATTTATGTTTTTCCGTAGTTTGTCTTCCCAATTCCACCAAAAGTCGAGCACGATGTTTAGACATGTTAAACAGTTCAAAAGCTACTAATATATCACTTTAAAGCGCAGTATTTATAATAATTAACCGTTGTCATCTGTTTTGATACGCGCGGTCAGCGAACACAGCGCCAAGTAAAAGTTAGAGCGAGAAAGGGCGATCTCGACGCATTGTTGTACCTAGTGTCAGCAGCTATCTCTTGTTAGCATTTTATACGATTTCTTTTTCAAAAATTCGCTTGAGTTAGCGTCTTGTTCGTCTGGCTATCTTCGTTATTATTATTAAAAAAATACAATTTTAATTTAGGTAATAAAACACATTATTCTAAGCCGTTTTAGCAAAAAAATATAAAACGGCTAACTCAAAGTTAGCCGAGTATTTGTAGATGGTGTCGAAAAGAAAAATCAACGTCACTCAACTCTGTGGATACTTACGTAATAATGTTTTCACCGTCACAACCCTACAAACTCCATCAGGTCCTGGATGTAGAGCCACTATGCGAAAATAAGAAATATCTGTGTTATTTCCATTTTTATGTACAAGAAGTGTTCTCTATCTATCTATCTATGCGACCTAAAGTCCAATGCAATAGACTCATATGTTCATTTACTATTATTACCAGAGTTCCTACGACAATATTAGATTGAGATTTTGTCCACTTAATTCGCTGTTGCAGTGTACCTATGTACATACTCCTGCTGCCTACGCCAAAAGTCTTGATGATTTTTTTGAATAAGTTTCCACCTATGCAGGGGACTTATGCAAAATCTTCCTCTGGAATGGACGGCAAAGGTTCCAAAGTCAGGAAGTGGCCTGGGGTTAGTGCCGAAAAATCATTTGGATCCGAACTAAATGAAGTAAGAGGATGCGATTTTAATATGGTCTCTTCTTAAGTCAATCTCTGATTTTCGACAACCCGATGAGGTGAGTTTTGAAGGATTGTATGCCTGCTTCAGCAAGTCCATTAATGAGGACTGCCCGGAGGACTGAAAGAGAATTTTATTCCCTCAGTAACAGCAGCCGTGTGCATCAGCGATCCGAGGTAATTACTGGCACCGACAAAATTGCGCCCCTGGTCAGACACGATATTAGATCATCTACCACGGCAAGCAATAAATCGCTTCAACGCTGCGAGAAAGGCTTCCGTCGTCAACTCCATTGCGAGTTCAACATGCACAGCCTTGGTGCACGTACAAATAATTACACAAATATAAGCTTTGTAAGTTTTTAGTCCGTCCGTCGATTGCGACACTCGAGAAAGGTTTAATGTTATTTACACGATAGGAAGGCAGATTACCCATTAATAGAGCTGGGGCAGGTTTCGGACTTGCGCGAAAACATTGCAAGCAACCTGATATCACAGAGCGAAAAGCTGGCTTCGATGAAAGGATCCAAAAGCTTTGCGCAAGAATATTCTGCAGGTACAACACCAGGTACAACTTCTTGTGGTACTCTTTAATGATTAGGGAGGTGAGGCGATGTGATCGCAGCAAAACAGAGGATGCTTAACATCGAAGGTTACGTGCATGAGCCAACCGACCGCCCACCCTGAAAAGGCCCGCTCCATCAAGGAAAAGAGATAATTTGCGTAAAATCTTCGGCAAGCTATTATGAGATCGATCTCATGGGAATAGGCACTCTGCTGGGTATAAATAAAAATAAAATAAAATAGCCTTTAATGCATCTTAGAACACAAAGAATACGCACACTAAATTAAATGAGTATAAAAATAAATTAAACATTGATGCCCCTTATTGGGTAAAGGCCTCCTCCAGGTTTTGCCATTGCTCTCGGTCTTGAGCTGTCTTCATCCAGTCTTTTCCCGCGACTTTCACTATATCGTCGGCCCATCGCTTAGAAGGTCGGCCAATTCCTCTTTTTCCGTCTTCCGGACTCTTCCACTGTGTGATTTTTTTTGTCCATCTTTGGTTTTCCATCCGTGCGACGTGGCCGGCCCATTTCCATTTTATTTGTTTGAGATGTTTGCGTACATCTTTAATATTGGTGCGATATCTAATATTTGTATTACTAATTTTGTCTTTTAGTTTTATCTTAAGAATACTGCGTTCCATGGCTCTTTGGCATATTGCAAGTTTCTCTATATTTTTTTCTGTGAGAGACCATGTTTGACAGCCGTATGTTAGTGGTGGAAGGATACAAGTATCCATAACTTTTCTCTTTAGGTGCATCGGTAAATCGCTCTTTAGGACTTCCTTGTAAGACCAAAACTTTTTCCAGGAAATATTAATCTTTCTTTCTATTTCTTCGGTACTTACATCTCTATATGATATTAATTTTCCTAGATAAATATACTCGCTGACGTATTCTAGTGTATTGCCGTTAATATGTATTGATGTTTGAGTATGATTTGTAATTATTTTTGTTTTTTCTAAATTCATTAGCAATCCCACTTTTTCACTTTCTGTGTGTAGAGTTTGTAGCATGTTTTCTAATTCTGTAGGTGTATCCGCGAAGAGAATAATGTCATCTGCAAATCGTAAGTGATTTAGTTTTTCATTGTGAATTTGAATCCCCATGTCACTCCAGTTGATTTTTGCAATCACGTATTCCAAAACTGCTATAAATAGTTTTGGAGAGAGAGGGTCACATCACAGTGTGCCCCCCTGGCTATTTTAAAGAAGGGTCCAGGTTTTTCTAGTTTGACTCTACTTTCGCAGTATTTGTAAATATTTTTCAGTATTGTAATATAATTGTCGTCTATTCCATGAGCTTGTAAAGCGGTCCATATTGCATTATGTGATATGGTATCAAATGCTTTAGCATAATCGACGAAAGCGATGTAGATGGCTTTTTTGAATTCTTTATATTTTTCTATCAGTAGGTGACGTGAATATGATCCATCGTAGAGAACCCACTTCTGAATCCCGCTTGCTCTACAGGTTGCACTGCGTCGATAGTGCCCTTAATTCGATTTAAAAGGCACGTTGAGAATAGTTTGTAGCAACTTCGCATGAGACTAATTGGTCTATAGTTTGATATATCGCACGGGTTTCCTTTTTTGTATATTAGTATTATGTCTGATTTCGTCCACTGATTCGGTGTTTTTTTTTTGTTCTAAAATCATGTTAAATAGGATACATAAAACGTCAGCCAAAGATTTTTCTTCTAGTTTTAGTGCTTCGCTAATAATTTGGTCTGGTCCTGGGCTTTTTTCGTTTTTTAATTGCCTTAAAGACTGAATAATTTCTTTCACACAAAATTGTTGAACTTGATTTTTACTATTCAAATCGTTATATTTGGTTGTTTGGTCTTCTGTAGAGATGGTTGCAGTTTTTTCCATGTTTAATGTTTTATAGAAGTCGGTGGCTATTTGAAGGATCGTGTCTCTATTTCCTGTAGTTTCTTTCTGATTTCTTAGTTTCGTTATCCAGTCCTTTGTGCATTTTAGCTTTTTTTGTCCTCTTTTTATACTGCTGTGACTATTTAAATATTTTTCATAGATTTGGATTCGGTGAGACTCATATTCTTTTTTAATTTTTGTATTGATTTATTTGTAGAGGCTGCCTAGTTCAGTTTTTTCTTGAATATTTAGAGGTTTAATACTTTGTAAGTTATGTCTCCGTTCCATGAGGTCCTTTATTTCTTTTGTTAGATGAAATCTAAGTGTTACTGTATCTTTACATGATTTTGCTTCGGTTATGCTTCTTATGAGTGTAGTTTCAATTTGGTTGTAGAGTTCTTGAACTGTAGAACAGTTTTCTAAATTTTTTGGTAGATTATTCGATAATCTGTCGATGTAGATTTTCTTTTCATTTTCTTTTTGTAATGTACTTTTTGGTTGAAACGCTTTCCGATTTTTCTTAGTTTGTTTTATAGCAAATGTGCTTCTAACAAGTCTATGGTCTGATGGGTACTGGATTTTTCTGATTACTTTAATATTCAGAGCGTATTCTCTTCTATTTGTCATTACATATTCGGTCTCGTTTTTCGTTTTTCCGTCCGGAGACATTCAGAATAGAAAGTTCGTTTTCTGATGCAAATTGGATCAACTTGTCTCCTCTCTCATTTCGTATATTAGAACCGTAGAGTCCGATAATTTTATTTGAAGTTCTTGATATTCCAATCTTAGCGTTAAAATCTCCCTGTAGAATAATATTTGTATTCGAGATTTTTAGGGCTTTGTTGACGTCTTGGTAGAAGTTGTCAGTTTTTTCTTCGTTTGTCGAGAGATTTGTTGGAGCATAAGCTTGAATTATAGTTAGAGAGGTTTTGTTGATCTCTATTTTTAGAACTGCTACTCGGTCTGATATCTCTACAAATTCTTTAATGTCGTTTTTGTATTTCTTTTTAATAATGAATCCAACACCTTTCTGACTTTTCTTAGAGCTTGTATAGCAGAATATGCACCAATCTGTGTCCTCTATTTGATACAATGGCCGTCGTACTTCTGATATTCCAATAATATCCCATTTAAGATGTTTAATAGACTGTTGAAATTGTATCAATTTTGTTGGTGATAATAAAGATCTTACGAGTAATCTCGTACATTGTATGAACATATGTAGAAATTTTCAGCGATATTTTCTGGAGGGTTATGGTCTCTTTCTCCCGCAGCGACCACCTGTGTTGGGAGAGATGATGATTTGTCGTTTATATTTGTTGCGTAAATATTTTTGGTTTCCTGGCTTTTTGAGAGATTACTGTGGGAGGCAGCGTTATGTTATGCCTTATGTGCCTGATTTGTATTTGATTGCGTCGGCGTTTGGTACGATGATGCGCTTTCGTTATTATACTCTTTTCTTGGAACAGTCATATATGTAGAGATTTTGTTCTTTTTTGGGGCTTGTTTAAATATAGTGGAAGTTTGAGCAGGAATTTGCGGAGATTCTGATAGAGTTCTTTTAGTAAACTGGCGTGTCATCGTAGACGTTGTTTGGATTGATACTTGCCAAGAATAACGATTTTATCATATTTCAGTACAGCATTTTTACCTTCTTCTACATGTTGGGCCAGTTCTTCCTTCAGTTGTCGTCTCTTTTCCAATATTTTTGCAGGAAAATCTTCTTTAATATAGATTGAAGTAGTCTCTAAAGATTTCTTATTTTTCAGTATTTGAATTTTCTTCCCCAAAGACGACCACGTTACAACAACTTGTCTTACTTTATTTTCTTGTTTCTTGCCCAGTCTTCTAACGGTATCAATTTCTGATTTGGCACAGTTTATGTTCATTTTAATGGTTACTATATCCAAAACAGACTGCTCTAGTTGGTCGTAAGATCTTTCTGATTCTTCTACTCCGAAAAAGATAACTTTTTTTCTTCGAGAGTTCCTCTCTATGGTATCAATTCGTTTCTCTTGTTCTTCTATTTTTTGTTCCAGTTCCTTGGTTTTTTGGTCGAGAATGGAAAATTTTTCATTTATGTTCTTATTAATTGTTTTTGTTATGTTTTCTTCCATCGACCTCATTTTTATGTCCTGTTGTGCAATATCGGACTGTATTTTTACTAGCATTTGTTTTATTTCTTCCATGTTTACCTTCTCAGCGATAGATGGGGTATATCTTGTAAGTGCTATCTAGCGGTCGAAGGCAGAATTATTGTCACTGATCAAATATATATTTGCGTTTTGGTATGACTATTCTCCGACAGATGGCGTTGTTTAGTAATATTCTAATAACTTTAGTTACCGTGACTATGCAATATTTTTTAGGTTATGTTTTGGAACATAGATTGAATAATTCCAGCTAGTATTCACTTTTTAGTAGATTAACATCAATCCACGCAAGGTTTAAATAAGTCTTTGTAACACTGAGTGCACAGGAATCCTGTTTTTAAGCTTTTTGCATGAGATTTAGATTCGCTTATAACAAAAACCGTTTTTCACACTTTGATCATTGTTTCGATCGAAATCTTCACTTGCACTACTTTATTTTTCGTTTATTCACTTCTTTTTACACAGAGGAAAATTTATTAAGATTAAAATTGTAACGAACTGATGTTGACGTTGCGCGCAGCGCCCTCTAGATCGACAGATTGGGTTGGCTGATCAGCATAATATATCGATGGCAACAACAAAGCTCCAATTTTAAAATTGTGAAATTCCTTTTTTGAAAGCAAACTTCAAACTGTATGTGACCAAGTGGTGAAGTAGTAGTTCGACCTATGTCATGAATCGCCAGCTGACGGGTCCCAGCTGATGTCCAGTCCCAAACGTTAAGCACAAGGCTCAGTCATGAAATTGCAAGCACAATCCAATAATCCAATAGTTCTCTTAAAAGGTCATATTCACCAAATTTATCTTTAACTAACACCTGAACCGCTGAGTATAGAATAGAACAGTATTATGTTCATGTGTCGATGAAGTCAGAACAGTAGCTTCTGGCTTGACCTTCTCTGCCTCCAAAACGGGTGCAGGTAGGGCCGCTTTACCAAAATGTAATAAGGTGTGATGTGAGTAATTGCATAGACCACAACGAGAGCGATTATTGCAGGATCTGACACTATGGTCATCCGAAAAACAGAGGACACAAAGTCCTTTCTCTTTAAGTCCTTTGTCTTTGATAAATTTAAACCGAGAGTATACGTTTAATTTCAAGAAACGGTCGCAGTTTGATAACGGCCCATATCCGTTGAGACAATGTCATCCGCCCCCAGACAATGAGGGCAGGTTAAGGACTGAGTTATGAAAACAGCTTTGTTTTATTTTTATAAGTGTTGCTACTACCGATATTCCTGGGAACAGAAACGCTGACATTTGGCATTGTAGAATTGGCCATTTCTAAAGCCCTATACTGGTTCTTAATGAACGCCTGAATGTTTTCAAACACAGGTATTTAGTTGGTATTATGTTCCAAACTCCCAACTGGAAATGTTCCCAAGTTGATATATCTTATTTAGACCTCAATAAGTAAGACATCATGAAATTTTTATCAGGCAAGTTATATTTCTCTAAGACTGAAAACTTTTCTGAGAAAGTCCTATAAACCCGCTCAAGTTCACATCCAGACTTGAATTTGACAGGATCACAATTTAAAAAAACCTATTTAGAGGCTAATAATTCCACCCGTGCCGGGATTCGAACCCACGACCTCTGGCTATCCGTGCCAGCGCTCTATCCTACTGAGCTGATGGGCGACTCACCGGCATCAGTGAAATTTCAAACCTCTTTACACTATTCTCTGTATTACGTACAGGCAGCGACACCTGGCTGAAGCAGATTGCATCACTTACAGCCCCGACTACCTTCTTTGCAGTTAGGACCTAACAGAGGTCGCGGGTTCGAATCCTGGCATGGGTGGAATTTTTAGCCTCTAAACAGGTTTTTTTAAAATTGTCCTTAGCACGGGTTAGTGCATTAAAAATAAAAATAGTAGGATCACAATTCACAAATTTGCCAAAATACGTCATGGCAACCTGGCACATTTTATTGTAGTGTTTCGACAAAGCATCATAGGCCGAAGCATAACTTTCGTCCGTAAGAGAAATGTTCTTGATTAAGTCACATACTGCACCTTGAACGTTCGACAGCAAATAATGGTAGTTTTTGTACGTTGGGAATGTCCTTCTGATGTATCGATGAATCATATAGTTCCTTGAAGGAAATCCAGTTCTCCAAATGGCCATCAAAATTTTGAATAGACATTATTGGCAATTTAGCGGGAATATCGTAGTTATTTGTTATGGAAGTATTAGACTTATCTGGTTTTACCTCCTTCATTTCCATCCTACGACGCTAAACCTCTTTGAACTTTCTTTCGAATATATTAATGGCTTGGTAGTTCGTGTTTATAATGGCTAAAATCAACGGAATACAATAGTTTTATTTGATTTGTTTTCGTGAAAATCTGAGGAAAGATTTCGTAAGTCTTGTTCCGAGTATCCTAAAAGATCGGAAGCCTCCATAAACTCAATACCCTGGCATAATTCCTTGCAACGCGTTGGAGTCGGCAGCAATATCGCCTCTTTTTACCTGCTTTTACAGGCATCGCAATATCACCTTCTTCTACAGATATCGCAATATTCTTCTTTGAATAACATTTGTAGATTAGATTCTCATAACTGTTTCCTAACCTGGGAATTAATTGCAAGAGTGGTACCAGACAGCTGTTACATGACCATCGCTGTTGTGCAATGATGGGTAATGGTTTACTTACTGGTTTAGTTGCCAATTTATTAACTGACCCTTTAGTTTTGACCTTATTATTACCTATACCATAAATATTACTGCTAGACTGTTGATGCAAATAAAAATACTCGATCTGACCCTGATAATTATACTTACCGTTTGCTGATCTGACCCTAAGCAGTGCCGTGGGACGTATGGTGACTGTTAGATGCCCCGTGTCTGCGTCAACAGCACCTTTATTTTAGAAGGGCTTCTGATGACCTGGTCTTCTGCCAAATCGAAGCGTCTCGAACGCTTGACCTGCCCATTTGACACGATCGCATATGGGAGGTCTCGGTTGGTAATCAGTAGCAGCCATCTGCTCTGGTTGTTATGTAGTCAGCTCCCTTGAAGCCGGTGTGACGGTTAAGTGACCGCAACGGTCCCTGCCCGATGAACTTGGCACGGTCTGCACCGGAACATGTCGATCGGGACGTTGACGTGGACGCGATGGCGTCTGAGTGCGCGGCGGAGTACGCTGGCGCAGCGACCTTGATGGCCCTGGATGCTGAATACTCACTGGCGTCTTTAGGCTCTTCACCTAAAGGACGTCCACGCAGCTGTGGTGAACGCACCTGCTGCTGAGTCGTCTCTGGAGTGGTGGAGACTGCCAGCTGCATCCTGCAGTGGTCGTCCAGCACCTCCAGAAGTTGATATATGGTCGGCAACCTCTCCGGGTCCCTTCCGAAGCGCTCCTCATATGTGATCCTGATGTGGACCGGCAGCTTCTGTAGAACAATGTATAGGACGAAGTACAACCACTCGCACCAGTTGCCCCAGTTTTTCCAATACCCGCAAGCTCTCACTCAGCGGCTCATAGCACGCGGGTCGTAATGTGCTAACACTAGTAAAAAACTGCAGGCAAATTAACAATTCGCCCTATGTGTACAGGTGTACAGAAGAAGCCTGCTGTTCTGATACCGTGCCTTCAGTAACCCTAATGCTGCTGAATAGTTGGCCTCATCCATAGGCTGCTGTCTGACAACCGACAGTGCCTCCCTGGTTAGTGAAGACCGAAGATAGTAATGCTTTTCAGCATCTGAGATCTCCCACCTACCAATGAAACAAATAAGTCGAAGAATGGCAACCAGTCTTCGATTGTCCTTAAAAATTTAGAGAGAAACCTGACACGCCACTCAAAACTTGATTTTTATAACCCCACTTGTGTGGTTTTGCAGGATTGTACTGCTTGAATTCGTGGTGACATTTAGTAGGAATAATTTGCTCATCCATTGCTAGAAATTCTTCCTTTGGCACTAACAACAAGCGCTCATGGATTTTCTCCAGACAGTTTGTCGGGACCACCAGTGCCACATGGCTTGATATTTTCATTATTATTGAAGTGAAAAAACCTTTTTACAATTTTAAATTTGTTGCACATCATAATCTCGTAAACATCATCATTTAGTCGGCCTAGCCCACAGGAAAGACTAGTCAGTACATCGGAGCCAACCAAGGCGCGGCTTTCCTCACGATGTTTTCCTTGACTGTTAGCGTGTGGTATTGACGATCTCTGTGGCGTAGCTGTAGCACATCTATCTACCATGCAAAAGGTCCCGGGTTCGAAGCCCGGCTGGGAACAAAAAAAAACCTCAGGTCTTTGATGTTTACATGTTTTTGATGTCGCTGTTTCTGGTTCCCACGACACAGGGTATCCTAGTGTGGGGCCAGAAGCAATATATGTGCCTGTATGTAAATGTTACGTTACGTTAAATTGCACTACAAATTTGAAAATGTACGTAACTTTGAAATTAAACAAAGTCGTTAGTACATGCCCGCACTGGGGATCGAACATGGGTCTCTCGCTTGCGAGTCCATTGTTCTACCCACTGACCTATCACCGTTGTAAAAATACTCGTAGAAACCAAAACAGTAATTTTTCAATGATTATTCTTATCACAAAAAACAATCTAAATAACAACGAATAATTGTTTATCATACAGGTACAGTCAGTATTGTCATGACACAAATTCCTAAGATTAGTACAAAAAGAAATCCGTAATGCCCCAAATTTTGGTGAACTGCTATTTCTGACTGCTTTTTGGTTACTGTTTTGTAATTCTTTTAGATAATATTATTACTTGGTTAAGTATGGGATACATATGCACATATTCCAGATGAAGAATATAGAACTAAAATCATACGTAAATTAGAAAAGTTACAGCAGTGTTAAGAACTTGAGGTAGGCGCCGCGATCAAAATCTGTTTCGAATTCGCGTTCTCGACAGCATAGCGAAAATCTTCAAAATGATAAACAATCATATCTTTTTTTTATGGTTCTTGTGGTGAAATGAGTTCGCAGACATAAGAGTATGTCACAGCCCAAAATACTTTTGAAGCGGCTATGTCAGCACTATTAATAATGCCGATGAAATATGTTTGTGAGGCACCAGTTTCGTTCTGTTCTGAATTTTCGAGCCATATTGAAATTATTTCAGTATTTCTTTGGCTGATAAAAAACACCCGGAAAGCACTCACTAAGTCTTCTTGTCTCCGTTCAGAAATTGCTAAGTGCCATTTCGCAGCATAAACGGGATTACAACACTTTTCTGGGCCAGAATAAAACCATTTTGAACTACTCTAATCTCTGAAGCATAATCATTTTCTGGAGATCTACAAAGACATGAACGTCGTTTTCTTTCGGGGCTTTCTTGGTATCAATATTATAATGCTTTCGCACTTTTATACATTTTGCTGTATGTTTTCTATTTACGCCTGTTTAAACTAACAAGACGCCTTGGCGGTTCCGGAAACTCCGGCTATTCTTCGTCCAGTTCATTTTCTGCGGTTGCAGCTGCAGTAAAATCAACTTCAGTGAATACTTCTGGGTTTAAGGTGCATATAGATGATTTGGAAGATCCCTTGATTGCATTTGTTGGGATTGCAGTTTTTTAGGTAAACCTCTCCAATTTTTGTGCAATTTGAAACACTGTCACTGGTCTTCCTGGGTTATTCATCCATATTTCCAGTTATTGCTTGTGATAAACACTCAAGGATTACATCACACTTATAGTCAGTGGTTGCATTTTGTATGTGCAGTATGGCAGAAACCAAAAAATTGTAACGAGATGTGACAGTTACATGGATAGGTGGTGGAAGCTTTGGTAAAATATTAGGCATAATTACAAAACACTTGTCATCTTTATCAGAGAAATAGAATTGGTTCACCCTCCCTTTCTTTTTCAAGAACGCAACCATTAAGATTCCTCGCCCATGACATTCTATGGCTTTTCCAAAAAAAGTCAATGTCATCTACTTTCCCTTAACCCTTTTTAATCTTATTTATTTTGTTCCCAACGTAGGAAAATGTGATTATCTCATTTTTTTTATTTGCACAGTCTTTAATGTGGTTTTGGAAAGCCCAAAATAATACTGAAAAAAACATATACATATTATGTACATGTAGTGTTGAAAATACTTAACGTTGCGAATCGTGCAAAGATTTTATCTGTAGTTTTGATATGCGTTTTTTTGTCAAAATAAAACTCTGAATCCCTTTGTAATAAGCCAATTTGTCGTCGTCCAAGCTGGAGAACTTTCCGCTCTGTGTAGTTAGGCTGGTACTTTCGGCGTTAAATCTTTGGCCGAAGTCGAGAGCCGATGTTATCTTGTCCAACAGATCGGCAACCACTCCGATAGTAGTATTGACGTGCACAGCGTTAGGAAATCGTTTACGTTCCGAATAAGTTCCGATTCCGGGATTTATGAAATTCTTCAAAGTTTCGCGAACTTCACCTTTACGCGCTTTAATTGCAAAAGGAATTCTATGAGCGACTGTTAAACACCGGAGCAAGTCTATTATAGTCACAACAGATTGGGTAGCAATTATCTCTTTCGCAGGATCCCAGGGGCGGAAGCCGCACCTTCGACTGCCATTTCTTGGTCCAGGTTTTTGACCAATTCGAAATTCACTAAGTTATAAGAATGAGGCACGTGCCTTGATGTTCTCGCCGCAGATGAGGCTGATTCGTAGGTCGGTGTATTATATTCTACAGAAATATAACTTTTTAGGCCACCAAGATAGACGTGCGTAGATAAGCCCAGTAGTGTTTCCTTGCTAAGTTGCAGCTCGCACTACCTAGTTTATAGACTTGCTGCTGCAGCCAGGCGTTAGATCATTAATAGGAAAATTTCTTTCAATATCCTTTTCATATCTTAATGACATCCTAGGTCTTTTTTAAAAAACTTGTTTAGGAAAGATCAATTATCAATTTTATTAGATGAATATCGTACTTAACATCAGCCTGCCTGATTTCCTGGGGGATCGGTGAGCACTTGCCTGTTTCAAGTCAATATCGTCAATAGTGATTAGCTTCTTTTCTTTAACACGAATTAACATTTTAACCAATTCGGTGGTTCAGACAATTTTTTTGCTAAACCGGTCGTGCCACCCTTCTAAATGTTGGGGTGCGATATTTTTCATCTGAAGTTCCAAATAGATTTGCGGTAAAGGCGTCTTTTATTTTTAATATTCGGTCCAGCATATCAAAGCACGAATTCCAGCGCGTTGGATATTCTTGATTTAAATTAAGGCAATACATGCTCATTTCTTTTTACGTTGCTTCGAGCTTCGTTTGTGTAATGCAGTAAAAAAATCTCCAATTTCTTTTATTTTCGCCTCTGTATCAGATATCTCTTTGATGCCAGCTCTCCACAGATCTCCATTCGCCTAGTCTGACGGCTGCAAGGATATTTGCTGCGTTCTCACTGACGATACAAGTGACTTTATTTATTTGCATATTGGATTACTTGTATCATAAAAGCTGTTAAATTAGCACTGGTGTTTTTTTCATTGTACTGGATGCAGCCTAGCTGTAAATATGGCATATCCATATTCTTGTCAATGTAATGAGCTATCTCTGCAATATAGCTCTGGTTGGCACTTGATGTCCATCTATTGGTACATAGGCAAACGGCATAGATTTCTTAATTTTGGTTAGTGATTTTTCAAAAATCCGTCGGTTTATGTT
This sequence comes from Yponomeuta sedellus, assembly GCA_934045075.1. Classification (NCBI taxonomy): domain Eukaryota; kingdom Metazoa; phylum Arthropoda; class Insecta; order Lepidoptera; family Yponomeutidae; genus Yponomeuta; species Yponomeuta sedellus. The sequence goes on from OW203744.1 coordinate 7,342,635, forward strand.
TTTGGTATCAGTGTATTTCATAGCGTTTTTCTACTAGGGCAAGTAAAAACCAATTCGATCAGCTTTCTGAATTCCGGTTTATCAACCACTTGAAACGAATAGTTACCATTGCAACTACTTGACTCTTGGTCACCGTTGCAACTACTTGCCTATCGACTTGCTCAACAGTACGCATAGGCAATGGTCTCTTAACATAACTACCTACCTAGTGATTTTTTGCTGTGTTGGGGATTCTATATGTTGCTGATTGTGGGAGTTTTAGGGCCAGCAGAGTTATTTTCTTCTGTTGTTAGAACTTCTACTTCTCAGACAAACCTTATATCAGGCAGCAGTGTTATTATGTGGGATGTTATTTGTCATGTGTCGTTATAAATTACCAAGCGATCCGCTTTTTGTGCTTAAGTTCAGCGAGTGAATCGAGCGAGTCAAAAATTACACTTTCCTTGGTCAGTTTGACTCTTTTTTGCGCCATTTTCAATGCAGGTCTCACACTCAAACCTTATACAGAAAGGAATAACCGAAAATGGCCATCACCTCAGCAACGTCTTAAAAATATTGACCTAACTAATACTAAAAAACCCTTAACTAATTATTTAAAAAGAACAAAAGTCACCCGCAGCACAAGATTACTCGCACAAAAATAAGCGTCCCAAACCGCACAAAACGGAAATCTCCTATCCTATAATAATATACTATGGCAACTCTGAGTGAAAATAATATGTTATATTTCCAGGCCAAAATCTTAAAAAAAAATATATATGTTATATTCGTTAGACATGGGAACATGAAAAAGAAAATAGGAAATAGTATCTGTAGACGTGACCGTCCTGGAATGAATATTGAAACCCTTCAGAGTTTTTTATTATTTCCATCTTACGAACATATTTTTCTATTAACCCTATCTGGAGGAATGAAGGAATGTCCCACCACTGGAAATATTAATTGTATTTCTTTTACACTACTTGGAGCTTTATTTGTGAGCCACTTGGCTAGCATGGCAACCATAGTGGAGTTTTTGTTTTGGCCCCCACAGCCGTCCGCTATCAAACGAACTTTAGTAATATCTGTCCAATCAGTCGAACAAAGCCAATGATATACAGCTGACGCTATTTCATTTGAGCTTTTTGCGAATGTATCTGTAAAATTGTTTTGGATTTGGATTTGTAAAATTGTATAAATATAACTGTCTCGAGTAGTACGTGCTTTGATCTGGTAATTTTGGCATAGGGCAATTTTTTTGACAATCAAAACAAAAGGTTATCATACTATCTCCTCCTGAACTAATTCGAAGAAAGCTTTGGCGCGTAATTTGTGTACTCTTTTATGTATCATGGCATCCGATTTTTTTTCAACATCTTTGTTTTTTTCGTGAGTTTTTATCAATTCATCATGCTGGAGACATGTCGAGCACACGTCGGTTCTTGGTGAGTCAAATCCTAAATTATAAAAATTGTTAAAGATGCTTCTGAAATATCCTTTTTTTAATTAAAACTGTTTTTATACGGATTTATGCTCGTTTATTACATTTTTTACAATTTTCCAACGTTTCGGCACTTTTTTAGGTGCCGTGGTCCCGGATGACTGAGGTGACAGGTGTCTTTTAGAAATCATTAACGGTTAGTTTACTACCCTCGGCAAAAATTACAAAAGTTAATTATGAAGTTATGTTCCAAAATAGACAAACCAATTATTTTTTATATAAAGTCAACAATATTGATTATTAGTAATTGAAGTTAAAATTAAATTTATAAACAAATTACTTTATATGAACTTAAAGATACTGATTATTAATTGAAATTAAATTTATTTTTATTATTTATTCTACAGTCACACTTCTAGCAAGGGGGTCTCATGCACTAAAGCACTGGTTCCCATGCTACTGGTATGTTCCAACCACGATCTCTATTAAAATTTGGATAGCGGCGGATCTCTATTGCCTCGCGTATCATTCTAGGGAAGAAACGGTCTTCTCGGGCTAGAACTTTAACTTTATTGAAATGTATAAAGTGGTTGGTACCGCTAAGTGTATGCTCGCTGACTGCAGATCTACCTGAGCGCTTATGTTTCACATCAGCGATATGTTCCTTCACCCGCTCAGCTATGGTACGCTTCGTTAGACCAATGTACGAGGAACCTCATTCACAGTCAAGCTTGTATACTCCTGCCTCTTGTAAGGGAATCCTGTGCTTGACACTTCGCATGAATTGGTGTATCTTTCTTGGCGGCTGGTAGATGGTTCTGATTGAGGCGCGTTTCAAAATACTCCCAATTTTGTCAGTCACTCCTCTCACGAAAGGCAGGTAGGCAACTGACCTCTTATAAGTTTGTGTCAGTCGGTTAGTTACATTATTTTTAATTTTACAACAAAACTCCTCTGTCACCATCGGGTAACAAAAGATTATGCAAATTTCAGAAAATTTTAAAACTCAAACGCACGTAAAATACTTTTACTAACGACAAGTATCAAAACTTGTTGAACGTGGTACATACCTGTCCCTTTTCTGCACATTTCGTTTCCAATTTTTTTTATCTCTTTTTCTTTTTCTTGACTGTTTTGGTGAACAGGGCTGAACTAGATTATCCATAGTTACTGTTTTGCATACGTTACAGCAGTTTTGACTTGAAAATCACAGTATAAAACTATTTAAACCTCATACAGTTCTATGTTCTGAGAGAACAGACGCCATACTAAATGCTGCGCTCTGATTGGTCAGAACGGAGACTGCCATGTTTGAAAGAAACATTTTGGAGACTGCCGATTTTGTTACAAACACTTTCATTCAGATCGCTTTTTCTAAGGGAGAATGCCACTTTTGAAGTGAATGCTCATTTACAATATGGAGAATTAACCATAGAGAAAATTTTCACATCGTTACATTTTCTTCTACCAATATTTATATTTATACGCTGTGATACGCTGTGTGGTGTCGGCCTAGAGAATAGCACCAACCCAAATTCTTCCCGCGGGTGTCGTACAAGGCGACTAACGGATACAAACCGGAGGGTCGGCAGCAGCGCCCCCTGCAGTACAATTCCACCAAACTGCGATCCCCAACCCGCATGCCCAGCGTGGGGATTATGGGCATCACCCCCCAATGATGGCACAACCTTGCGCTATGGCGCTCATCAGGATAGGGCTATGTCCAGCAGTGGACTAATATAGCCTTAAGAAGAAGAAGATACCAATATTGGAAATTGCCGGCTTTGATACTATATGACTCAATTGATATCTGCTTTGTTCAGCGTGCGCGATGCGTATGCTATAGGGTGATCTTCACCCACGGGGCTTTGAGAGAATATAGCAGATATTGCGAATTTGCTGGCGGCGCAAGTGAGTATAAATGGTTTTGTAAAGTCGGGGTACGCAAGTATGGGTGCTGTGATAAGCCTCTCTTTGAGAGTTTCAAATGCGAGTTGTTGTTCATTTTGCCGTACGAATTTAACATCCTTCTTTGTGAAGTGAAGTTAGGGATTTGGCTGTCTTCGGGTATGAACCTTCAGCTGTAATAATAATAAAAAAAAAAATTATAAAACACCGTTCAGAAAAGACAGACCAGCTGAAAGAAGGAAGACCAAACGTAATATCATCTGTGAATGTGTGATTTGTTCGCCGCTCTCGGCCATGTTCGTTGTTCCGGTTATTTTATTCATTCAGCCAGCCCGGGATCGCGAGAGCAGTGAACGAATAGACCAAATGTCCGATTAGCACTGGGAAACGTTTCCTTTGATTCATTGCTTGGTAACGTGTCATATTCGTACTTCGTACACAACCGACACTATACTAACGTCAAACATCATAATGTAAATCACTTGTACGGTGCCATTCTTTTATAACAGCGATACTATTGGATCGTGTGGGCGGTTTGATCTTACGTGCGGAATGATAACTAGCATTATCCATAACAATTAATGAAGGTCGTCAAAATCTTAAAGCTAGAATATTTTGTACAATCATTTTCTTAACTAGGTGCACGAGTAATTGTTAAGGTAAAATGTGGTCTTAGAGAGTAGAGAGAGATGTATGTCACCCATTTTGTAAAATTGTCTAGTCGGTAGTGGTACATTGAACCAGGCAGCCACTATGAACCACCACAATGTTTACGAAACGCGACGCTGCCAAACCGTGCTTACACCGGCGTAGGATACGTGCCTACACTCCCCTCCCGCACACTAGTCTGGGACGCGACTCCATGCGAGACTGTGCTGTGAGCGAGGATTTTGCAAAAAAACCGCTGTAAAAGTAAGTTTTAATTCCAGGTTTGTGTGATTTTTAATCGTTATTCAAAAAGTGTGGCATTTTTCCATATAACCCTAGTGTAGCAAGCATGCATAGAATGGAACGCAACTACAACACATTGATGCCCTACTGTGCCTATACGGCAGCCCGCACACAGCTACACGCGAGGAGCGTATATAAACGGGCGCACGGCAGCAGAGATTCATTCGATAGCCAGCTGGCAATGAGTACGATAGCTCCGCAGTCTGCTCAAAGTCAGGTCGCTGCATCTGTGCGATAGCTCCGCATGTCCTCAGGTGTTAGCAAGCTAGGAGAACATCAGGGTGCGATAGCCACGCAGTCAGCCCTAGGTTCTATACTAGGTTACCTATCCTATTACTATAACAATACCATGTTACTTAAGTTGAGTGTTACCATAGAATAAATCTACCAGTTCTTATGATATTGGAGTTTTCATTCACTGGCCACACTCCAATCTGGCGCCCAACGTAAATTAATTATTGCTGGCCATACTACAATAGCGCCCAACGATTACAACGTAGTTGGATAAAAATACAAATACCCACACTACAATCTGGCTATAATCTAAATCGTCCAGCGTCTACAGTAAAAGACAGCAACACTGTTGGTTGAAGAAGCCTGACTACCTGCATCAAGAAAATCAAACTACCCTAAATCAAGAATGTCGGTTGTCATGACAGAAGAACAGTTAAGTCGCTTGATAGAATCCCTCATGTCAGCATCTATTGAAGAAATGAGCCGAAAAAGTTTTGCGAAGTGTACATCCCGTTTCAACGGAGAGCGGAATCATGACCGCGTGGAAGAATTCATCGCCGCCATAACGATATTCAAAAAAATCGAAAATATCAGCGATGACGACGCCCTCGAAGGTCTGGGTCTACTTTTGGTAGACACCGCATCAACATGGTGGCAAGGCGTCAAACAAGAAGCGAAATCCTGGCCTAGTGCATTAAACCTGATTCGAGCCGCCTTCGCTCCGAAAAAACAACCCCACGAAGTTTATGTCGAGTTGTTTTCCTCACAACAGCTCGACCACGAACCTATAGACGACTTCCTTTGTGCCAAGAGAGCCCTGTTGGCACAACTTCCAACTAAAAGACATAAAGAAGAAGAGCAGATCGATCTTATATATGGTCTCTTGAATAAAGAACTGAAGAGACAAGTGCCACGAACGGACATAAAAACATTCTCGGATCTGTTATCCAAGTGTCGCCATTTTGAAAATCTGCGTGAGACACCTACATTAAAGGAACTGGAAACAGAAAAACCAAAATTAAAACGATGTTCTTATTGCAACAAAAGAGGACACGTAATAGAAGAATGCAGAAAACGCATTGCTGCCGAACAAAAAGTGACAAACTTACCGGAACCTGTCAAGTGCTACGGTTGTGGAGCACCAGGCGTGTATCGCAGCAACTGTACCAACTGCAAAAATCAAGAAACACCGCCGAAGCCGGTTCACTTCTACTCGATGATTCCAACGCCAATGCAAGGAGGCGTTAAAATCCCAACAATAGAAGTGACAATCAACGATTGGGTAGGTTACGCCTACTTAGACTCAGCTGCACGAACCAGCATTGCAGGAGCAAAACTCTACAAAATGCTGCTAAAAAGTGGTGCAAAATTCACTCAAAGTGCTGCTAAAATAAACCTAGCTGATGGTAGTTCGAAGATGATGACGCTAATGTCTACAACCACCAATATCAATATTGGAGATCGCACACTACCTATTACAATAGCTGCTATCCCAGAGGCAGAGGAGACCCGTACTTTCTTGGGAATTGACTTCTTAGAGTCCGCCGGTATTGTGCTCAACCTACCTCAACGATGCTGGTCATTCATTGATAATCCTAGGAAAGCATATCAATTCCTTCAACTAAAAACGGAAACCGTTGTATCACCACCAATGGTAGGCAAGCATTTGGCCATGAAAATGGACTTTACAAACGCGGCCACCGAGAATGAACATGACAAGGAGATGTCGGATTTCATGAAGTGGGCACAAGAGTTGGCTATGCTGTCGCCGATGCCTGAAACGCCACCACTCACAACCCAGGCATCACCCCCGAAGAAACCAAAATGGAGCTTGATAAAATTGGATTCTCCACCACCGATCGTCCGTCCTCGAGAACCGTGGGCAGAAAATGAAGAAGAAGTGCGTCGTAAAGACCCTCGGGTTATTTATGTCCCAATAAATTCTACGCAATTGTATTCTCTTGATGTTTTATTTAATAGTAACGTAGACATCTTACTAAGAGATGATGAAGGAACACAACTTACTTCTGCTGAGCGAGCACAATTAAACAACTTATTGACAGAATATAAGCACATATTTGCTGAACACGGTGAGGCCACATCGTATGCAGTACATAAGATTGATACAGGTGACCACCAACCTATTGCAATCAAACCCTACCGCATGTCACCTTTACGCCAGCAACAGCTTAAAATTAAAATCGATGATATGTTAGGCAATGACATAATTGAAGAATGTGACTCACCTTGGGCTTCTCCCGTCATATTAGTAGCAAAAGAAAACAAAGATGTCAGAGTTTGCGTAGATTATCGCCGGATAAATGAGATCACAAAACCAGATCGATACCCACTACCAAGAATGGACGACTTGTTACACCAGGCAAAAGCTATGCCATTCATGTCAACCTTGGACCTGAAGTCAGGATACTGGCAAATTGAGGTTGATACCATAGACCAAGATAAAACAGCTTTCGTTTCACCTTTCGGTACTTACAAATTCAAACGTATGCCCTTTGGACTACGCAATGCGCCTGCTACCTTCCAAAGATTAATGGATAGATTGATAAGATGCCTGAAGTCAAACTTCGCACTAGCATACCTTGATGATCTACATATCCGTTCAATAAGTTTTTCGCAACACCTAGAAAACCTTCGTGAAATCTTCGAAAAACTGGAGGAATACAACTTGCGAGCCAACAGGAAGAAATGTTATTTTGGTCGATCAGAAATAAAATATCTTGGGCACATCATAGTCCCAGAAGGATTGAAAGGAGACCCCGAAAAAATTTCAGCAATTGCCAACTTGTCAGCACCAAAAACCGAAAAACAACTGATATCATTTATACAAACAGCATCATGGTATCGAAGATTCATAAAAAATTATGCTGAAATCTCTCGACCATTGACAAAACTGACCAAGAAATCAGAACCATGGCAATGGAGCATTGAGCAGGAACGAGCATTTCAGCAAATCAAAATAGCCCTAACCACAGCACCAATACTAAGTCAAGCTAACAGTAATATACCCTTCGTGTTAAAAACTGACGCCAGTCAATACGCAATAGGAGCAGCCTTACTCCAGGGGGAGGGTGACAATGAACACCCAGTAGAATATGCAAGTAGGCTACTCACTAACGCCGAACGCAACTATTCTGTAACAGAAAAAGAAGCTCTTGCAATTGTATGGGCTATATCAAGATTCCGCGGTTACATAGAAGGAACAAAATTTATCACCATAACTGACCATCAACCCTTAAAATGGTTAATGAGCTTAAAAACGCCAACCGGCCGTTTAGCCCGATGGGCGTTACAACTACAGCCATATGAATTTGAAATTCAGTATATGCCCGGCCGCACAAATGTTTTAGCAGACTTACTCTCACGACCTCAATGTGAGAACCATAATGATGATTGCACTGTATGTTTAATAGAAGTTGAGTTACCAAAACGCAATGAAAAATCTATTAGGGAAGAACAAATGAAAGATCAAGAAATATTAACAATTATAAATTCCCTCGAAAAAGATGTAGAGAAAGAAGACCATATTGAATGGTTAAAAAAGGGATATATAATACACAGAGGTGTCTTGTATCGTTACAGTCCTGATCAAGACGACGATAATGCTAGACTAGTAATCCCAAAGCATGAAAGAGAAAACATACTGAAATCATGCCACGATCTACCCACTGCTGGACATCAAGGAGTCGATCGTACTACAAACCGAATTTCCAATAGTTTTTATTGGAACGGACTTCGAAAAGACGTCATCAAGTATGTCAAGTCTTGTATTGAATGCCAACGTTATAAACCTACAAATCAGAAACCTGCAGGATTGTACCAATCTATAGCAAACACGCAAAGGTTTGAAGTACTTTCTATTGATCTATTTGGACCATTGCCAAAAGCATCAACCAATGAAAAATGGATCTTCATTGTGGAAGACACTGCATCCAGATGGATCGAGATATTCGCGATCAAGGAAGCAACAGCTGCTACATGTGCCACTGTACTCTTAAATCAAATCTTCCTGAGATATGGCTTGCCACGAAAAATTTCGAGTGACAATGGTGTGCAATTCGTATCAGCAGTAATGCAAAAGCTCACATACTGCCTCGGCATACAGCAAATTTTCTCACCAGTATACCACCCAGAGCCTAATATGGTAGAAAGACGAAATCGAGACATGAAAACTCAGATAGCTATAATGGTGAAAAATCAACATGACTTATGGCCAAGAAGAGATGGCCCTTACCAGATCATAAATAAAGTAGGTTCAACCATATATGAAGTTTGTTTGCCCGAATCACCATATCAATCCATAGGAAAGTTCCACACTTCCGCTATTACGAAATTCGAGAAAAGAGATAACGATGAAAAACTGCATAGCCCCATGAATGCCATCAAAACGCAGGGGAAGACCCAAGAAAATTTCCAACTGATTCTGTTACTCTCTCGAGACGATATACGAGTACCAGAGGGGGAGAATGTAGCAAGCATGCATAGAATGGAACGCAACTACAACACATTGATGCCCTACTGTGCCTATACGGCAGCCCGCACACAGCTACACGCGAGGAGCGTATATAAACGGGCGCACGGCAGCAGAGATTCATTCGATAGCCAGCTGGCAATGAGTACGATAGCTCCGCAGTCTGCTCAAAGTCAGGTCGCTGCATCTGTGCGATAGCTCCGCATGTCCTCAGGTGTTAGCAAGCTAGGAGAACATCAGGGTGCGATAGCCACGCAGTCAGCCCTAGGTTCTATACTAGGTTACCTATCCTATTACTATAACAATACCATGTTACTTAAGTTGAGTGTTACCATAGAATAAATCTACCAGTTCTTATGACATTGGAGTTTTCATTCACTGGCCACACTACACTAGTATTTTTACGGACATTGATTTCATGCCAGCGGATGTTACTGATAGACCACTACCACCAGAACTCGATATGAAAAACTATGACGCAGAAGCAGCTAAAACAGATTCGGACCTTACTGACTGTGAAGATCTGGATATGGCGCCAAGCCTAACCATTTTAGGGCCTACTACTGAAAATCCGGATGAGAGCCAATTATTGAACGAGCCAGTTTCTACTGCACAAACATCTAGTCCTGGGGTTCAAAAAACTTTTGTCAAAACTGGAAATGACAGTGGCATAATTGATCCAATTTCTCCAACTATCACAACCTCTGCAGAGAAAAAAATCATATCCCCTAGACAATTTATGCCACCTTTGAAAGCGGGACCTCGGAAAAACGCCAGAAAAAACAGAAAGAAGGGAAAAAGTAGAATAGCAACCGGCACTCCCGAAAAGATTAAAATTGCGAATGACAGATAGAAAGCGCGTGACAAAAAAGCTAAGGTCGAAGAAGTGAAACGTTCTGTTTTGACGTTGGACAAAAAGAATGAACCGATCAGGATGAAACCAGCTAAAAGAGCAAAAACTGGGGCTGCGGTTAAAAATGTCACCAAGAAAAAGAAACTGAAGAGAGAAGTTTAATCTGCATCCAGCTCGGAAGAAGACATTGAAAAAATCGAACTATTAAGTGAAACAGATATCAGTGAGTGCCAGGATTCTGAAGACGAAGACATGTTCCCTATTATCAGTGGAAATTTCCCAAAGCTGCCTAGACAACCAGTGGTCGATGACTACATCTTAGTTGCGTTTGATACCAAAAGAATAAAGTTTTCTATGTTGCTCAAATTATCGAAGAGAGTGGCGCAAATGCTTTTGGAGCTTCATTTATGAGGATAAAGAATAAGGAACAAATGAAGTTTATTATGCCGTTAGAACCTCCCTAACCACTCCTTATGTGAAGAGTCTTTCCGATGTATGACCTCCCTATTCATTATATTTAGATTTCATATGTATGGTAATTTATATGGTATTCCTTGTAATACCATATAAATTATATATATATATATATATATATATATATATATATATATATATATATATATATATATATATATATATATATATATATATATATATATATATATATATATATATATATTATTTATATACTATTATTTTAATATATACGTTTAGTGTATTATATGTGTAAGTATATAATAATGTGGAAGGTTGTCTTTTTCCTTTTTTTTTTTTTTGCACGCCTGCCAAGTTTTCGTTCCACCTCCTGCGGTTGACTGGTAGAAAATGCTTATGGCATTAAGTTCGCCGCATTGTACAATTTTATGGTGCAAAAAAGTATTAATAATAATAATAATAACCTGATATGGCAGAAGTTAATCTGAAGGACATAATAGTAGATTATGCATTAAGGGAATAAAACCATGTATTACGTCATGGGCGGTATATTGAACCCTGAGCGGAGCGAAGGACTCCGAGTTAACTCCCGAGCGCAGCGAGGGAGTTAAATTTAAACTCCTGAGCGAAGCAAGGGAGTTATGTAGAGTCCTGAGTGAAGCCAGGGGTTCATACCGCCCGAGACTAAGACATGTTTTATTCCAGAGGTGAATACTCTACTTTTCACACCATCTGGGAGACAATAAAAAGACAGGGCTGCCCGTGCTAAGGAACAAATTTAAAAACCTATTTAGAGGCTAAAATTTCACTGATGCCGTGATTCGCCCATTGGCTCAATTGGTAGAGCGCTGGCACGGATAGCCAGAGGTTGCGGGTTCGAATCCCGGCATGGGTGAAATTTTTAGCTTCTAAATAGGTTTTTAAATTTGTTCCTTAGCACGGGTTAGTGCATTAAAAATAAAAATAGTATAATCATGTGGTACAGTGATATCGTTCCGACGTTAAAACCTAACTGCAAAGTAGGTAGTCGGGGCTGTAAGTAATGCAATTTGCTTAAGTCAGATGTCGCTGCCTGTACGTAATACAGAGAATAGTGTAAAGAGGTTCGAAATTTCACTGATGCCGTGAGTCGCCCATTGGCTCAATTGGTAGAGCGCTGGCACGGATAGCCAGAGGTTGCGGGTTCGAATCCCGGCATGGGTGAAAATTTTTAGCCTCTAAATAGGTTTTTAAATTTGTTCCTTAGCACGGGTTAGTTCATTAAAAATAAAAATAGTATTAGCTTTTATTAAGAAATATTTCAAGGAAATTAACATTCTTTATAATATAGATATCTTATCTTAAATCTTAAGAATTACATTGTTGAGATCAATTGCTTAAAGTTGAATAGTATTAATAAAATAATAACGAATACCTACTCAAGAGTCCTTAGTTTAGTTGCAGTCTTTAGTGATTGCTGTGCATCTGAAAAAAAGAATGACAATTAGATGGCAATACACTTTTTAAGTCTTGCAAATCTTGATACCTTCGCTTTGTAATTGGTATTGTAGCTGCGTACAATTTTTGCAAGCTGTTTATTTGTTTAATGCTGTTAATTGACGTGGGACGATGTGGTAACGGGTGAAAAGGCTCGTCATCAAAACTAACTTTATACCAAATTGTGCTATTTGGTCTGTATTCTAGCATACGTAAATCTGTGACGACAGGGTCACCTGCTTTTTTTCCAGGCCTTATAGATTTATAAATTAATTCTTTCGAAAAGTCTAAAAAGTATAGTTTAAATAACGAGCTTCGTAAGGCATAGGATCACTCGTAGCAGTTTTACTTACAGCCATGTATTGTTGTGGAAGGGAAATTTCTTTACCTTTTAATTTACACTCTATGGCACTATGTAACGAATCACATTCCATGTGAGTATGGCTTTTTTCCAGGTACTTTTGAGTAATCATAATATTTTTTTCAATCGCTAAACGTAATAAAGCATTGCTTAAGGTGACATTGCGATTTTGAGCACAACAACCATCGGAATCTAAAACCACAGGCAATAATTTCCGACTCAAAATCTTCTCTAGATGGTCTAAGCTTGAAGCAAAAACAGAGGCTTCAAGCGTACTATTTGACTCACCGAAACACATTACTTCCTTAGATTAGATTAGAAAATTCTTTATTGCACAATAAGCATATTTGTACAAAGGCGAGCTTAATACTAATGAGTATTTTCTTCCAGCTAACCTTAGTTGCTATATTGTATAATGTAAAATTATGGACGCATAATTTAGTTTTATAATAAATTGCACTAGCTTGAAGATTCGGGGCCAATTTTACCGATTCAACATCCTGTGTGAACACGTGACAAGCTCCGGACTGTGCAATTCCTTTGTCAGTATCTTTCTGTTTCCTGGCTGTATCTTTCTCTTTCCTGGCTGGATCTTTCTTCAGAACATGTTGAGCGTATTCTTCATCAGTAATGTTTCCAGTTTTATGACTGCAACAAACGTCGCATTGATCTTTATTTATCGTTATCATCAAAAATAATTTGTCAAATAATTTACGGCCAAGGCATTCTCTACCCTCTAATTCACAATTATCTTTATATGGGTGATAGAGCTGTGTCATGTTCGAGAAAATTGGTTCTAAATATTCTCGCGATGTTTTAGCACGACAGCAATGTGACGGCATCTTTGGAAGATCTGCTAAAAACTTTTCAAAATGTTTGTAGTCTTCAATTTTCCCTGGATTTCTGCGATTACGGGTTGAAGTAGACAGACACATCGGGATGCATAGCACAATCGGTTTTTGTCAACCAATATCTTATAAACCAATCTTTAATTCCAAGAGTGGCCAGAACATTTTTTTGCAGACTTGGTGACGTACATTATCAATCGTCGAAACGTAAGTTCGACTATCAGTTCTTTTGGATGATTCTAGATTTTTTGTAACTGTCTTTGGTACTTTGTTAACGTGAGAAGTTATAAATGATCTTCTCTGCCGTGAGTCGCCCATTGGCTCAATTGGTAGAGCGCTGGTACGGATAGCCAGAGGTTGCGGGTTCGAATCCCGGCATGGGTGAAATTTTTAGCCTCTAAATAGGTTTTTAAATTTGTTCCTTAGCACGGGTTAGTGCATTAAAAATTAAAATAGTGTAATCATGTGGGTACAGTGATATCGTTCCGATGTTAAACCTAACTGCAAAGTAGGTAGTCGGGGCTGTAAGTAATGCAATTTGCTTAAGTCAGATGTCGCTGCCTGTACGTAATACAGAGAATATTGTAAAGAGGTTAGAAATTTCACTGATGCCGTGAGTCGCCCATTGGCTCAATTGGTAGAGCGCTGGTACGGATAGCCAGAGGTTGCGGGTTCGAATCCCGGCATGGGTGAAATTTTTAGCCTCTAAATAGGTTTTTAAATTTGTTCCTTAGCACGGGTTAGTGCATTAAAAATAAAAATAGTGTAAACTTGTAGATTGTGAATGTCAATGTTTTCAATATTATCCAAGTCTATGTTCTGGTCAAATATTGTGTTTACGTTATCCTGGCTACTTATAATACTTTTTATGGACACCCCGAAGTTTTGATCATTTATTAGTGTTGCAATAGTTTCATATTTAGTAGGAGAATTGCATGCTTTGGTGTCAGAAGAACTAGTGTTATCTTTTTGATTCACATCTAAAATAGGAAATATTGCATTAAAAACATAAATAAGAAAAAAATAAATTCGGACCTCAAAACAAACCCGTACTACTAACCTAGTTTAATTATTTCTTTATCTTCTTTGCAACTTTGTTTACGCCGTTTATGTTTTGACATCAATCCTGATTTTTGTAATTGGGCACATAACCATTCATCAACTGAACTCAGATCACTCCAGGAATCAATTTCTTCTCCATCCATAGCGCATTGAATTGCAATTATTGAGTTTCCTAAAAAAATAAAATAAATTTTGAAACACCGCCTAAGTTAAGAAAAAATTGTTAGTAAACACCGCCTAAGTAAGTAAAGATATTATTTATTCATTTATTTCTAAATTAATACGCGTAAATCAATAAACTTTACTTTATTCTATAGTTTACTTCTTAATCTTCTATTAAAACTTCTTGCATAGACGTTTCAGTGATAAAATTCACATAAAAATTGAATAACCACGGAGCGCAAAGTATTTTCGCGCGAAAATTAGGACAGACTAACGACTTGTGCGGTGTTGCGACGCCAACCGACTTGAGCGCTGTCACTATTTTTTGAATTACGGCTTCTGATTGGCTGAAATCTATTTCATGAGACCAATGGTTCGACGCGCAATGCGCAACTTCATCCAATGGTATTAAAATGTAAAAACCGCCAATTTTCGACTTGAGCGGTGTTGTTAGCTAAGGGTCTTAGTAGAACTACTTGTGGTCGTCAATTTCTAAGGGGTTTCTCGAGGCTGTATGGCCAAATAAAAGTTCGTGGGGTGTATCCTGTTGTCGATTGAAATTTCTCAATTGGAGAGTTAAAGTTTTCTTCCAAAAGTATGTAGATATTAAAAGGTCTTTACAAAATCATCCTAAAGACTTTTTAATAAGATAAGATAGATAAGATAATTGTTTATTTGAACTCAAAAAGATTGGACTTTCTAATCTTTTTGAGTTCAAAGTGAACACAAAGTGAGGATACCTTGTGGAAAAGGCAGTCTTTTCTTTGTCGTTTGGGTGCATTTCCACTTGGTTATAGGCGCTAGCTAAATCGAGGGTAGTAAAATACTGGGTCCTGCCCAACTTATCTAGAATTGTGTTTGTGTTAGGTAGTGGGTATTTATCCTTCACTATACGATCGTTGAGCCTTTGGTAGTCTATCACAAGTCTCCATTTTATATTTCCAGATGCATCTGCATTTTTGAACAATCTGCACTAGGGCACGCAATCTGCAATAAGACCAAAGGTTAGATGCTCTCCCGGATGATATCCTGTTTCAATAACATAGCATAACATTTACATACAGGGTGGGGTCAGAAGGAATGTATTTCTGCGCTACCGCTGCGCCACAGAGGTCGGTCTATAGGTTATTGATTTGATTTTGTATTTCCTTGCGTTATTTAGGGAGTTGTCTATAATTTCTTATGAAAACAGGGGTGTCGTCTGAGTGTCGGCTCGTGTTTCACTGCATGGGTGAAAGTTAGGGGGATGTTTTCTAAGTGAACGACTTTTCTATGCTGATAGCACACACGCTTTATCTCCCTTATCTCTTCTTGGTTCATGTGCTGTATCCTAAGTGGTTTTAAGTTGTTACAAATCTCTTTATCGATGTCCAAGGTAACAACATTGGAATTAAACTCGTGCTGTTGTAGCGCCGTCGAGTCATCAAAAGGCTCTAATTCGATCGGTTCTTTGATACTTACGACTTTTTTCTCTTCGGTAAAGTTTGTTATGGTTGTCATAAACGAAACTTTTTTCACCGAAACAATCGCGCCTTAGTCCATCAGTCCAACAGTAATCGTAGTGGACGTAGTACCAGAATTGAAGTCCGGTGGTAGGGGTAGGTAAGCTACACTTCCGTGCCTGGTTACTGAGTACGCTGTTTTAACTTCGAAGGGTTCATACTCTACAAATTGCTGGAGATCTGTACCTTCAATCACGTGACGTGAAATCCTCGAGTAGGAAGCACCGGTATCAATAAGGAACTTACCTTGAAATACGGGCAGATCGATGTAAGTTACATGTTCTTTTTAATGATAATTGAGTTTTGTTAGCTGTTGTTGTCTGGGTTCTGGTCCAGACGAAAATCCTCGTTTTGGTTGTGGTCCTGCTGTTTCAGCCTGCTGATGTCCGTAGTAATAGGAATACGACGGCTTGTAAGTGTCCTGGGGATCCTGGGCTGTGTAGAACTCTTCACAGGCGAAGTCCTGTTTTGGTGGCCTGCCTACTGTTTGCATACTTACGTCTGAGTTTCGTTTGGGTAGATTTACCAGTTGCGCCATTTGCAGAGGTATATTTTGCTGCGGTTTGACTCTCTGTGAGCCCCAAAAATTTCCGGAAAAGTTACTTTTTCACGGCTGGGTGTTTTGAGCCCACTGCGGTCGCTCCTTAGTTAAACAGCCTTGGAGGGTTTGTCTTAAATGGGCGCGGGTTGGGTCTTCGGATCTGGTGTAATTTACCTTGGAAGGTTGAGGGTTGGGTAAAACGGTTGCTGTTCAACCTCGCTTAAGGAATCTAAGCTAAGAAAGCTTAATGGCTAAGGAGCCATTTCTAGAAATTCTGGCTTAGCTATTGCAACACGTATAGATACTTGGAACTCCAGTTAGATTGTATATTGTTCTATAGCAATACTTTCGTAATACGATTTGTCAGTGTTCGTGCCCACGGTGTTCAAATAATCTAATATGTTATAATTCGCGTAAGCGGCTTTCGGATGCTTCCGCATCATTCGACTTTTTTTTAACACATTCCTGTTAATTCCTGCTTTAACTAAATCTCTTTACGGGGTTCGCCTAACAGCCTTTGCAATGCGTGTTTTTTTGCGGGCCAATCGTTAATGCTACCTTCGTTAGCTACAGCGTCGATAGCCGCACCACTTAGTCTTCTTTTTATAAGGCAAACTAAGGCATTTCTTGAAATCATGCCTAGAAGTGTTTCGGCCTTTCTGATATAATAATTTAAGGTCTTGCGGTTTGCGGACTCGCTGTTTCACACTATTCTGTCACACCAGTGTGGCACAGAATAATATTTTTATTTACATTCACACCATATATTACCATAGATTTCATCTTACCTACTTATACAACTATCACAGGCATCTCGAAAGTTGTCCCTTAAAGTTTATGAACTGTGACAGCCCAGCTTAAAATCAAAGGCAGCATCCTATTTTCAACATTGCCATATCCTCTTATCGCTTGAAATGTTTAGCAAATTGGTAGTCTAGCTGATGCAAACGTTGTGCAACTTGGTAGTATAGCTGATACAAACGTCAGCGTCTTTCATTATAGGAACAATAGTGTCATCATCAAATTTGACAAGAACGGCTTCAGGCAGTTCCCCTTCCTCTAATTGATCCCGGCGTATTGCTAACCACTTTATTTTTTTTACTATGCCCATAACACCATCAACTAGTCCTTCAGACACACACATATTGCGCCTCAACATTACGCTTGAGTCGACCCCTAGTTTGATCGACTGCAATAAGCCTCCACAGTTGTTTACGTCTTTCGGAATAGCCTAGCCCTTCAGCAAACTCGCCTGTTAGGGGTACGTGTAGTCTTTCACACAGCAATTCCAATTGAGTTGTTTACTGACCCACGCGCAGGTTATTTGGTAGGTCAATAAATTCGGTGTCATTGCGCCGTCGCATATTTATGGTAAATTCGCAAAAGGAGAACTGCTGCCATAAGTACCTCTAACAGGAGGCAGCAGCAAACGGTCTCTGAAAAGCAAAATGTTAACACCGCCAAATTACTTGTCGTTGTTCTTTATTTCCTAGAGGCGAAGATAAATCTATCTTCTATCATCTATGATTCTTAAATTGTCATATCGCACTTACGCTACGATATCACAACACTTATGCAAAATGCTGTTTTCACAGGAGGAGCACTTGAAATTTTTAAAGCCCATAAAATTATGAATTTTCATGTTTTATATTAAATTAGTGTATCATATTATTACTATTACCTTTGACGTTACATTGAAATAAAATTTATTATCCACAAGTACCGTACTAGAAAGTTATACTTTTTAAATCACACAATACCCTCAGAAGTGACATTGACATTATGGCGCTAGACTACATTAAAAAGGTTTGTGACATGATGAAAAGAAAACCAAATTGATGAAGTTATAAGAATTTCATTCAAAACAAGGCTCTAAAAGTTTTGTTTATAATAATGATACAGAATACAATTTAATAACAGCTTGTTACTTTTAATTGTATTTACCCTAGTTTAATTAGTCTTTTGATAATTATTAGTCGAATATTTATAATCAGACTTCTTAAATCACATCAGTCTATCATTGCCTCTTATTTCTAGTTCGTACTAAGTACTTATGTAACTTTTTTTGTTAACATTAAATAACTCTAAAAAGGAACTGTTACTTAATTCTTGCAATAAACTTTTTATAAATCAACATTGTATCAAAAATTTGACTTACTGCAACGTGCATACTAGGACAACAAAAACAATATTAAATATTTATGTAGTGTAAATTAAATGAGATCCTTGTAGAACTTTTCATAGTACCTTTGCACAATATTTGCAAGAGATCGCGTTTTTTGCGTTCTTTAATAGGAATCGAAGTATACGCTGGTTTAAAAGAAATTTCGCTAGTATTTTGAACATTTTCACGAGAACTATTTCCACGTAAAGTTTTTCCTCTTGGTTGGGTTACAGATTTTGCTTCTTTCCAATTTTCAGTCTTTAACGTTGTCCGGTATAGGTAAGTGTCGGAATTTTTTGTGAACTTAATATTTTTATTTCACTTACTTTGATGACATTTCCATCAATGTTTTTTGTCATGTTAAAGTGGACATTTTCTTCCAGATACTTCAGATCGTAGAAATTGTCGTAATTCATTTCTTTTACTACCAATGGTTTACCAGACTTTTTTTTGCCTTGCGTATGATGGATTAGGCCGCTCTGGCTCTCATGGCCTCAATTCAAAGTACCAGATGTTGAAGAGAGCTCGAGCACAGTTGGAGTTGAACGGGTGGCGTCGTCGCATTCAAAGTTGGGTTGCGAGATGTGGTATTGAACAAAGACGGAGATTCGAGTGCTCTCTCATCGTAAGCACCGTTCTCGTCGTCAACGATTACAAGCTCATTGTTTTTTATAAATTCAGCTGGTAGGAAATCGTCATCAGTGAAGATATTTGGGTTGTAAGGATATATGTGTCGTTTAGAAACAAAACTGGTCAAATCCATCCGGTGGTATTTATGGGAATCGACGACTTTCCGTTCTGAGGTCGTTGCACAAGCGGTCTATAGAGTTTGTATCATTATGGCTTCTGTGAAGTTGGTTGTACTGATTTAAAAAAAAACATCTATGACCATAGAACTAAAAAATAATGATAATTGGGATTAAATTTTGGATTTGACCTATTTCGAAACTAAGCTATGGATTTGACTAGTTTTGTTATTGATGTAGCCGGATTTTTGAACTAAAACTTTCGTAAGCACAACACATTGTAGACTTTTAGTCCGGATTTACTTACGGGTGTTGTTATATCGGAAAAGTCCGACCAGGTTTCGCTCCGATTCGCAGAGCTTAATCATGGTGAGCAGAGACGGAGCTCGCGTCGTCGGTTGCTTGTCTCACACTTGACCATATTTGATTCTTTGTCGGATTTGACCATATTTGATTCTTAGCACCATGGATATGACTGATTTTGATACAGAAACAATATCAGGTCAGAGGTTCCCAACATTTCGGGTTGGTTGGGTAATAAAAATAAATAAGTAGGTACATATTATAAAATATAGTTGCTTTATTTGAAAAACTTTTACCTATCATAATTATTACACCTACATACTTATGTCTGAATTCTGGTAATTCTTTAGTGAAATCACATTCTTCAACAACCTGTTCATGAGCAGTTAATGATTTATGTCTTGAGGCACTTTTATTTATCATCATTATTACATTAATACTTACGTCTAAATTTCTTAAACAACTAAAGCTGGTAATTCTTCAGCAAAATCACATTCTTCAACAACCTGTTCATGAGCAGTGGATGATTTAGGTCTGGAAAATACTCTTTTATAATAACATAAATCTAAAATTTCCTCCCATTTCTCTCCGAAATGTGTGATTAATAATTTTTTCACATCATTTAATTTTTCTTGTTTTACATCAACATATAATTTTGTCACATCTGGGTTTATAGCGGACACAGTTTTCTTTGCTTTGCAAATATTTTGATACTTATTTATAGTATTTTGATAAGACTCTTCCGCCCGAACATAAACATTTTGTTTGTCACGAGTCTTTTTGAGAAAAAATCTTTTCTTTTTTTTGTATTGAAAAATGCATGTTGGCTGTAGATTTTAAGACTTCAGCTGATGAACGTTTCCAGTCGTGAACTTTTACATCAATACCTCAGTAATACACGGTTCCGTGGTCGACAAAATTTCGTAATAATCATCAGGGCTAGTCATTACCTCACGTTTTTTAATTTCTTTTTCAATTTTTGCGAAAACCCTGTCAGGGGGCAAAAACGAATGCCCAACGACTGGAAACAAAATTTCGAGGCCCATAATATGTTCCGGTGCATAATCTTGTAACCATTTAGCCGCCATACCAAGAACAGATTGGTTTTTATTTTGGCCGCTGCAGCCATCTGCTACCAAACGAACTTGTGTGATGTGATCTAAGCCAGGACTCAGGAAAATGGTATTCAAGCAATGAAACACTGCGCTAGCAATTTCATTCGATGCCTTTGGTAAAACATCTTCTGTCCACGTGTAGATGAACGTGTTATTAACAGTCAATTGTGATTTTCAGTTTCCGACAACCACTGTAAAATTGTATACATACAACTGCCTTGTGTAGTAAGCACTTTGATCAGGGACCTTTGGACACGGTTGATTCTTTTGGCAGTCAAAACTTAGAATCAAAACATTTTCGCTGCTGTCTTTTAATAAACCATAAAATGTTTTAGCTCGCAGCTTGTGAATTCTACTCTCAATCATTAACTGACTTTTTACTTCATTGCTTTTTTCATGTTTTAGTCGTTCTTGTAAAACTATGCAAGTGGAGCACATATCTGTGTGAGGGGATCCAAAACCAATGTTAAATTTGGTTTTGAAAATCTGTCTGACGTAAGATGCTTTAATATTTTTATATTCATCAGCTGTTTCTGCAATAAACATTCTATAAAGTTTATTGATGCTGAGCTCCGATGACAAATATTGTCTGCTTTTTACTTTACTTCGGCAGTAATGTATTTCTAAGGGCACAAGCTTTTTAATAAAGTCTTCGACGGCTTTTCTCTTCGGTGCATATTTTTGTGTTTTACGCTTTCCTCCTCTATTTTCTTGTGCAGATTCACCGATTCCTTTGAAATGACGATTAAGTACACCAGTAACTCTTCCTTTCTTGATAGCCAAAATTTACATAAATGTCCGTTTGCAAACAGGAATCAAAACGCGTCGCCGTCGTGCAAAGTAAGTTACCGCCATTTCTTTTTTATTGCCACGATTATTTACCGGCCGATGTCGTTGAGTCGTCTTAACTTTCGTGTGAATAATTATAAAATAATCCTGGTAAATTTTGTCAGGTTTTTTGTAAAATGCTTTATTGAAAGCTATTATGTCAGCATGCCTTAGTGAAGAGCACCTGTATGCCTTTGTGTAGTGGTTACAAGGCAGCGTCAAATTCGGAGGCTCTTTAGGAGTATACCTAAAATAAAAACAAAATAATTATTATAGAAAAACCAAGAAAGACCTGACTGCGTGCTAAATGTTTAGGTAGTAGTTACGAGGAAACATTGGAATTGATATAGCTAGGTAGGTACATTATTGTATTCTTCAGCTTCAGCTTCAAGTTCTTGTTTGTCCTTTTTATCTCCACGAGCATATTTAGTGCATATTACACTGAAAAAAATAATCAGTAAATCCTAATGAAATATCAGTAAACTTAACTGAAAAAATCAGTTAAAATGGAGCCAACTGTGAAAATGAGTAACTTAAACTGTAACAAAACAGTAAGGGTATAACAGTAAATTTTACTGAATAAGTCCGTTATGGAAAACAGTAAAATATAAAACAGTTGAGGAAAACAGTTGAGGAAAACAGTTGAGGAAAACAGTTGATGAAAACAGTTAAAGAAAACAGTTAAAGAAAACAGTAACTGGAAACAGTAACTTAAGACACCGGATTTAACTGAATAAATACATAAAGGAAAACAGTTAAAGAAAACAGTTAAGGGAAACATTAATTGCTACTGTTCCACAACAGTAGATCTTACTGATTAGCTACAGTGGCTACTACTGTTTGGAAACAGTAGCAGCTACTGTACAGTATGTAGTTGCCACTGTTACACAACAGTAGATCTTACTGATTACCTACAGTTGCGAGAGCTGTTCGGGAACAGTAGCAACTACTGTTAGGTATGTAGTTGCTACTATTACACAACAGCAGATCTTACTGATTACCTACAGTTGCGACAACTGTTCGGGAACAGTAGCAACTACTGTACGGTATGTAGTTGCTACTGTTACACAACAGTAAATATTACTGATTACCTACAGTTGCGACCACTGTTTGCGAACAGTAGCAACTACTGTACGGTATGTAGTTGCTACTGTTACACAACAGTAAATATTACTGATTACCTACAGTTGCGACCACTGTTTGCGAACAGTAGCAACTACTGTACGGTATGTAGTTGCTACTGTTACACAACAGTAAATATTACTGATTACCTACAGTTGCGACCACTGTTTGCGAACAGTAGCAACTACTGTTAGGTATGTAGTTGTACTGTTACACAACAGCAGATCTTACTGATTACCTACAGTTGCCACAACTGTTCGGGAACAGTAGCAACTACTGTACGGTTTGTAGTTGCTACTGTTACACAACAGTAGATCTAAATGATTACCTACAGTTGCGACAACTGTTTGCGAACAGTAGCAACTACTGTTAGGTATGTGGTTGCTACTGTTACACAACAGCAGATCTTACTGATTACCTACAGTTGCGACAACTGTTCGGGAACAGTAGCAACTACTGTTCGGTAGGTAGTTGCTACTGTTATACAACAGTAGATCTTACTGATTAGCTACAGTGGCTACTACTGTTCGGGAACAGTAACAACTACTGTTAAGTGTGTAGTTGGTACTGTTCCACAACAGTAGATCTTACTGATTACCTATAGTTGCGACTACTGTTCGGGAACAGTAGCAACTACCTACTGTTAGGTATGTAGTTGCTACTGTTCCACAACAGTGGATCTTACTGATTAGTTACGGTTGCTACTACTGTTGGGAAACAGTGCCAGCTACTGTTAGGTATGTAATTGCTACTATTCCACTACAGTAGCTCCTGCTGTAGTTGAACAGTAGCAACTACATACCGAACAGTAGCTGGTACTGTTGCTCAACAGTAGCAGCAACTGCGTATGAGCTAAAGGTATTGCTATTGTTGAGGAACAGTGAAGAAATATACACAAGTGTTACATAGTAAACATTATTTATTGATGGAACTGAATCTATATAAATCAAATACAAATAAACATGAATGTTAAAAAGTAAAAGTTATTCAGTCATTATATGTAACTAAATCCAATCAAAATAAACACACTCTTGTTTATTTTGATTGGATTTAGTTAGTTACAAATAAACAATGTATAATTGTCTGCAGATGAACGGAGCCACTCGAAGCATTCTTTTATTTCAGTGTTCTTTGAATCTAGTTCCACTTCGCTCTCAGACATGATCTCAGGGTGTTCTATATCCGGTGCTGTCCTTTTGTTAGTGGTAGCATACTGCACTGATGCTGTTATCGTTTTTTCTAAGGAACGACGCGCTCTTGGCTGGTATATTTTATTTCGGCGATACTTAGCCTTCAGATTAGTTAGGTACTGCGTCAAACAGCCGACCATGGGCTCGCCCAAACACTTCAGGTCCTCTAGTGTAATAAATGGAGATATTTTCTGCTGTAACAGACTAATAATTGTTTAAAGACAAATAATTAAACTAATATTAGAGGAAAACAATGCGACCCATTGAAACATTTTTTGTTTTGTAGTAGATTAGTAAGCCTTTCACAACACTACCTTATCGAGTAGCAGAATTCGGCCATTATTGCTCACTATACTTTCATCTAAATCGGTTCAGCAATTTAGGAGTGAAAAAGTAACTGACATACAGACAGATAGACAGTCAGTCAGACCGACAGACAGAGCCACATTTATTTTATTTATAATATTTACCATGGAAGTGTACTTTATAAATGGGACACAGGGTGATGTCATTTAGAAATATAAATTTTAAAACTTACTAATTTCTCGAATCCAATGGACATATACGTAATTTGTTATTGGTGCCTTCGGATCATGTTTTACTATTTCTGTCGCAATCTCTCGGGTTAAAGTTCTTCGTAGTTGATCCCCCAAAGGATTTAGACGCTGTTTAAGAAGCAGTTTGCCCTCTTGTGTACTGTTGAGTAGTGAAATTAAGTCCTGGCATTTGTTCTGGAAAGTAAAAATGTGACATTTATTATATTTATTGGAAAGTAGCAATGTGGCAGAAGAAATAAAATGTTATCTAAATCTAGGTCTAGTAACAATATTAGTAGAAATTATGCTTTCACGACCGCTGCGAAAGCGGGACTCAGGTATATGTATAGGTTTAATGTCTAGGTCTATGTGCTTTTCTGTAGAATAGGTACACTTACATTCAATTCTTGCAAGCTTGAAATTGTTGAACTTGGTGAAGATACTGCAGAGTTGATTGGTGAAGTTAAGCTTGGCGTGAGCCCGTCGACATCTTCTCCGTATATTTCTATTAGTTTTTCTACACCGCTATCAATCTGAAAGATCATCAATGAGTAAATTAATTTATAATACCTGTTGCGTAAATTTTTATCGAGCAGGGTAGCGAGCATGATAGGTTCGAGACTTTATTTACTATATACGATTCTGACAAAAAATTTAGTATAATGAGACTAATGTTGAGTCGATGAATACAGACAATAATTATTTTTAGATACCTGGAAACTTGTAGTAGATTTCCAATCAGACAGACATTTTTTAAATTTGGCCTGTGGGCCAATTGGAGAGACCAATTATTATTTAATTTGGTCATCGTCCAATAAAGCCAGGGCTGTTATGTCCACTTCGTTTTCTAGAATAATCGAAAAAAGAATGCAATGATGACTAGCTAACGTTTATTAAGAAGATAAGTAAACAAACACCCAGTTAAAAGGTTAACAGCAGGCAACATAACATAAAAATCAAGAGTTTAGGTTAGATTTAGTTTTTTTAGTCCCAAAAGTTTAACAAGAATATGAAAATCATAGTATTTAACATTTTAGATTTTCATACAGTCTTTAAATAGTACCTACAGTCACCAGCACAAATAAACAGCCTGTCAAATATTTATGCTGGTCACTGTACATATTATTGTCGAGGTTTGAGCAATTGAAGGCAGAGTAATATTGGTAGTACAAGGCTAAGCCAAGCCCTTTTTAACTAAACAACGGCATGAATTGCTATTTTGACCAAAACTTTTATGGTTTATCTCTCTTATTTGCGGATAAACAATAAAAAAATAATTAAAATGTACCTAAAAACACCCAATTTATGTAAATATTACAAAACTCAAAGGAATAGTTTATAAGTTACTGTCAAAATAAAAATTTTTTGTACATGCCGACTGTACTTTTCTGTATACCGTCACCAACTATTCAATGAGACGGTTCTAACGAGCCCAAAGTCAATGGGCTTATGTCGGTTAAGTACTGAATTCCCATGGCTATCTTCTGTCTCCATCATTAGATCAGCTTGATGGTACCATAATATTGAATAGTCACCAAACTATACCTTTACCAAAAATTGGTTGAAGATATCTGCTTCAAAATTGAGTTGAAAGATTCCACCCAAACATAGTTACATACATACCTACATACATAGTTAGGTACATACATCGCAAGTTAATACAAAGCTTGTAAAAAGCAAAAAGCAGTTTCTATTACATACTGTAGTCTTGAAAATTCATGGCTTATATTGTTACTTACATACCAAAGAGATTTTATTTTTTTCAATTTTATAGACAAAAAAAAGCCACTTAAATACCACAGCATACCACAAGCAAAGATCACACATTGCAACATTCACTTAATATAAATTTTACCATGATTAACTGTACCATATTATGTTATTAATAATATGTAGATCCGCTTAAATTGGTAAAATTTGACTATGCAGTTACAGGTGCATATTTTCTGAAATAAATTTGATTGCATGAATAAAATGGTATTTTGTTGGAGTAACAGACAGGTTATAGAAACTTGGTTTCGGTTATAAAATAAGTGTCAACATAATAATCACACTAAGATTTTTTGAGGTCTTTCGGGGATCTGGGTTGGACTAAAGT
The DNA here is from genome assembly GCA_934045075.1 of Yponomeuta sedellus. Classification (NCBI taxonomy): domain Eukaryota; kingdom Metazoa; phylum Arthropoda; class Insecta; order Lepidoptera; family Yponomeutidae; genus Yponomeuta; species Yponomeuta sedellus. Next base: position 7,368,979 of record OW203744.1, read on the forward strand.
AAGGGGGCACAAACACTTGAAAAAAATTATCAAGAGTGATGTTATTAAGATACCTATTTTTCTTCATGTTATCGTTGAGCTGTCAGGATGGTATAGGTGCTGGGCAAGCCTACTACATCTAAACAATGTCCCAGGCACTGCAGCGTCTGAGTGGTCTCTTCACCCATCTAGTGTGAGTGAAGGTGCCACTGGACGCTGTATAAATCATCTCATTACGTAGATGCAAAGGCCATTCTTTCTTTTATTGTTGAGAATATGCTAAAATCCCTTCGTAAGCACGTTTTGTAAAGTGCGTTTCAACGAATAGTAATTATGCCACTATGTTGGCAGCAATGCAGCCAACATTATGCGCACCAAAATTAGACAGTTACGGTCTTATAGACTTATTTATAAAAACTCAATTCCTTAAACACTCCAAAATCGCCGTTAATCGGCGTGGTCAATAGTCTGTGGTGGAGGTTTTACAAGGAAAAGATGTAGCCACAGATTAAATAAACAAAGTCTTTGATTGGTTTTAGAGGAATGGTGTTTTTATAAATTAGACCGTATAGAACTGTTGGACCAACTCATAAATAGCAGGACATGAACAACTTACCAAGAAATGCCTCAGCGTATTTGTCGAAGCCCCATGTTTTCAGAAGTTCACCTACATCGTTAAATGAGCTGCAAACAATACAAATCCTCCATAAAATTACAGAAATCAAAGAACGGCAAGTACCTACCTATGAAATGAAAGAATGCCAACATTATGCCTGTGCAACCATCACAAACGACAATTCCTGTGTCGATCAACACGCTTGGAGCTCGGCCGTGTAGGCAAAAAGAGCGTGTCGATCGACACGGACGGGGTGAGGAAGGAACCATCACAAACGACAATTCCTCTGCAAGTAGGTATTAAATTACTTACCTCATCGTCCTCAGAAAAAGCACGCACGCACGCGGGTACAGAACCAGATAGGTACAAAATCAAAATGGAAAATGGTCAGTGACGCGACGAGCGTGACACGCCATGTCTCGCTCGTCGCGTCACTGACCATTTTCCAACATGGCAACAGCAGTGTTGCCAGAGCCCGCACGTCATAAATTATACGAGCAACGTCAAAAAGTCACAAAATTTATCCAAAAGTTACAATTTCATACCAAATATTGTTCCTGTGATGCAACCACTTGAAAGTAACTTTAAATCATTCGTATCCTCATTTTTGTTTGGAATGACTTGAAAAATGAAAAAGAAAATGTACAAAAAAGACACCGGTTAGAATAAGTATCTACGTTTTTTTTACATTTTCTTTTTCATTAATAGTCTATTTTTCCAAACTTGTGTTGTTTTGTATAACTAAATCCCAAATAAATGGCCCGCTTTCTTTAAGAGTTAAAAGATGAATTCAAAACACTTCATACATGGCACTTATAGGCTTGCGTGCCGTTAGAAAAATCGTGTTGCTTTTGGAACGCGGCTGTCAAATTTCGCTTGCACAGATAATTATAATTATAAAAAAAACAGAGTTTTGAGTTTTATTATAATAAGTCCCGGCTGTGTGGTGTCGGCCTAGAGACTAGGGCTGTGTGGTATCGGCCAGCACCAATTCAAATTCTTCCCGCGGGTGTCGTAAAAGGCGACTAAGGGACACAAACCGGAGGGTGGGCCGCAGCGCCCCCTGCAGTACAATTCCTTTAAACTGCGATCCCCAACCCGCATGCCCAGCGTGGGGATTATGGGCACTACCCCCTAATGATGGTACAACCTTGCGCTCATTAGGGGAGGGCTATGTCCAGCAGTGGACTAATATAGTCTGAAGAAGAATAATAAGTCCCACAATCACACCAAGTTTAATGCCTATGTGTACTACCAAAAACAAAAACACAGGCCAAGTGCGAGTTGGACTCGGGCACGAAGAGTTCCGTACAATCTATAATATAAAAATGAATACCTATTTCCCTTGGTCATGCCATCACGCGTGAACGGCTGGACGGATTTCACTAATTATTTTTTGTTTTATTTGTTGTCACTGTTTGTTATCACTTATTATAAGGAGAAGGTTCTTATAAAAGAAAAAAAATAAGAAAATAGCGCAAAAAATAATTAGAAAATTTTAGAATACGGGACGCAGATGATCGCTGGCACCAGCTAGTTATCTACACAATATTAGACACAAAGATAAAAAAACGGCAAAAAAGTCTCGTTTGTTGTATAAGAGCCCCCTTAAATATTTATTTTTGAAGTGAATATACAACTAAATACTCTGTGAATATTTCAAGCGTCTGCCTGTTGCCGTTATTAATAATATGTTGCAAAAAACGGCAAAAAACGACGATCAGACAAACCGCGTAGGCGCGGAGAGTAATAGGGTTTGACAAGGGTTTGACACCCTTGGGGTATAGAACCCTAAAAGACATAATACAGTCCATTTTTTATGGGTTTCCCTCTCTCCCCACAGAGGCAGACAATTATTCCTTCCTTGCATAAGAATAGAAAGATGTTATTCTATTCTTATGCAAGGAAGGAATAATTGTTTAACCATTTTGGTTCTGAGCTCTCCCTGGTTGGCAACCACAGATAGATGGAATCCAACATAGTTCATAATTTGTGAATCTAACAAACGTTTGTTTGTTACACTTTATTGCACAATAAAAACGTTATTAAAAATAAAACTTATGTAAGGTAAGTTCTTATTAAAGTTAGAATAAGAATAAAAATGCCCTACCCAGCGGGACTTTTTTGTGACAGAAGTAAATTTCCCTGGGGTCCTGGAAAATCCTGGGGTTCGAGCTGATTTAAAAAAAGCGAAACCGCGAAGCCTAAAGCGGAAATAGGATCCATTGTCAAAAAAGCGGGATAAAAAGCGGAAAAGCGGTGTACCTGGCAACCCTGAATGGAGTGGCCGCGTGGCGCAACAATCGGTTATGGGTGGGGAAACAGAGATCACGAACATTTTTATTTGATTGGCAAAATAAGTGATCGCTAGAAAAGTGTTAATCATATTGAGGGAAAACGTATTCTGTTAAAATAAGCCCGTTTGCTTGTAATTACCTAAATGTTATTTTTTAGATGGATTGAACAATTGAACTTACATACGATTTTTTACTTTTGATGGTTGAAAGTAAAAAATCGTATTAGGTTAAAGTAACGATACCACTTGCTAACGTGAAGGAAAACATCGTGAGGAAACCTGAGTGCCTGAGCTACCACATATCTCACTCAGCGCTTGAAATCGCTAATCCGCGGTGGGCATGCGTGGTGTTAAGCCCATACTCTCTCTCTGACAGAAGGCCTGTGCCCTACAGTGGGACGTACTTCCTTGTACCTAGATTGCGTTACAAACAGCTATCTACTGTACTTAAATTTCTTTTTCTCGGGTTATACCTTGAATATTGTATTGTTCCCGCTTTTGTTGACGCAACCATACACAAAACAATATGATAGTCCCATCTTGCCAGTAGTCTTTTTTTTTTTTTTTTTTTAATCTTTATTAGTTTAAAAGGGTTTGGTACACAAGTGACCATGTCACCCTCGTAAATTCTATGCTATAAAGTTATGTACAATATCCAGGACTACAAACTAAATTTATTCCATCCTTGCCTTTAAACCAAACCTTACTAACTTATACAGCATTTTAGCTTCTTCGGAATTTGGAAGCGCTAAAATGCGGTTACAACCACCGACCGTGGACAAAATTACGTTATCATAAATTTGTTCCCTCACACTACTATTACGCAGACATTCTGTGAGTATGTGCTGTACATCTTCAACCACCCCGCACACAGAGCAGTTTGGAGAGTTTGTTTTTCTCATCAAAAAAGCGAACTTATTGAGAGGTAAATGGCCTGATCTTAACCGTAAGGCAGTCACAATATCTCGCCTAGCCAAATCCGATGAATCGAACCAGGGTGACCGAGTTGGATGCGATTGAATTGTTTTATACCATATGCCCATTGTCAATGACCGCTCATCAAAATACTCTTTCCACAAGGAGTGACAATCATTTTTAACCGTGGGTAAAATATCTGTATAAAACGGTAAAAGTTTTGTCGGGTCACCATCAGACTTGGCTAGGTCCGCCAGGCGGTCGGCTTCTTCATTGCCATAAATACCAATATGGGATGGTATCCACTGCAAGGCTAGAGTTCTTTTACATTTCGCAAATTTTATGATCATATCCAGAATAGAATAGGCTATCGGTGAACATCTAGTGCTAGAGGTACATCGAGCCACATGCTGGAGAGCGCTCTTAGAATCAGTAAGTACAACACATCTCTCAACATTCAAACTAAAACAATATGAAATTGCTTCTGCCAATGCAAAAAGTTCAACAAACATTATTGACAAATTTGTTGTGATCTTGAACTTTACTGAAATATTATCTTGCAAGTCAAGAAATGCTGCACCTATACCGTCAACCCCTCTAGAACCATCTGTATATACCTTATAATAGTCTAAATAATTATCAGCTAAAAATTTATCACATATAATATATAGTTCTGTCGTTTTGTATCCCCTTTTCCCTTTATCAATACCATCAATAGAACTATTTACAACATTATTAACATCAATATTGCTCACCCAGGTCTCTAAGGAAAACATCTCCAACTTTTCGGACTGATGAATTGAACATTTTTCCAGTATTTGGTGGACCTTTGCCAATACCGGGGTCTTTTTGTTTCTCCAGTATAGGTTGTCATTACAAGACGCAGAGAGTTTACACAGTAATTCTATGTTAGAGTTATCTTGAAACGACCGAGACTTAAGCCAGAATTTGCTTGCCAAATACTGACGTCGCAAGTGCAATGGTGTAAGGGCAAGCTCACTTTCCATAACATGTATAGGAGATGATCGGATAAAACCACCTATTACTCTCATTGCAGAGTTTTGGATCTTGTCTAGCTTGTATAGGTGGCTTTTGATAGCGCTGTCGTACAAATAGCTGCCATAGTCTATTCGGCTACGAATGATAGCTATGTACAGTCTCCTCAAGTGTCTAGGGTGTACCCCCCATTTAGAACCAGCCAGTACCTTGAGAATATTAACAAATTTAGAGGTCCTTTCAACTATCTCATTGATGTGTTTACCCCACTTTAACGCACAGTCGAGCCACATTCCCAAATATTTGACAGATTCTACCAGTGGTATCGATTGACTACCTATCTTAATTGCAACCCTTTGCCGTCTGTACCCCCTACTAAAAAGGCAAACGTGAGTTTTTCGAGGTGATATATCTAAACCTACTTCATATATAAGCATACATAAGGAATTTAATGCGTGTTGGATTATGGCTTCCGCCTCAGAAATGTTTTTGCATGATGTATAGATAACAAAGTCATCCGCGTACTGCGAAATCTTGGAGTTTGTCGATTTACAAATGTGGAGTGTGGCTATGTTAAACAAAATAGGAGATAATGGATCTCCCTGTGCGAGTCCTTTACCGGTTTGTCTTGATATTTTATTATCATCAGCTGTACTTATAGAGAGATTTCTAATGCTTAAGAATTCGTATACATACCTACAGATCTTGCTACCAATGCCAACATTATTGAGAGTTTGCACTAAAGTAACCACATTGACATTATTATAGGCACTTTCAATGTCAACGAAACAAGCCAAAGTTACTTCTTTATTTGCAAAGCTAAGCTGGATGTTACAAACAAGTTGGGTGAGATTATCTAAACATGATTTTGTTTTCCTGAACCCAACGGTATCTTGAGAAAAAATACCATTTTTCTCCAGATACCATTCGATTCGATTTTTAATTACTGAGTGAAATATTTTACATGGGCAAGATAGCAACGCAATTGGTCTTACTTGAGAAGAGCTCGAGTTGGAACTGCTATTGGACTTGGGGATTGCAACTAATTTAACCTCTCTCCATTGATATGGAACGAATCCAAGCGCCAAGAAACTATTATATATCTGTACCAAATATTGCTTGCCAACAACAGGGATATTTTTTAACATGGAAAATGTAATCCCGTCCTCACCCGGCGCGGTATCTTTAATTTTAATGGTATTTTCTAGTTCAGCTAGGGAAATTGGTGTCTCTAGTGCGTCATTGGCCGAATAATTTATTGGTGGTTCCGGGGTTACAAAATCCGGGCACAGACTTTGCATCAAATTTTCAGCTGAACCATAATCTATTTGTGTTCTTTGTTGAAGATAACCTTTCAGCCACCGCATACGTTTCCACATTTCCCCTGCACTAACGTTTACATCCATACCACTACAGAACTCTTGCCAAGCTTTATCCTTGGCTTTACGTATGATTCTCTGAGCATTCGATATTCTGTCTTGCAATCTCTCCAAGTTTTCTGGCGTGGGGTTTCCTCTAAAAACTGCTAATGCCCGCCTTCGCTCTGCGACTGCTTGGGAAATGCTTGCACTCCAGTAAAACTTAGGTTTAAATTTCTGTGCACGAAGGGGATTATTGCAAATTTTCAGTTTAGGGATACACTCATCCGCGGCTTTGTTGACAATATCAAGAAACATATTATAATTACATTGAGGGTCATCACTAAGTGAAAAGTTATTGGAAAAACATTGTTGGAGTGTATTTTTGTAGGAAACCCAGTCCGCCTTCTTAAAATTTCTTCTAAAGGAATTACTGGACATTTCGTTCGCATTTATACCTATACTATACATAATAATAAGGTGGTCACTGCCCAGACTTTCATTTGTGACTCTCCATTTAAATCTCAATGCGATATCTGCCGACACAAACGTAATGTCCGGGGAGCTACTCTGCATTCGACCATTGACGAGCTTGATCCGCGTAGGTGAGCCATCGTTTAGGGAGACAAAATTTTTATCAATTAAACAGTCAAATAAATGAGATCCCCTTGCATCTGTTCGGCTGGACCAATTAGAATGGTGTGCATTGAAGTCACCTGCAATAATTGTTTTATTTGAACACAAGGAAAAGATAGTATCCCAGTCATTTTGCCTGGTATGCACAGAAGAAGGACAATACAGAGACAGTACGTCCTCAATACATTCACAGTTGAATAATTTTAAATGGACCAGTTGAATACCGGTGTTTGACAACTCAGTATTAAGACATTGAAATTTGATAGACGTGTGTATAATTATTGCCACTCCACCGTAAGAGTCACATCTGTCTTGGCGGATGATGTTATATCCACTAATTCTCAAGGTACTGCCTGGTTCCAGCCAAGTTTCTGACAAGATACAAATATGGATTTTCTCTTGGGCTAACAACAATTCTAATTCTCTTAACTTCGGGCGAGCACTTTGTGCATTCCATTGAATAATATTTAACTCAATTAACCTACTATTATTAGCCATTGCAATTAAATACAGATTTCAACAAGGGTATTTCTGACACGTAATCGACTGCTGCACACATGATATACTCAATCACATACTTAGCGCATAACTTAAACTTTTCCTCCCACGAAACGTTCTGTACAAAGATCAGGTCTTTCAATTTTCCCAGTAACTCATTGAACGTACTTCCTTTGCTTTTGTTGGTATGTTCTATCTCCTCTTGTGAATCACTTGAGTCCTCCGATCCTTCAGATAAGCTACCCATCATAAAATCATCCCATTGTAATTCGTGTCTTTCTCGTTGTTTCTTACTCTTACGTCTTTTTCTTTTATTATTCTTCGCAGAGTGGGAGGCTGGCTGGTGAGACTTAACTGTATTGTCAGACACCTGTTCTGGTATTTCCGGTGTATCCGGTAAAGTTACTTTAACGAAACCATCCGAGTTTCTTGACTGCCCAGGAAATAGAGACTCGTCCATCATTTGGGTGGTTTGAGCGAGAGCAGGAAATTGTTGGTGATCCCCCAGGTTTATATTTCGCGGTGATGGTGGAACATAGACCGTCAGTGCTCTCTTATAGGAACAATTAAACTCTGCCATGATTTCTCTCACTCTTTTCTCTTTCACAAACAATGGACAAGTTCGTGATAATGCCATGTGGTTACCAGCGCAGTTAGGGCATCTGAAGACGGTTGCTTCACAGTTAGCGTGGTTTTTTCCACATTTAGGGCATCTGAGTCTCATAGGACAAAGTTTCACAGTGTGTCCGAACTTCCAGCACTTTGAGCATTGAGTGACAGGAAAGACGTAAGGAGTCACTTTTATTCTTGTGTCATAGGTTAAGACATACCGCGGTAGCAATGGGCCACTGAAGCAAACTTGAACCACCTCTGTCAATTCCCACTCATTCGTCTCGTAGTTTCGTCTTTTTTGCCTCCTAACACTTAGAATAGGGATGTCACAGTGAATACTCTCCATTATTTGTTCTTCCGTCAGTTCCAGATCTATGTCACGTATAACTCCGAAAGATTTGCTAATATCATACGTTTTCTGGCAACGAAAGCCCTTGGCAATTAAGCCTTCGCAAGTCAACAGACTATCTGCACTACTTTCTTCCTGAAATTGAATCAGGGCTTTGTATGGACTCACATATTTTACACGAGTGATATTTTTGATATTTTCTGCCTTCAACATTCGAGCCAGTGAGATCTGCTTCGGCAACTTCTCCTTTGAAAAAATGCTAACTTCAACATTCTCCTTAGGTATAATCACCTCACTGTCATTACTATCTGCTCGAGCCCACCGCTTACCATTCCGCCCGACCATAGTCCAAACTTCATTCTGGTCCATGTCGCGAGTACGTTTCTCGGCACGAATTTTGTTACTACCCTCGTTCAGCGCCTCCGCCGAATTACATGTAAAATCAACGCCGTCCACAACACAAGTATTTTCTCCACAATTTACGTCTATTTCAACGTCGGAACATTGTTTATCGCTATCCATTTTCACACCATAAGAACTGCATAATGTTACGGAGAATATCGAACGCTTAGATTATTAATACCACAGCGAAACACGTTTGTGCGTCTGGTGCGTTTGGTTTGTAAGTATTAGTTTTGTTGCCAGTAGTCTTGCTTGAGCGACGTGCGTTCAGCCTTGCATGTCACGCGCAAGTTGATTGAAATCGAGTTCGGGGCGGGTGCGCCGCTGCCGCCGCAGGCCGAGCGAGCCCGTCTGAAGCCGACCGGTCACGGCTTATATTCGCCTGTGTGCGGCGTGTACCAACGCGGAACGGAATGAGGCTCATGTGTGCGGCTGCGCTCGCGTCGTTCTATGGAGATTACCTAGTGTGACACTACGCTGGCGCAGTGTGTAACGTGAGCGCAACGAGATCGCATTTGAATATCGAAAAAAAGTGTTTGTGTTGATGTTTAAAAAAGTCATTAAAAAATAAGTATTACTTTAAAAACCTATTTAGAGGCTAAAAATTTCACCCATGCCGGGATTCGAACCCGCAACCTCTGGCTATCCGTGCCAGAGGTTGCGTTAAATTTGTTCCTTAGCACGGGTTAGTGCATTAAAAATAAAAATAGTATAAGTATTACTTTACTTTTTTTATCTGGCCCTATCTCGGATTTATATTACACTACGTGTGTGTAATATGAATCCGTGGGCTCTACAGACTGGCTGGAGATAAAAGATTGGATAACCGATTACAGTTTGTCTTATAATCTATGGCAGGTGTAGAATATGAACTCAAAACTTGTCACAAATCGATGAAAAACGTGTCGAGTGGAGCCCCTTCAAACGCATATATTATTATTAAAATGCGAATAAGATATTTTTTGGCAAACACAACAAAACTGTTAATTGTGTCAGTTCATCAATCAGTCATGACTCGGTTGTTGCCGGTTGACTGTGAAATCTGACGGTCGATTGCGCGTTTACAACCGCCTGGCGGCATTCCGCCTGTCCTGATGTCCTAGGACAAAGGACCCAGGACAGGCAACAGGCAACCGCGTTTTCTCCTGAAAACGCACGTGTTTTGTCAGGTGGATCTATATTACCGTACGTCGTTGCCAGCAATTTGATTGTAAAACATTTTAACTTTGCATTTTGCTTTGCAAAACAGGAATGAACTAAAATGGTTTGCGACCTATGCCTTGGCTTCGCCAATTCGCCAGCGACGTTAATGTTTCGGTCAGTAAAAATCACTGTTTCTGATGAAAGTCAGACAGTAAAAAATAATGTTTCGGTCAGTGAAGACTACTGTGCTGTGGCGCTACCACGAAAATCGAAATGCGAATATAGTTTTCGAAAAACGAAAATAGACATACAAGAACTAAACGTACGAAGCATTTCATAGTAGCCGTTAGCCGCTGTTGGCTTGTCAAATAAAAATAAACGGAGGACTATATTGGTGTAGGTAATTTAGATAGATAGATCAGGTACCCAAAAGCATTAGGTACACTCCTTTTTTTAGCAGATGTAACACACACATGCATATTTCGATTGCATATTTCGATGTAGTTGCAGAGTATATGCGATGGTAATTTTGACCCGTGGTCCTATTGACCCCGGTCTATCCTAATAATAAAAAACAAAGTGGGAGGACGAGTGTTAATTGGCCCAAAATGTGGCGCCAAGTAACCCTACCTACCCACCTAATCTTTGGCAGACGATCTGCCGATCGGCCTATGTCCTGCAATGGGCGTCAAATGGCTGATGCTGATGTTCTTAATTATTTGAATATTTACCTTGTATTTTATTATGCGACCGAAAAGTACAAGTTACAACCAAAATCACTAACAGTATTAGATTGTACCTAGGTACTTTATTACGCTATAGACCAGTCTATGTTTTTATAATAAATAGAATAGAATGACTTGGCGATCGCACAGGACCATAGAAGATACAAGCAATAAATCTATCAAATACCGCCTCTAAACGATGGCCCATGTCGGGCATATACCAAGCATGCAAGCTCACTACGACAATGAATATATATATGCAGAATGGGCCATGATTGCCACTTAATTTTTCCACGAATGCTTTAATTAGCAACATTTGGCATGTGGACATCTAACGTGTGTCACCATAAACCAACGTTGAAACAGTAGCAGCTGCCGCTGTTTATTTATTTAGTGTATATAACCACTAACCCGCGTTAAAATCGTAGGTCTCAAAGGCAGGTTAGCTACAAAAACATACAATATAGCACGCGTCTGCACCGCACCGTAAGCAATACGAACTGAGTGATCGGCGATCGTCTGGACACGCTTACAATCATGGCCACGATTTCCTTTGATGTTTGTCCGAAAAACCGACACAGCGGCGATTGCACGCCAACGTCGCCCATCATGGGCCAATGCAGACGATTATGCCCTCTACACGTTCGTAATCGCCTGTATTTGTCCATCATGGGCCATCGTTTAGAGGCGGCATAACAATATCATATTATGTAATGCAATATGCCATTGATGTTTACCTAGCGAGTTCCATATACATAGTGCTGTGCGATGGCCAGTTAATTCCAGTTATTATAAAAATTTAGATAATATCTAATATTTGAAGTGTCACAGTGAAATGTTGTACCTACTAAACTCCAGTGGAGATTGAGTTCTATCTATAAAATTTAAAAATAACCTTTTTGCTATCAATTAAGTTAAACCGTTCTCATTAGAAATACAGACTCAGTGAAAATAACTATTTCTAAACATTAAATTTTAATGTCTTGCTATCGATTACGGTAAACCGTCAGAAATACTAAGTCAGTCAGTAAACACGACAGTTTTGGTCAGTGAAAATAACTATTGTAGTTAAACATATAATTTTACTGTTTAGTAAGATGTTAGAAATTCTGAGTCAGTCAGTACAAAACTAATGTTTCGGTGAGTAAAAATAGCTATTCTTATCATTAAATTTTACTGGTTTGCTGCTGACTGAGACAAACTGTTAGAAATACTGATTCAGTCAGTAAAACCTTATTTTTCGGTGAGTAAAAGCAACTATTCTAATCATTAAACTTTACTGTTTGGCTTTTGACTGCGGTAAACCGTTAGAAATACTAAGTCAGTCAGTAAACACGAAAGTTTTGGCGAGTGAAAATAACTATTGTAGTTAAACATTTAATTTTACTGTTTAGTAAGCCGTTAGAAATACTGAGTCAGTCAATCCAAAACTAATGTTTCGGTGAGTAAAAATAACTATTCTTATCATTAAATTTTACTGGTTTACTGTTGACTGAGACCAACCGTTGGAACTACTGACTCAGTCAGTTCAACCTAATGTCGCAGTGCGTAAAGATAACTATTCTAATAATTAAATTTTACTGTTTGGCTTTTGAGTGCGGTAAACCGTTAGAAATACTGAGTCGGCCAGTAAAATCTAATGTTTCGGTGAGTGAAAATAACTATTCCAATCATTCAATTTTACTGTTTTGCTTTTGATTACGCTAAACCGTTGGAAATACTGAGTCAGTCAGTAAAATCTATTGTTTCGGTGAGTGAAAATAACTATTTCAATCATTTAAATTTGCTGTTTTGCTATTGATAACGCTGAACCGTTGGAATTACTGACTCAGTCAGTACAACCTAATGTTTCAGTGCGTAAAAATAACTATTCTAATCATAAAATTTTACTGGTTTCCTATTGATCACGCTAAACCGTTGGATATACTGAGTCAGTCAGTAAAACCTATTATTTCGGTGAGTGAAAATAACTATTCCAATCATTTAAATTTGCTGTTTTGCTATTGATAACGCTAAACCGTTGGAATTACTGACTCAGTCAGTACAACCTAATGTTTCAGTGCGTAAAAATAACTATTCTAATCATTAAATATTACTGGTTTCCTATTGATTACGCTAAACCGTTGGATATACTGAGTCAGTCAGTAAAACCTATTGTTTCGGTGAGTGAAAATAACTATTCCAATCATTTAAATTTACTTTTTTGCTATTAATAACCCTAAACCATTGGAACTACTGACTCAGTCAGTACAACCTAATGTCGCAGTGCGTAAAGATAACTATTCTAATAATTAAATTTTACTGTTTGGCTTTTGAGTGCGGTAAACCGTTAGAAATACTGAGTCGGCCAGTAAAATCTAATGTTTCGGTGAGTGAAAATAACTATTCCAATCATTAAATTTTACTGTTTTGCTATTAATTACGCTAAACCGTTGGAACTACTGACTCAGTCAGTAACACCTACTGTTTCAGTGCGTGAAAATAAATATTTTGATCATGAAATTTTACTGTTTTGCTTTTGATTACGCTAAACCATTGGAAATACTGATTCAGTCAGTAAAACCTATTGTTTTGGTTAGTAAAAATAACTAGTGTAATGATTAAAATTTACTGTTTTGCGGTATACTGTTAGAGTTACTATTTCAATACGTAAAAACTACTGTATAATGAATTAAAATTACCGTTTTACATGTCACTGTTTTGAAACAGTAATACGTACTGGCTGAAATAGATAATTTTAAATGTAATATACGTTACTTCAACTGTAAAGTTTCTTACTGTTTTAAAACAGTAAATATTTTTTTCAGTGTAGACACTGATCCTTTTTTGGTATGAAGAAGCCCAAATTGAAGTGGGTTCCAAAAATTCTTCGATATGTTATTTCTGCCACTGGTCCGCTTTTCTTAACTTCACATTCTTTGCAATACATACCGTACATCTTAGCAATGGACAATTTGCGATCCAAGTACTGGCGTTTGGAATCTTTTCTTATGTAGTGGCTTTCCATAGTTGGGAACGACCGAATGTGATTACGAACTTCTTCTACTTTTTCAGGAGGTGTTTTATTAGCTGGCTCACATCGTCCACGAGGGTCAATTTCTTGATTAAATTTTCCAATGAAATCTCTATGTTTCACAGCATTATGTATCACGCTTTGACTAATGCACAAGGACGTGTAAAAAATTTTTTGACACACGTTAATTTTGTTATCATCGACTTTAAAAAAGCATTGGGTGCTAAAAGTCCGTTTTGTCACTCTTTTCCTTTGAAGCGTCATAGTCTTGGGTTGTTAAACTTCCATGTTACCTAATAGAAAATTTTTTTGGCCAACGTAATCTAAGGTCCAATACTTTCTACAGATTTCCAATCTAGTTTCTTCGTTGATTTTGTTAGAACAATCATACGTACACTTCGAGCAATCAATATCTTTTGGAACTTTTGCAGGTCTCAACCCTAATTCTGAATTCTGTAAATATGGACACTCAATTTTAAAAGACATATAAATTAGTTTCAAATCAACTAAGGAACGCAAAATATAAAAAAAACCTTGTAATATAATATATAACATATATTATTTTTACTTAATATTGAATTTTGTTATTTGGTAACAAACTTAAAAAAATAAAGCCTACATTGATGTAATATTATGAGAGTATGTTTGGTAAAAATATCTTTGGAAAAAAGGTTGTTTTCAACTATTTAAATCGTCTTATAGTATCTATCACTAAGACTCAATTACTGTGAATCATTCTCAAAGGCCGGCGACAGTTTTTATTATTGTCATTACTGTAGATATCGGATTATATGCACTAACAAAGTGCCAAAATATGCATGCAAATATGCATTAAAAAAGGCCGAAATATGCACTTAAAACTGTTGATTTGTCCAAAATATGCACAATGAAAAATCAAACATTTTAATTTTACATATTTTAATTAAAAACGGTACAAAATCAGCGAAAAGTATTCTTAAAATTATGTATAGTTTTTGTGACAGTATACAATTAAGTATTTTTCCAAATTTTCATGAGCAAATTTGTGACGTTTGTCACTCAGTATCAATTTGTACGCCGAAAACGACCTCTCTACATCAACTGACGTCATTGGACAATATTTAAAATTTGGCGCCATTTCTGGAGATACCTGTTTAGGCAGAATATGACCTGTGCCGTTGATGTAGGCATTTATGTTCTTCAAGTCTTCAAGACTCGGATTTTTGCGCAAAACAGCCTCCAACTTTGTGCGAATCTTGTGCGATATTGAGTTAGGAAGGGCGTTGGCGAGTTCGATCATTGTTTCCAGTATTTCTATTGATTTAAATAAGGGAAGGTTTTTTGTTTCCAGTTTTTCTATGGCATCTGGTAACAGGTGGAAATGTGTTGAGATGAGGGAGATATTCTGTCTAATGGATGCTTCTTCGAATGCCAGCTTGCTTGACTTAATCGCAATTGCCTCCGAACTATCAAATTGAAAAACTACTCGTTTTACGGCGCCCAAATTTTCAGCATAGAATAACACCGCCTTAAGCCAAGTACCCCATCGAGTTATAATAGGTTCTGGCGGCAATGATAGATTTGGCAATTGTTCTTTGTAAGACAGCATACGCGACGGTGCTTTTAAAAATACTTTTTTTGTAGAGGAAATCAATTTGTTAACATTTCCATACTCTTGCTTATCTCTTCTGCAAGGCTATGAAACCCGGCAGCTTAACAGGTAATGTGCAGTAAATTTGGATTAAAAATTTGAAGGGCTTGGCCAGCTTTCTATCAGTATGGCACCGCATTAGAAACAAATATGCAGATTTTTTCATTCACTGAAGAATCGGGAAACAAAGACCTTTATGGAATCATTTATGAAACGTGCAACAGTTGAATTATTGGGTTTTTCTAGCACTTTACAGGCAACCAAGTAGGGAGTAGATGGCTCCTTCGTCAGTTTTCCAACTATTAAATTCGCTATATATAGCGGCCACATGAATCCGTCGTTTCATCACCTGATATCCTAAGTAAATTGTTCTGCAAATCTTCACGAATTTCACTTAATACGTCTTCGTGGATAGTCGACAGGTAGTTTTTTCGAATCGTAGCTCTTCAGGAAGTCTCTGATTCGTATAATATTTCTTGAGGAATTTTTGGCATGCTTGGTTATTCAGTTGATGAAACGGAATATTGCAGGCAACAAAAAACTCACATAAATCTTTATTAAACGCTCGCTTCTTTGGACAATCCGAGGTTGGTGGGTAAAGTTGGGGGCGGCGGAGTAGGCGTTGGGGTGTATGCATGGGGGCACTATAGGAGCTTTATTGGACGCCAAATGATAATCGGCCGAAAATGTTGTTTATTGAGACTGGATGGATATTATGTAGGGACTTATAATATCTGATGCTCCAAACCTCCTCACCTCTTGGCATTGTGGAGATGAGTTAAACCTTAAGGTCAGTTCGGCCCAGGCCACACTCTTTTTCTTGTTGAAATCACTATCCGTTTTTTTGGATTCGATAATGTGCACGTATTCTGCCACTAATTCTTTTAAATACCTACGCCTTTTCAAAGGCCGAAAAAGGGGCCTTTCGTGCAATTTTGCTCATTTTCCTTTTGTGTTTTTAGTTAAAGAATTCAAAATAAAGTCTAACGGAACCAAAACTTTTGACATTTGTTGCCATCTCATTCGCTCCTGCGGATTATTGTTTGCCTTTCATGGTAGCGTTAACAAATAATATAAACCGGTAACGTCAAAAACTGTACCACAGATTACACGCTCTAGTAAGTTTTGCTTGGGCTGTGGCTTAGCTGAGTTCAAGTCGAGATATTGACTATGAATACAAAATTCTCGAGTCTTCGTTGAGATTGCCCAACCGATGCTCAGCTTAGTTCACGTTAAGTGTAGCTCAACGCTTTTTTTCTGAATATCAGCCTTAGATCACATAATGCACGGGTTCGGGTTGACATCAGGGGGACTGAGGGCCCGATGGGCCTTTTCTTTCATACTATCCCAAAAAAAGTTATTTTACCAGTAAGAACATTATTGACATCTTGGCACCAATTGAATATAAAAAATTTCGTGCAATTAATAAATATTAAATAATTACGCAAATTTTCTTTATGTTCATCACGGGCAATTAATAAATGATAAATTTACATTAATATTTATGACTAATTTTATATATACTGATATATTTTGTGGCCTATGTACCTATACAATAAAGTTGTTGAAAATTATTGCACGAACATTTTTCTTTTTTATTTATTTATTTATGACATAATTTTATACAGAATGGGTTACATGAGTACCAAGCTGCTTAAACCTGAGGGGTTTATTTGCAGATGGTTGAGTTAACTTGCTTAACTTAATCCAAATTTTATTTTATATATATCTAATTTTGTTTTTTATTCTATTGGTAATAGTTACGTATTACATTTTTACTCTTTTTCGGGTTGTTACGGATTTTATCAACAATATCGTCTGGTAGTTCGTTAAGAATATTGGGGAGCAAGTATTCCCACGTGCGTGTCCCGTATACATTGGTTGTAGGTGGTAAAGTAAACTTGGTTGAGTTTCGAAGCTGTCTTAAGTTATCTGGGCGACTTATCTTGTTTAACGAGTCGATGTTGTTGATTTCCTCCAGTACAATAGCTATTTTTATTTTTTCTTGTATCGGTAGCACATTGCAGTACTTAAACAGGGCCGAATAGTTATCACGATAGAACATTTTAGTTTTTAATGGTACAATTGTTTTTAAAAGTCTAATTTGTAATTGATAAA
The DNA here is from genome assembly GCA_934045075.1 of Yponomeuta sedellus. Classification (NCBI taxonomy): domain Eukaryota; kingdom Metazoa; phylum Arthropoda; class Insecta; order Lepidoptera; family Yponomeutidae; genus Yponomeuta; species Yponomeuta sedellus. The sequence continues at coordinate 7,386,265 of OW203744.1, forward strand.
TACTGTCTATGTGTGACTTGTAGGTTCTTCCATAGCTACTTAGGCTATAACTAATAACTGAATCCCCTAGGGCTAGGTACAACAATCTTAGGGTGCTATATGGGACTTTAAATTTAAGTATTTGTAGTTTATATAGGAGTGATCTTAGTTTACCACAGACATAGTCAATATGCGGTTTCCAGCTGAACTTATTATCTATTACTAAACCCAAGTAGGTGTGTTCCTTTACTAATTGAAGTTTCTGACAGGAACAGTCTTTTGGGTTTGTGTGAAGACAATTATGAGAGTGCGACACCACAAAAGGTTCGTCCATTGTATTTTTTAGGTAGGGCGAGTGTATGTGTAGCAGTTTTGTTTTTTCCGCATTTAGCACTAATCCGACGTCATGTGCCCATTTGCACAGTGTGTTGTAGTTGGCTTGCATCTGTTCTTGTGCTTTATCTAGGTTTTTATGAGCTGTTATTAGGCAAGTGTCGTCGGCAAACTGATACACAGACTCTTCGTCAAATGCGTTACACATATCGTTTACGTAAATTAAATATTCGGTTGGACCGGTAATTGAACCTTGTGCCACGCCCTCTTCTGTGGGGTACCACTTACTATATTTACCATCTATGTTGACAGCCGTATACCTATTTATATGATAGTTTTGTAATAGCTTTAGAAATGGTCCCCGTATACCATTTTTCTTCAATTTAGTGAATAAAGTTGTGTAATTTATCGTATCGAAAGCCTTACTAAAATCGATAAAAATTACAAGCACATGCTCTTTGTCATTCATGTGCTTGTTGATCTTATTAGTAAATTTGGACAATAGTTGTGAGGTACTTTTTTTCTTTTGGAATCCGAATTGTTTTTTGTTTATTATATTATTTTTAGTAAGGAAACTATTTAATTCATTGCCGAAGTATCTCTCAACAATCTTGTCCAAACATGTAAGGATTGTGATAGGTCTATAGTTATTTATATCGGTTTTGGAACCTTTTTTATAAACAGGTCTTATACCCGGAGCTTGTCCGGGAATATAGAAAAAAATATACAGGTGTTTATTAGGTGGGTTATAAGGGGCGCTATGTACCTATTAATGAACATAATATCCTTACAGCGTATGCCATCATTTCCAGGGCTTTTTTTTGCATTCATGTGTTTTATTATGGAAAAGATTACATCGTCGCTGGCTTTTCTTAGCCTCATTGATACATCACAGTTTTTTGTATATAACTCTGGCTGCAATAAAGGTACATATTTTTTTAACGTTATTCCAAAAGTCTTTGGCAAAGTTTTCAACTAAATCGTTTGTATTGCTATTAAACGCATTTATAATTATTTCATCTATAGATCTAGAAAGTTTTCCACATAGATTATTTACAATTTGTCCATACTAGTGTCCATCAGTAGTTAAGTCGTGTGAGTGTTGGTGGTGTAATAAAGACAGTGATAATACAAGGACAATGGTTGAAACCAGTGGTAGGTTAAGTGAGAGACAATTTAAGTGTGTAGGGTTAATTATGTAAATATTAGGTCTGTGTACATTAAATGGTGTCGGTTTTTGGGCTCCAAGCGTAGTCATTTGTGAGTAGTCCCCATAGGCATCCCTTAAAGCGCCAACCCGGGTAGTATTTCACCGGGTCGCGCATAAACCTAGCCCCTCAGGCAGAGCACCTCAAGAGGTTAGTGTTACAATTTCGTACTGTTTCCTTGACAAACATGCTTCCACGAAAATTGATAACGCTTGCTGAGGTGTTAATTGTATTCTTACTTCTGCTGCTTTTGTAGCTTTTTAGGTATTTAGCACCTCGAGTCGGACTTTTGCAAATATCTTTGACAACTTTTGCAGCTTGCGCATTACCAGACTCTCGTAGTTTCATTTGACTAAGGCGGAAATAAAGTCAATAAAGAAGAAGGAATACACGGAATACACACAGTCAATCTATTAATCTAACAGAAAAAAAGGACAAATATATTAACTAAGGAATCAGATGTACCTAAATGACAAAAAAATATATTGTGACTAAATTTAAAATAATATTAAGTGCTACTTTATTGGAACGGCTAGTGCCGACATCAATTAATGAATCAAAAATAACAATTAATCGTTAAATGTTTTGTATTTTGAAATACTGACTAGGACACGCTCAGTGGCTAAAAAGTGGAAAAATTGTAAGCCTTACCCATCTGCGAGCAGCCGCCTCCGTCAGCTTTCGTTGATAGTAGACCAGGACGGCGTGCTACGAATACGATCTCGCATTACCGCAGCCGCGGACGTCACAGAGGAAGTACAGTCGCCGGCCGTGTTGGATGGAGACCACTAGTACTGTCGCCTATACATAGACTGGACCCACAGACAACTACATCATACCGGGGTCGAGAGCGTTGTAAATGAAGTTAGACAGCACTACTGGATTTTACGCCTCAGACCGACCGTGCTAGGAGTCATCAAGCGCTGTCAGCCCTGCCGCCTTAGCCGCGCCGTGCCACCAGAACCACTCAAAGGCAACCTACCACCTTGCCGGCTCGCTCATCACCAGCGTGCATTCACACACACAGGGCTTATCTACTTGGTTACAGTAGCACGACATCACGAAAAGCGGTACGTAGCTCTCTTTACGTGTCTCACAACGCGCGCGGTGCATTTGGAGGTCGCCGCTTCATTGTCCGCCGATGCCGCCGTGCAGGATTTAGGACGGAGATCGAGCACACTATCAACTCGCGGCCTCTGTCCCACGTATCGGTCTCGCCAGAAGACGAAGAAGCGCTGACACCGAACCATTTTCTGCTTTGTGGACCATCTAAGGTTCCATTGCCGGGAACTTTCACGAAGGTGGACTGGGACGCTTGCACTGGCGAGCATCACAGCGTCTAGCTGACCTATTCTGGCAAAGGTGCGTCCGCGAGGTACTCCCTGAACTCCAACACCGGCGGGAGCCACACGGCCGCGGCGAGACAATCAAAGAAGAGAGAATGTGGTCGTCATAGTGGACTCAAACATGCCAAGAAACATATGGCCGAAGGGCAGAGTGGAGCGCGTGTTTCCGGGGGCGGATGGGGTCGCAAGAGTGTTCGATGTCGTGACCACGAACGGTACAATGCGTCGCCCTACTAAACGTCTTATTAAGTTACCTTTAGAATAAGTACCTAAACTTTGTTATAATATTAATGTACAACCTGTCTTAGTTGTAGATATACAATCTGTCAGTGTTTATTTAATTAACATTATAAACTTGTAAATCGTAGATATTATTTGTGACAGATTGTAATTTTTTGGCGGAATATAACAAAGTAATTTTAACTTTCCGCAAAGTAACGCCTGATTCTATACAACATATACAAGATTGTCTATTGTTATTTGTTTGTAACAACATTTGTAAATCTAGACTGATTTAATTTTATAGTCCCTTAGCAATAAGTGATCGCATAGCATTATTATTGGTGTAATCCAAGGTATAGTTACCTAGTTGACCTAAGCTCTAAAACTTTATAATTAACTTCCTTTTATACAAATGCAATGTAACAAGTCTTTACACGATTTGAAATGCATATTATCAATCTCTTGATGCATTTTAAGTTGTGTTTGACCTGTACACAGTTATCACTGTTAGCATTGAATTTAAAGTAAGGTAATTTTAAGTAATTTCATCCATGCCGGGATTCGAACCCGCAACCGGAACCCGTAGCCAGAGGTTGCGGGTTCGAATCCCGGCATGGGTGAAATTTTTAGCCTCTAAATAGATTTTTAAATTTGTCCTTAGCACGGGTTAGTGCATTAAAAATAAAAATAGTATAATCATGTGGGTACAGTGATATCGTTCCGATGTAAAACCTAACTGCAAAGTAGGTAGTCGGGGCTGTAAGTGATGCAACTTACTTAAGCCAGATGTCGCTGCCTGTACGTAATACAGAGAATAGTGTTAAGAGGTTCGAAATTTCACTGATGCCGGTGAGTCGCCCATTGGCTCAATTGGTAGAGCGCTGGCACGGATAGCCAGAGGTTGCGGGTTTGAATGGGTGAAATTTTTAGCCTCTAAATAGGTTTTTAAATAAGTCATGGTCCCGGACAAATGCCTGCCGGTCCTTGAGTGCTGCCAGCTTGAATTCTGGACAGCTTCTCAAAATCCTTGTCATCCAAGCTTAGGACATCCAAATGGGCGGCCTCATAATCCTTGAGAGCCTTCACGAGGTTCTCCTTGCGAACCTCTAAATTTACCGCAGAGGCGGCTGAAAAACTTATGGGGTCCATGACAAAGTTTTCTATCCGGGTGATTGTTTCTTTATATTGGCCCCTTTTTAAGCGGCACTTAAGGACCTCTTCCTCAGCATTCGATCTCGGCATGTTTAATTCACTTTTCTTTGGTTTTCACTAATAAGAATACGTTGAAACGTAACACTCACACGCAGCTTTACACAATCAAAACAAAGTCGCTGGCTGGCTGACTGACATATGATCTATCAGTTTGACACGAACGAAGCAGGAAAGCAAGATGGCCGAAAACAGCAGGTGTGCCAACACAAAATACGAAAAAAGGAGTAACTTCACTCGATAGCGAAAATGAAGGTGGCTTTGAAAAACTTTTTGTCACTGGATAATATTTCGATGAAATTCTTGAAAGCAGCGATATTTCTGGTGATTTTCACTTTGGTACTCACAATCGCTTCCTCTTCTAACTCTGTATAGCAGAGTTAAACTGGAAACTGGTAATTGGGGCGGTAAAGGGCAAAGTCCGCACGGCAACCGGGATGGACAAAGGCTCCGCGAACTATGGCGTACACAAACACACCGACGATAACTCGTAGGATTTTCGTTCTACTATAGGAGAACAATTGTGGGGCCAGGCAAACGTTCGGATTATAGACCGAAACAACCTCCCCGCAACGGCGAAAAAATGTCAGCGAACTATGGCGAACACTGCACTCGTCATTAACTGTATAGCAGCTAAATTAGTTCCCACGATAAACTCGCGGCGTCTGAAGGACCACAGCACATGTTTGGTATAAAGACATACAATACAATTCAATACAATACAATGCCTTTATTTGTCAAATATGGGTTTTACATACATGCAGGTGGTGAAGATAAGAAAAAATGTCCGCCATATTTTGCCTCGCGGCGTACAAATATTAGTTTTCTTAATTCTATAGGTATATAAAATGTCAAAATAATGGAAAGTAGGTATAACAATGTCATTTACCATTCAAAGTACCTAAATAGGTAATGTATAATGGATAAGTGACATTGTCACACTAATGAAAAAAAAAAAATTAAAATTATTTCGAGAAAAAATCTTCTATCTTATAGTAGCATTTATCGCATAAAACGTTGTACAGACGTCGTTTGAATTCAGCACATTCTCTGCCGGTAGTACAAATGAAGAAAATCACAAAAAAACTTTTTGGCTGAAATTGGTATATTATTGCAAGAAATAAATTATAATATTAGTTAGATGACGATGGGGTGCAGGGTTTCTAAGATATCATAAAAAAAACCCATGAGGTCACGGGTGACCTACGCGGCGCTGCAATGCAGAATAGTGGCAAATCGTTATTACTACGCCGGTCACTTCTCGGGTCACCCGCTCGCCTCACCGCCTCAGTCGCCGGCCGGCGTGCGTGGAGAACGGTGGTGTCATTTCGTTTTTGTTTTGGTAGTTTGTATATGGAACGTACCATGGATTTGCCTAATTTAGATATTGAGATGGAAGACTTGAATATTACACTAGAAGACGTACAAAATATTGAGCTACTCGAAGCTTCTTTTTTGACTGAATGAAGGAACAATTTGCAGTCTCAGTCAAGTTCAGACAGTGAAAATGTGTCTCATCAGACAACATGGCGAAAACATCGTCGTCGGATCATTGCAAGTGACACTGAAAGTGAAACTGATTCCGTCCGCAATTTCGTTGTAGAAAATATAGACAATATAGACTTCTGCAACATATTGTCGCGGTCCTATCCCGAACCATCTAGAATAGAGCCTTCTAGAAGCCTATCGAATAGTCGCCGCATGCTGCGTTTTAGTAAACAATAAAACGCTGCAAGCAATAATGACTCGTATGTCCACTAGAGTAAGGTTCAAAACTCTTTAAATGAGTAACTGTTCGAGCGACCTTGCCGCGTGTACCGAGTGTAGGTACATAGTTACGGGAATGTTCTAGAACCCTGGCCGGCGGATATAAATAGCGGCCGCCGCGGCGCGCTGTCAGTTCCGTTTGGAATAGCGAAGAGTGAACTTCGAGCGAACATACCTGCGATACGAGCGATAACCTACGACCTCAGCGATACTATTGGACTTCGATTGGACCTGCGATTGGAATCTACGTGTGGACTTCGTGTCGTGAAGACCTGCAGACCAGACCCTGCGTGAATAAATCCTAAGAAGTTGTCATTGGTGTTTTACATCCAAATTCAGAACCCTAGCCCGTAACATTTGGTGTCAGAATTGGGGATTTGGAGATGCCACTGACTCCGAGAGAGGATACTTCTGGAGTGAGGACCAGGTCCAGAAGTGCTGCGGAGGCCACGCCCACTGCCCCTCAGGCCACGCCCACTGGCCATAGGGACACGCCCACTGGCCCCGCCCACCAGGCCACGCCCACCGACCAAGCCACGCCCCCTGGCCCCGCCCACCAGGCCACGCGCGTAGTGGAGACACAGCATACCTGCCCAGCGGCTCCGCCTACTGGCCACGCCTACCAGGCCACGCCCACCGCCCCCGTGCACCAGGCTCCGCCCACCGGCCTTGACCACCAGGTTTCACCAACCGACCAACAGGCTCCACCTCGTAGCCACGCCCACCTGGCCACGCCCACCGAAGACATTAAACCTCAGTCACGTACAATGGAGGTTTTGGATATGTCGTGCCTGATGGCAATGTTGAAGGGCATGCGAGAAGAACAGAGCAAGCAGATGCAGTGCCTGCAAGAACAACAGAGCAAGCAGATGCAGTGCCTGCAAGAACAACAGAGCAAGCAGATGCAGTGCCTGCAAGAAGAACAGAGAGGCCTGCGAGAAGAACAAAGAGGCCTGCGAGAAGAACAAAAAGGCCTGCGAGAAGAACAGAAGGCAGATCAACAGGTGATCCTTTCTGCCGTTACAAAGTTCAGTGATACGGTCGCTAAGCTACATGAACATGTAGAGGTAGTGACCGAACGGGTTACCAAATTAGAGGAGGACCTACAAAGTCTGAAAAACGGCCTCACTGGACTAGAGCAGGAAGTTCGGCGTATAAAAGCTGCTGGAGTTACATCGAGCGGAGTAGTCAGCATAAGCCAGGGGCCTAAAGTGAAGGTGCCTCCGTACGATGGTACTACATCTTGGGTCGCCTACCGACAGCAGTTCCAGACTGTCGCTGCTTCAAACGGGTGGACGGACGAACAGAGCCTGACAGCCCTCACCGTCGCGCTCAGAGGTTCGGCTTTATCTGTCCTGGAGGGACTGCCCACCTCAGGCAGCGAGTTCAAAGATCTGCTGGAGGCACTTGAGGCTAGATACGGGGAACGACACCTGGAACACGTTTTTCGTGCCCAGCTACGCGACCGGACTCAGCGCCTGGGTGAAGGACTTCAACAATGGGCGTTGGAAATTGAGAAGCTGGTTCGAAAGGCGTACCCTTCTGCTGATAGTAAAATGGTGGATACGAATATATTGCAAGCCTTCGTCGACGGAATTAGGGATCTTGATATTAGGGCTGCAGTAAAGCTTCGCCACCATTCTTCATTAAAAGAAGCTCTGGCACACGCCCTGGAAGTTGAAGCCGTGCGTCATGATATCCGGCAAGGGTATAAACTTCGAGAAGTTACGAAAGAGGTCAAAGAGAACAAGACACCGGCCAAGAGGAACTCCGGGCCCATGTGTTACAAGTGTGGAGAAAGAGGGCATTTGCAGTTCACGTGTCCTAAGAAGGAGAGGCAACTGACCAAAACAGATGACAGACTGGTTGCGCGTCTCAACAAAATGGAGCAGCGTTTTGAAGAGTTAGTAAAGAACCATGACGCTCCGGCCTCCACTGTGAATCAGGGAAACGAAGCTAGGATTCCGAGGCGAGTACTGGCTGGAGCAGAGAAAGCCCAAGTAACCAGATTCTCGCAAGTATGCAATGGGAACGATTTGACAATAAGGCAGAGTCCTGAAGAGTGCAAGCACTGTGCCAAACAAGGGACAAAGGATTTGCCATTGAGATTGACAAGAATGAGTCCATCGAGATCTTGGGAAGATGAGGCGATGAAAGAAGCACAGGAAGATGACGAAGATGTACGGCTCATTGTCGCATGGAAGAAACGAGGCGAGGACAAGCCAAGATGGTGCGAAGTCGCTCCTACTAGTGCTGTCACCAAGGCATACTGGGCTCAATGGGACAGTTTTATTCTTCGGAACGGAATACTTTACCGAAAATGGGAGAAACCTAACGGCAGAGAGTTCCATCTTCAGATAGTTGTCCCAAGAGATAAGGTACAAGATGTCCTTCGTGAAGTACATGACGGCGTGTCAGGTGGACATTTGGGCGTGAAAAGGACTTTAACAAAGATTCGAGAAAGGTTTTACTGGCTCCATTGTCGAGAAGATGTGCAAGATTGGTGCCGCAAGTGTGCTACTTGCGCCGCGGTGAAAGGCCCACCAACTAGAAGCCGAGGAAATCTGCAACTTTATAACGTTGGTGCGCCATGGGAACGCATTGCAGTTGATGTGGCTGGACCGTTCCCAGTAACGGAATCAGGAAATAAGTATTTCATGGTAGTTATGGATTACTTCACTAAATGGCCAGAGGTATTCGCCATACCCAATCAAGAAGCCACGACTGTTGCCTCCAAGTTGTTTGAGGAAGTAGTTTGCCGGTTTGGTGTGCCCTTGGAAATACACTCCGACCAAGGCAGGAACTTTGAGTCTCAAGTATTTCAAGAACTCTGCAAAATATTGGGAATGCATAAGACTAGGACCACCCCATATCATCCTCAATCTGACGGCATGGTAGAAAGATTTAACCAAACACTTGAGAGACATTTAGCAAAAGTCGTTGACAGGCACCAGAGAGACTGGGACAAATACATACCGCCATTTCTTCTGGCCTACAGAACGGCAGAACATGAAAGCACGAAGGTAACCCCGGCGCGTGTAAATTTTGGCCGAGAACTGAGAATACCAGTAGATCTGCTGACTGGAGGCCTTCCTGACGACTCACGTTCTCTACATGACTACATTTCCGAGTTACGTGAGAAAATGCGAGAGATTCATGCCATAGTACGGGAAAACGGATTGGAGTCGAGTGAAAAGATGAAGACTAGGTATGACCGCCGAGCAAATACAAGCGGCTTCGAAGAAGGAACACTAGTCTGGCTTCACAATGTAACTCGACGAAAAGGAAAATCTCCGAAATTGCAGACAAGATGGGAGGGACCGTACAAAGTGGTAACTCGGTTAAATGACGTGACGTACCGAATTCAACGGCAGCCAAGAGGTGCACAAAAAGTGGTTCACATCGACCGCTTAGCTTCTTATCACGGCAGTAATGAAGATGCTCGGGACGAGCATCTCTAAGAGGGGAGCAGTGTCGCGGTCCTATCCCGAACCATCTAGAATAGAGCCTTCTAGAAGCCTATCGAATAGTCGCCGCATGCTGCGTTTTAGTAAACAATAAAACGCTGCAAGCAATAATGACTCGTATGTCCACTAGAGTAAGGTTCAAAACTCTTTAAATGAGTAACTGTTCGAGCGACCTTGCCGCGTGTACCGAGTGTAGGTACATAGTTACGGGAATGTTCTAGAACCCTGGCCGGCGGATATAAATAGCGGCCGCCGCGGCGCGCTGTCAGTTCCGTTTGGAATAGCGAAGAGTGAACTTCGAGCGAACATACCTGCGATACGAGCGATAACCTACGACCTCAGCGATACTATTGGACTTCGATTGGACCTGCGATTGGAATCTACGTGTGGACTTCGTGTCGTGAAGACCTGCAGACCAGACCCTGCGTGAATAAATCCTAAGAAGTTGTCATTGGTGTTTTACATCCAAATCCAGAACCCTAGCCCGTAACAATATCAAAAATGGTCACGACCACGCGGATATCAACCGTCTGTTATTGCATTTACGGAAAAAACTGGTGAGTAAGGAAAATTTTAAATTTCGAACATTTTTACCTTTTTAGGGTTCCGTAGCCAAAGAAAAAAACGGAACCCTTATAGATTCGTTATTGTCTGTATGTCTGTCTGTCGGTCTGTTTGTGTCAGGGTCATAGCAATGTGCTGGTTTATTAATTTATTTTTTTAATGAAGCTTGTATTATTTTCAGGCATGAAGGAACCATACGCCAAAGAACTGAAACATTCTGCAGAAGGAGATTATTTCAATCTAATGGTCCCTGATGATTTATTTGAGAAAATTGCTGCTGAAACTAATTTGTTTGCTGAACAGTGCCGTGTAAGTCCCAAACCACAATCGCGCCTTAAAGATTGGAAACCAACTTCCAAAAAGGAGATCAAACAGTTCTTTGGACTTCTACTGTATATGGGCATAGTAAAGTTGCCCCAAATAAATCTTTATTGGAGCAAAGACAGGGTTTTTGGTCAAAATTTTGCTCCTTCGGTCATGAGCCGTAACAGATTTGAATTGTTACTAAGAATGCTCCATTTTACAAACAATGTGACAGCTGACATGTCTGATAGAATATTCAAAATACGACCGATTATAGATGCCCTAAATGAAAATTTTGCACAATACTATGGCCCTAAAGAAGAGGTTTGTGTTGACGAGAGTCAGATTCCATATAGAGGTCGCCTTGTTTTCAGGCAATACAACAAGAGTAAGAGGCATAAATATGGAATGAAACTCTTTAAACTCTGCACTATACCTGGCTACACCTGCAAACTGGAGTTATATGCTGGAAAAAATCATGAAACTGTCAACACAACACCTTTGAAGGTTGTAATGTCACTCTGTGATCTCATTCTTGACTTGGGTCATACAGTTGCAACAGACAACTGGTACACCAGTATTGATTTAGCTAATGAGCTACTCGATAAAGACACGCACCTGGTTGGTACCCTGAGAAGAAACAGAAGAGGTTTACCGAAGAACGTGGTGGATGCCAAATTAAAACCTGGAGAAAGCATAGCAATGGAAAATGGACGAGGAATATGTGTACTAAAATGGAAAGACAAGCGTGATGTTCTGATGCTTTCCACAAAACACTCAAAAGGGATGGCAACTATTATTAAAAAAGGTAAAAGTGTTCGAAAACCGAAAATGATTTTAGCCTACAATAGGGCAAAAGGCTCCGTTGATATGAGTGACCGAATGACCTCTTATTCATCGCCACTCCGAAAAACCATCAAATGGTACAAAAAGCTGGCTATTGAACTCATTTTGAATACTTCTTTAGTCAATGCATGGATAATGTATCGAGAAAACACAAATAAAAATATAAGCATTGTGCAGTTCAGACGACAACTTGTCGAGTACCTTGTCGATTCCGAAGAAGATAACCCTCAAATTCCCGAGAGACCAAAAAGATTGAGGCATGAATTGCTAAAAAAAGAAGGCTCAGCAAGAAAGATGAGACGATATTGTGTAGAATGTTATAAGGATTGTGTGAAAATTTTCGGTTCTAGAGCAGCCAAGAATAAGGCAAAGAAAATTATAACATTCTGCAACGAATGTCCCAATAAACCATATTTATGTCTAACATGTTTCAACAAAATTCATCGCTATGTATAATTTTATTAATCATTATTTCATTCAATACTGCTCAATAAGACATAAAACTAATTTTAAGTTAATGATGAATAAATAAAAACTTATGATGATTTATAGAGATAGTTTTTTTGTTTGATCCCTTAGAGTCTTTTGCATACTATTTTTGACAAACAGTAGATAGATGAGTACCACTCTAGATGATTTTTCTACAGCGCCGCGCCGGTCACGTCCCATAGAGAAATATACGACAAACGTGTCCCTACGGCTCACAAATTCGGTTCAAAAACAGGTCTGCTCTGAGGTCACCGGTGACCTACGCGGCGCCATAATACAGGCCAGGGTCCGGCCACCGGTGACCTACATGGCAGAGAATGTGTTAAGTTTAGTGATTTTAGATACTTTGGAATATGATTAAAAAATTTTGGCGCCATGCAAAAAATGCTTTTTGTCATAAGCGTAGTTTTGGCGGTATGTAACTTTAGCCTAGTGTGGTCACGCTGACTACGGTGACTATTGTCTGCCACGCGTTCAAATAGTTTCGGATGAGACTTTACAAAAACAGCTGATTCATAGATGTAGAGAGAAGGTAATGTCAAAAGTCTATACCCAATAAAATATGGTTGGCAGGATACATCATTTTTTAGTCCAAACATGGCCCTAATACACCTCTTTTGACATTTAAAAATTACATCCTTGTCAGTAGAGTTGCCCCAAAAAATTACACCATAACGCATTAGGGACACAGCCAGCCCATGATATGCCATTAGCAATACGTCTTGGTTCACAATTTTATGTAATTTAAAAAGAGCATATGCGGATTTCGATAATCTTAAACTAAGTTGATGAATGTGGGGCTTCCAAGTCAAAGATTTATCTATGTCAATTCCTAAAAAAATGATAAAAGAAGTTGAAACAACAGTTTCAACTTCTTTTATCGATGTTCCCTGATAACTGACATTTGGAGGAATTCTATATATTTGCTGACTGAAATGCATAATTTTGGTTTTTTCATATTCATTATAAGATTATTTTTATTTAACCAATTAATTACAGCTTTAAGTTTATTATTTATGTCAAGTTCGTAATAAGCTGGTTCTTTATATTCTACTACTACTGTACTGTCGTCTGCAAATAATGTCATAGATGCATTTACATTTTTGGGCATGTCATTAATGTATATTAAAAATAATAACGGTCCTAATATACTCCATATTTAATGGTTCTTTTCATAGATAAATATTTAACTTCAGTTTTAGTTTTTAAGTTTAATTTTGATATTTCTGTGTACTGTTGTCGATTTTCTAGATATGATTTCATCAGGGTTAATAGGTTCCCTCTTATACCACAGGCTTGCATTTTATTCAAAAGATTATTATGATCTACAAAGTCGAAAGCCTGGGTCATATCCATAAAAATTGCGCACGTAGCTCTACGGTTGTCAACATTATTCATTATGATGTCAAGAAATTCATATATAGCTAGATTTATAGTTTTGTTTTTTCTGAATCCTTTTTGTTCATTAACAAATATGTCTTGTTTTTCAAAGTAATTGTATAGTTCATTAGCAAGGAACTTTTCAAAGACTTTTGAAAATATTGTCAAAAGTGCAACTGGCCTGTAATATTTCATGCTCTCTCTATCCTGTTTTTTAAAAAGTGGCTTTACTATTGCTATTTTTAAGTTTTCTGGGAACATACCTTTTTCTATTGACATATTTATGATGTAACTCAAATGTACAGCTATACACTCGGCCACTGATTTTACTACCTCTGTGCATATATCGTCTATACCTACGCTTTTTTTAATTTTTTAATGCTCTTATTATTTTAAGTACATCTTGCGGTGTACTTGGATACATAAACATCGATCTAGCCCTGGCTTCAATTGGCTTGTTATTGTACAATTGAGATTCAGGCACTTGTGATTCTTTGTCAATGAAGAAATTATTGAAAGCCTCTGATATTAATTGCGGATCAGTATTATAAACGTTGTCAATTTTGATTTTATCTATAGATTCTTTTGGTAAGCATAATTTTGTGCTATTTATGATGTTCCATGTAGTTTTTTGTTTATTCTTAGACATCTGTATTGCCTTATTGTTTGTTTCTTTTTGAGACATATACATAATTCTTTTCAGTTTTTTTGTATAATTACGAAGATTTTGTTTATTTGCGTCATTTGGATGCAGCCTATAATGCCACAAGAGTTTTCTTTTTGTTTTAGAACACTTTTTTATTCCTTTCGAAATCCAACGCGCTTTTTTGCTAGTTTTTATTTTTTTCGACTTTATTGGAAAACAGAGATCATAGAATAACTTAAACAGTTCCAAAAAACTGTCATATGCAACATTAACATCTTCGGTTTGATATATTTCGATAAATGACAATCTTTCTAGGCATTGTCGAAATTTTTTCATATTTGTCTTACAGATATCTCGCGATTTGACATACCAAAAATCTAGAGTACACGTTTTTTTTTATTGGCAGTTTTAATAACTGTGAAGTGTGATCTGATAGTGCAAATTCAAGTACTTCAGATTGGCATTTTTTTGTGCTGTTATGTATTATATTGTCGATGCAAGATCCACTGACAAGCCTGGTAGGTTGAGAGATTGCTGTTTTAAAGCCATAGTTCGTAATCAATATTTTAAATTCGATTGTGTCACTCTATTATCTTTTAAAACATCGATATTGAAGTCTCCACCAACCACAATATTAGGCACAAACCTTCTATTACAATATTCCTTAAAAATTTGTTCAAACTTTTCAAAAAATATGTTTATGTATGCTTTTTTGTTCTCTGTTTTTGGTACTCTATAAATACAAACTATTATAGTTTTATGTTCAGTTAACTCTATACCACAACATTCAAAAATTCCCTTCATCGAAAGTTTTGAAACTTTTTGTAACTCCTCGTACCTAATACCGTTTCTTATAAGTATGCTTGCTCCTCCCTTCTTGGTGTCTCTGTGTGCAGATATTGAAAACTATAGCGTTTATTAATAAAATTATAAAAATGCAACTTGCCTTAACGGACTCTTGTACAAGAAGAAAGAAAAGGTAAGCAGTATTGCCATAACAAAAAATCCATAGGTCGCTGGTTCATATCCGGCTCGAAGGACCACAGCACATGTTTGTTATAAAGACATGTGCAGATATTGAAAACTATAGCGTTTATTGATAAAATTATAAAAATGCAACTTGCCTTAACGGACTCTTGTACAAGAAGAAAGAAAAGGAAGGCAGTATTGCCATAACAAAAAATATGTAGAAAACCACAAAATTATTGCCATATGACATGTAATAACTAACCTAACGTTATATAAAAATAAAGTTAGTTATTTAAACTATATGTTTAATTTGTCTTAAACAACCATCAAACCACCCGGATGCAGTTCGATTATATCTACAGTGGTCGGGCCCTTTCATAACCCACGAATCATACAGGTGTGTCGCCTTGTACACTACGTAAGGTGGCAACAATTCGCCGTCTGCCGTGGCCGCGATCATCAATGAAACCGACCCTTTTATGTGATTCATAACCCTTTCAGGGTATTTACATCCTCGCCTCACTTACGGCCTGGATAGTCCGATAAATTTGTTTCGTCGTAGTTAATTATGTTGCTTAAAGGCACATTTCTTATTGATTTTTGTAACTCGCCCATATAAACTCTTAGTAAGCGTCAGAACCTCTGGACCAAATACGATATTTTCTAATATTGGAAACTATCAAATTACAGTACCTTTTTGATACTATTTGATACCTAAATTCAATAGGCTTGTGCCCACTAAGAATAAATTGGATGGCAGAAAGTCTTTAAATAATGATTATGATATGCAGATGGGAAAAAACAAAGCTATTTACGATAAAATATAAAGATTATTATTATTTTCTCAAAAGAAATTCGATTTTTTTTTTACTAAATCACGAAACAGTGAACACCAATCAGAGCGTGCCACGTCACGTCGTGGCGAACATTGTTGTTGTTGAGATTTTGTATTGTGTTTAGTTGATGATTATTTTTGTTTTTGATATTCGTCGTCGTCAGGCTATACCAGTCCATTGCTGGACACAGCCCTCCCCTAAAGAGCGCCACGTTGTACTATCATAGGGGGTATTGCCCATAATCCCCACGCTGGGCATGCGGGTTGGGGATCGCAGTTGGGTGGAATTGTACTGCAGGGGACACACCCCCCGGTGTGTGTACCTTAGTCGCCTTTTACGACACCCACGGGAAGAATTAATTGGGTAAAGTGTTTTTGATATGTACAACTGTTGTTATTTTATTAAGAAACGCAGAGGTATTGAAAGTTATTTAGTGAAACATATTAGGCAAGATGGAATCAGGTTTTAGCAAAGCTAATGGCAATAATTTGCCCAGTATTGACCCCTGTAATGCTTAGTAGATTTTTTGCATCAAATAGTGACTTTTGCTCATCGGAATTCCGTAATATTAAAACTTCAATTTAAGTATAAACAAGTATTTTCAGTTTTTTAATCAGATTTATTTCACTATTAAATGACGAAGATTACATTATATAGTTACAGCAAAATGATCTTCACAAAAATACACTTTTCAATCTGTCGATAAACAATGAGGATTGCTCCTTTTTGCAAGTGTTAACCACCTTTTTCGTATTTCTTGCTTGTGTGGGACATATATAAATAATTTATATGGTGTTTTTATTCTTGTGCTTTCACACTGGGGCACCATGCCGATTTTACAATACGAAAAAGTTATATTTAATTGAAATAACAGCAAAAAACTAACAATCGCCTACTAAAACAGTGTTCGTACACCACCTCGTGACGTCACTCAAGACGCCATGACAATCTGGAGCGTTTTTGTGGGTAATATAAATTGATTTTTTAGATTCAAAATACTTATTGAACATGTTAAGTTTTAAAATAACACATATTTGTTGTATAATTCACTCAAAAGTATGTTATAAAACCATTTCCTCAATTCAGTCAACTAGCCTATTATTTAGTACTTACCTCGATAAGTACTAAATAAGCCCCAGGTTCGATTCCGAGTGCGGGCATGTACCAATGACTTTGTTTAATTTCAAAGTTACGTACATTTGCGAATTTGCAGTCGCAATACCACACGCTAACGGTGAAGGAAAACATCGTGAGGAAACCCGCGGCTTGGTTGGCTCCGCACGTATTGACTAGTCTTTCCTGTGGGCTAGGCCGACTAAGCTGTCAGGGTGGTATAGGTGCTGGGCAAGCCTACACCATCTATAAAACCATGACCCAGGCACTACAGCGTCGGAGTGGTCCCTTCACACATCTAGTGTGTGAGTGAAGATACCACTGGACGCTGTATAAATCATCTCATTAAGTAGATGCAAAAAGGCCAATATTATTACCTCGATAAATAGTGTAAAAACATTGAAAGAAAGTGGCCAGACGTTCTGACGTCAGCTTGTCTGGACCACATTTGTTTTGCATGTTTAGAGACAATTTAACTTATTTCTTTGTACATATTTAATATTTTTTTAGTACCTCAAGATAAATTTTTTTTCAAAAAATTTGGCGGTCCCTCAAAAAAGTTACGGATGAAAGAAAATTTTAAGAAAGGGTACTCGTAGTAGTATTTAGTGTCGCTGTAATACTTATTACCGAGAACCTATTATTCTAATTTAATATTAATAATAGAAGCATAATACTATTCCTTTAAAGTACTTAAATTTGCAGCATATAATGCGAGTGGTTTTGGAATACAAATAATACAATTAGTATAAAAGAATATATTTTTTATTACAAATTGTATTATTGATTATTATATATTGTCAATAATTATTCTTTTTTGGCGTATTTTAAACAATGGGCAATCATTTTCTTATAACTTATAGTAACTCTCGTGGACATGTCGTCGTAGCATTGCCATTTTGACCCCCGGCGGCAATGTGATTTGTAGTGACCTACACCTTCGGGGTTCACAGATGGCACAAATTCGATAATTGACAACAACCCTTTAAAGATATTTTTTGTGGTAAATCATTAATACAAATTTGTTCCTCGGAATTTGTTCATTAATTAATAGAAGTCTTTTGCATAGTACATCTCTTGCATCTTCTTTTACATGAAAATGGTCATTGAGGACTCCATATGGATTTGCAGGGCCATTTCTTTGTTTTATAGGCATATTGTTTGAGGTGGCTCCTATAAGAATATTTCGCACTCTGACATTATAATTATGTTTGCAGATCTTTTTGGTATCATATGGGTATATACTTAGTCTGGTCATAAGTTTTGTCACATATGGAAAGTTAAATAAAGGACACAATGAGTTACGCATTACAACAATTTATATATCGAAGGAAAAGGTACAAAATACAGATTTAAACCATATTAAAACTATTCGAAATGTCCTCCTCTGGCTTCGATACAAGCCTCAATCAATCAATTCAATCTGCAAGGCCAGTCAGCAATCGATGCACGCACGACATTCATGTCAATATTGTTGACTGCTTTAATCAGAGACGCTTTAAGCGACTCCAAGTTGCGGTGTGGTTTAGCGCAGACCTTCTCCTCTAAGTGCTGCCATATTTTGTAATCCAAAGGATTCAAGTCTGGACTGGAGGAGGGCCAATCCTCATGCCTGATAAAGTCGATTCCACGGGTCGTGAGCCAGTTTTGGATACTTTTCGCCTTATGGGCCGGCGCAGAATCCTGCTGGAAAACCCAGTGCCTACTTTCGAACATTGTTTGTGAAAGGGGTTCCACAATGTTTGTTAGGACTGTGTTTTGATGTACGAGAGCACTGGTTTTCACTCTTTTTTCACAAAAAAACACCTTTGTTGGACCCAAATAGGAGACCCCAAGCCAAACCATGAATGCCGAAGGATGATGGCCACGCTGAACACGTGGCACACGTCTGCTCGCTTCTTCACTAGACTGTGCATACACTTTATCATTTTGTTTGTTGTAATTCTCTTCAACATTAAACATTTTTTCGTCCGAAAAAAGTGTTTCGCGGTATTTTTTACCTGCGTACCGCCTTAACAAAATCCGGCTTCTTTCGAGTCTGATTTTCTGCAGCCGTGTTGTAAGATGTGCTGTTCTTTTTCTGTAGGCACGTAGTCCTAGGTCTTCATTCAACACCCTTTTTACAGTGGTTCTGCTTAGTCCCATCTGCAGAGCCAACATTTTTTGCTTGCGGACCGGATTTCGTTGGATGTGCGCCTTCACTGCTTTGATGACCGCTGGAGTCCGAACAGTAAGAGGTCGACCGCTTCTTTGTTGAATCGTTTGATAGTACGATAAATAAATCTCAGTGGAATTTTCAAATTTTTCAGCAGTTTGAGAATCTCAGTTGGCGCCTGGCCGCAACGATGCAATGCAATTACTGCGACTCTGTATTCTTTGCGCGTCCACTCCATATTGGAAAATGAAGAAAATTCTAGAAAAACTGTGTTTTTATTTTCTTGAAAAATTCAAATTTCGAATGCCAATAACTTTTTTGTGGCCAGTATTTGAAATTCGAAATTAAACATATGTGACAGAACTTATGGCCCGACTAGGTAACTATGTTTTCAATCCGCCTTTTAGAAGGTATTTTTTTTTAGCTTTCATGGATGATGCTGTGAATGCTTTTTTTCCGTTTCTGGAAACTTTGAATCTTTTGTGTGGCCACAATATAAGAAAGTATCGCCTTTTCCCTGAACATTTGTTTAGTTGCGAACATCACCACTGCAACATGTTTGAAATGAGCTTCTTTTCCGCTGCCAACAGCACATTCGCAATTTTCTTCATCTGGGCTGCCATCATCTTGTAATAATTTGATGTTAACATCATACTGAAGGTTTTTCATTGAAGCTTTACAAATGCCTTTTAGATAGGTATTATTTCCCACGTGGCATGCACGTAATGCAATCAAATATCGGGACTCATACATCCTAAATGCATCATCTATTTTCTTATTGTATCTGTAAAAGAACAAATTTAAATTAAGTCAAATTCTTAATTCAATCTATTAGTTTTAATACAATTTGCAGTTTATTTTGGCAAAGACCTGGGTTTCCACATTTGTAAAAAAAATACATTTACACTACTTACAAGCTTTTAAATATTATTTTGTAATAAACTCACCTGGTGAAATACAAATGGATGATTTCTTTTGTAATAGGCGGCAGTATGGTGGTACTGTTGACATCGCTATAGAGTTCTTCTTCTAGTAATGTCAATTTGGGCTCTGGACTATCTATGCACACGCAACTAAAATTGAAGTTCATAACGTAGGCTTCCAATCTGTAAACTAAACACCATCAGTTGTACTTGTTGTCACTCAATGTATAGTTTTTGAGAGGTTACCTTTTGAATAGCACGCAACTGATTATTAACAAATATAGGTGTTATTTACGATAAACAGTGCAATAGCAACCTCTTTTACTGGGTAATGTCTTTGTAAACTCAAAAAATAATCAGGAAAACCATCCTTAGTGGTTACAGTATAATGATTTTCACCTTCCTTTTCACTAGGTCTGCTTTTTTTCCTTGCTGCGAAGCACCTCTGTTTTTCAATTCCAACTTTGGTTGTGCGACACGCCAGGTAGAATAAATCACGAAAAAAAGGTCAGGAAACGAAAAAACCACATAAAAGCAACACAACAAACTAGTCTGAATTTTGATAAGTGACAAACACTTAGCGCGCTCTCGCGGCGACGTTTCAAGCGAGGAACCCCATTTAAAGATTTATTTTCATCGAGTTAATAATTAGTTTGATTTTTTTAAACTGTTGACATTATGTAAATTATAATGTATATATTAAATCATCTGGTGTAAGTGTTTTTATTTAATACATTCACACTAATCGATTAAAGTTCTTGAAGTTATCAATTGAAGTTATCAATTAGGCTGGCAGAGTCAAGTCCTTGAGGAACCCCACCGAGTGCGTGCTCAGCAAACACGTTGAACCTTGCAACGTGGTATTCTTTGTGTTGAGCCCCGTATTGTTTGACAACTTTACTGATCATTTGATCTCTTGTCCCTTTGCTCGTCATCCCACGTGTTGCTGATATGATTGCTACAATAGCACAAGCCATGTCACTATTTGGCAAGTAGTGACCATTAGGAGATGTGCTGGAGTTCATCATTTTGACAACTTCTTTGATTTCCATGTTTATGATCCTAGCAATCTCCCCAACAGACTCCTTTGAAAAGATAGCACCACATAACGGGGTCATAATTACACTGCCATCCAATGCATAAGCGTAATCACTCACCCTGCAAAAAGTCATCATTGGAAGCAGCGTAGCTTGTTTCATTGTCATCACCATTTTGTTATCGATGACAACATCAGGCTTCGCAACATCTTTGAAAGTCGACACAATGACTACTCTTATGGACAGCTCACCATTCTTTCTCTTGTAAGGGAAACGGAACCTTATGGCTTTGTCACCCTTCCCCTTCTTTTCATTCCTCATTAAGGGCCCAAATTCAAAGAGCACCTTTGCCGAGAATTCAAGTGCCTTCGATTCCACATTTTCAGCTAGTGGGTCTTCAAAATCTTTGCAGAAAGTTCTAAATGATCTGCAGAGTTCTGCAAAGTCGAACAACTGTGAACTGTAATCCTTGATGAAATCTCCAGGTTTTACACCATTAATCCATGTGTCTGATATTATGGCTACGTCCTTAATTTGTGCTGGTACTATACCAGACACTTCGTAAGCGGCTTTGCTCACTTCATCATCAGTTGCGCCAGTGGTCTCTATGACAACCGGTAACGTCATATGAATAGACATCTTTCGCTTTGAGATATGACTTTATAGTGTCAATAATGTGATCAGTTTCTAGAGTGTCTATATTGTGATTTGTGTTTAAATACGTCTTTAAACCAGTGAAATCTGGGTCACAAAGAGCTGAAATGTCTTTATGCTCACCTGGCCCACAGAAAGGTCCTTTGATGAAGATCTCTGCCTTAACAATGGTGTTTTTAAAGATAATAGGGTTTGGGTAAACTACACCACAGTCACAGATTGTGTATTTCACACTGTGTGCAGGTATGTCTCTCCGTACTACAGTATAATTAAGAAAACTGTCTATGGTATTTATGCTAATGAAATACCTTGTATACATTTATAATGTCCCTGCGTGCTGCTTATAAACGATACTCGAAAGTAATCGATATCCTATTTTATTAGGGACATAAACTTATTTTTGAAGCGCTCGTGGCCTAGGCGAACCGAGTGATTGGAATCAATCACTTGGTTAAGCAACAACAGGCGCGGTCAGGTGCGGGATGGGTGAGCGTCCCGTGACTACCGCTAGTGGCATTTTTCCGAGCGCTTCCGTGCTTCGCAAGGCACGTTAAGCCGTTGGTGCCGGCTGTCATATAATGGCAGTCGTTAAGCCTTGTCAGAGGCCTTATGGGCGGCTTGATAACTTCTGACAGTAAGGCCCGCCACTGTCTTACAATCCTCCACCAACCCGGACTTGGCCCCCGTGGTGGAGTATAGCCTAACCTTCCTGCGATGCAGGAAGAGACCCGTGCCCCAGCAGTGGGGACATACAAGGGTTGATAACGAAACTTATTTTTAAGATTTCTTATCTTCCACATTGTGAATTGGGCTCATTTTTTATATTTTAAAATAGAAAAATATAACGCTTTTTTTAAACCATATCTGAACTATTTAAAATCAGGCCCAGAAATGCCCGTGTCCTTTACTATTATTTACAAAATTTAGAGTTTAAAGGGCTATAAGTAGTAGACTTTCTTGCCTGTTTGTATCCTTAAATAAACACTTTGGAACGAGGCAACTAGAATCTGACTATTCATAGATGCCTCAAAATGGCACATGAATTACACGAATAAAAATATATGTGATTGATTGATGGAATAACTATTTTTTACTAATGAAAGCCACATACCTGACATGGTAAAAAGACATTCTTGTAATTGCTTTCTTTGGGATGCATCAGAGGTTGACATAACCATCTCTTGTGAAGTCGTTGTGTATGAAGAGCTAGAATAATAAAAATATTTTAAGTATATTTATGAAAGTACATCAATGTACTTCATGTATCTTTTTAAGTAACCATTGTACATTTCTCTTCTGTTTATTAAATATTTGATTTGAAGATAAATGCATTGATGAATATTATAAAGCACAATTATAATTGTATTACATCACTTAGTGCGCCGAAGAGGTCATCCGCTGTTCCTGATGGCATTTCAATCATATCAAGAAATTGTGTATTTACTGTATGTAACTTGTAGTAAATCACAGTCATTGCGCACTGTTTGACAGATCTTTGGTCTGTCGTTTCGTCAATTATGAGGGAAAAGGAGTTCCCAGGTTCTTTCGAATGATCTGACAGGTCTTGCGCAAAATGCCATCCCAAGATTTGATTAACAACAGCAGTTGCTTTTGTACGGCCTATAGCCATTTTTTGAGCAATTTTGGAATGACATATGTCTGCAATTAAGGGTACAAGTGTGTCACTCAATAGAAATGGCAAGTTATGAGTTGCAAGAAATCCTATTAATTTTAGTTCTGCCCTTTTCACCATTTCGTCTTCTCCTGAGGGTTGCAAAAAATCATCCCAATAATGTTTTTTATTGGGACGGAAGAACGCACAGTTGACGTATTTTTTTATGTTTTTCTGTACTTGCATGTCTTTCGAGAATAGGCTTATGATTACTTTAACTTAAAATTCGACCTGTATTTAAGACCTTTAAAATGCACTTTACTTATTTGGCAGTATTTACATTCACTTTTAATCTCACTAAAAGGGATATTTTTTTTATCATGCATTTTAATTTTATGTCATACAAAATCTTACAGCATTACTGTCTAATCTAATTATTATTTACGGTATTTGCTGCTTGTGGTGGATTTTCCGTACCATGTGTATTACTAGGTCCAGGTTAATTTGAAGTTTGTAAGGAATTATCGGAGTGTTTACGCTTCCTTTTTGAAAGAAACCTTTCCATTTTTCCTGACACCTGCGTGCAAAAAAGATAAAACCTTATCTTATCATGCATACCAAAAAATATCATGCGAAACAATAAATAAACTTATTATTTTGTTCTGTCTTATTCAATTAATGTGTGGTTAAAAGCTATTAGTTAGCAACTCCAACTCTTTTGTATTGTACTGAACTGCAGTGCTCGCAACTTAAAATTATATTTTTCGGGATTAACGTATAAAAAGCAGTGAACGAATTGTCGAAAAAAAGAGGTGTGAGCAAGTTTTTTGTTATTGGGGGTCTAAAATACTGCTATCTTAGGCCGATATACACTATCACTTTTAACCCTTTTCTTGGCAGAAATGCATAACGTGGAATTTTCTTGTGAATTTAATTTTATTGCATGTTGGTGGCTTACGGATAGATGGAAAAATACAAAGTACTACTCGAACTTGTTCCTTGGTCAGTATTCCTGTCTTTTAATTCTGCGTCGAGGAGTTTACTTTTGACATAATCTACTGTCAAGTCCATGTTAGTTGTTTCGAGCGCTGTAATAGTTCCATCGTACGACTCGTCCATTGTCAATAACAAATGGCACACTTTGTCTTTTTCTTCCATTTTGGTACCTGTTTCTTCTAGTTTCCGTATGAGGCAATCGAATTTATTGAAATGATCACTGAGATCCGCAGTCTTATTTACCTTTAATTGTAACAATTGCTTCCTGATATAAAGACACGGTAATGTGATCTTTCTTTCAAATACCTTCCTTAGATTTTCCATCATTTGCTTCGCTGATGATGCATTTCTCACATATTCTAGGTGCTTGTCACTTAGTGATGATACTATCACGTTTTTCGCTCGTGCATCTTTCTCATTAAATAATTGTACCTCTTTTTCGCTTCCCTCTGGCTTTGCTTTTAATGCTTGCTTGCATCCTTTCTCTTCTAAGAGACACTCTATTCTGAATAGCCAACTGCTAAAATTTGTTCCGTTAAACTGGGGTACATTTACTTGTGACGACATTCTTTTTGCTTCTTGTGCACTTTCTAATTAATTTCCTTTCTTATTTTTCACATTTTATTTTCTATATTTTCCTTCTAGATTTTTCCGCATGACATTTTTCTTTTGTTTTTTTTTGACAGCCAATTTCCGTTTTTTACTTTTGATAGAAAAATTTCGTATTTCTTTAATTCTCTTTTCTAATCTGACGCCATCTGGCTTATGGGGCTTCTGGGCCCATAACCTATTGTAAATAAAACATGCTTGCGGACTTTACAGCATTTTATTTCGCAGAGCCCTTGCAGACGGCAGGCTGCCTTAACAGAGGGAGAGTACAGACTAATATATTACACAGAGTAATTCCAATGTAAATATGTATATATCCGATCGTATAAATAAAATTAGTGATGTTTTGTTTATTCCCGGGCTAGCAACTAATTTATTATCGGTGCATAAATTAGTCAATAATGGTTACGATGTTTTGTTTACATCGGAAGGCGCGAGCATCTTGCCAAACGGCGGATGTCAAATGACAAAACCTGTCATTGCCACAGGCTCTGTACATAATGGTATGTATAGATTAGATGTAAGTTTAAATACGCAAGCCATGTGTACAACTAGCAAGGAGTCTGCAATGTTGTGGCATAGACGCCTTGGCCATTTAAATGCCCAGTCACTCAACGTTTTATAAAAAAAACACGTAGGCATAAACTTTAATAAAAGTTTAAATGTCAAGTGCATTCCCTGTCTGGAGGGAAAACTTTCACGAAAACCTTTTCCGAAGTCTACGAGTAGATCCAGTTGCGTGCTACAACTGATCCATTCTGACATGTGCGGTCCAATGAGCACACACTCGTTTGGCGGAGCTCTATATTTACTTACTTTTACAGACGACTACAGCCGCAAGACCTTTGGATATCTTTTAAAATCAAAAGATGAAGTTTTTACAAAGTTCGTGGAGTATAAGCACTTAGTTGAAAATCAAACGGACAAAAAGATAAAAATTTTGAGAACCGATAACGGTGGCGAATACGTCAACCAAAACATGTTAACCTTTTTAAAAGAGAATGGTATCGTACACCAAACTACGATACCGTATACGCCGAAACAGAACGGAGTTTCTGAGAGTACTAATCGCACAATTTTGGAAAAAGCGCGATCAATGATCCAAGACTCGCAGCTTTCAAGAGCATATTGGGGAGAAGCCGTCAACACAGCAATCTACCTGAAGAATTTTGTGCCTACTCAAGCACTGAGGAACCAAATTCCAGAGGAAGTGTGGTCTGGAAAAAAGGTTGACCTCTCACACTTACGAGTGTTTGGTTGCGAAGCGCATGTACTCATACCGAAAGAAAAGCGTACAAAACTAGACTCTAAGACGGAGAAGTGCATCTTCGTAGGCTACGCGACGGACAGCAAAGGCTATCGCCTTGTTAATCCGCAGAATCCTCGCGCGATAATTATCGCAAGAGACGTCGTCTTCATTGAAGATAAAACACAGGTAGACTCCACCCCAATACCTCCTCCTCATTCTGTCCCACCACCACCACCACAAGTCCCACCACCCATTCCACAAGAACAAGTTCCATTACCGCAATTTGAAATGCGGCTAGACATTCAACCTAATTCGTCAGAGCGACCTATACCTGCAGTCGCAGAACCACAAGCGGAACCTGACGTTATCCAAGAACCTATTCCCGAATCTGAACGACGGTATCCCAGCAGAGACAGACGTCCTCCTGAACGTTTCGTCCAAGTCTGTGCGGTACATATGACATCAGATCGAGAACCGGATAACTTCAAGGAGCTTTCCTGAAAAGGATGAATGGCTTAAAGCTATGCAGGCGGAATATGATTTACTTCAGAAACACGGAACATGGATCATCGTTAATAGACCCAAGGATCGAAAGACGACAAAATGTAAATGGGTATTTAAATTGAAAAGAGACACAAGTGGACAAGTCGTAAAATATAAAGCAAGACTGGTAGCGAAAGGATTTACTCAAGTGGCTGGAGTTTACTATGGAGAAACTTTCTCACCAGTGGCAAGATTATCATCTGTCAGACTCTTAATGGCATTTGCAGCAGAGCTGAACTGTCAGATTGACCACCTAGACGTGGAAACAGCCTTTCTCAATGGAGATTTAGAAGAAGAGATTTACATGGAGCAACCGGAAGGATTCTCAACTGATCCTAAAAACAAAGTGTGCTTACTGAAAAAGTCACTTTATGGGTTGAAGCTAGCTCCACGACAGTGGAACAAGAAAGTATGCGAAGCTATGGCCGCATTAGATTTGACTCAAGCTTCGACAGAGCACTGCATTTACTACAAAAGGAGTAACAACGATTTACTCGTTGTAGCGGTCTTTGTTGACGACTTTTTTGTTTTAACGAACAGCAGTACACTGAAATGCGAATTCAAAAATCAACTCAAGGAAATATTAACGGTCAAAAATCTTGGACCTGTCAAAGATTGTCTCGGCATGAGAATTACTCAAAACCAAGGTCGCGTAACTCTTGACCAGACCAACTATATTGAAAAACTGTTGGAAAAATACAACATGACTGATGCCATTTCTGTCACTACACCTTTGGAACCTGGATTAAGACTATCGTTACCCGAAAAAGATGACGAAGTTGAAGTTCCCTATAGAGAACTCATTGGCTCCTTAATGTACCTTGCCATTGGGACGAGACCCGATATTGCCCATACAGTGTCGTATCTCTCCCAATTTGCAGCACATTACGGGGGGGTTCACTGGAAAGCGGCAAAGCGAGTTCTCCGATACCTGAAAGGAACCAAGGAACTTAAACTCCAATTCCGTCATGGCCATCCTGTTCCTACGGGATATGCTGACGCAGACTTCGGCAATAGTATTATCGACCGAAGATCCTTCACGGGTTACGTGTTCATGATGAGCGGTGCACCTGTCTCCTGGGAAGCGCGCAAGCAGCGAACAGTCGCGCTCTCTACCACTGAGGCAGAGTATATGGCCCTTGCAGAAGCCTGTAAGGAGGCCATATACTTAAAAGCCCTAATCTCGGAAGTTTTCGATGTCACTCATCCCATGATCATCCATTCCGACGATCAAAGCTCCATCAAACTTGCACATAATAGCACATATCATGCTCGCACGAAACATATAGACATCAAACACCACTTCATACGAGACGCACTTTCACACCATGACCTCCATGTCAAATTCATACCTACTCATGATATGATCGCCGACGTTCTACCAAACCCTTAGCAAAATTGAAACATTGCAAGTGTACAAGTTCTTTAGGTTTAGGTTAGATTAAGGTGTTCGTAGTAGGTATAGGGTGTGTAAAGTTAGTGATAGGTTGATGTTTATACAGGGTGTTTTATTCTGAGTGCTAATAGTTTTTGTGTGTATAGTTTTACTTTGATATGTGACATTTTGTTTTTCACTTATATACAGGGGGTTCTTATTACAGGGGGGTGTTAAACCTTCGTGTTTACTTATTTTATAATAAGAACTATCACTGTTTTGTATTTGAAAATTATTTTATAGACTTATGCCATTCGTCTTCTTTGCTTCATCATGTCATCATAAGCTTGGTATCTAATAAATTCTATCTTAATTTCCACTCGCATTTTCCTCAACTATTAAGTATAACAAGTGTTAAAAATTTTGCGAAAGTAAGATTGCTTAACTCTTGTGTGTGCATACTCACCAGTTTTTCCGGGTACTTTCCCGGATGACAAGTATCAGTTGTTTTTCCCGACACGCCAGGTAGAATAGCTTTGTTATATTCAGTTCTGCAGGAAAATATTGTCTTTGAGCAATTTTTGTATTTCGACAATAATGGGATTCAGTGCATTGAAGCTATTGCATAAATTTGTATATGGATTGTTTTTAATCAACAAATAGATTTGTTTTTCGGTCACCACCACGGTGTTCAATAATAGCCTCTCCAGTGTAAAAAAATCTTTTCATAATATATGATATGCGATGTTTTGTGATCCCAAATATAGAAAGAAAAAACTTTTGACATTATGGGCACTCTTTTTCTGTCCACAAATACAAAGTATTTAATATTTGTTTGCTTGCTCCCTTTATAAGTTTTTTTTCGTTGAGCTGGTGCAATTGAACAATATTTTAAAAGAAGGGCGTCCTGATCGCGTTTGTTAGTTCGCGAATGATTTTTTTTTATGCAACTGCTGAATTTGGGTCATAGACAATAATGAACATTGAAGTGCGTTTGTGTCGTGGGTACAAACTCGCATCGGCAAGCCTTTTGATGAATATCTGAAATTAATTAATGCAATTCAACAATGCAAATTCTTGAAAATTACTATCAAACTCATATAAATAATAAGTTAAAATAAATTAAAACGACTCATCAAAACATTAATTTTTGTGTTGTGCCTCATAATCATTTAATAAATAAAAAGTTTTCAAAGTCGGCTTCCTTTGAAAGTAAATTAGTAATTTAATATTAATTTTAAAAAAGTTCATTGTGACAACCCTAGCTATGCTAAGTGTGAAAGTAACCTGAGTCTCTTAGCCCCATTTCTTTTCCAGTTTTCGGGATTCCTAGTGCGACTGCGTGAATACCTGTTAGTCACACGTTTGGGTAAACTTTCCATGACTTTAATTCATGCACTAAAATCAATCAGAAACTGAAAATAATTCAACAAATCAATAAAAAACACACGCGGTAACGGTAAGAAAATACTATCGGTGGCGCCCGTGATTGGTCGGGACAACAGATTACCGTTTTTGATACGGAGACCCTTAAATATAATATACCAACTTCTTCTTTTGACACTGATTTTCCATCGCAAAATGCCACATTTGCAACCAAATGTTTAAACGTTATTGTTTGTTTTTAAATTCTCAATGTTGCCATACCAATATCTCATATTTGCCAAAAACGACAGATTGCCGCCTTTGATTTTATACGACTCATTTATGATAGTAATGACAAATGTATTGCCATTGCTTCAAATAGGAATGGTATTTTTGTGTTGGATTGTGCTATTGGTTCAATTTCAGAACAAGGACGCTTCAGCGTGTGTACAGAGCCACCACGACACCACTGTTGCACAGGATGTGTTCACTTCAGGAGTCTTGTCGGATGCCTCGGGGGAATGTGTTCATTCTGCCTCTGATGTGCCAGTGCACATCTGGCATCGCCGGCTGTCTCATCTATCTAAAGCAGGTATGTATGAACTTCGTAATATTTCCTGTGGTTTAAATTTTAGTGGTCAGGAAGAGTCAATTAAGTGACTGTGAAGCTTGTATTAAGGGGAAGCAGACAATTAAAAGTTTTTCTAAAGTTGGAGCGAAAAGGGCACAAAATCCACTTGTATTGGTACATTTCGATGTTTGTGCTCCTTTTGAAGAGCGTAGCTGCGGTGGTTCGCGTTATTTGATAACAGTCACAGATGATTTCACACGTAAAACATATATTTTAGGTCTGACGGAGGAGGAGAATATTGTGAAATTGAGTTTAGCAAGCTCATGTGGTTTCGATGATAATTCAATTTTTTTCCACGTCACATCATTTGATTGGTTGGCAAAAGTAATCCTTACTAACCATTGGCCATTATAATAACAAATATTATCCATAGAGAATGCACAGAGCATAGATAAAAAGAGTCCAATATGAGCGTTGTATAGTGTACATACGGCTGTACACTAAGCGCTTGGGGGATTGCGCGCGGCCGGGCGGTTTAGTGTACGGACGTATGTACACTAAGCGCGTGACGGGTTAACCCTTCTAGCGCCCCGCGCGCTCGGAAAAAAGAAAGTTCAAAGGTACCGCATAGTGCAGGGTCATTTCGCACCGCCATTTTTTTGCATCTTTTTTGTGAACACAGTTCCGCATTTCTCAAATTAGAGAAAGTACTACGTAATTATTCAATAAGTGTTATATATCACTACAATCTGCATAAAATGCCCTATCCGGTTATTATACTTGTAATGCTAATAAAATTATCAATAAACTTACATGATATTCAAATGACGAGATGAATTTCACTATCCACGCCATTTTGACACTACTTTGAACTTTGTCTCACTATTTTCACTAATTACTCATTCACTAGCACTGAACTAACACTTATAATATGATCTGCATATTATCTATTACTGTTTACACAATTTTCATACTCTAATTCACCAAAATAAAGCTATAAATGAATAATTACCAGGAAGAGGTAAAATGACACTGACCGCCCATACAAGCGGCACAATCCGGGCTAAAAGTTCGAGGCTTTTTTCACTTTCTTTTCCATCAAATACAACGAAACTATTATTTGAAACATAATCTACACACTTTTCCCAGTAATTTGATATATAACACATGAACAAATACGCAGCGTTGCCTTCTCTAAATAACTTATAAAACTTTAGCGAGCGGAGCAACTCACGACGAAAACGCAAAATGGCGTCTGACCTAGCAAGCTCATGTGGTTTCGATGATAATTCAATTTTTTTCCACGTCACGTCATTTGATTGGTTGGCGAAAGTAATCCTTACTAACCATTGGCCAATAAAACAACAGATATTGTCCATAGAGAATGCACAGAGCATAGATAAAAAGAGTCCAATCTGAGCGTTGCATAGTGTACATACGTCTGTACACTAAGCGCTTGGGGGATTGCGCGCGGCCGGGCTGATTAGTGTACAGACGTATGTACACTAAACGCGAGAAGGGTTAATTTATATGGAGCAGCCAGAAGACTTTGTTACAGATTCTACTAAAGTTTGTCTCACCGACCGAGTACGATGCACTAGTATCGGCTTGGAAACCGCATGCCTAACCTCAAAATTATTTAGCCAGCTTGTGCGTACTCTTGCGTATTCTTCTTAAAGGAGCCATCCTTTAAGAAGAATTCCGGAGATGTGCATCCACATATAACGACAGCAAAGAAAAGTGTCATATGCGATTTCTGCAAGAAAAAAGTTCATCTGCGGTCGCAATGCTTGAAATTAAAGAACAACAACAAAGAAAATTTAAAGACAAAAATTCTGAAAATGGAGAACAGCAGATACTGCTATGTTCAGGCTTCACCGCAACGGATGACTGGATCGTGGACTTTGGCTGTTCTTCGCATATGACCAACAATAAGAAAACTATGGATAATTTTGTTGCTCAAACAAGTTTAATTGCTGTAGCAAATATTGAGAAGATGGTCAGTGAAGCTATAGGTATTTATTATAAGTTTAAATATTAATGGTAGGGAATTGTCAGTGAGAGAAACAATGTTGTGCCACAATTATCAGTAAATCTGCTATCGGTGAGTAAGATAATAAATGTCTATAATAAATGTAAGATTGATAGTATGTCCGTTTTATCACCTAAATGTGTGAAGGATATTTATAAATTATCAGGTGTATCAGCTCAGGAGTACTCTTTAGCACTCCTACACAAATTGCAGGAGGCAGAGAGTGTACAGACTGCTGCATGTGTGTCTGGAGAAGTATGGCATCAACGGATGGGGCTTCTTAGCTCAAAAGGACTGCAAACCGTAAATGTTCTAATCATGGTGTTTCAGAATAATAAATAAGATTCTCCGTGCATGCTATACGCATGCATTGAGGGGAAGCAGACAGCTAAGACGTATCCCAGGGCAAAGCGAGAAGAGCTAGCCAACTTCTGGAGCTCGTGCACTCAGATGTGTGCGGACCGATGAGAGAGTGCAGCTGGAGTGGAGCTTGTTATCTCCTTACCTTTACAGATGATTTCTCAAGAAAATCATTCGGATATTTGTTGAAAAACAAACATGACTTTATGTCTAATTTTATTAAATTTAGGAGCCTTGTGTAGAAACAGACGGGTTTACACATCAAATGCCTAATAACCGATAATGGAGGTGAGTTTGTGGCAGTGCAAAGTTTCAAGAGTACCTGATGCAGGGCATTATTCATCAGACCACAGTACCACACTGTCCAGCTCAAAATGGAGTTGATGAACGTCTGAACCGAGTAATAATGGAGAAGGCTAGGTGCATGCTTAGGCAAGCAGGCTTATGCAATCGGTTTTGGGGAGAGGCTGCAATGCCTGCTATGTACCTGAGAAACCGGAGCCCTATTGCGGCACTGGCAGGCCTGCTTCCTGAAGACGTATGGTATGGGTATAGTACTTAGGATGGACCGGATACCAAGTCAGCCTTAAGCACCTTCGTAGTTTGGCTGTTTTGCCTACTCCTTGTTACCAACCTTGCCCACTCAGTCAAGTAACTAGCACGCCGCCATTTTTTTTACAATGGCCGGTTTGTTCGGCTCTCAGGGTCGGAAAGGTGTTTTTGTTACGGTGGAGTAAATTTTATTATTTTTTGTAGTTTTGTGATTGCGGCCGTGTTTATAGAGGTACAGTACTACACATCATAAAAGTCCCTTCGGGAATCTACGTTCGCGCAGACTAGGAAAAAGTGTAACGAAAGTACCCGAAGCTATAAGTAGATTCAACATGATCTTTAACCGATACGGTTAAGGTGCAGAATTGATTGCCGCAGTAGCGCTACCTATTTCGCTCACGCTGATATTCCCAAACTAATAGTCACCTGCATCGATGTCGTTGAACTAATAGCAACAAAGGCGCGTGGCCTGCCATAAAATGAAACTATCTGATTGGATAGTTTCATTTCATTTTACTTGCCGCACATACAAAATTTGTTCCTTTGCGCAGGTACATCCGCGAGACTTATTTCTTGTGTAGCACTGTACGTATTGTGTGTTATTACTATTGTACTCCCTGATAATTGTAGTTTGGCGTGTGCTAAGTGTTTTTTTTTGCTAAGATTGATTGTTTTTTCTGTTAGTAAAATTTAATGTCAAAGTAGTAAATGTGGGAAAATTGTACCATTGCGGGTGCGGGAGATATGCTCAGTGGTTCATGTCTCTCTCTTTGTGTTTGGAATATGTGGAGTTTAATTTTATGTAGAAATTTAAAACTTTTGACTATTAAAAAAATCGGAAAGCCTAATACCTTTTTAAGGTTTAATCTTATTTTCTCTCTCAGGTTAACTGCATGAAAAATGCCTTTTCGATACAATCCTTCTGAAACAACACGTGTACGGATTCGTATTATGAGAACTTGACTTGCAGTGGAAATAATAATAAAAGACTAGCTGACTAAATCGAAATATTCTTTTATTCAATAAACTTTATCGCAACGCGTACATCACCGGCCATGATACAAAACAGGAAGGGAGGAAGCAGAGACAAATGTCAACAGAGACAAGTAATGCACAGATTACATATCTTCACAGTCCCCCTCAAATTTAAGCTATAAACAAAACATTCTTTTAAGATAAAAATAAAATTCAACTTAAAATTGCTACTACAAATTTAGCAGAAACTTTCATTACTTAAATGGCAACACTATTATGACAGCACTGTTTGACATATCAAATGTCAAATGTTGACGTCTCTGCTTTATAACCTAAAATCAACAATTGACAAATGTAAACGAAACTGTATTCTTCACTAGTTTAACAAATTAGTACGAAAATAACTATGTTTAACACTACACAGTGGTTTCGTCAAAATGTCCGATGTATTTTCACTGGTACTTACGTATTTCACTGTAATTACACCTTTAGAAATAATGTCTTTGATAAAATGAAACTTAATGTCTATATGCTTCGAATACTTAGTGTTTTCACTGTTCATCATCATTTTGATCGCACTTTGGTTGTCCACTTGTAACACTGCACTACACTGATCTCCAAAGTCTTCTGCAAGTCCTCGGATGAATAGCAGCTCGCTGGTACACATGGCAGCAGCTACATATTCTGCCTCGGCAGTTGACAGTGCTACAGATAACCATACCACTGACACTTTTGCGGTCAGATTTATCACCTGCCCAGTCTGCATCTGAAAATGCTGAAATAAGAGAGTGATTATTGTGATTATTCTTCTTGTAAGTCAATTTCATCTCAGCAGTTTCTTTCAGATAGCGCAATATGCGTTTTGCAGCAGCCCATAAGGTTCTTGTTGGCTTGTCCAGATATCTACTAAGGAATGAAGTTGCAAAGGTGATGTCTGGTCTGCTGATTGTTGCCAGGTAAGTTAGACAGCCAATTAGTTCTCTGTAAGGTACATTACTAATCACTTCTTCTGTTTCAGGTACTTGGAATCCGGTCTCCATGGGTGTCTTCGCTCCGTGACAGTTCAACATGTTAAATTTTGTCAATATGTTTATAATAAATTGCTTTTGACATATCTGTATTATTTTCTCATTTCTTTGTATCTCTATTCCTAAGAAATGTTTAATGTCTCCTAAGTTCTTAGCATTAAATTGTTCTTGAAGCAGTCTAGTCACTTTATTTACTTCCCTTTCATTTCCCATAAGCATTATGTCATCTACAAATAATATAAGCCATATGTCTATACCCATGTATAAACACATATCATTCTTTGATCTTGTCATATTGATGTTTTTACAGAATGTATCAAAGGTTTTATTCCAACATTTTGATGATGCCATAAGTTTGCATTTTGGCCTTCTGTCAGTTGACATGTATCACTTTCAATATTTGCTTTAAATGTATATAGTTGACCTTCTTTTGAACCATAATATCTCTTCTCTTGATCTTTAATTATTAATGTGCCATTTTTCTTAAAAATTACTACTATACCATTGCTTACAAGTTTAGGAACTGACAGCAAGTTAGTGCTTAATCCGGGCAATATTACTGCTTCTATTTGTATTTTCTTTTCATAGTATTTCACATTTAAAATTCCTTTCTTTGTGGCATTCAAAATTTCACCGTTAGCTATTTTTATTTTCAAAGTGTGTGGCAGTTCTTCTATCTTGGTCATATATTTTTCATATTTTTCTTGTATAAAATGTTGGGTGGCTCCTGAGTCTACAATAAAGGTTATGGTGTCTGACAGTCTGACAGAAAATACTTGTTCTGAGGCAATAAACATACTATCCTCTTGTGCAGGATGAGCCGATCCTCGTCTAGCTCTCGGCCATCTATAACCTCGCCCCCTGCCTCTGCTATATGATTTGCATTCATATGACTTATGTCCTTTTCTTTTACATTTATAGCATGTGATAATGAATGAAGTTTCTTCTCAGATTGGTGTCTCTATCACTTCGGATTTTCTCACCTCATGATCCAATAGTTTTGTTCTCACAAATTCCAAGGTAAATTGTCATTTACCGTTTCAAAAGCTGTAATGACACTGTTGTACTCTTCACCTAGGCCAGTCAACAAGTAACAAATTTTGTCTACATCTGCAATTTTCTCATCTGACGACGATGCTTCTAATTCTCGTATTATGTTATCGAATTTTGCAAAATACTCTTCCAGATTGCCTTCTTTATGTTTCAATGTTAATAGTTTTCTTCGCAAAGTAATTTTGGAGATAACACTTTTCCTTTGGAAAGTCCCTTTTAGTATATCTAGCATGTTTCGTGATGTTTTGCTGTCTTTTACGAGATTTAAGTGTTTGTCGGTAAGGCATTGTACAATAAGGCTTTTAGCCTTAGCATCTTGATTAATTTTGCTTTCTTCAACCTTTTCCGCCTCGGTGATGTCTTTCAAACCTCTCTCTTCAAGAAGGCATTTTAGCCTGAAGAGCCAATTATCGAAGGCTTCGGCTTTTAACTGGGGAAAATTCGTCGGCGTAGCCGCCATTTTTTAGTATGAACGGCGCGCGTGACGTGAACTTTACTTTACTTACTTTCCCTATGCTAATCCCTATTTCTATAAGGCGTCTGGGCCCATAACCTATGAAAACTTGACTTGCAGTGGAAATAATAATAAAGGACTAGCTGACTAAATCGAAATATTCTTTTATTCAATAAATTTTATCGCAACGCGTACATCACCGGCCATGATACAAAACAGGAAGGGAGGAAGCAGAGACAAATGTCAGCAGAGACAAGTAATGCACAGATTACATATCTTCACACGTATAACACCAGTTGCCGACCTAATAGCAATTAATATACAAAAAGATTCATACATTCCTTTATCGGAGAATGAAGTCAGTGCAAGCAATATGACGCCGATACTCATCTATGCCCTCTACAAAAACCGATTTACCACATGATTACGGACGACAGCTTGTGTATCAAGAATCAGGAAACGGGGCAGTGCGATTTTGAAAACTTAAAATGTAGAGACTCCTGGACTGAGCTCAGCACGGTGAATACCTACCTTTACTTTTGTTGCAATCAATGTACGATAAGAATAATCAGCGAGCATTAAGTGTCAGCGGAACGACTGAGCAAGGCGGGTATCATCACCCTCGGAGATGGCTGCATAATCAAAAATCAATATTTTACTATATTGGCACATAAACAGCACGCTAACGATCTATATATCAAGCCAACGCTCGAGAAAATAGTCATCCCTCCGATAAACAATGTTTTAAACATAACTATCCCACGCGAGGAACCTAGGATTTACGATGACACTGAACATAAAATATACCAAGAACGTATGCAAAACAAGGCATGCAAGACAAGGCTATCGAACAAATGAAAGCCACAGACATCGACACCGGACTAGCAACCCAATTGTCAAATCATGACATACATCAGTACGTGCTTCTCTACATCGTTATGGTGGGTGCGCTGTCCGCAGTCCTGCTGTACGCGTGGCGACGCCTCCGTGCACGGCGTGTCACACAACAAGCACCTCCTTCACGCAGCGAACAATCAATAGAACTCTGCACTGTACCCAGAGCACAATTGCACAGACCGTAGAGTGATCTCACCGCGACCGCGAAGGCAAGCGTGCCGAACAGTGCACGTGCACAACAGTGCACACACTTCGCCCGTACTTCGTGCTCGCTTTAGTGACAGTGAATAGTGCAGCATATACTATAATGAAATATTTAAGTTGTGTACGTTATTACATTATAATATAAGCATTACATCTTTAATTAGCTACCCACGTATCTAAATGCGTCTAAAACGTTTAATTAATATTTTTTACTTTGTTTTCTCTTATTTGTCGTCCGCAGCATGTACGGGCCAAACCGCACATTTAGCATTTTGCTCGTATATGTATCCAGTACTCTATCAGCCGCCTCGGCGAGCACTCGTTTATTAAATATCTATCAAGAAATAGCAAATCAGACTTTACATCATAATCAATCATCATACATCCTTATCATCCCTGTACAGCAGAGAAGGGCATCAGTGACCATCATACAACCCGCCTCTGCTCGTACAACACGCAAAATAAAACATACTATCACAGAATTAGAAAACGCTAAACTTGAGGTAAATGAGCGTGCATCGTTAAGAAAAATATCTATTAAATATGGAATCGATAGAACCTATAAAGACGTTATAAGTTGAATGAACTTTTTTGAATTCGCGGAGGCGAATTTAAAAAAGTATCCTCAGAGCTGGGCAACAATGCTGCTGGAAAGGTTTCGTGGTTTTCTTTCCAGAAATTTAGAAGTGAGTTCAAGAAGCCACTAGCTGTCTCGCGCTACGAGTTTGAATAAAAAATGTCTTCTTTACAGATTTGAAGATAACGCGTAAAAAATACCATTTCGTAGGTCAAAGTATATTTAATTGCGACGAAACTGGATATACGACGGTTAAAGCATGTCCAAAAAAGATAGCCAGTAAAAAGTCGAAACAAGTCTGAAAAGTGACATCAGCACATAGAGGAACCACCGTAACAATTTGCTTCGCCGTCAATGCGACTGGAAACGTGATACCCTTCTTCTTTATCTTTCCAAGAGTTAGATATCAAGAACATTTTGTTTCGGAAGGACCGGAAGCATCAACTGGAGACGCTTATCCAAGTGGTTGGATGAGCACAAAAAGTTTTGTCAAGTTCCCTCAACATTTTGCAAAATACTCTCATGCCTTCAGAGGCACGCGATTGTTCTCAGGAACAATCGAGTGCTCTTGATTTTAGATAATCAGTGATGCAATCGACTTCAGCCAGATGTCGCTGCCTGTACGTAATACAGAGAATAGTGTAAAGAGGTTCGAAATTTCACTGATGCCGGTGAGACGCCCATTAGCTCAGTTGGATAGGATAGCCAGAGGTCGCGGGTTCGAATCCCGGCATGGGTGGAATTTTTAGCCTCTAAATAGGTTTTTAAAATTGTCCTTAGCACGGGTTAGTGCATTAAAAATAAAAATAGTATAATTAGATAATCATGTAAGCGTCGATGCTATAAATTTTGCCAGACGTAATGGTATCACGTTGTTAACTCTTCCGCCACACTCCAGTAATAAATTACAGCCCCTTCATATTGCAATTTATTCCTCTTTCAAATCCTGATATAACACCACCATGAACGGCTGGATGTTATAAAATCCAGGCAAAGCAATTACGATGTACAATAGGGTCACTAACCCAATAGTTGACCGGTTAAGCGGATTTGTTGCCAATATGTTTCATAAATAAAGTTTAATTAACTTGAGCGGTATCAAATTTGGCATAATGATTCTTTACTACGTACTTCACTGAACTAGGAAAACGAATATATTGAAAAGGAATTTATTATTCCTATATAATTATTATGAATAATATTTTTTTTAAATCTGCTTAAAGTTAAAATTTCTAAATGCACCATAACCTGACCACAACACACCAACAGATGTACCAAAACCTGATCACTCAAAAGAGGCTAAATTCACAAGGGTGAATTGCTAGATCACCCATCATATCGTTACAAAAGGTATTTTATAAGAAAATTTTCTATGGTTAACACGAGCACTAGACTTAAAAAAAAACTGTTTTCATACGAATTTTACTAGTTTATTTTACATTTGACGATTGACGAAACAAATATATATTGCGAATGTGAGTCGAAGGGTTGGTAAGGGTCGTCCCTGGCGGACATACATCGACCAGATAGAGGATGTATTAGCAAAAGGAAACATATAAAGTACCCGGAACCGGCGTGCATGCATGCAACGACTTATGAACGTTGATGAAGCGTAGGTGATCTGTCAGGATCGTGGCAAGTGGCAGTCCCTGGTCTCTGCCTACCCCTCTGGGATACAGGCGTGACGTTATGTATGTATGTATTTTAAATTTTTGAAAACTATTATTTGTTACACAAATAGAATATTTTTCCTTATTATTACAGCAAATGCGAAGTATTTAGGTATCATCTTACTTAAATATCTCACTCAAGCAGGAGGAATGCAGTGTTTTTAAATATATTTCCTACATTTTTCGAATTGCGGAACTTGATAATGTCCCCGTTTCTGGTGTACTATGATTGGATTAATTTAAAAACCTATTTAGAGGCTAAAAATTTCACCCATGCTGGGATTCGAACCCGCAACCTCTGGCTATCCGTGCCAGCGCTCTACCAATTGAGCCAATAGGCGACTCACCGGCATCAGTGAAATTGTTACGGGTTAGTGCATTAAAAATAAAAATAGTATAATTATGATTGGATTTTTAATTTTTTCTTTAATGTCACCAATTTGGTATAAAATCAAATCCTCTTTCTCCGGCCACTTCCAATTTTTGAGTGATTGATGCATCGAATTGATCAATGCTGAGAAATTAAATCGATTCTGCCAACAAAGAATGCACCTTCGTAAACAAATATTACAAAATGCCCCACCTCAAAACTTTTTGCTGTCTCTTCCTCGCCTTTTTTCTCAATTTTTGTTTGTTATTAGAACTCTTTCGATCCTATGTTCTTGTTCCTTGTATGATATTGTTTTACTAGTATTACTGGTGTCGCTTCTAATGACTCTGACTCGTTTGTTATTTTGATTTCATTGTTTTTTCTGCTCCTTTAGTTTGTTTACTTTTTTGACTTTGTATTCTTCGTGTACGTACGTTTTCGGTTTTCTATTTTTCTATTATGCTCCTCTCTTTCAATTTCTATCGCCAACCAATAATCTTGACATTTTCTTGAAGTGGTGGCGAATGGGAGCCGTTCCTTTTTGGGTTTTTTATTGGAGAATCTGATGGCCATATTATTTGGTTGGCTAAAGCTGACTGACTTGTTTTTCAGCCAAAAGTAGATTCCTTAAAGAATTAGAGGATTGCTTTTCAACAGCTGGGTATGAATCTATTTTTAAAGGATGGCGTTCAAAAAGCTTTTCAGGTGACCCAGTTGAGATCTGGTGACATCAAGACTGGAGCACTACATCTTTTGGATGTGTTGGTTTGATACACCTGGTGTCTTCGAGACTGGAGTACTGCTCCAAGTGGAAATGTTTGTCTCGTCCCGTGGCGTCTTCTGCTTCTGCGGTAATGATGTTATCGTTTGGAGTCATGGTGGGTTAGACAACATATCATTACCTTGATGGAAGATCTGACACTTTCTGCACTGGATGAGGAAGTCACACTCAGTGCTGGCGAAATTGAAGCGTTTTTTACAAAAACAGCCACTGTCCAAAATTAGTTTTTTTTTCAGGAACAAGAAAAAAATTATAAAAAAAAATTTGATGACCATATAGTTTAGCAATCAATTATACTGGTTAAATAGTTATATTACCTTTAAGAATAAACATAATAAACAAAGTCATGTCTTAGAAATTATACCTTCAAATTAAGCTGAAAACCTAGGGTACCTGGACATTGGTGGTTTTTGTAAGAAAAATGAACTTGATTGTAGGTATACAAAATAGTGAAACACTGCTTACATCCTTAAAAAAGTTAACTTTTATTGCACTGAAACGAAAATTAAACTTAACTTAGTACCTAATTTATACTTAACATAAAAAATATTATAGTATCACTGGTATCACTCTTCACCACTACTGTTGTCATCTCCTGAAATATCCACATCTTCATCTTCTTTAATATTTTGCTGCAGTAGGGAGTTGTAGTATTGTGTGTTCACTGGATTTGAAAGAAACTTTGCCAAGTTTATTATATCTTTTAGTTTTCCTTCCTTTAAAGGTAATGGACCCTAGTACAGAGGTTCAAATGATATATTTTCAGCTGACATCTTTTTTTTATTTCTTATACATATTGGAAGCCAAGGGCCGCAGTAAGAATCTCTAACAAACACATTTTTATCTTCATTCTGTTTAATTTTTAGCATCCTGATGCCTTTTATTTTCATTGCCGGTCTACTTTGTTTCAAAAAGTATGGTTCTAACCCTTTGTTAATGTTCAGGAAATCATCTTGACTAACATTAATAACATCAAATGGTGAGGGCTTTTCTCTAGCTTCTTTAATAAGATGGTCCCAATCACTTTGAACTTCTGCTATGTTCACTTTTTTTTTAGCTGACACCAGACTGAAGTCCTGATCTTTGGGCAAATAGCTGTGACCGCGAATGGGAAAAATATACAAAACTTTTTTAAAAAGCTTGAGACATACTACTAGGTAGAAAAGAAATCGAACCATAGTATAATTTTTATTTTGCCCTGCGCAACCATCACTGAAAATAACACAAGTTTCATTGTTGGCACCAACATCATTAAAATATTTTAGAAGCATAGATGTCACATTATTCTGTCCTTTACCACCAACCATCTCATCATAAACGTTCATGTAAGCTCTATCATTGCCTAAATCATGAATTCCAAATAGGAAATACCACAGCTGGCGAGCATAAAATACATCTGAAGTTTTGATGTGTGGAAGGGGGAGGTTTTGCATGTAGTCAAATGAAATGCAACTTAATTGCCCCATCTTAGCTTTACCTCGGTAAAATTTCTTTAAATTTGTAAAAGTGTCAGCCTTTGTTTTATGTAATTTATGTTCAAATTCCAAACTTTTCTTCTCATTTTCATCAATGCAGGCAGCAATTTTATTAATCATAGAATCACAATATGCGCATGTATCACTCCTTGGTAATCCAAATTTTATATTAAACTGATTTGTGAACATTTCCCAGTAAACTGGGTAACTAACATTAATGCGGTATAAGTTTAAAAACATCTTCCACATTTTTTTGACGCTTAAATTTTCAGGCAAATAAAAGCGGTTTGGGTTCTTTCTGATAGAGTAGTGTGATTGCCTTACTTTAAATGATTTTATGTGAGCTCTCACTAAGTAAGTAACTTCAACAGGAGTTTTCTTGTACCTGTTGGTTGTATGTTTACCCCTCTGGTCAGTGGGTGCTTTACCAAATTCAATGAGATATGCTTGAATTCGCCTCAGTCTTGCTCTTTTAATACCATAAAGGCTAAGAAATGCCTTTTGACAAACAGCAATATCTTGGTTGTTAGCCCGGACCTTATAGGTATAGTAAGCGTTATGGCTTTGCAAGGTCTCTTCATGAAAATCTTGATCATCATTATTATTTCCGTCATCAAGTTTACGAGACCTGCGTCGTTGAATAGCGTGAACAGTGATAAGGCCTGCTAAATGAGAATCTTGAGCATTTTTATCTTGTAGGTTATTAAAGATATCCAAGAGCTTTTGTTGTAGGTCTTCACAATGATCAAAACATGAATTTCGGCAGCTGGAAAAGATAAAACAAAATATAAGGTAAGGTCCACATAGAATCAAAGCAATAATCTAGACTAAAACCATTAATTAAAACTTTATTATTACTATTATTACCTGCAACGCATCCCAGTTTGTCGTTTCGGTACTGTTTTACCAACATGATTTACATGTTCTAGGCCTTGAACTTTCAGGTTTTTAATAATAGCTTCCTTTTTTTCTTTTCTCCTCCGTTTAGCCGGCTAATTAGTTTCATTTTCAGCATCACTTTCGACAAAATTTAAGTCCATTTTCTAAGCAAAAAGACAAAAAAGCCCTCTCAAAAAAGTTTGTGGACGTCCAGAGTACCAGTGAATAAATGACAGTTTTTTTTTTAAAACCGCCAATGTCCAGGACATAGGCTGTTTTTGCCAAATTTCAATAAGTAGCATGCAAACTTTGGTTGTTTTTGTCAAAGCACCATATTTTTCACCTCCATTATACGTGTATCTGGGCTGTTTTTGTAAAATCGAATAGAACAGATCGATAGAGGGTCATTGAAAGTGTTACCAGACATCAAAATATAATTTTCAAAAAAAGTGGACAAAGGTTGTTTTTGTAAAAAACGCTTCAATTTTTTCTATACATATTAGTAACTCCTTTGCAGTCTCCTCTCCTTTCCACTGTTCATTGCTGCGTCTAAATTGTTCTACACGGCCTCGTCTCATAAAATACAAGAGTGTTTCCACTACAATCTCACGGGGTGGACCCGATGCAGGTGCAGTTCTTCAAGTGTTTATCCATGCGCCTCGTCAAGTCTATGGCAGTGACGTCAAGTTAGTTTAGTTAGTTAGACCTGAGATTTCCGCACTTAGCCTCATAGTTGGGCCATTGTACGTAGCAAGCGCTGAGATACGTTAACACTTCAGACACTAGGGTTTCCTTACGATGTTTTCCTTCACCGTCGGCGAGTGGTATTGC
Source organism: Yponomeuta sedellus (assembly GCA_934045075.1). Taxonomy (NCBI): domain Eukaryota; kingdom Metazoa; phylum Arthropoda; class Insecta; order Lepidoptera; family Yponomeutidae; genus Yponomeuta; species Yponomeuta sedellus. The sequence goes on from OW203744.1 coordinate 7,430,169, forward strand.
TACTATAATTTCACAAATGTACATAACTTAGAAAACAAAGTCATTGGTACATGCGGGGTTTGAAACCACGACTCTCAATCGGGATTGAGAGGCCGGCGTTCTACACCGCTCCGCTACCACCGCCCTCGGCAGTGACGTCAAATAAATATATCCCACATTTTCTGAATCCATATGCAAAAACATCTGGAGTCACCTTGTCTTTGAAAACTTGCAAGCAATGGTGCGAATCCAGCACGAGTAATCTGCCGGTACTTTCTTTGAACTTGCAAACAGTGTTTTTCCAACCACTTTTCATGCATTTGAATACGGATACATCCGCCGGCTGAGAAGCATGCTTAGAATTGGGAAAAAGGGCGTAGGCTACAAATATATGTTCAGCGCAGTACTGAGACACTGGCAATGTTAAGTGAGACCGATGTCTTTCATGAAGAAGTTTTTCATGCCGACCAATCCTAGCACTTTGCCTGACTCTGGACATGTCTGGAATGCTGACTCGTCAGCATTAAATATGCGTTTGGGGTCTTCTAATATAACTAATGAATTTTCTTCAACTCTTTAAGCTGCCAGCTTTTAATGTCGTTTTCAGATACATTAGCTCTGGCTGTGGATATCCCTTTAGCTTGTTTTTCAGTTATTTCCGGGTGTCGATTGAAACATAATGTGACTCATTTTTTGCCCGGCCGATTATTTTTGAATGGCGTCACCCTCTTATCGTCATCCAATACTTTTTTCACCGTTACTAACGATGTATTTCTGTTTATCGGTATGCCCTTTTTAACACTTGCAATGTCGATTCAATTCTTCGTTCTTGCAGTGTCGATTTCGATATTTACTATCACTGCACTTTCGTAGAACCGGTTTCCAGGCCGGCGGAAGAGCCCATCCACTGTCTCTATTGAAATTCGGGTGGCGACTTATTTCAATAGCCTCGCGCATTTTTCGTGGCACATAAAACTTGTCTTTGGACAATACTTGTGCCTTATCGAAGCGGATAAAGTGACTTGTGTCCTGGGTTAACCCTTAATTCGACGGAATTTCTAGCATGATAAATGCTTAATTTCGCTTGAGATATCGGTTTGTAGCTTGTATGAGAACCTAGAAAAAATATTTAAAAAAATCTAGATCTTTCAGTTTCCTGAAAAACTTATGTCTATTATAATGCACGTTGTCGAATATGTAAGAATTTGATGCGCTCTGACCAGGTGTAGTATACTTCCCATTGTCAAAGAAACAGAATAAATGAAACAAGAGGTTCCGTATAAAAAAAAATACATTATATTTATGAAATCAGTCTTGTTAACGCTTAGCGTACTAAAAGGAACTCAAAAAACTTAGAAACGTTCAACTCAATTATTTTTTGAAGAAATAATTAAGTGTTTTTGAAATATTTATAAGAACTAACAGTTAGCTTATGCCATCACAACCATAATTATTTATCAATCATCAGTCTTTAAATCCTTAAAAATAGTTAAAAAATCTTGGCTAAGCCTCATATTATTGTACCTACTTTACTTATTATGGAAATTATAAAAGCAATTTCTTTGGGCCACTAAGCACAACCTCTGCTTGCATTTGGTACATAGTGTGTTGGTTTTTTTATTTATATTACAAAATTTACAACGGCCATATGTTGTATATTCAGGCCAATGATTGTGGCCATCATAACGCACGGAGACTGGAGGCCTTGGTGCACTTGGATTATGGATCAAGAACCTTTTTGGTACAGAGCTTGGTCGTTCCGTCTCGATTGATCTTCCCTTTTGTCTCAATTCAGTTGCCAACTTCTGCCTAAACTTTTTTAGGCTTATGTTCTTCAAACACTTCTTGTTATATGCCCTTCTGTAGAGTAACCAAGCATTATTTACTGTAATATCCAGCATTTGGCCAAAAACGTTCATATACCAACGACGGCTCTTGAAAGATGTTCGGTAAAGTGCTATCAACATGTCACACAGGTCGACTCCACCCATATGTTGGTTGTAGTGCCGGACTAACTGCGGACACTTCACACTAATTTTTTTCTTCTGTTCTTTGCTCCACCTCTTTACTTCTTGTACTGGGTAAGCATCTGCATATGAACATGCCAAGGTCACAACTTTATTGTCATGCCATTTCACAACTGCAACCTTTTTGTGGTTATCTACTACCTGACTAAATGAACCTCTTCCCTTTTTCTTTAGTTCTTTGTCACTCAAAAGCCCTTTGCTGCAACCCTTCAGTCGGTTTTGTCGTATAGTCCCGAGACTAAAAATTCCGCAGTGTTCCCGAAGATACCAAATCAAATCGAGAGTTGTAAAATAGTTATCAAAGTAAACAGCACATCCACGAGTTTGAACTGTTTTGCAAAGTGCTAATACTAACTTAGCACCCAACGTCATCTGTTCTTCTTCTTCGGTAAATTCAATGAACCGAAAAGTGTCTTCGCCACCATACAAAAGAAAATCATAGACGATCCCAGACGCACCAGCACGTACTAGGTTCTTGAAACCCCATTTGTCGGGTTTCATGGGGTTATACTGTTTTCGGTTTCCGGCTTTTTTACCCTTATAGGGTATGGTCATTTCGTCTATGTTGAACTTTGTTTCTTCTTCCGTAGCTAGACAGTTTTTTCTTATTTTCTCAATGAATGGTCGTATCTTGTAATATCTGTCTTCGTCCGAATTAACATTGTCTACAAAGTGGATGTTGCGTCGAATTTGCTCGAATCTTTTTAGAGGCATGATGTCGGCTACTTGGGCATATCTCAATTCTTTAGACCAATAATCAAGATAGGAAGGCATGTTTACCATACCCATAGTAAGCAGAATGCTTATGAAGTCTTTTAACTCATCCATGCTCTTTTCCATGCATTTGCCAGTTCTTTGGGTTGAATATACGTTGCTGTGCTGGACTATATCATCGAATATGTCTGGAGAGAAAAACAAATGGAAAAAATCCAACGGAGAGTCGGTATCCGGTGACAGAAATAAGAATTCATCCGATGGAATATCAGCACGGTGCCTAAATTGCTCTTTCTTCCATTTGTAATTGACACTGAAGGTTTTTTTTACTTTTTTGATCTTGACTTTTGGCACAGCTCGCGCTGTTTGTTTCCTCTTAAGTCGGGTGGTTCTTGATGTTGATGCAAGAGGTGAAGGATTCGGTGATGGAACTGACAATAGTTACGCTAAACTTGGTAAAGCACTGTAGTTTATTTCACCACTTGGTGGTAGCACAGTATTCATAATAGGAGTCAACGGTGTTCTTTCATTTTGCACCTTAGTCTCGGCTTCTGATACTGTGCTTTTCTCACTGTTTTTATTGGCTGAGTCGTTGGCTTGATTGTTGAAGTAATCCATTTGTAAATTGTTGCTTGCTGCCTCCACAAAAGTGTCAAAGATAGTTGCATCACTGTCGATAGAAGTATTGTCTTGAGTATCATTTTCAGAGCAGTCTAATATATTCATGCGTTCTAAGTCAGAATCGAAGGAAGGACAAGGTGAAGAAGACAAGTCTTCAGTTCTGTGTATGATGATGTTTTCTTCATTTTCGGGTTCAGAGCCACTATCAACGTCGGAAGGGGCATTTTCAGGTGGCACCAATGCTATTATGCGATGTCCTCTTGTTTTGAAGCTCTGAAAATTAAAACAAGTTATTAAAAACAAACTTATTTAGTATGCAGATCCCTAAAATAATATGAGAAGATTCAAATACTTATTATCTATAAATACAGCAACGAGAAAAATAGTAGACATAGAGTTTTGTACAAACTTTCTTACTTCATTGACAAGGGGAAGAATACTGCACATAGTATTTGGAGGTCACTTTATTAGTAATTCGTCGACGTGAAGTATACTGGACATGCAAGTTGAAAGCGTTATAAAAACTAAATAAAACACCGTAAAGCCGTAGAATTGTTTTCAGTACATTCCCCAATTTATAATGTTGGATTAAGAAAAAATAAATACGTGTAAATAAGCTGTAAAACAATTTAAAAAAAATACTGAAAGGCCACGCAGCAACTCTTTCCTCCCCGCCATCTCGCCGGCGACTGGACACGACACGTCACGCTGTACACACTGCCGATTTTTTATGTTGTTGTTGGATAAGTCGGAGAGCACTTTAACACTCTTAATTAAAAATACGTTGTTTATTTTTCGGTGATTTTTTATTTATGTTCAATGAGAAGTATAGTGGACGACGTCGAATTAAGGGTTAACGCGTGTTCTGCTACCGCGGAGCCATCGATTTTTCGGTTTTTCATACAGCGTATGTGCTCCGAAATTCTGACCGAAATATTTCGCTGTGTCTCACCTATGTAGCATTTGCCATAGTCACACGGTATCATATACACAAATAAATCCGGACTAAAAGTCTACAAAGTCAACGAAAGTTTTAGTTCAAAGATTTCAAAATATGTGTCAAACAATTTTCATTCACATCATTAATTATTCTAATAATTATACGTACCGTTACGTGTAAAATGAACGCATACTGCGACTCCACGATGCTGAATTTGCAGGATTTAGTTTTCTTGTCATCCTTTATTGGCACTTTAACCGTAGGTGACATTTTATGGAACATCAATTTAAAAAATATGTAGTCTCTGGCATCTGAAATAAATTAAACATTAAAAACTAAGCAATTTGCAGGATTTAGTTTTCTTGTAATCCTTTATTGGCACTTTAACCGTAGGTGACATTTTACGGGCCATCAATTTAAAAAAATATGTTGTCTCTGGCATCTGAAATAAATTAAACATCAAAAACAGAGCAATGCAACTGCAAGTTTCATCACGCTGCACCAAATTAGGTATGTACATAAATATATTTGTTTCCTTCTTTTATTTCAATCCAATTATTTATACCGGTATTTGAAGGCGACTGTACAGAGGCGAGAGAGAGTACGACACGACTGACACGTTAAATTAATAGTTTACTCGTTACTATCCATACGTACGTTTTTTTACACCACTACAACTACTCACTGTTTTTCGCTAAAACAACAATCATAAATAATAATGTAATACTTACCTCCCACAGTATTTTCATTAAGTATGTCCACGTCGCTTGATTTTAGTTTTTTGAAGAGTTGTAGCGCCTTGTCCATAAACAGAGGCTACTTTTAGAGTAAATTTAGCTCACTATCAGGATACATAACATTAAAGTCAGCTTCAATCTAAAAATAAGGCACATTACGTAAGCACAGGTAGGTAGAGATCGTCTGAAGTAAAAATGTATGAATATTATGTATTTAGAATTAATGGCAATAGAAAAAGCTCTAGTAATAAAAAGCTCGAGTAATTCGCCAACAACAAAAGAATCTGGTGAAATAATCCGAATTATTATTCACAATTTCTGTATCGATTTCTTTAGAGCAACCAGCACCACCATCATTAGCTACAGAAACTTTAAATTGTTCGTCAGTATAGACCGATTGGTCTACATTGAGTGGATCTTCATTTTCTTGGTTCTCATTATGTGGGATGTTAGTTATACGTGGTGACGCCGATCTTTCATCATCATCAGGAAACATGTCATAAACTTCATCAAAAAACACTGTGTCAAACTCATTATTGTCATCAGATGATGAGTTTGCAGTATTCAAAACTGCTTCCCTCCATTCTTCTAAATCACACAGGAAGTGCTTTCATCATCGACGATCTTTTTTTTTTTTTCATTTTATTACGTTTCGTCTTAGTCTTGAATGATTCGGATAAGTCCTCCACTGTTACACCTTTACCTGGAATAACTGCCACCTTTTTTTTCTTCGGGGCTGTGCTGCATTCTTTTGTTCGTTTATCTTCGAGATACATTTTAAACGTTTCTAACCATTGCTGAGATGCATTATTATGGATTTCTGGATCTTCCTGTGTAGGCAATCTATCTAAGACTCTTTTTTCATTAATTGGATATATCCCAGCTGCTTCAAATCCGGACTTCAAATTTTTTCCCATATTTTCTATATTATCCAGAGTTTGCTTCAAAAGCCTCGGAAAAACATGCTTCGGCATTACTCTTCTATTTTTTTCCTTCCAAGACAGACCTCCATTTTTATACTATTTTTTTTTTCGTTCCGATGTTAAACCTAACTGCAAAGTAGGTAGTCGGGGCTGTAAGTAATGCAATTTGCTTAAGTCAGATGTCACTGCCTGTGCGTAATACAGAGAATAGTGTAAAGAGGCTCGAAATTTCACCGAAGCCGTGAGTCGCCCATTGGCTCAATTGGTAGAGCGCTGGCACGTATAGCCAGAGGTTGCGGGTTCGAATCCCGGCATGTTATTTATTTCCATTTTATTTCTCCATTTTATTTTTAATGGTCTAAACACTGCTACATCGAGGGGTTGGCACTACACCGTACTATTTGCCGGTAAACAAACAAATTTAATATTATAGTCAGTACACTTTTGTATCACATCTAATGAAAAATGACTGCTCAGATTGTCACCAATTACAACCACGGGTGAGGACCCGCGGTTGTAATTGGTTAATGTTTAATGGCAGAGGTGCCATTAAACGATTCAACATAAAGAATAATGACCTTCAAAAACCAATCCTCAAATATTGTAGTGTCAAACCATCCACTCCGAGATCGGTTGTAAACTGTATTTGGAGGTCCTCCTTCCGTCCAAGTATTCTATAAATGTTCCGCTTTATAAACGACGTACGGTGGAAGCAGAACACCTGACGCTGTCCCAGCAAACATTACGTAGGTACTTGATTTTGATGAGTCAATGTTTTTATGAGCATGCTTGATACCTCGACGTACCAACACTTTCTGGCGTCCCGGGTCATCAGACATATTAGTCTCGTCAAAATTTACTATTGCGGCCGGATCTACATCCTCCAAGGTGGTTTTTAATTCTTGGAAGTATGATTTTAATGTCTCCTGCGTAACTCCAGCTCTTTGGCGTTTAATATTTTCTGAGAGCCTTACAGATAAAGTGCTTTTATGGCGCCGTAGAAAACCTTCCAGCCAATATCGTCCCGGTAAGTTACCTTTGAAACGTGTCTCATTTAGACCTAGCCTATCTAGATGTGATTTCACGAGTAAAGATAGGTCTAAACCTGATAGTGGATATCCCCAAGCAGCAGCTGTAATGATTGATTGCACTAAGACTTCCTCCAGAGCTTCACTGGAAACTTTAGGACGGCCGACTTTGTTTAATTGTAGCCTTCGGTGTTTTCTATTTAAAGTTGCTCGAGGTATTTTAAATTTTTCTTCCGCTTCCCTCAAAGTCATGCCAGTGTCAACTGCTGCCATAGCAGCTTTCAAAGTGTCCTCACTATAATTTTGGTAGGGTTTCGCCCCGAGAACTCTTCGTCTTCGCGAAGACATAATTACTGAAACAAAAAAAAAATGTATCATCAATAATTATCATAATTACTTGAAAATGAACCACTAACGATTTGAATAAAATGTGAGACATATACCTAATTTGACTCATAAGCACCTAATTTGAGACATGGTCTCAATTTTCCATCATAAAAATAAAATGCGTCCAGTTTGAGGAAATTTTAAATTTATTCTGGCAACATTTAACAAATAGTCTAAAACATGGAGTTTTTTTTTGTTTTGCTTCACAAGATGGGATTCATTAATCGATTTAAATCACAGTACTTATTAGTCAATTATCAGAGTTCTGAGGTATGAGGTATATGTAGTACAACAATATATTTCACAAACAAATTAATGTCTATTTCTCAAAAAATACTACTTACCTGGTAAAAAATCCTTCACGACAGCAAGTATGGAACCTCACCAACAAATGATTTCGAACTAAATCAATCAACATAAGATATAATTCAAGGTAATTTAAATGCTGTGTGTCATGCTGTGTTTAGGGTTTAGGGAACAACGAAAACTGCTAATTCAATCAAACTTAACCATTATAATATTACTGAGAAACACAGTGACGGTAAAATAGTAAAATATCTTAATTTGATCAGTCTCCAACTTTTAAATGCTAAGCTTGTAAGTAATACGTTTTGTATTAAATGGTAACTATAAGTATTAAAGAGACACAAAAGGTAAATATTTCTCCAATTCCTTCACTTTATAAAAGCCTCTTTCATTAATCAACACATGATTTCCAATATTTTCAACTATGGCTGCCTGATTATACCATATCTGATCCGGATTTTCAGGCCACCGGAATGAGTTGCCTTTAGACAGTACCATTGTGCTGATTTCGTATTGTTTACCATCAATGGTTTTTTTTACACCTGGAAAAAAATCTCCTCCGTAATTAATATTAACATATCTATCTTTTTTCGGTTCTTTAGTCACTATGTACAATATTTGTAACATGCTTTTGAAACGTTACTTTTTTGACAGCTGTCACTCGCCTGTGAAAATTATTTCTACTTACCGTAATAAGGGGTGAATAGAAATTGCGGGGTGAAAAGAAATAAAATGCAGAATATTTTTAGCCTCTAAATAGGTTTTTAAATCTTTAGCTCGTTATAACTCATTAGTTCTCTATGCCTGGCTGTTAGTGTTTTTTTACTAATGGCAATATTTGGATATCACGTAGCAACACCACTCAAACGGCAAAACATTACAGGTTTAGAAATAATCAATCGCAAACACTGCCGTGCTAACTTAAACAACCGTAACTCGATTTTTGTCAAAAATGAGTTAAGACTTGATTTGGAATCAGCGTGATGAGAACTATAATGTTCTCTTTGACGTATTTTTGGTAAAACCGACACAAAAGGAGATAGTGTTAATCATAAGCGCCGTAACTGTCTATTTTGATTGCACGTTCCTAGATATGAAAACCGTAAAACACCTTACGGTTCTTATTCTTAACGTTATTGTATGAGCTAGATCATGCATGAATAATATATCCTCAATATAAACACCGTAAGTTATTGTACGGTAGTTATCTTTAATTATGTTATTCATTATACGAGAATAAACACTACACATATGAACGATTTTCAGGATTTTGTGAAATGAGTCCAAATGGCCAATTCAAAAAACAATTGCGTGAAAGTAATGGAATTACTTTATTTTTTTAATTATCGAGACCACGCATCACAACATATTTAAAGGAAATTATGGCTGTGAAAGTAGAACGAGGAAGTTACGCTGAAATATAAAACGAGCCATGATGTCGAGTTTGAATCGTCAATTGATTTTCTACAAACAAAAATTTTTAAAGCACAAAGCTTTCCAGATACGACACAAAAAGAAATTGCAAGAGGCATAACTGCAGAAAGAAAGGGAGAAATAATAAATTAGTTCCTCTGATGCCAGCCGACAGAAGAGAGTTCTGGTACAACTTACCTACCTCTACAGCAGCCGTTCAAGATGATATTTTTACACAAGAAAACTAACTGCTAGCTACAATTTGATATCTGATATCTATTAATCTTAATTCTGTCTGTTGATCAATGTATATGTTTAGCTAAAAGTTCCTATTTACATTATTTAAAGCATGTTAAGTCTCAAAGAATGATATTTTAGTGAATATTTTAAAGACTGAAAAGTGCGACTGATAAATTTAGTAAATAGTTATTACATTTTTTAAAGTAGGTAAACTTTTTGTTTTTTCTAAAGCACTGACCCGTCCTAGGAATGAATTAAATTTATTAAGGAAATTAAAACGCTCGAGACGAGTTCAAGTCCTGTCTCAAGCGGTTTTTGTAATTTCCTCAATAAATTTAAGTAGGTAAGATTTTTTGTTACTTTAAATTTTATTCTTCATTTTAAATACTTAGGTATAACGATCTCATTTAATTTAACATTATGTAGGTTCGCAAGAGTGAAACCCTGAAAAGAGCCATTTATAATTACTGAAAGCAGAGTAAGAAGTTTATGTTATTTCAAATTTACTTTTTTAATAAATACGTACGAGTACATGTTCAGTATTAAATTGTGGTTTTATTTATTAGCCATCCATTACTATATGCTAACAAGTATTTTTACGAAGCATTTAATTGAGTGTTTAGTTAGTTACCGCTTTTGTGTCTAGTAAAGCTTCATTTCTAGACATAAAAACCGTAACTACGTTATATACGGCGCTCATGCTTAGGCAAAGCACATTATCAAATTAAATTTCACTAGCCATAAAGCTTATTTGCTAAATTTAAAGAAAAGTGTTATTATTACCACTATGTAAAATACACAATCTTAAAGTGAATTACTAATACTACAGATAAAATTAATTAAAAGTAGACATTTTTTTAAAACTGCGACACTAATAACAAATTTTAGAAAAAAAAAACTTAATGGCGCGAAATCTCGGAACTATACTTTTCGTTGTTACGGTTGTTTAAATTAGGACGACAGAACAGCACCATAACGGTCCCGCGAAATTTTAGCTCCAAAAACTTTAAATTTTTAGATCGAAAAGAGGTCATTTGTCTAGGTGGCATACATTACTTTAATTGCAGGTACGTTACATTTCCTAAATCTATGTGAGTTTAATCAGTATTCGTGATAATTATATTTGCCCAAAAACCAGTTGCTAGTAAATTATCTCAAAATTCGGGGTGAATGGAAGCGGTAGAGGGGGCAATGGAACTGTAGAAAGGGGGCAATATGAACACATATTGGGTGAATAAAAACGAATGAAGGTTGGAAAGAAATTCATCAGGGGTCATTAGAATTTTTAAATTAGGGCTGTCACATTGGATTTCATAACATGTACCGGTACCTACCTACATTTTATTTTAACCCAAAAGATTGTAGATATTGGTTTTATCCTGCATTAAAAATAGATCTTTGTTCTCTTGGTTTTGTGCATATTACTCGTATTTTTTACAGGTATCATAAGCATATCATAGTATCATCATTTAACGTGACTACAAACTGGACCCCACGAAGAACCGTTACAAGAAATATGATAAAGACGTCTTAAAAATTGTAGTGGAAATTCTTGTATCTAACCCAAACGCTAAGCTAAATGAAGTCTTGAAAGAATTTAACATCCATAAATCAGTGCTTTACAGACATAAAACGAAAGACATGAAACCACAAGCTAGTCAAACTGCATTAACACAAGAGACTGAGCTTCATTTGATGGCAAACATAGTGTTGATTTGTTTTTAATGCAATAATTTATATAAATTATTCGTGTTCACTTCCCAAAAATACAATGTTTTATAGAAGTAAAAGTATGTTTATATTTATTGAATTATGTTTAACAAATCAGAGAATAAAAACAACAATCAGGTAGGAACACATAATTTGAACGATTGACTGCGAGCGAAGTCGCGGGTTTACTAGGCAGTTACCTACCTAGTAAAACAATAAATAATTCTGTGACAGCCCTAGCATTTTTGTCTTTTCCCCCATACTCGTTTTTATTGACCCCAACTGCCGGGTGAACAGAAATTCGCTACATTTTTGCATTTTTACTGAAAACAGTCCTATGTTTCAATTAATAACTGTGGTAAACTGGGTTATGAAGTGTCCGGACACAATATTCCATAAAGTGATGTAAGTGCATAGAAAAAACATCCCTAAATATATCCTAAAGATCAAAAAACTTTGTATTCACCCCATTTTACGGTACTCTTCATTCATCCATCCTTTGTGCTCTGTATAGCTGTGCTAATTTTTGCTATTAAAAGTAATATTAAAACAACAGTTTTTCTTTAAATATTGGTAGAAATACCACACATTTTTGGTGCCGAAACCATTTACAACAACAGTTGTGATCAGAAAATAACACTGCGCGTGATCAAGTTCGATTTATTTTTGCACCGGTGTGGTGTGGCGAGGCCGGCTCAGGCGCGGTTTGGCGTGGTCCTAGAAGATCAAGACTTCGCGATTGACCTGAGCGCCCACGAATATTACTAGAAAAAAGTTAGTGCAACAGCACAATTTATTTGTCTATTTTTCGTCAAGACGACTGTGTAAGTATTACCAGGTGAGCATCATCATTATAAAATGGCGTAGCCGGTGCCCACACACACCACCGCAGAGTTAAATTATTATCTTCGGAGTCAGAATCAGATGATACAATTATTTTACTAATTCTTCCTCTAATATTCTCTTTCAGTTGTTTTTGATTAGAACAGACAGGTTTCAGGATCGTATTCTCTCAGCGGCCGAACTGCTGAGAGAATACGATCCTGGAACCTGTCTGTTTGATATGACTAGTGATGGGAGATAACGTTAGCATTCTTTACGTTATTCTTAACTAGCTTTTGCCACCGACTCACGATTTATATGTAAATAAATAAACTAATAGGGTATGTTATGTTACTTTTTATTGCCCAAATATAATAAAACAAACACTTAATTAAACGAACTTAACCTAATTGGTTATAAAATAATTATATGCATATCATCATCATTATTTCCTATTATCCCTCGTTAGGGACATAGGGCTCTCAAAATAGACTTCTATAGCGGCCGATTTTGAGCCTTTAGTTCAAGCTCCTCCATGTTTGTCCCGATAGTGGTTTCCTGCTGGACTGAGCTTCTCCAGGTGGTTTAAGGACGTCCTTTATTTCTCGTTATATTTTACAAAGAAATTAATGTTAAATATAACGACAGGCACGTTATAATTTTCGTTATTTTTGATACATAACTCCAAAACAATACGGTTGACATAACCTTGTAACAGCGTAGTACGGATTTCAGGCATGGACATTAAATATTGATTTATTCTTTATTTAACATTTAAATTACTACGCAAAATAATACATTGATTGTAAGTATACATATTAGTATAATTTCAATGATAATTATTTGCTGGTAGGACAAATAGAAGTACATCGTATTCACTATCACCATAATCAATGTCTGTACCTGATTCATCAGAGGATGAAGTCGGTGGTTTTTTCTTTTGTTTTGATTTTGATTGATTCTTATTTTTTTAATTTTTCTTCATTTTCTTTTCTTCTATAATTTTTTTTCTCGTCTCTTTCTTATTTTTGGAGTTCTTTCTCCTCTTCTGTTTGTTTTTTTTTCAGCTTCCTTTTTTTGCCATTATAGCTCTCAAAGCTTCGCCAGTAATTGCAGATGGGAACTGTTCCTTGGTTCGTCTTTTTTTTTGTCAGGTTAAAGGCTCGCTTGAAAGGTGATGGAATGTCTCTACCAACTGGCATTATTACAGAAGTTGAAGTTTTTTGAGGCGTAGAATTCGCAAGTGGGTGAGCAACACCTTGCGTCAAATTTGATGCAGTGGAAAAAGCTCCTGAGGTACTGGGAGCCTTGGGTGCAGTATCAACATCAGAAACGGGATCTTCTTGCAGCAACTCTCGCTGTGCAGGCTGTGCAGAGATATTATCAAGAATGTTTGCTGAACTCTCTGGGTTGGATTTAGGATTTTCTTCCGTCAATGAAGATTTTTTGGGTGGTACAAAGCCAGCATCAAAAACGGGATCTTCTTGTAGCAACTCTGGCAGTGTAGGCTGTTCAGCGATATTTTTAGAAATTTTCGCTGTGCCTTCTTTACTGATATTTTTCCACCGATAAAAACTCTTTGGGTGACGCTTAGCCAGCTTCAGGAGCAGAATCTTTTGTCTTTCTAGGCCGTGCACAGATGTTTTTGGGAATGGTTGCCGTGCCTGCTACTTAGTTTATGTTTTTAGCCCAAATAACAAAAAGAGATAAGATAAGAAGATGAGAATATTCTTTATTGTACACTAGAAAAACAACAAATACAAAACAATTGCAAATATA